>OX377203.1:67664783-67981547 GCA_947396885.1 Heligmosomoides polygyrus polygyrus
GTGCAAAACGCTCATTTATTTCTTGACAACCTAAGAATTAGTTTTAATGACGGTGACCATATCAAAGTTTAAATGTCATAGATACATAGCACATATTTTTTACTCGAAAAATAGTATTGTGTAAGAAACGTCCACGTCCGACTTCAAGCAGTTATAAAGTGCATACAGTTTAAGGTAGCTACAAACTGTGAGATGAGCAACACATTACCCTTAAGCAGTATCTTGTCGGCAACCTCTTGGAAACAGTGTTACCGTTACTATCACTAAACATGACTATGGAAGTTCTGAGAGTGTTTTCAGTGAGTGACAGCTGAACTTTTCTCTTCGACTGCTCCTCGCGACCCTCATA
The DNA here is from genome assembly GCA_947396885.1 of Heligmosomoides polygyrus polygyrus. NCBI lineage: Eukaryota > Metazoa > Nematoda > Chromadorea > Rhabditida > Heligmosomidae > Heligmosomoides > Heligmosomoides polygyrus. Next base: position 67,665,133 of record OX377203.1, read on the forward strand.
GATTTTAGCTTCGTGACTGTCAACTCTTTTGCTTCTCATATGTCTCCACAGTGCATCCCATGGAGCCCTAATGGTGTTGTTCTTATTCACCACCTGACCTGAACCACATCCCTCAATTCCCAGGACATCTCCTGCACCTTGAACCAGTACCTTGCTGAGGGAAAGTCATGTCTGCCCGTGTGACGTGTTTTGCTGTGGACACAGGCCCGGGAAACCTTCACTTTAAATAATATTGAAATCTGTGTACAAGCTTATATCGCCTTTCGAATCCTAGGAGATCTTCAAAGCATTCGCGACATAAGAAGGGGGCCCGTTCTTCCCCCAGCATGTGGAAGGGCGGCGCTATTTGCGCGAGGAGCGCCCATCGCGGACGAGTTCATGCGCTCGGCGTGCTGGGGGAACAACGGGACCCCTAATCTCCCCAGCCCTCAGCTGTCAATGGGATCGTCAGGAGGCCGTACTGCGCTGTTTTCTTTCTATTTTTGCCATTTTCATCGTCTGCTTTGTACTCACTTGCTACTTCATGAAGGTTTCCTTGTGATTTTGGCTACAAGGACCCTTCATGAAGTCGCAAGTGCGTACAAAGCAGACGATCATGATAAGCAAGATGGTATCTTGCCTTCGAATGGGCACTCAATGAGGGAGGGTCCCGTTCTTCCCCCAGCCCGCCGGGCGCGTGAACTCGTCCGCGATGGGCGCTCCTCGCGCAACTAGCGCCACCCCTCCGCATGTTGGGGGGAAGAACACTACCCCGCCGCGACATAATGCACCTTCTAAGCGGCACTGTCCTGTCTGCAGCCACCAAAGCGTCCTCGGAGTGCGATTTTCCGGTCTCTGTTTGCACCCACCTCTTGTACACACCTAGGGATACCTCCCGATAGCACCGATCAAGTCAGTATTATAGAGCTTGAAGATGTCCTTATACGGCAACATGACAATACTCCTGATCTACATTATCACCTTCGAGCCTCCCAGGTCACTGGAAGTTTGGTTGCCGTTTTGGGTAAATGCTATTGAAACTGGTTCAGGTGTGGTTATGCAAAATGTAATGAAGTATCATCCCTAAGCCACGCGTTTTCTGGTGCTCCCATCAACAATTCAGTCTAAATGGTTGAATATGCGCAGTGCAACAAAAGAACTTGTTACGAAGATCCATTGTGGAACAGAATGCATAACGAGGCGCCTAGTTCTGTTTTGTTCGCTATTCTCGAAGTTAAGTGCGCCCGGAGATGAAATGTGTCTTTTGCAAGGTGCATTTCTGAAGGAGATCGACTGCGGTGCTCAATGGAAAATTAATAGCTTGCTTGCGGGCAGTCGTTGAAGAAAGGTAAACTGTCCAAGTTAATATTTGGTTGCCCCACACGAAATGTCGCATACATTGTGGCCTTCTTTTCACAGTTATTCGCATCGGTTATGAGCTCACTTAGGGTTAGTTTTTTACGGCGTTCTACATCTCCTATTTTTCCCACTTCATTCCTTCATCGTTTTCTAAAATTACGGCCATCGGACTACAATGGACCAGCAAATGATTGTGCGCGCGTGCCTTCTCGACGACATCAAACAATCCGCTGCGGAATCGCATCGTTCTTTGGTAGCTGCACTTGGCGAAGATGTCGTTTCCAAAAGACAATGCTAGTGGTAGTTTCAACGTTTTGCCGCCGGCGACGAAAGTCTCGAAGAGGAAAAGCACGGAAGACAAGCGCCTATCCTGGATAACGGCCTTTCACGGACTGCCGTTGAAGCTGACCCGACATGATCGACTCAGGAGCTTGAAGTAGAGCTTGTGTGCTCCAAATCCTACTCCAAAAACTGCTCCAAATTCAGATCCAAATCGAGTTGACACGTCCTCTAACAACCTGCTGTATGCTAATGCGAGGCCTCATATCGCAAAAGTATTCAGCAGAAAATTGAGGAACTTGGTTGGATCGTCTTGCCTCATCCGCTGTACAGCCCTGACACGGCCCCATCCGACTACCACATACTCCGCTCGATGCAGCACGCCCTGGTTGGGAAGAAGTTCGCCGACTACGACGAAATCCGGATTTGGGTGACCAACTCCCTTGACTCGCGGCCAGCTCATTTCTTTAAAAACGAGATCCAGTCTTTGGATGTATGTTGGGGAGAGGTTGTTGATAATTGTGGAGTATACATTATCTAATTAGGTTTGGTTTTAATTACTTTGTAATGTAATTCGTTTCGGTCTGAAGCGACGTTCCTGTGGGGCACCCTAATATTTAGCTAATTTCTGTATTTACCACTTTATAGCATTTGCTCTTTGTAATTACAGAATTTTCATCACAGCGAAAATCTTGTTATTCAAACATAACAGCGCTCTTATGACAGCCTGAACCGACAGCCATGTATTTCTTAGCTGCATGAAAGGAATTTGAGGTACTTGTTCATGCGTGTGTCTGCCTAAATTCCGACGAGTTCCTTTCTCTATCGCTGAGGGATGCCCGAACCTTTTCTAAGCCTCTAGCCTGATCTTTCGCGCCATTGTCTACTCTGCCTTTCACCAGTCTCTGGTCGACCAGACTTTCCAACGACATATGTCAGTAAGAATTGGACGAAATTCGTGCTAATTTCTATTTTTGGGAACAAAACTTGTCACGTGTTCACACAGAAATTGTGTTGTTTAAACATGGGATGAGCAATTGGCTCAGCAATATTGAGATGGCCTCACTAAGCTGGCAGAGGAGCGTAGATTGCCTCTACCGAGATTATACTGTTGAAAATTATCGCCTAATGAAACAACGCGGGCGGCAAGAACCTATTTATCCGCTTGTACAGGACATGTGACACTTGGGCGATGCCATTCCCTTAAACACAGGGACTTTGTCATTGGTATGTGTCATACCCCAAAAAGAACTCTGAGCTCCGCGTAAATTCTGCACAACGTGCAAAAAAAATTGAGGTGGTTCCAACGTCGCTCCATCCTTATCCCGGCTCCACGATAGCAGATGGTGTTGGCAAATTGATATGTAGACCCTGTTGCTGCGTAAACACCCCTGCGAACTGCAAAGTGACGTTTGGTAGACTCTTTTCAGTAGAAATTTCGCCAAGATGCTTAAAGCGAGTGAGCTCCGCACAACGCGCTATGACTTATACATTTTGGGAAAAGCTTCAGATGTGCACAGATGAATGGGAGATATTGTCAGGCCAAGCGATCTCCAAGCGCCAACGGAACAGCACCGAGAACCACATTAGATTAAACAGGTCTCTGAGCTCAAAAGCGGTGAGTCGCTCTTTCTACGTTTAAGTATTCGGAATTCGAACCATTTTTAGATTCAGCAAAAGACAAAATCAACATGAAAGTAACTGTATTGAGACTTTCCATCCAGGCGCCCCAAGTGCGGCCACTAAGAAGCCACTGATGAGTTTCCATCGCACTTGTGACGCTCTTCTAGTACGGACGGACACGACACGTGACGCTCTTCTAGTTCGTCCATGCTAGTAGAGCGTGGTCCTAAAAGATGCATCACTAATTAAGGCCTTTTTAAATATCTATTTTGGACACCCACAGTGGTGGCCGCACACAGATTGGGACTTTTCTCTAACCTCATTTTGGTTAAATTTTTGAAATTAAGACATCCATATTCTTCAGTACCTGCGCAAGGCAGCGAAGACGGAAAAACCTAGATATTTTCAGAAAAATTGATTTTCTACAGTCAATTTTAAATTTGCTTTAAAATGAGTGAAACGGTTCTTAGTAAGCGGTTCGCTATCTATAGTCGCCATCTTCATGTGTTTGGTAATCCATAGCCCATGCTTTTTTGAAGGGATCTTCTCACAACGGTAAGGATTTCGTATTCCAACGAAAACCTGAAACTTCCCGCGTAGACTGCCGTAGGGTTCTTCTTAATGACAAGGTGAGTTGTTGCGCTGTTTCTTCTGCTAAACCTACCTAACATCAACGCCAGAAACGCTTAACTCATGCGTATTCTGATGACTTCCTTGCAAAGGCCTACACGAAAGCGATAGCAGCGAATCGCCCCACCCTCCGTGACCGTAAACTGGACTTGAGCTGCGAGGCCATACGACTTCGAGCGTTGAATCGAAGGAACTTCAGGAAACTTGCGTTTGGTGTTGCTCATGTTCGAATCGTGTACCAGGTAGGTCCCATTCTCGAGTGTAACACTTTTTTCGGACTTGCTGTTAGGCAATGTTTCTTCAGAATTACCAGTTCTTGGAGGACGAGTTTATCTCCAGCTACCATCCGCAGAACGTTTTTTGCTATTCCGTCGATGCGAAGGCGGCAAACGATTTTAACGATGACATCAAGAGTCTCTCCAAGTGCTTTCCGAACGTTGTCTACACCAAGGGTTTGCGTTCTTGCTTTGTCCAACATCCACGGCAGTGGAACGAATAAGGTCAGACAGCTCGCGTTAAATGTACAGTATACCCCAAAACCGTTTGTGTAAAGCCAGAGATCGATCTACAATGTGGGCATCGGAGTGTACCAGACCGCATGGGAGGTGTTAGTTGTGGCTGGTGCTCTTCGTGGAATACCGAGGTTCACGAATTCTGATATAACGCTTCAAAAAACCGAATCTTCACCATTTAAGACACGGAATGCTGAGTACAGACGGTGCTGGTATGTCGGAAGCTTCCGACATTAGACATACTTCATCATCCGTGGAAAGGCGGGCGGCCTGCTGATGCAGTGCACTTCACCGGGAAAAGCATATGTCTAGATCAGATTATCGTTAAACATCCTGCATTGGGGACAATGACTGATGACTGAAGAGGCGAAAGACTCGGGTTGGAAATTTTGTTTGGACACTATTGGACGGGGGTTGGTGCTTCAGATGACGAAGCAATACACTGTCAAAGTATCCTCAATGGGTGAGAAGCAGGGATGGGCGGAACTTTTTAAAATTTCTCCAGAAAACAGAAAACAGAAAAGCGCTTCCGTCAGAAAACAGAGATCAGAAAACAGAAAGACCAAAAACGCCAGAAAATCAGAAAATGGAAAATTTCACAATTATCATGCCACCTAACTATTTATCTAAAAGACCCATTTTTCCAGATGCAAATGCTTTTTGAATGACTAGAATTGTAGTAGAAGGCCAGCGCCTTAAACTGCAAGCATTTTTAAAAATTTCTAGTACACTCCAGATTTGATACAATCAGCGAATTGTAAATCTTGACAGATAGATCCTAGGAATCTCAGCATCTGAAGTATGCAACATTACTCATCAGCCCCTTTCACAACTAGTGCCCTAACGATTACATCATTAATCGCAATACTGTGAGGGTTTCTGTAAAAAAATAAATGCTTTGGTTTTCCAAAGCTCGGGACCAGAGAGGAAAGGTGAAAAAACTGGCTTATAATTGATGAATTTTGCCTATCGCATTCATCTTCAGTTATAGCGGTTTAAGGCTCACAGACCAAAATGTGGGTGTAATCACAAATCCACGATTGCTATATTAATGGTCCCACTAGTAAGAAACAGGCCTTTTGAAGCCCCGAACACGATGAAGGGTCAGTGACCACCGTTTGCATGTCTCAACTCCATTGCTTGAGTTCATAGATACTCCCTCTAAAACTGTGCGGAGACTCGCTGAGTATTATTTTCTGCGCCAGAATCTATAATATATTCCTAGTTCGTCTCGTCCTTCGAAAACACCTTTCCTTGCAGGTGGCCTAGTTTCCGCATAGCTAGAGTTTTCAGGACAATTTAACAATCCTCTTTACAGCACCTAGTTACTCCTCAGCAGACTAAAGACGTTGTGAATTGGCTTGATGCTTCACGGAACAACACGAGATTATGACCGAACGGGCTGTCAGCACGTCAGTTTTTGGCTGAAGGTGTTTTCTGGAATGCGTAGACACTATAGAATAAGGATCAAACATATACCTCTCCATTATATTAATATTATTACTCATCGTATATACATATCATATTACATACATCTCATTGGAAGATCAGCGCAACCGTCTTGCTGTACAAGAAGGGAGGCGTGCACGACATGGCAACTATCGCCCGATCTGCCTGCTGTACGTAGCCTAGCAGCTGTTCACTCTAGTCATCCTGAATAGGATTAGCGGCACACTGGACGAAGGACAGCCTTGCGAACAAGCCGGGTTTCGGAGAGGATTCAACGCGATCGACCACATACACAACATTACGAAGCTCATCGAAGTATCACGAGAGTACGGGCTGCTGCTGTGCCTTACGTTCGACCTGAAGAAGGCATTCGACGCTGCCGCATGGGCCACGTCGTCGAAACTTAGGTGAGGCGGCCACGTGATGCGCTTCGCAGAACCCGCTGGACGAGAGCCGTCACCGTCTGAATTCCGCGAGATGCCAAGAGAACACCAGGACGCCCACCAACGCGTTGGTGGGACTTCTTCGTAAACGCCCTGAAGGAATGTGACGCCCTTCGTGTTCCTCGAACGAGGAGGATCCATTAGACCACTCTGGCACGCGAAAGAGACGAATGGAGACGCTGGTGTCCGTTCGTACAACTTGATGATCAATGGATTGACAGATGATACAGGTGATACTTGAAACATTTCATGTACCACTACTCCATCCCTACATCATTGAAAGAAAAGGTGACTAAAGCTTTTCTCCCTCTTACTAATTTTTGACAAACAAAAGCTAAGCAAGGTCCAGAGTTGGAAAAGCAGCTTCGCTAAAGGCTCTGCGGAAGCGATCATTGGGGACGACCGGACAGGTTTCAATTTTGGAACCCGAGGTGGAGAATAATCCTACCCACAGTAACTCAAGAGCAGGAGGTTAGTTAATAGATAATTAAATGCTTCTCCGAACACTAGTTTTGTAGCCTTTGTATGCAAGTAATTGTAAAAACCCACGGATCTCCCTCGATAGAGAGCCTTCGGGCTCTCTTGTTAAAAGGGATCTCGGGCCGCTTGTCGCAGGGCCACGTGGCGCGTCCCTGGGTGGTTGATAGCAGAATTAAACGCGAACCAAATGCGACCATGTACTGTCCAGAGACGCAGGTGGGATGTAGGGGATGGACTCCTTGCTCCTGCTGTGTCGGGTCGACGCGTTCCTTGTGCGTGGGCGCGGCATGTTCATGCACAGTGTGCGTGGATGTGTCCGTGACTGTGCGGCTTGTAACTGTGTCGGCTCGGCCAAAAGCTTACACTCGGTAGACTGGGAGTACATCGTAAGGCGATTCGAGGCCGCCTCAAAAGTCAGGCAGTCTGGCTGGCTACCCGGAGTTCTTTGCCCGCACGACAGAGCCTGACTAGTTACCCGTGCGTACTCCAGTCAAAAACAGCAGCACTAAAGGGTCTCATTCCCCTGACCCCGAAAGAGCCCCCATTTCTGCAGCGATGAGAAGGACGAGTACGGAGAGGCTGCTAAAATCTCAGGGCCTAACCAGGCTGCGTAAATTGAGAAGGACTAGGATGACGATCTGTACTTACAACGCCCGCACGCTCGCATCGGAAGCATCTGTCGAGGACCTGATGATGCAAGCAAGGAAGATCAAGTACGACGTCATTGGACTGACTGAGACGAGAAGACACCACCCCCTACACCCGCCTACGACTCCGGAGAAGAACTGTTCCTCGGAACATGCGACAGCAGGGGAGTAGGCGGCGTTTGTGTCCTCGTCAACACGCACTTGACCATGAACATCGATTCGTACGAGTCTCTGACAACTCGAATCGGACGTCTGCGACTGAAGCGATGTGGACCCGTGCCAGCTTTGACTGTATTCGTCGCGTATGCCCCAACATCCGACTACGACGACGAAGAGGTCGAAGCCTTCTACGTGGAGCTGGAGAAGTTCTATAAGGAAAATCACACCTTCTACAAGGTGACCGTCGGCGACTTCAACGCCAAGATCGGACCGTGAAGGTCGCCGGAAGAACTTCACGTCGGAACCCACGATTTGGAGTGGAACGAGCAAGGTGAAAGGCTGTCTGAGTTTATCATGTCGACCACGACCATCCATGGAAACTCACAGTTCCAGAAGCCTCCCTCCCTACGATGGACCTGGGTATCTCCCGGTGGCCAGTTCCACAACGAGATCGACCACATCATCTTCAATCGCAACTATTGCTTGACCGACTTTTCCGTTGTCCTAAGTTCTACACAGGAGCGGGCACCGCCTCCTTGGCGCAAGGTTTCGCTTTTCGCGTCAAGGAGAGAAGGGCCGCGAAGGTCAAGAAGAGGAGTCTCAGAACGACCATCAACTGGGACCTCTACACCTCTCTTGCCAGCCTTTGGGAAGATGCCGTCATGGACAACGTCGACGAAGAATACGACCGCTTCGTGCACCATCTCCACGATAGTGCTAAGGGAGCCGAGAGCTTGAAGACCACCAAGAGACGTCTGTCTCCGGAAACTCTCGAGCTGATACGCCAGCGTGGAGCAGCACGAACGTCAGGCAACTACCAACTGACGTCCGAGCTTGCGAAACTATGCAGAGCCACGATAAAGGAGGACCTTAAGGAGAGAAGGGCGGAAGTGTTGGCTGAAGCAGTAGAGGCAGGTTTGAGCATCCGCGATGCCCGCCGGAACTTCGCCAACTTCAAGACCAAGATGACCGCTCTCCGACGTCCTGACGAAACCGTCACCTCTTCCAGAAGGACCATGGAGAAGATTATCCACGACTTCTACTCCGATCTTTTCGACAGCCACGTCCACCTGCACCCACGCCATCTTCCGCAGCATGGATACATCGTCCCTCCGAGATCCGACACGCCATCTCGTCGGTGAAGAAACGTACAGCACCCGGTCCTGACAGGATCAGACCCGAACACCTGAAGAGCCTACCGCCAGCGCTCATCAACACCCTGGCGCGGCTCTTCACGCGCTACCTGTCGGAGTGCAAGATTCCATCTCAGTGGAAGACCAGCAGGACCGTCTTGCTGTACAAGAAGGGAGATGTGCACGACATTGGCAACTATCGCCCGATCTGTCCGTAGTCTACAAGCTGTTCACTCCAGTAATCCTGAACAGGATTAGCAGAACGCTGGACGAAGGACAGCCATGCGAGCAAGCAGGATTTCGGAGAAGATTCAGCACGATCGACCACATACACACCATTACGAATCTCATCGAAGTGTCGCGAGAGTATATGTGTTCATCGACCTGAAGAAGTGTCGAGACTGTAGCGGTCCTCGAAGCCCTGCTCCCTCAGGGCGTTCCTACTCAGTACATCAGAGTCCTTCGAGAGCTGTACAGTGGATTCACGACCAAGATCTCTCCATTCTACAACGACATCCTCATGACGTAAAGAGAGGGGTTCGGCAGGGGGATACCATATCCCCGAAGCTTTTCAGCGCCACCCTCGAAAACGTCATGCGCGAACTAGAATGGGAAGAATGGGAGTGAAGGTCGACGGCCGGCAACTACATCATCTTCGCTTCGCTGACGACATCGTGCTCATAACATCGAGCATCATCCAGGCGGAGCGAATGCTGGCCGACTTCGATCGTGTATATGGGAATGTTGGACTGCAGCTGAATCTTACGAAGACGATGCTCATGAGGAGCGGACAAGTTTCTGATGCCCCATTCTCGCTCAACGGAACGAACATCTCCGAATGCTCCAGCTACATCTATTTGGGTCGCGAAGTCAATATGGCCAACAACCTAGCGCCGAAGCTGAGCAGAAGGAAACGAGCGGCTTGGGGAGCTTTCAAGAGCGTCGGAGAAGTCGCGAAGAAGACGAAGAACGTCCGACTCCGTGCCCACCTATTCGACTCCACTGTTCTTCCTGCCCTAACTTACGCCTCAGAGACCTGGGCTATACGAAAGCAGGATGAACACGCGATCAGCGTCGCGCAGGGTGGAATCGAGAGGACGATGCTCGGAGTGACACGACTCACGCAAGTGAGAGAAAGCCTCCGGAGTTTCGAGCTTCGCCGACGTTCGAAGATCAGGGACGCTGTCGCGTGGGCCAAGTTGTCGAAACTTAGGTGAGGCGGCCACGTGATGCGCTTCGCAGAACCCGCTGGACGAGAGCCGTCACCGTCTGAATTCCGCGGGATGTCAAAAGAACACCAGGACGCCCACCAACGCGTTGGTCGGACTTCTTCGTGAAAGCCTTGAACGACCGTTATGACGCTTTTCGTGTCCCTCGAGCGAGGAGCATCCATTGGAGCACTCTGGCACGCGGCAGTGACGAATGGAGACGCTGCTGGCGCCCGCTCGAGCAAGTCGATGATCAACGGGACGACAGGTGATACAGGTGAATTGTAGAAACCAGAACTACGAGAGTTAACGAAACAGAAGAAGTCATTTTCGACATCATCTTGGTTGCTGAATTTTTTGTCTTTTACATGATGATCTAAATGCTTGAAAAAAATGATAATCGGTAAGGAACAGTTCTGCTGAATATGCTGGATGTGGCAGAGTTTTGTATTCCAATTCATCCATTTTCTGGGCATCAATTTTTGAAAAGTGCGGGCGCGCGTTGTCATTCAGAAGGATTGGGCCTCTTCGTCTGACCAAAGTCGGCTGTTTTTCAATCAACCTCTGTGGTGTCGCTTCAATTTCGGCACAGTATTTCTCCCCTGTTATGGTCTCTCCAGTCTTCAAAAACTTGTAATGGACTATGCCATCTATTGTCAACCATACAGTCAGCAGGGTCTTCACTGGATGGAGACTTTGTTTCGGCATCTCCTTGGGGCTCTCATCCTTGTCCAGCCATTGTGTAGAGCGACGACGGTTGATATAAAAGATCATTTTTCTAACACATTTGCTTAAGCCTGGAGCGGCTGGTAGAGAGGCTATATGTTGTTACAGGATGTTTTGTTGCGATCAAAACTCTTGCGCCAGGCGGGACTCGAACCCGCATCTTCTGCTTTCCGGGCAGCGATGTTCGCCTTACACCACCGGCGCTGTTCGACCGCACGTAACATCCAGGTGGGTGCTGACAGGCCTCGAGGATATCGCGGGTGTTACGTGCGGTGGTGTAAGGCGAACATCGCTGCCCGGAAAGCAGAAGATGCGGGTTCGAGTCCCGCCTGGCGCAAGAGTTTTGATCGCAACAAGACATCCTGTAACAACGGATCATTTTTCGTTGCACGTCACGATCCTTTCCAAAAAACGCTCCCTTAAATTGCGCAGCCTTAACGAAACACAGGTGTCGTGGCGCTTCATCATCTGCCCGGCGGCCACTTCGTGCGGGATCCATTCAGCCAATTTCTTCACCTTTCCTTTCGCATTTAAGTGGCGACTGATAGTGCTGCCGTCAACGCCGAAATGCTGTGCTCTCTCACGCTTGACGCGGATCCGCTCCCACGATGTCGGCGTCGTTGGCGACAGTATTGGCTAGTGCGCACTGCTAGCACCCGCTCAACACTGTCGCCGACCTAAGGACTGATGGCCCCCTAACTCGGTCTTCATCACCCGACCGATCATCTCCAGATCAAAACCTTTCAAACTAGCGGCGAAGTGTGCGTTCCTTAGCGAAATCCTCCCCAAATGAATGCAGCGTTGGCGTTACGAGCTGCGGCGGCGGCGTTGTGCATTCATATATGTAGGGCACCCGAATACAACGTTGATTCATACAGTAAAAGCAACGTCAAAAACTCGGCAGGAGACAATTGTGTCACAAAAGCAATGGATAGTAAGAAATCGGAGATTCTGAGCTCTCAGAAACTATATACAATTCCTGAAAAGGGAACATTCGTAGCCACGAAAAATCGATCAGAAATTGAGGTAGCAAAATCGGCCACTTCACATGCAACGACCAAATAAATACTGCGCCAGTACTTTTCAAGTGGTCAGAGAACAACAGATGGAAAAAGGCGAGATGAACCGCATCCTTGTGTTCATTCTTGTTTGATTCAGATAGATTTCTCGTGAGCAGCAGTGGTCATTTCATGAGTCATGCTACCTACGAGTGCTTTAAGCTCCTTACTCATTTTTCCGGATGGAGATACGTACTGATTTTTCAGGTAAATTCGTTAGAGATTTATCTCATCACCTCTTTCCCCATTCACATTGGGGAATAAAAAAGGCTGGTAGATAGCGTTGGTTAATGAACAGTCAGACCACCTTTTGAGCCCTCGAAAGTCGGAGAACATCTGCTCGCGTTTTATGCACATTCATAATACCGAATTTTGTGAGTGCTTGAGCACAGTTCCAAGCTTGACGGTGCAGCGACCAATGCGCTACTTGACTGACAGCGAAAGCGCTATCTGACTTGAGTCTGCCGGCAGCGCGACAGCGCTGTTCTGCGGACCGGAAACTTTTGTTTTGCGTGTCAAAGGCTTCGTAAGGCAGCCGTTAGACTTTCGGTAAAGCCTTGGGGGTTGGGGGTGGGTGAGCAAGGAGGATGGGAGGAAGGTCGCACGCCCCCCAGCAGGGCCGGGTGTACCTCCTGACCTCCCCTAGTCTGCCTAGCTCAACTAGTGAACGAATTTCAGAACTACGACGTCATGACGAAGACTGCTTACGAGATTGTCTCTATTCTTCAAACCTACGGAGGTGCAAACGATATCTACGCAAGAGAAGCTGAACCACGTCGGTGGAATCACACTCTCAAGTGGGATGCAAAGGCACTGAAGATGTTTCGTGACGGTAATTAATAAGAATTCTGTGAAAGACTTCAGATCACCGGGGTGGTTGAATGGATCGCAGGTCTAAATACCTTGCGTTGTCCCTCACGGCAAATTTCTTGGGGTTCTCATATTGCACTAACATGTAGCACCACCACTATTGATTTTGACAGGTATGCCTATTATCTTCAACACTATTCACTAACTACTTCGGTCACTACATACTTCGTAGGTCGTGCTATTTTCATTATTCTGTCTACACCAGAAGACTTCAACCAGTGATTGTCCTTTGCACACTTTATCACTCCGCCTATGGTTGGATACATTTCTCCGCTGCTGCAACAAAATTTTTCGGACACATGGCCTTTCTTTGCATGAAGACATTTCAGTGTTACAAGCCAAACCGACTCAACTGACCGCAAAGTTAAAGATGGCCATAGGCCATGTAGAAACCAGCTTATCTCGGGCAGCAGTGGATTGGATGGTGAAGACTGTCGATCTCACTACCCTCATTAATCAACTGAACAACAATGTAGGGTTTTCTCCAACCAAGTTTTTTTTAAACGAAACTGCTGCAGAATTACAAAATATTTTAGAATTTTTATGGAATAGACGAGCTTTTCATGGCTACCTTGCAAGTGACGGAGGCCTTAGAAATGCCAGGTGGATTCACAGCAAAATGTATTCAACACGAAACTGTGGTGCCGTCTTTCGTGAAGTTGGTTCATTGTTCATCTCCTTTTAAAACATCTTAAAAACATTGCTCTTCAAATTCTCTGCTGCTTTACTTTCCTCCACTATTCATTTTTACGTCTTCACAGATGAGGAGATTAAAGCATACAGCATGAAGCGCATGCATTAAGAATTGATAGCGTAGGCTTCTCAGCGCGTCCACTTTAAAACTTTTTACAGAGCTCTCAACTTCACCATAAATCAATCTACGGTTAAGTATATACCAGGGAAATCATACATTCTATTAATATAACTACGGAGTCGATAAATTGGCTCCTGATGGGTTTGAGAACTTTACACCTTCGCTTTTGCAAACGTGCTTAATTCAAACAGATTTTTTGAAATTTTTCACCAATCCGTTTTTTCTCTGCTACAAAAGTTTATTGAAAAAACGTGCGACAAAAAAAAATCGTAAAAATGTAAAGACATGAAAATTTAAACGTGCGACAGGGTGATAACGAATGCAGACGCTCATCATTTTAATCACGACCAAGGAAAGAAGGAACCTTCCTCACGGGACACTGCTAACGCTTCGAAAACAGTTGGGCAGCCAGGCTCCTGCATTCTGAGCGCGGGATTCTTCATGCTTATGGAGCTAAGGTAGTCTAGGCGTCGCGCCTTCTTGGTACCTATACTGCAATGCAAGACAGAAGAAATGATCAGAACAACGCAGGTATGTAGTGTCTTCAGCACTTTCTGTGGCACGAGGCTATTAACATCAATCCCAAATGAGAAGAAAAGGAGATTAATTCAGATAGTCTTAGTAATCACAGCAGCGGGCATGTCTTTTGCTCATTGACCGAGAAGAACGCGCAGGCCAACCAATATGCGTTGCTTTAAGCGTTCTCTATCAGCCTTTATAACAACTTTCTAAAAATCAAATGCTTCTATAAAAATTGAGCTTAGCAGCTCAAACTTTATCGTCTAGTATGTAATCTGCTCTATTTTGACTAACATTTTTCATAGATTTTCTGGTCACTTCCTCTAATCGCAGCTGGGACCTCAACCTGTGCCTCCAGCCCAAACCTCTTCGGACTCCCCCGGTCAAAGAAAAAAATTCATTCAAACTTTTTTCCAAAATCATCAGGTTTATTAAGGTAAGGTCGCTGGTTACAAATACGATGTCCGGTTTTGAAAATTCCGCCGATTTCGGTAGGTTGTCCAATTTGGATAACGGAGGGTGCTTAGGTCAGGACCATCGATTTCGCTCAACTTCGGTAGTTCGGATGCTGATAACGAATCTGACATTAGTTTCTGAAACTTAGACCGATTAGCAGAGGCACTTTCTTTTCACACCTACCGCACCGTAATGCTGAAAACGGACGTCAAATTCGTAATCAGCACCTCAAATACACGCCATACACAAAGTTGGATATGTAGTCGTTGATACGAATGGTTTCATGCTCAACCAACCACCCATAATTGCAGCCAAATTGCTTCTTAGTCACTCTTTAATACATGTTTCATCCTTTCTACAGACGTATACAGTGCTTTTCATGTGTAAATATGGAAGCGCTCCAATGCCGATTGTTTTGGTTTTTGCTTGAACCATTGCGTGATGCCTTCATAACCAATATGGTTTGCAGTGCTCAAAACTAATTCCAGCACACAGCGTTCTACCCCAAGTTTTCCGACCTTTGGTTGAAGATGATGTGGCCGATCTCATTGTGGAGCTGACCACCGGGGTCTATCGTAGGACGGGAGGCTTCTGGAACTGTCAGTTTCCACGGATGGTCTTGGTCGACATCATAATCTCACAAGGGAACTGTCTAAACGGTACGCCGGAACGGCACGAACGAGTACAATAAGAAGAATCTCCGTCCTCCAGATAGTAACAGAGCATGTTTTGTTTTTGCCGAGTCCTTGAGGAAAGCGAGTATAAGGGTGTAATGGTCAAGGGTCCGCAGAGCGAGTTTACCACGGCTGCGCAAGAGACCGGTGCCCTTGACTGGATGGCGCAGTGCTAGAGGGGCTGCCTCATGTTCATCAGGTCGAGGGTTCGGTTCCCATGCTACGTTGCTCTTCGCACTTGTACCATAGGATCGGATTCCCATAGAGATTTCCATATCTGAACCTGTGTTTGGCTTCACAGTTCCTGCCCAGTGGTAGTCCACTGCGCGGCTTCAGGACCTAACTCTAACGCGATGTCGCGCAATAGCCGCGTGCGACATCGCGGCACTGAAACGCGGACGTGTGCTCGGTGACGCATGGTTAGCCACGGAGCACGAAATGTTCTCAGTGTTTAAGCTACCAGACCACATTTCTAGCAAGGAACTTAAGATTCCACAGAATGTGGTAGGCAACGGTCTGTAGCAGGGCAATTGATCCAAGAATGTGTGATAGTGGCCTCTTCCATAGCATAACCATAATCGCGGGTAAAAATTGACCGAAAAAGTTGTAGATGGCAAATACTGACGCTAGAAACCATCCAAATGACCAGGATTCCTGTATAAACTGTTGCTGACCGTCTTGTTGAAACCACATTCATATACCATCTCCAAGAGACGTTGAAATAAGGCAAAGGCGTGCCGCATGTCCCTGTAGGAAGCGTTTCTAGCCGTCGGACCGCGACAACTCGTCCAAATTCGTCGCGCACCGCGCGCGACGCCAGGGGGTTCGCGCGGCGTTGGAGTTATGTCTGCCCCCGCCACTGCAGCACAAGCCTTGGATTGCGATACAGTCCACTTTTCCCAGGATGTATAGGATAACAATTCTGGTATAGCCACACCTTTTCCTCCGAAACGTCCTCCCGAAAACGTGAACTGCCTTCACTGGTTAGTGGCGTCGTGACTCCGGCACAGTCCTCTTCTGGTTAAAAGTCTTGGTCCTCTTCTTCCACTACCTCCAACTTCCACACTTCGTCGATTTCCAGCTGTCGCAGTTCGAAGTCCCGTAGGATACCTACCATCCCTTCCGCTAGCTTCATCTCGTCTCTCGAAGGAAGAGCATCCAGTGGAGATCTGCACTTCAGTGTCAGTAGGTGAATGACCACTCGAGGGTTGGCAGACATTGTAGAGTCAGTGTTGAAGGCAGTAGCTAGTACGACCGCACGACTTTGTAAGCATGACAGAGGCGACAATATTGATCGAGGCGGTAGGTCAAGTTGAAGATCATGTGGTTCCCTCCTACATTGTGAGTACAATGGTGGCACTCACCTCATCTCCAAACCGTGGGTTCTTGTATGAAGTTCTTCCTGCGACCTTCTTCGCCCGATCTTGGAGTTGAAGTCGCCAACGATCACCCTGTAGAAGGTATGATTTTTCTTGTAATACTTCAGTCCTCAATTAGCGGAACCTGGTTAAACCCTGAAATTTTAGCAACCCCTCCATACTCGCCCTTCCCTGTACTCCCAGTCTCTCGAGTGCAAGCTTTTAGCCGGGCTGACACGGATACAGTTCGCGCAGGCGCGAACACATCCACGCACACTATGCATGAATACGCCGCCTCACATACAAGGAATGAGTCGATACGACACAGCATTCCTGTATCCCGCCTGAGTCTCTGAACAGTACACGGTCGCATTTTGTTTGCGATTCATTCCCCGATCCACCACCTGGGGACGCGCCAAGTGGCCCTGCAACAGGCGGAGATCACTTTGAAAAAGAGAGCCGGAGGCTCTCTACCGAGTGAGAGCCGTGGAAGCAAGAGCTTCAAAAAGGTAAAGAAATATATATATATATATATAGTCAAACCCTAAGCCAATTTAACCGAGCCTCGAAAAGAGTTTCTCATGAAGCGATTGGTTTCGAACCCTATTGCCCTTTGCCGACATGATTAGTTTACGTAACTACGTAACTTAACTCCCATTCCTGAACACCGCCGAAGGCTCTGCATGAATTTATTCAAGCAGCGGCCTTATCATCTCTTTCTGACACCTTACCTTTCATGATCTTTACCCATTGTGCCTCAATCTTAAGCAAAACGTGGCAACAAATGGGACCATGATAAACAGAATTTGTAGAGGTCCTAGGGCAAACTGCGAAGCCTGTGGGATTTTGAAAAGAGAGAAGGTTGACACTGAATGCTTTCTGAGGTTAAACCGCAAACCCCCACCTCCCTCTGACGGGCGGGAATGTCCTACGCCTTTACACCACCGGCGCCCTTTGATCAGACGCAACATTCACACCTCGTGGGACCGATCAGCACTCACCAGTATATCGGGATGAGCCGGCCGCTGATATCAGCATGGAACCAGTTAAGCTGTAGGTCTTGATAGATATGATTCAAATCAGTTCCTTTAAGCCTCAAGTGGCTGGTGCAAGGTTGTAAGCTGTCATAACGATGTTTTGTTGCGATTAAAACTTCTAGCGTCATCTACTCGATACTGATATCAGCGGACGGCTCATCCCGATACACGGGTGAGTGCTGACCGGTTCCACAAGGTGTGGATGTTGCGTTTAATCAAAAGGCGCCGGTGGTGTAAAGGAGTAGAGCATTCCCGCCCGGTCAGAGGGAGGTGCGGGTTCGAATCCCGTATGGCGCTAAAAGTTTTGATCGCAACAAAACATCTTTATGACAGCTTACAACCTCGACAGCAGGCACTTGAGGCTTAAAGAAACTGATTTGGATCTGCTGTCATTTTTGTTCCACGCTTTGGACACATTGAGACAGAGTCACACCAAAAACGGTCAAATGCCAGACGGAGGCGACGTCGCTGCCATTTACTTCGCGAGCTTTGATTCAGTCCATACAGCCCTCAATTTTAGACAACGAAGTTCGCAGATATTGGAAACTTATGTTTCATCAGCAAATAGAGCTCAAAACCAGTAACTCACAAAACTTCTCCTGAATTTCAAGAACGGTATAAACGTCCAGTAAGCTTGTGTGCTACCCAGTACGCACCCTTGTGACAAAGAGAGCTTGGGTCAGTCAGCTTCAGACAAGCTATTTCTAAGTGTCATTTACGCAGGTGGATAGTCAGCGGGTGTCGTCAAGTGTCGACATGCAAACCACCTTCTACTCACGTATTTTTGTGGAAAGTGTTTCCCACTCAAACCTGTCTGATGGAGCATTTACACCTATCCGAAAAATTGGAAGAAAGCGAAAAGCGAACGCATCCTATAATGGTACACTGACAAAAATCAACTGATTTTTTCGAAAAGCTTCAGATTGGACGCAGAATCCTACGTATTGGCTTTGCTCATAGAGGTTTCATTGCTTATAGCGGTTTCATTGCTTTTTCATCGCTTACATGATTGCTGGCGTAAGAGCTCAAACCGGCAGTGCTTGTGTTCGTTAAAAAGTTGGGACGAGCACTGAATTGCGACCCACTCTTTTACGTTTTCAGATGGCAGATTAGGTATTCTTTAAGATCAAAAAGGTGAAATGCGGCAGATTTTTTTCAGTGTTCTTGATTTGCAGATTAGTGTTCTGGAGAGGTAATCCAATGGAGAAGTACTGTCAGTCAAAGAAGTGGCGCCATTCGGTATGCGTTTTCGGCATTGAGGACTTCAAAACTCTCGCGACGACCTCTCAGTTTCTGGCGAATAAAGTAAAGACTTGCTGCATCCGACTCTGTTTTCCTAGCTGAACGTGATTTTAAGGTTCTTCCCTACTTCGACTACGCTGTAGTTGACTGCCTACACGAGGCAATTTTCAACCGAACGTACCTCGGGCAGGTCGACTATGATCTAAACTTGGACCTCTATAGAAAGCACGTGAGTGTTCGAAGTTAAAAAATGACATAAGAGAAAACAACTTATGAATGGGAATGGGATGGGGAATAGAGGTCAAAAGTGCTGTATGCTGCTTCTTGTGCGGTGTAAGAAGCATGGACTAAGGAATAAAAAGAAATAATAGAATGACAGGAATAAAATCGAAAATGAAACACAAAATTGGTCTTACAAGTGCGTATGTCCCCTCATCCCCGTATTGTTCGCCTAAATGGCGGGTTTTATGGTGTTCTTGGCGCTATTTGATCAGCAATGGGTGGCGGGTACATAGACGACAGATGCCGGCTCGTGCAGCCGCGCAATGACGGTTGATTCTATGTTGGAAAATCAAAGAAGACGGAACCGAGCAGAAAACGTCTGGTTCTGCGTTCATACGAGGCAATGGGTCGCAGGAACATAGACGTCTTATAGCGGCAACTCTTCAAAAGGCTGAGCTTTTCATGGACTCAAACGACTTGAATCTCTGGAATGTGTTTCTGTGCGAATTTCCTCATCGAATAGCTCAAGAAAACTCTTCATTGTTGTGATGAGTGCACAGCACGAACGTAAACATTTGAAATTGAAAAATTTGCTAGACTTTTGGTCATTGAGAGGCGTAAACCTCGGTTGAAGTGGCAAGTGGACGTTGTTGGACGCCCCAGAATAGCTTTTCTTTAGATTGCATTTCTATTTCAATTAATTACAAGCTTCACTTTGTGGAAATGGGAGAGAATAATATGCATCTTCAGGCACCTACGCTCTACCACAAGAACCTGTCTCATCCTGACCCAAATTTCAAGCTGAATTGCTCATCGTTTCCCGACATGAGGAGTGGTAAAGAATATAAAATGTTCGACCTAAAAAATAAGGAAAAACTTTGAGTGCGATGAATCACGAAGGTAGTTTCTTCGAGCCTTAAAATTGTATTTGCTCTGGGAGATTTTTTTTTATGATTTCAACCATCACCTGGGTCTTGTGCTCCTTTGTTGAATGCCATTTGCCTATTATGAGCGGTGACAACACTGCAGACCAGTATATTGTTTCGTACCGTCTTTTTCATTAACTTTTTGTTTTCATGAGTTTGTCGCTGAATAAAGTGTTCTTACCGTCCAGAGGAACGCTCAATGTTCATGTTTGTGTTTTTGTTAAGCTTGCAGTCAATCGTTGGAAACCAGCCAATGCACTGTGATGACTCTTGTAAAACTACCCAAAAACAAATTGCAGCTGTACTACAATAAGCTATTCAATATGTCATTTGCAGTTCAAAAATCTCATTCTTGGGTAAGACTTCTGTTTTGTTCCGGTGTCAAGGGGACTGAAGTGCTTAGAAATGTTTAAGTAAAAACTGCGAGCTTCGTAAGTGAAAGATGTTGCTCGCAGCCCGGTTCTAGGACGAGTGAGAGATAACTCCACTCCCCAGGTTGTCCACTGTAAGAGATTTTTCCGTTTCAAAGATTTTACGAGGTTTAGAACCTCACGTGAGATGTAACACATGATGCGCAGAACAGGTCAAGTACTTTCCAACGTGATGCTTGTTGAGTATTTTCATCAGAGAAAAAACCGGTCGAGATTCCGCAAATTCTAGTTCTAGAGAGGCTGTTTTGTGTGGTCCTGTTTCTACCAGCGAAGATCTGTAAGCGCTTAAAAAGGTTGGCGCAAGGTCTGGTGAGGCAGAACTTCAACTCCTGGTTCGGTTGCATGGTGCTTTGCGAAGCGTGTAGGAGGGCGTCATCGTGCACAAGAATAAGACCTCTTCCGTTGACCACTCAGAGAGTTTCGATGACTGGAAGGCAGCGCAAGGACAGGAGTCGCCCTACAACACCGGACAACGTTACGAAAATTTCCCGGCGAGCGCAGTACACCTGAAGTCATTGGCGCGACTTTCTGGACAAGGCCCCTCGTTAGCCGCGCTAGTGCTGTAGTCGTGCTGGAGACGACGAGAGCACAAAGAGTAGAAACCGGCAAGCGCTCCGACCAAGACCTCCTATTGTCCAGCGCTTGTCCTGTATCACTAGGAAGGGGCGCTCCACTGGGAGCACTCCCATTACTGGGAATGATCCCACTGGAGTACACCTTCCTCCCTATCACCTCCCATGTGCGCCTAAATAACCCTCAAAGTGGTGAAACTGCCCATAGTCCGCTTTAACTCCCTCCTAGTCGTCCTACTAACCCTTGTAATGCTTCAGCTGCCAGCAATTCCTCTCTTTTCTGGTCTTATCTAGGCTCTGAAGAAGATGCTTGCGGCAGCCGAGAGAAGGTTGTCTCAGAATATATGTCTGATTAACCTTGTTTTATTTTGACCTGATAGGTTCTTCCCGTAAGAAAACTTTGGACCCACGCCCGAATTATTGGATGGATACCAACTGTTTTCATTTTTATGAGCAGTTAATCTATTGGAACCTTGTCGAAAGCTTCAGAAAAATCAAAGTACACAACATCAGTACGATTACTGCTTTAAACGGCAGTTTCCAGTCATTTCGCGAGTAAACACGGCAGTTTTGACTGATCTGTCTTTCAATAATCCAAATTCTTTTTCAGAATTTGCACTAATTTTTTCGATGAATTCCAGAATGTATTTCTTCATTATTTTCTCAAATGAGCTTGCAAAGATTGACATTATAGGCCTACAAATTCTAGGTTCACTATACGGTTGCTTCTTGGGAGCCGAATAATTGAAAGTCAGCATTCATATAGCTAAAGTTGAAAAAAGTTGCTCAAGAAGAAAGCAGATTTTTAACTTTAGCTATATGAATGCTGATTTTCAATTATTCGGCTCCCAAGAAGCAACCGTATAGTGAACCTAGAAATTGTAGGCCTAATAGTATAACGTCAATCTTTGCAAGCTCATTTGAGAAAATAATGAAGAAACACGTTCTGGAATTCATCGAAAAAATTAGTGCAAATTCTGAAAAAGAATTTGGATTATTGAAAGACAGATCAGTCAAAACTGCCGTGTTTACTCGCGGAATGACAGGAAACTGCCGATTAAAGCAGTCATCGTACTGATGTTGTGTAATTTGATTTTTCTGAAGCCTTCGACAAGGTTCCAATAGATTAACTGCTCATAAAAATGGAAACAGTTGGTATCCATCCAATAATTCGGGCGTGGGTCCAAAGTTTTCTTACGGGAAGAACCTATCAGGTCAAAATAAAACAAGGTTAATCAGACATATATTCTGCTTGAGGCCTCAAGGCGAGGGCTCTTTCGCCACTTTATTTCTCTTATATACGTTTTGAACAAGGGGTGTGCGTTAAACTTTTCGGTAAATTTTTATCGACTGCTTTTTAACCAAAACATTTTGCGTTAAAATCGGTAATTTCGGTAATTTCGTTAAATAAAATTTCCATTACCTGTTAGTCTTGCTGTATTTTTGTGTTCATTTAATGTTATTTAATTCATTTTGTATTCGTTTATGTATTTTGTATTTGTCTCCATCTACATGGCAATTATACGACTACAGGGCGATGTCTTCTGTCTTTTTCACAATAAATAACAGGAGGCAACAAAATTGCTAAACGAGAAAAAACATTAAGACTGTAAAGCTAAACGGCAACAACAAGACTTCTATAACACAAAATTTTTTACTATGCCTATTTTTTTAGCTTGTGGAAAGTCGTCCAGCTTCTGCGTAGGTCTAACTAGGATACTATCTCAACGGTAGGTCGGAACGGCGCAAGTGTTGTATATGAGCTCGCACATTGTTCGAAGTCGAATTTTGCAAAAAAGCATTATTCGGACAATATTCAAAATCGAATTTTGCGAAAACTATTACTCGAACATTATTCGAAATCGAGTTTGCCGAAAAACCACTATTCGAACATTATTCGAAATCGAGTTTCGCGAAAAACCATTTTTCGAACATTGCTTAAAATCGAACGAAAAAGCATTATTCGTATATTGTTCAAAGTCGAACAATATTCAAACACTATCAAGAGTCGGCCGCCTGAGTATGGATCATCTCCGTTTCCCAAAAAAACTCACGTTCAAACACGCTCCTCTTCTCCGCATACGCTAATTGGCAAGAACGATTTGTGATTTCCTTTCGAGGGTGCTGGCGACCGACTCTTCATATTATTCGAAGATTGTTCGATTTCAAAAAATATTCGAACAATGCTTTTTCGCGATCATCTACGATTTCATTTGGAGGGTTCAAATTCGAAAATCGCGAGGCTTTGTTCGAAAGTAATTCGAAATAGAGCGATGTTCAAACAATACTTGAGAGCGAGGGATTCGTCAGAGTGGCTTACAGAGGGAGTTCAAATAAAGGTGGCAGTTAATGAGAGGTAGTGCGATATTTTCTTCGTTGGTGTTGAACATACCTAGGATGTAAGAGCCCGTTTTTCTAGGTTATTAGAATTCCTGTGAATTCTCAAAAATCTTATCAACATTAAGCAGCATCACGAAAAACACTGCTGTCTAGTCGACTGTTGTAGCGATATTATTGTTTTGCGTATTATATCATCTTCACGTCTAGTGTTGTTTAGAGTTTTGCTCGAATGACCTATTTAAATAGGTATTCAAATTGCATTCGAATTTGAAGGGATTATTCAGAAGACCGCTTTTTTCGAATATGTTCGAATTTGCGAAATTTGTGAACATTCGAAATCATTCGTATATTCAAAAAATTAAAAAAAAACGGATTGATGCGCCCGGGAAGTATGAGTACTGCTCTTGGGGGAAGGGGATAAGTGCTAGCTGTGGTTAGGCAATACGCACACCTTCTTGTTGAACACCTTTCAGAACACTGGCGGATACAAGAATGCGGCTGTTTGGTGAATCTTTGTTAGAGAAGACGGCAAGACAATTCTCTAATTGGTTTTCTAATGAAACGACAAGAACTGCTACGCTCCTTGTGACTCAAGCCTCGCGTTCGTAGGTCAGAAGATTGTGGACAAAAACAATAGTTTGGAGTTTTGCACTTCTTTGGTACACAACCCCTTTCATTTTCTTTTTAACCTCCCTCTAAAAATTCAATTTATTAAGGCTCTGTGGACATTCACAAAAGAAATGACTGTGACTGAAAACCCTCTTTTTGAGAACCTTTGTTCACCAGCGAAGAGCCGGAAGAGAACAACGAGTCACCAGTCGAAGACGAGATTATGTACGCATAGCAAATTACGCCTAGCGGCGAAGAACGTCCACTACTTGTGTCCAGTACACTGTGTCCAGGAATGTCCACTACACTTGCAAAAGAAGTGACCAAATATCTTGTTATTCCGGCTTTCTAATTGGATTGTAAACGCCTACACAGTTGTCTGCCTAAATTCAATTCTTTCCATCGACACTTGTGGTTTTGTTTTTTCTCTTTGGGTTCTCTAGCGAACACGTCTTCGAAATCGAGTTATTCGATTGTCTGACTTTCGAAAAGCAAAAAAAATCGAGTCATTCGATTGCTCAGTTTTCGAAAACTGCGAAAAGCCGAGTTATTCGATTGTTCGACTTTCGAAATTTTCGAAAAATCGAGTTTTTCGATTGTTCGACTTTCGAAATTTTCGAAAAATCGAGTTTTTCGATTGTTTGACTTTTGAAAAAAATACCAGAAAGCTCAACTTTACAGTTCCATTCTTCAAGTCTCCACCGTCTAGAAATAGAAAAGGGAAACTTAGAATCTATATTACTGTTGCAAGCACGCAGGCTACGTCATGCTTCCTAACCTGCAAGAATCTCATGCAGTCAGCTTCTTGCTAGGTGAATCAGAAAATGCCACACAGATGTCGCTGCCGGTTTTTAAGTAATTTATTGCTCGTAGTTTGTTTGCTTAAGCTAACTAGGGTTGTATTTCACTTGGGACCATTCATGGCTTATGTTTGATACATCCTAGATTCATTTCATTTCCTTTTCTTCTTTTTATCAACGTGTATTGCATGACACGCTTTGAATAAACAAATAATTAAATAAATAAGTGTTACAAACCTTCTTTCGACACAATTTTCTTTCTTACAACGAACAAAGTAAGAGCATAGCTACCTAATAACTAGAGAAGCGGAGGAATCGTTGCGAAGTGAATGTGCCGATCTCGGCTCTGTGTGTTCAAATTTATTACGTTTGCAGTAAACTTTCATGATAGTGATAGAAAAGGTGATAGTACATCCTTCGAATAGCTTTTCCAAGCAAGCCCCAACCATGAATTTGAACTTTGCTAAGTATCTCATCCAGTAAGCAGGAACATTAAAGGTGCCCCTGATCCAACTCGACAAATAGACGACCCTCGACGTAGTCGGGTTTGTTTTTTGGCGATTCTGGTACATAGCCATTGCCATCTCTAATATGTGCACTTTACCAAAGCTGTTTATGATTTCACGAACAAGCTGGTTTTCCACTCTTTTGTTTGAAGAGCGAATTGTCGGCAACAAATCGCTATTGGAAATTTGTCCACGATTATGTCGCTGGGGATATGGTTAGAACTGAGAGACGGGGATGAATAATAATATTTTTCCCGTTGCTCATTCTTTCTATGTTGGACGCAGAAATTGCAGGTTCTGAGATTCCAGATCACAAGTAGTTCGAAGCGAAGATTCAAAATAAATATGCAATTTTTAGTTGCCGAGGGTAGCATCGACCGATGTTTGGTGTTCGTAATTAAGCCGTCACATCCATCATAGTCGCTACGAATTAGATCTATCCCTGACGAATTACGTGACGTTTTATGTGTGGACCTGGCATGAAAACGTTATCGCTTCTTTAGGGAATCTAGGGCTAGTCGCAACGAGGGTGTTGTCAGAACCTTCATTTAATGAGCACTAGATGGTACTGGTCAAGCTTAATGAGAAAGCACCGAAACGCTCGCTCACCAGCATCTCGCTTCTTCAGATGTTTTCAACAACTTGTGCAACGCCTGGACGGGAATAACGCGTCAGACCCCAACCTCAAACAGAAAACTATCGCAGAACGCAGAGGATCTAATCTTCCTAAACCGTGCCTTCATCAACACAGTGGAGAAGTGCTGCCTACACAAGCATGGATGTTAAGATTACCTCACAGAAGGTAATTGCCATATAAAATTAGGTGATGTTGATGCTCAGATGCCTATGAAGACGGTGCAAAGAAACATAAATTCCCGACGCGAGGTAAGGCGTAGCAACTGTACCAGTTCTAAATGTGAGTAAGAAGTATACTTTCCAACAGTATAATTTCTCACCTGTATGTGTGCATGGGGCGCGTGCAGCGCAGTCGGAGGAGGCGCGACTGTCGCGTGCACCCGATACCAGGTTCCTGGTTCGGATTTCCCGCCCAGGCCAACCAAGCCTTCCATCCCTCCGGGGTCGGTGAATTGGTACCAGACTTGTCTGGGAAGGATAAAGCACTGACTTGTACATCGGCTGGCCACCGCAAGTCATTGTATGGCCAAATACGCATTCATGTCGCCTCCACGACATCCCGTAGAAGTAGAATGCGCTGGCGCATCCCAAAAGGGATTGAGTAACGCCGTCCTTTATCCTTTATCCTTATGTATGCATGACAAAGTGTAAGTGCAGAAGATCCTTGTCCATACAATTTTCATTCAGATAGGGCGTTCAGAGATCGGTCGCAACAAACAGTCGCTGGAACTGACTTACAACACCATACTTCCCTCAACTAACGCCGACTCAGATCTTCGCCGTGTTCGTGCTCTTCCTCAGCAAAATGATACGTATTCAATAGAAACGTGGTCACGCTTCGTTTATTTGGATCTGTCTGTATGATCAAGAAACCGAAACAGAAATTGAGCCAGGCATTCAAATCTCATCGACAATCTTTCAGAATGCTGCGAAGCTTGCTGCGAGTTAATTTAGTGAACAAATTCTTGCAATAAGTGCAGACTAGGTTCATGCAGAGGTTCAACGCCTATATGAATATACATATCTTCAGAAATACGATGAGCTGTCAGCGAATCAGGATCCTAACCACCAGGTCATCATTAACGTGGTCTTTAGAATTGCTGTTAAGGATTTAATTCGTGCGTCTAGAAGACAGAACAGTTGGAAGCAGCAGAAGAAAGACTAGCGTCGCAAAATACGAGACCGCATGTCGTAAAGGCTGTTTTTCAAGAAGGGCTGGGGCGAAGATATGTAGTGCGACTACAGACCTATAAGCCTGCTTTCGCTTTCTGTAGCGTATTCATATGCGGTCAATCAGCCGTCAGAGCAGCCTCTCGGAGGCCTCACTGGCGGCTTTTCAACGGCTTTGCATAGTAATAACCTCTCATCATAGCTAGCTGCAACCTATCTTATTTCTCGACATCCACAAAAAACGGACAATTTGATCAATATCGATTGATGTCGATCGATACTTTAAAAACAAACCTTAGATTCATGTTCAGCAACCTCGATTTCCCTCAGGGCTAAAGCTTCGAGGTCGTTGAATATCGCCAAGACATAGTGCGCCCGCTCCAGTTGTGACGGAGGACGGAAGGACGGAAACACACACAATACTCCTTTATGTATAGTATAACAGTAGGAGAGCTTCTTGTTCGATTAAGGCACGGCTAAGGTATCCTTTTATAATGTCGTCAAGCCGCTATTTGTTTCTTGTTGGTATTTTCTTCAGAACAACTAAGACTCTTTCTCACACTTTACTGGGAAGCTTTCGCTGCCGTAACAGCTTCTTCAGGCCTAATTGTAAGTCTTATTTGTGAAGTTCCACGTTGATGGTGGACCGGGCATGAAGAACTGGTTTGGCCCCCATGTCGAGTTGCTGCGCGATTGAGTGGGATGTAACATCGATGCTTGAGTTTGACTTAAGGTCAATGATTATCGGTATTGTGAATAGTATTGAATAAGCTAAATCTTTTTGTTAGTTGTTTCTTACAGGATTCAACAAATTTTTCGACCTTTTCTCCTCCTTCGTGGTTCTGAGACGCTTTCTAGTGATCTCGATCGTATCCAGTCAAAGGTATTGTGTTCTTGATCGTGCATAGCATCGTGTCCCAAAGCCGTGGCCGTGCAACTAATAAGAAAAATGATTCCTTTGCTGCGGATCCTAAAGCTCCTGCGCTCGACGACATCGCTAAGATGTCAATAAGCGAGGTTTTGAGCGCCATTGTAGAAAGGAATAGGGGGCTAAGATAAACAGGAGTTGGCCGATGCTGTTGAAACAGAAAAGCGAGTCCGTAGCTTGGTGTTATCTGGCCTAGCTGAAGCAAGTCCAGACATGGTACCATCCGCCAAGCAGCAGGACCTGGAGAACAATGTCAGTCAAGTGCTAGATTGTCTGGGCGTTGAGTGCAGGCCGGTTGAGGTCTACCGCATGGGGAAGCCTAGCAATGGGCATCCCCGACTTGTTAAGTTGGTGCTTCCCTCTCACGTACGCGCTGGAGCACGGCACTTTCTAATGGGTTTCGGCTGCGCTCATCTGCCTTCAGTAATGTTTTTATCAGAAAGACTTTAACACCTGTTGAGTGAAAGCGGGAGTTTGACTTAAGGCAGGAATGTAGGGAGCGCAACATGGAGTTTGAAAAAACACGCCTGGGCGGTCTACCGTGGCGAAACTAGGCGAGTCGAAGACTTGCCTAAGGCTCGCACTTAGGGAAACTCCTAGTTCGACACGGAACACCTTACGGCTTAAAATGCTTCCTATTCAACTCTCGCAGTCTTGGCAATAAATTGGACCACCTGCACCTATTGGTGAACACGTATAATCCTGTCTTAGTATTCATTACTGAAACATGGTTATTCTCCAAGTTTTCGAACTCTGAAATCATAGGTAATCTTCCTTATAGAGTTTTTCGTTTTAACCGAAAAGGGCGTAAAGGTGGTGAGGTGTGCTGCTTAGCGAGGACTATTCTACTTTTAACTTCTGTTGCCTCCCCATCAGGCCTTAAGTCGGACTTGCTTTGTCTCGAGTTAATTATTCAGGATAATTTCTCTTCGATTAGACTTATTTTGCTGTACAGACCTCCTAGTTCATGCGCTTCCGATGATGAAAGCTTGTCCGATTCTCTGCTGGACCTTTCCGTTGCAAGCAGTCAGTTAATTATATGTATTGGGTGATCTTAACCTTGACGTAGACTGGCATTCGGCTGAGGCTAAAAATTCGGCTGCAGCCAAATTTCTAGAGCTATTCAAGTGCCTTGGATTATCTAAGCTTGTCCCTAAACCTATACGTGACAATTCGATTTTAGACATAATTCTTGTTCTAGCTCGATTGTTAAAAATATCTCTGTAGAACCACCCTTTATAGTTTGTGACCACAACAGCGTTACATTTGAATTACAGTTGTCTGTAAGAAAACCAGTAGAAATTTACCTGACTTTATGAAGGCGGACTACTGCTTTTTATCTGCTTTCTATGACTCTGTCGACTGGTGGAACACTTTTCAGGGCTATTCTTCAGTTAGTTAGTTTTTTTACAAGAGATTTTGTGACATCATACGTACCGGTTTATCTAATTATGTACCTGTCCAATTTAACCATGTAAAGAGGTTATACTATCCACGATACATACGAAATCTAATTGCACAGAAAAATCAACTTTTTAGATTCTCGCCTACAAGCTTGCTTTCTGAAACTCACTACAATAGAGTTTGTTTTGAACTTGACCGTCATTTAAAGAGGTCTATTGAATACAAATTGAAACGAGCCGGGTCTAACGCTAATTCGAAGACCTTTTTTTCTCTAATAAAAGATAGAATAAAACAACACTCGTCTCCACCTGTTCTTTATGCTGACCTAGGGTGTACTTATTTAACTGAGAATCAAAAGGCTGAACCTCTCGGTAGATGCTTCGCATCTACGTTCGCGTCTAATGACCACATATCCTTAAACTTCAAATTGGGAATCTAACCAAATACTGAGAAAAAGCTCGATAATAGTTTTCGTAAAGTTATTTTTTATCCCTACGAAGTGTTGAAAGTTCTAAAGTCACTCAAACCATCAACGTCGTTAACCTCTGATGATATTCTGCAAATCGTTTACAAAAAATGTGCTTTTGCTCTGTACAAATCTCTTTCTATGATTTTCAACATATCACTGATGTTTTGTGGAATTCCTATGGTGTGGAAAACATCTATTGTAACCGCTATCCCTAAGACCATCGTTCCTGGTATCGTCTTTCCTTCCGATAAGTATAATCCCACCTCCAGCAAAGGTAATGGAGAACTTGATAAGAGATGAGCTTTCTGCATGGCTTTTTAAGATCTCCTCAATTCCTATTCATCAGCATGGCTTCGTTAGTGGGGCATCTACCGTTACTCAGCTTTCCGATTGCGTTTTTGACTGGGATCTTGCTGTGAGTAATGGTAGCTCGGTTGACATTGTGTACTTCGACTTTTCTAAAGCGTTCGATAAAGTTGTCCATGAAAAGCTGCTTTTTAGGCTCTACTGTTTGGGTGTGAGAGGAGCGCTATTATCTTGGATACGATCCTATAGAGGGACAGATGCGTGTTAAAGTAATTAACTCGTTTTCCAGTCTCTATCCTTGCCGAAGCGGAGTACCACAAGGAGGCGAACTCTCATCTCTCCTATTCCTTACCTACACTTACGACCTTTCCTCTTATTTGAGCACCCACCCGCTTGTTAAGATACAAGCGTACGCTGACGATATCAAAGTATACGGAATTTATGATGAATCGAATGAAACTGAGGTACGCAATGCTCTTTCACAGTCCATTGCAAAAAGATGGAGTGGGCTTCAGCTTGGAATATCCCCGTAAATTTGTCCAAAACTTGTGTTCTTTATTTGGGAAACACCGAAAATAAAGCGACGTGCATGTTTGACGACAAGGTCCTTGAAAACACTCATGAAGTATGTGATCTTGGTATTCTGGTCAACACCGAACCAGATTTTGAAGCACACATTAACTTGATTGTTCGTAAAGCTATTCGCTATTCGCTATTCTCTTTAGCCTATATAGAGACGTTCCCTGCGATAAACCTCAAATATTGGTTAAGCTATACAAAGCTCACGTTATCCCGATCTTAGGATAGGGGTCTCAGATCTGGAGCTCTGCCACCAAAAAGCTTCAAAATAGGATTGAAAAGGTCCAGCAGATATGCACCAAAATTTTGATGTATAAATGTTTTCCGGACCCTGAGTATCCTCGTAGTATGCCGATTTATAAGAAAAGGCCAAATGTTTTCAGGCTTGACACTCTATTCCACCTTCGCATATTCAGCGACTTAGTGTTTTGATTCAAAATTTTCAAAGGAGAATTGAAATTGAAGCCGAGTGAATACTGGACTTTTGGGTCATGAAGAGAACGTACTAGCTTGCTATGCCTACAGAACATCAAGTTAAATAGTAAGCCGAACTCTAAGGTCTACAATAATTTTTTCTTTCGCGTTACGAAATGGATTCAGTTGCTGCCCCTGATATAGTCGACTCGCCTAATAGCTCAGTGTTTCGAGCAAAGTTAAAGAAGCTCGACCTGTTATCTGGTTTAAAATTTACGGATTTGTCCTAAATGAAATTTTTAAAGCAACCTGGTCTCATTCTTTTCAATTTACAGATAGAAGGCAGTTACCGAAGGCTCCATTGATTCCTCTTATTGCTGAAACTCGACTTCAAACAAATGTTAAACGAGGATGGCTACACTCTAGTTAGGCCTTGCGAGCAGTTTTGTGTTAAATCTTAGGATGGCATTCACTCAAAACCTGTTTGTTGTCATTATTGGCAAACAGTTTTCAAGTGCTTCACCGAAACTGAAATTTTAACTTTCGCTAATGTTCACTTGAGCTGCAATCTGATCTTGAATCCTGAATTGAAAAAAGTTCTTTATCTTGAAGAGATTTTCTTAGCTTCAATTGGCAGGTCTTGCTCTGAACTGTTAGGGATTAGGATTATCTATCTTACATACCAACTTATGTTTTCTTACTTTGTCTACTCGTTTTCTTACCTTAAGTTATGTGTTGCATTGCTTAAGAGTAGTCCTTGATTGCAATTTTCTCTGTATTTAATGATATCTTCTTTATTTTTTTTCAACTCTAGAGTTCCATTCAGCGTATCAATACTGTTTTCCAGCATGCGCTCATCCCTTCTATGCAGCGCCCGGGGTGCGTACCAGTTTAAATAGGCCTTTGAGATACAGGGCCCGCCACGGATTCGCTAGCTTAGGAGGTTGTAGACATAGCGCATTTTATAATAGGTCATGACTAAGATGTCTTTACGGATAGCTCTGAATTATAGCGCACGCTTGGTCTTCTGCATCTTTTAGTAGCTTTTTCAGAGAATTTCTTTTATGGTAAGAAACAAGCGCAGGACTACTCTTCGGCCATGCAATACGAGTCTTCTTACTAAACTTTGTTTAGACTTCTTTATATGGCTAGTCATCGATACCTTGTTTATTTCTGTCTACTTATTGTTACTTGGGTATTATAATTATCAAACATGAAACTCCAAAGTACAGCGTTAGATTCTTCATGCAAGCCTTCTTGCTCATGAGGAGTCGTTATCCCTAGAGCTACCTGCCGTCATAGAACTTAATTGAATAGTCATAAACGAAAAAGTGAACAGTAGCTGAGTCTCTATTTGGTTTTTTCTTTTGCCGCTTTTGGACATTCGTTTGCTAATATCTCAGCTTAATTGCTGTTTTATATTGACCTTCGTACGTTTGTTTCGTCTTTTCTTCTTTTAATTTTTTCACTGTGTTAGGTTGCTGTCTTTTAAAATTAACGCACATTATTGTGCATAAAAAAATAAGTAAATAAATTTGTTTCCCGTCTCTGTTCGTAGGTGAATGCAGGCTTACATGTGCCTATCAGCCAACCTGTTTCTCCACTCGGAGAACTTAGCCGGTCTTCTGCACTGCTCACGGAGGAACAGGCAGATGGGCCCTGGAAAATCGCTCTTTAGGGCACGTCTACCGACATGTTCATTTACTTCTTTAAGCTCCCCGTTAGCTACCGGTAACCGATTTCTACTTGACAACTCAGAATGGCTTACCTAAGGTCTCCTTAAGTTTTTTTAACGCCTTCACTAGTTACTGAACGGCCGTATGTCGCACGGCTTTTTACACCGTTTGTATCATAAAATTTATGATCAAAATGCAAACTATAAAAATTCAAAGCACAGAACTTCAACACAACGCGAATGAATTCCAAAATTTTATCAAAATGATGCCACTAATAAAGAATGGTTAGTATGCGAGAAGTGGCTCGGCCGAATGATAAGGAAAAGGTACCAGCCGGCTGTCTACGTTCTTGACTCTCTCTGTGTTTCAATCGCACTACGAGGGACGAAAGTGACGAATGAGGAGAAGGATCAGCCACGGGGCGGAGGTCGAACCTGCCCAAGAAAACTTACCTAATCTTCGGAGATAACTCTGACCAAGCAGTGAGGGGCAACCCGCATACAGCCAATGCTGCCTACCCGAACCCGGAAGATGCTTGAGCTAGAAGGGTAGGGATAAGTACCTAGAGATACCCACCTAGGAGGTCGAACTACAACAGCGCCCCTAGGGAGCTGCCGGTCGACTGCTATCAATGTAGACTCTTAACTAGGAAGGCACGGTCAGCAATGCACCCCTGGGAATCTCACTAGCACTTGAGCAAAAAGCAATTTCTCGCCGACTAAAATCGTTAATGTGGGTCGGGAGACAAGTAGGCAACTCCTGACAAGAGCTACTGGAGAGTCGAAAACCGATATGGAGTGAAACGAGTGCCTAGAACCCTTTTTGGGATCTCCCTGTACTCATTCTGGACGAGTGGACCTCCACCTAGCAGCCAGCCCTGAAACAGGAATGGACTACGTTTGGCCTACAGTGGGAACTTTGGCTAACACGAGGTGGCTAACTGAACCGTGGTGATAAAGTGACTAGACGATTTCAGGATCAAGTATGGCGAAAGAGAGGAAATGGGGGAAAAGAATAGCGGGCAGGTTACACGGAGAGAGTCAAGAGTCGTAGACTGACTCCAGGACGCTAATAGTAGCGTTCACACCAAACTTCGGAGAGCTAGGTCGACCCCAGACTGAAAAACACATGTTTACATATGTTTACACGTATATACCTGTCATTACACGTGTACTCATGTAAGCTCGTGTTTACATATGTTTACACGTGAATACCCGTCATGACACGTGTACTCATGTAAGCTCGTGTTTACATATGTTTACACGTGTATACCCGTCATGACACGTGTACTCATGTAAGCACGTGTTTAAATGTGTTTACACGTATACACATTTAAACACGTGTACTCATATAAACACGTGTTTACATGGGTTTACACGTGTGCTCATATAAATACGTGTCTACATGCGACGACACGTGTACTCATGTAAGCACGTGTATACATACACTGCGACCAGAAAGTATAGGGACACTTAAAAATTGTAGTTTTCGTACGCTAATCGATATCAATCGACCTGAACTTTTTACTGTAAAATTCGTTACGGCAAAGAAGTTCGAAGCAAAAGATTTTAGGAAAATCGGTTTGATGTGAGCTAAATAAGAAAATAAAATATGGAGACACACCATTTTCAATTGACCAGAAAGTATAGGGACACTAGTAAAAAACAACTTCATTGTCAAGATAAAAAACAGTCGCTGATAACTAGTACTCAATTGGTCCTCCGCGGTTCATTGCAACATCTACAAGTCGAGCTGGCATCGAAGCAGCATGATTTCGAAGTGTTTGTAGAGGAAGTTCATCCCAAGCGCGTAGAATTGCTGATCGAAGTCCTTGCAGAGAAGAATATGTCTGGTTATGCTCGTAAATCTTCCTTACAAGGTGTCCCCAGATATTTTCCATTGGGTTCATATCGGGAGAACATGCAGGCCAGTCGAGAACTTCAACAGAATTTCTTCTGAGGAAGCCTTTTGTGGATCTGCTGGCATGCGGCGGTGCATTGTCCTGTTGAAAAACCCATCCCTGACCAGCATTCTCTTGAAGGAATGGGAGCAGATGGGTTTCCAACAGTTGCTGGTATTCATCTGCGTCCATCCTTGCTGACGTGAAGGCAAGAGGGAGCTTTCCTTCTGCGTGGAATGCCGCCCACACCATAACTGTGCCGCCTCCAAAATTCCTTCTTGGGAAATACTCCTTCTCCTTGCGTAAGTCATGCCAGTAGAATCGGTTCCCATCTGGACCATCGAGGTTAAAGCGCTTTTCGTCCGAGAAAATCACCTGAACTATGAAATGTTAAAATACCTAGCGTCAGAACTGACAACGCAAAAAATCTGCCTTACCAGGATACTATCTCAACGGTAGGTCGGAACGGCGCAAATGTTGTATATGGGCAGAACCGCCTCTCTCTGGGAAGTAGCAAACTGCAGGTATCTCGACCCCAATACAACTCTGCGCAGAGTTAGGGGCGACGGAAGTCGCGGGTTGGCGCCCTGTTGATTCACGTGCTCCACAGCTGACGGGCGCGCGCGGGATGAGGGCTCGTATCGCGGCCAAGCGCAGTGCACGGGTGGCGTAGTAGGGAAGAGCTCGGGCTCGCAAACGGGGGTTTGGATCCCGCAGGCTGCGTTCATTTTGCACTTTTGCAAAATCCATGTTTATCATATAGGTAATCCACCTAGGGGTATTATAGTGTGTTATAGAGCATGTTTACATATAACAATGCTTCAAACTACAGATTAGCTACAGATTAGCGAACTACAGATTAACTACAGATTAGCGAACGCAGTCTGCGGGATCCGAACCTCCGACCTCACGTTTACGAGCCCGAGCTCTTCCCTACTACGCCACCTGCGCACTGCGCTTGACCACGATACGAGCCCTCATCCCGCGCGCGCCCGTCTGCTGTGGAGTACGTGAATCAACAGGGCACACCCCGCGACTTCCGTCGCCCCTAACTCTGCGCAGAGTTGTATTGGGGTCGAGATACCTGCAGTTTGTTACTTCCCAGAGAGAGGCGGTTCTGCCCATATACAACATTTGCGCCGTTCCGACCTACCGTTGAGATAGTATCCTGGTTAGTCCAAAGACGTCGTTTGTTCCTAGAGACGAACTCGAGCCTGTTCCTCTTGTGCGTTTCTGTCAAACGTGGAGCAGAACGGAGCTGGGTATATACAACATTCCCATTGCGTTTTAAGCAGCACCGAATCGTTTCTTTCGAGACTTTCTTACTCAAACTCTTGCGCACTTCCTCCAAACTGATTGATTTATTGGAAACTATTCGCACGATTTGCCTCTCGTCTCGAGTCGAAAGAAGCCTGGGACGTCCTGAAGACTTCCTCGAGTGATATAGATCAGGACTGCGTAGAAATTTGCTAATAACGTTCTTTGATCGTCCCAGTTGAGTCGAAATTTGGCGTATGCTGAGTCCTGCATCTCTGAGGGCCTTGATTTGAGTTTGTTCCTCTATTGATAGCATCGATCCGCGACCCATCCTTACAATGAGCAAATTATGAGGCAGTATATTGCATAGCAAAATAGTTTTCAACAACGTACCTTTCTCCGCGCACCTTATTTGGTGGTGTCCCTGGTGTCCCTATACTTTCTGGTCACTCAAAAACAGGGTCCCGTCACGTGATCCTTTCCCGTTCCTTGCCACCTCGGGGGATTTTGCCCATTTCTTTCGTATATATGTTTTTTGCCGTGTGGAATTCCATAGTATAATTTTTAGATCAATTCCTGCGGGTAGCTAGCAGAATTACGCAATTTGCTGGTGTCCCTATACTTTCCGGTCGCAGTGTATGTGTTCTCGTGTACTCATGCACACAAGTGTTTAGGTATGTTTACACGGCTCCATCTTAATTTTCGGCACTAGTTAAAAGTTCTGACTTCACGGACACGACTTCGGTCGAGAAAATTTTTTGTTGAAACTTTGTTTAGGGAAGGGGATTATTTGGGGTGCTGATCACGAATCTGATATCCGCGGCGGCCCAAGTATAAAAGGCGCCTTACACATACCAACCTCTACCTGCCGTCACTGGCGGAAGCCTCAAGAATGTAAACCTGTGCCGTCCTGTATCTATATTATCCACTCGAATCGTGGAAACCGGATGTCAGATTCGTAATCAGCATCCAAATAACCCTCCTAGACAAGGTTTCAGCCAAAGCGGTGACCCTGCCTTTACCACCTTTGTTAAAGGTATGGGTGGTCTCCGACCGAATCATGAAAAACGGAGGTAGGATTCGTGATCACGCCAAATAACCTCCCTAGAAAAAGTTTCAATGGATTTTTTTTCGACCGAAGTCGTGTCGGTGGAGTCGGAACTTTTAACTACAATACCCATCATAAGGATTGGAAAAAGGGGCGGTAGGCGCGTTATCCGCATTCTTTCAGTTTTTTTGCTGTGGCCGTCTTCATTATTTTCCTTTTTAGAAAACTGACATATTGCCGTGATCTCCTCGACGAGATCTACCCAGTGCCGCAAAAACATTTTTCGATACTCCATTTTTGACCGCTACTTTTTCGAAAGCGCCAGGGGGTAGTCATTATCGAGGGACGTGTCCACTAATTGCGCCCAAAGGACATTTAAGCTCTCGGATCCAAAGCCGGCGCAATTGACACTAGTGCATCTTTAGAGAAAATTCTAAAGACTCAAAGTTTATAAGGCTACAGAAAAAACAGTTTACTCCATTTATTTGTTTATTTTGGTTATTGCAATAAGGACAGCACATTTTCCTATATTTACGCTTCACTAGCAAAAATGTCTCTATCTGGTCAAATTAAGAGAGGGTTTTAAAAATAGGTAGAGGATGGTGTAGTCAGTTTCAAATTGGAACGCGCCATTCAATCGCAACAGAAAAATTCTCGCTAATCATGAATCCACAGCGCTTCACTCTCAATAATAAATTCGACCTGTTTCACACGCATTATATCTTTGGTGAAGAACGATATGAGGTCTTTCCTATGTACAGTAGGCTGCTACGTCAGCGAAACACAGGATGGAGGAAGAGATGAAACGCCTTGGAAAGGAACAAAGGCGTCATCCAACGGCCACAAATCAGTGGTGTACCACCCTCAGCTATGGATTTTCCAGACATTGCACGTGCTGTAACTTTTCAAAGAATGATGCTAGGGTACTAAGATTTTTTCTGTGCAAAATATGCTTGAGTGTCTTTGAAACAGTGGAAGGAACTAAGTTCACTCGAATCGTCCTTTGTAGACGCCGAAACTCGGAGAAAATCCACGACGTCTTGATCCCACTTTGTTTTCACCACCTAGGTCTCTGGGCCATTCAGTTAATAAAATGCTTAGGGTAGCACGGCTCACCATTGCAAGCGCTTTCTAACAATATAGTTTTATAAAATTTTAAGAGAGTCGACCTTTTGCATCTTTTGTGCCGAGGTCGAGTTCTAGGCAGCGTTCGGCTCGACCTCCGCTCTACATCCATCGCCCGCGTCCGCTGTAAGCCTTCCTAGCACCTGGGTGCTAAACCCAGCGGTACTACGCCATTTCCAGGGAGCGGCGCAGCACCTTCGCACCAACAGGACTATTGATTTCCCTGTTTGTCGCATGAGATTGTTGCGATTTTTTTGTACAAATCATATAATAGAAATACGAGAATAGAACTGTTTTTCCTTGAAACATGCCATATTCGATTACTAATTTTTCCAACTTTGCATGTGTGAAAGAGCACCAATCAAAACTTTTATATTGCGCTGTGCACATCCCCCACCTTTTGAACCATGAATAATTTAAACAAGGTTTCAATCCTTATGCTAGTTAAAAAACACGGAAATCCTTCTTTTTAATGGCTTATTGTTGCGCTATGTAATATAAATTTAGATGCTGGACTGTCGCAATACTAAACATTAACACGAGATAGGCCTGCATCCAATGCTCACCAGTGTTTGCGTACTGATGTCTCTATATTTATCAGGATACCTACCTTACCTATTAATTTATATAAGCTGCGTGATTAGAATAGCGAGCTGGTAAACAGCTCTTGAATGACGCTAGCACCCTTTGGTTAAGATATAGATTTTTTGGAATTTTAAAATTTTGTGCGTCATTTTCCCTTACAATTGAACAATCTCAAAACCAGACATGCCTTTTATCAATTATATAGGGCGGCTTTCCTACAGAAAGAGACACTGTTTTTTTTTAACGAGAAGGGATTCACTAATCCCATTCAAATACTACCAAAATGCTATGCAAGAGACCGCCGGCGATATCTGCAGTGAATCGTTGAAAAGAAAACGGCGGGGACTTATGGGAAAACCTAATACTTGCACGCAACTAACTGCAGTGCAAGCTTTCAAGAAGCCTTTATTTTTACAGTACCGCACCTAATTATTTTACTGTACCGCACTTAATTAATTTGAAATATTACACACGCGTCTTCGCGGTGTCTGAGGAAGCGTCGTTTCCTGTGTTGGTCTAGATTCTTTGACTGTTCGGCTACCCTTCGGTTTCTAGAGTGACTCTGAGATTACTGCAATTTTATATTAGTGGTTTAGAGTGGAATTAGACAGATACGCTAGAGTGCAGCCTGTGCCAGTTACCATTATTCAAGGGATGTAGCATTATTATCAATGCGGACTTGTATGCCAGCAACGTTGTTTGGTAGCGGATTAGCCATCTCTGACCATATCGTTTAATATTCGCTAAATATGCGGACCGTAGCGTAACTAGGTGCTGTATGGATAGCTTTTCTACCTTCTTTCTTCTTATATCCCCGTTCACATACACAAGGGAGTGTCTACAGAGTGACTTAAGTGGTTTGGGTGAGCTTTCGACTGTGCGGTCTATTTATTTGAATAAGACTTTTGCAGTTTTTTTTGTGTAAAGTGGCTGTGATAGCTTTTCTTATCTACTCTTTTGTTGACGTTGATGTATTACCGTCTCTCGTGTTAATGTTATTAGTGATCGAAAGCTTTGATTGAAATCTTCTTAGCGTTAAGAATAACTGTAAAGTGCAGTCACGCGCGCATCCATCACTTCCTTGTTTGCTTTTAAGAAAGATGGCCGCGGGATGATTTTGCGAAAAAAGGTAATGTGAAAGATTGGAACTGGTGAAACCGAAACGGGCACTTCCATCGGGTAATATCGGGAGGCACCTTCGTGGATTGCCCGGTTTTTCCAGTGATTTTCTGTTTCGTGTCTTGAGCCTGTTCATACTTCGAACGACAAGAGCGACGAGATCGACTGGGGCGACTGGAGCGAGAAGCCGTCGCCCCAGTCGCTCTTGTCGTTCTTGTCGCTCCAGTCGCTGGAAGTATGGACAGCCCCTATGTTGATGTCAAAGTTTTGTAGCAGTTTTGTAGCCGTGAGGGTGTCGTAGCAAGGTTTTTATAGAACTATCCGCCTCTGTTGCCTTGCCGACCTTTCGCATGTTTCTACAGGGCTCTAAAGAAGCATGTTGATCCGAAACTTAAGACGAACATATTGGGATAACGATATTAGAAAGACGCATCTACTGCGCCACCTTCTCGACGGCATATTGAATGTTAAATATGAGTGTACAACGTTGAGTACACCTCATAGCTTAAAACTGAAAGCTAAACCACTATTAGAAGGGAGTGCCGGGTGTGGTTATCAGTAATTTTTTGACACTGCGCTGAACCTGTATATGATCTAAATACGCTGTTGTATATAAGAAATAGCAGTTGAAAGTTAGGGAATATGGTGAAGTCGACAGTGGAGTAGATTTCCCGCGCGCTACTAGTCGGCTTCATGTTCGATTTCAGCTCGCACTAACAAGAAAACGAAGAAAACCTTAGACTCAGCGAGTTAAAGTCGGAGTTATCTAGGAGAAGAGAACATTGGTTAGCTGACCGCCGCAGGTCACTGTAACCTACACGATTACATGTGGTGGTCAGCTGATGAACTCTATTAGTGGTGCTATAGACAGCCGCCTCTTTCTACGACAACGCTATCACACGCCTGCTGTACGTAAGGAGATGCTACTCGGCGAGATTTCTCATCACCTTTATTCTGGGTCTATTCGGTATTGCACTAGAGTAATTTCAGCTGAAAAAGTCAGCATCCGAAATGTGGCAGAAGCTTCTATTCGGTTCAGGTTTGATTTTGGGAAAAATACGATCAATTAGCAGTAAACTATTGAGTTGGCTCCGATACCCCACTGCCGCATCACTCCTGTTGAGCATAGGCTGTGCTTTATATAGCAGTCTTCCTCCCTGCTTCGTGTCCCTCCAGTCGTCCATTGTAGCTTCACCACGACCGCTTTCAAAGCCAAACTTCTATGCTTCTTGTCAGGGAGAGGAAAAGTTGAGCGCTGATTCAGTAGATCACTGGCCGCATAGATGTTTGCAAAGATGACAGACGGAGGATCTTTTTTGAAGTGCTTAATAGGCAAACTTTCTGAATAAAGAACTCACTTGTTGTTTGTCAGGCGTTTGTTTGCGAGTCATGTCCGACGGTTTTTGTGAGTGTGCGAGTTGGTCGATCCAATAAAACATGAATAATGAAAAGTTTACAGAACCATTGCAAGAGGGTTCTATAAACTATTAATATGGGGAAAGTTCGAGTAAGTCGTCTACTTCCATTAGTACATATTGACCCCTCAAGCTAAATATTACCTATGCTATTAGCTTAAATGATCCTTAATCTAAGTTACATACATCGTCTGGTGGTAATGCATAGGTTGCATGCGAGTTTAGATCTAAACTATATTTATATTAGCAGTAGGTTACCTACGATTTGCAGGGGTCTTCGTTTAGCTTATACGCGACATCTTGTGCTAGCTTGCGGCACCTTACGAATGACAAGTTTGAGGCAATCTATTACCTGGATGCAGCTTGCAAGTAACTTG
Organism: Heligmosomoides polygyrus polygyrus; assembly: GCA_947396885.1. Taxonomy (NCBI): domain Eukaryota; kingdom Metazoa; phylum Nematoda; class Chromadorea; order Rhabditida; family Heligmosomidae; genus Heligmosomoides; species Heligmosomoides polygyrus. The sequence continues at coordinate 67,706,602 of OX377203.1, forward strand.
TTCAAAAATAGCTGTTCGTAGCAACCCGTGCAACATTATCGCAGCAACAAGTCACTAGAGCGACCCTGAGGTATGCCAGAGCCCATAGTAGGACAGGAGCTTGAGGTGCTACGAAATCTGCGATCTAACAAAATAATCTATCTTTCCTGCTTCAAGTATCCCAGAAGCAAATAATTTACGCTCCAATCAGAAAAGTGCGCGCCCTCATCGGGAACTCAGGGGCCGTATGTTCTTCCTGCGCAGAACCAGGCTAAGGACGGGACTCCAGGGTGTGTGCCATCCAAGCTGCTCGTGTTGGAACTGCTTTCGTCGCCCAGGGGAGTCCGCAGCTGGGTTCTGCGCTCTCGAGCGCGGAAACGCATACAGCTGGAAAATGCACAGAAAACGCCAGCGAGTAATGTAGGCGTCAAACACCTCAAATCTCAACCACTCCGTTGAAATGCAAAAATCTCGCAACGCAAGAGACCTCCCTCGCATGAATCAACGCCACTGTGCCCCACAACCTGCCCAAACGTCTTCTGATTCCGCAGGCACGTTATCAACATTGGCGGCACGTCTCCAGGGGTGGTTTTAAGGTTATCGCTGCTGGCGATATTCTTTTATCGCTCAGAATGTGGAAACCAATGTTAAACTGGACACTTTTCAAATCAAAATGGACATATTTCACGACAAATTGGAAACTCTTCTCAACAAGTGTAACTCTATTGGAATCAACTGAACATTTTCCAAATCAAAACGAGAAAAAACTAGAGACTCTCCAAAAGGGTTAGAATAATTGATCAAAATAAAAGAATAGTGCATTTAAAACGTTCATCAGGAGAAATGTCACCTTCGATCCGCCTTAATCTTGTCGGCGTTTTTCTAAATTTTATTTCGTTCCTGATACATGTATGCACTGTATAATGTATCATTGGGTGTACAATGCATGCCTTATATAAATAAATAAATAACTTTTGTTCAAGGAAATTTAGCATAATTTTTTGAAATTTTATTTGACTACTCAACACGTTGGCACATTGGTTGAAATTTTGTAAAGCTGTTTTCTTTTGGCGAGGGAGAATAATCTTAGGCTGTCGCTAAATTAATCTCCGTTTCGAGGTATGTATAGCTAAATAAGTTTTTCACCCCAAAGCATCCCATCTCAGGGATAGTCACATATACCGTTCGGTAGGTTTTTTCTGTTCTTTCGAAAAATATATGTAGATTTCGCTTTAATTTTTCTAGCCGACTTTCTCCATAGCCCCGTAAAATCATGAACCGACGCGACTATCGAGTCATCATGCTTTACGAATTCAAATTGGGACATTCTGCGACAAAGGCATCACGTAACCAGGAGACCAGATCCCAACGCCGATTCGCTTATGTACAGAAGCGGGATCGTTTGGATCCGCTCCAGAAGAAGCTTTGAAGAGTCGACTTCGACCGGTTTTGATGAATTTTTACTTACCAAGGAAGGATCTCAGGCGTAGGTCTGAACGGGGAAAATGGATAGTACTGCAAGAGTTTCCACCCTTCATGCAGTAGAAACACATGTTTCGTTCAGTTCCTGAACCAGAAGAGCCACGGGTCCTTGAAGGTGAGGTACACTAACGCATTGTCAGTGAGTGCCCACGTGCATACGTGTGCGCGCTGACGTATGGGAAGTGGCGGAAGGCTGTGCGGCGAGCGAGTCGGTGGCTCAGCAGGGTGCCACGCTGATTCACAGGTGCTAGCCCAGATGCTCGACTCCGGTGCTGCGCACTAATTTTGCATTTTTTCATGACCGATGGCTTCTTTACCTATTTGCTTCCTATACATCTCCTACACATTTATTTCACTATAACTTGTCAAATAAGATTACATTTTGAGCTCTACTTCACTCACATCTCTCACTTTTTGTATTATGCAAGGTAATGTGTTTTTCAGCGAATATTAAACAGTGACACAGCAGGTACGGGTGACTTGGACTGTCACGTCATAACCACCGATTTCGCCCAAACCTCTCCCAGGGGGTTATTTGGGTGCTGATCACGAATCGTTTTTGGTATTACGCTGGAGTACGGGAAGGAACAGTAGGCATGCGTTACTAATGGTAAGGTCATGGTCACCGTTTTCGTCCAAACTTTGTCTATAGGGCTTATCTGCGGTGTGGATCACAAATCTGACCCTCTTGACAATTTAGGATGAAATAAATGTGTAGAAGATGTGTAGGAAGCAAATTGTTGAAGGAGGCAGCAGACATGGAAAAGTGGAAAAGTAGTGCATAGCACGGGAATCGATCATCTGGCCTAGCACCTGTGAGGCAGCGTCACACCCTGCTGAGCCACCGATTTGCTCGCCGCACCACCTTTCGCCACTTCCCATACGTCGACGCGCGCACGTATGCACGTGGCACGCGCTGACGGTGCGTTAATGTACCCCACCTTCGAGGGTCCGTTGCTCTTTTGGTTCAAGGACTCAGCAATAAGGAAACACGTTTTTCTACTAAATGAAGGGTGGAGATTCTCGCAGTACTATCCATTTCTCCCGCTCGGACCTACGCCTGAGACCCTTCCCTGGTTAGTTGGTTTTGATGCATTATCACTTCCGGAAAAGGAGTTGAAGTTGAAAACTGAAATGGAGTTGGGCTTTTGACACCTTTTTCATTTCGAAAACAGATCCGCTTCCAAAAGAAGCTTAGAATACGCTGCGGTTAGTTTTCTTTTATCGCTCAGTATGTGGAAACCAACCTGATAAAACACATCTGGGATTATAAGCGGTAAGGGTTATGGCAGGTCTTAACGGCCGTTAATTTTAAATAAGGGTTAGAGGGGTGGCGAAAGGCGGGGTGTGTTATTCCCTCAATGTTTCGTATAAGATTGCTCACCGGACTGTTAATTTACAGTATAAATGAGAGGAAAGCAAGAGGAGGGGAGATGAGAAATGGAAATGCCATTTATGGAAAAGATCTGATGATGTGAGATCGCATTGAGAAGTCTATTTGCCCAAACTTTGAAATTTGTAATCTTTACAGCGGGTTCGAACGAACCCAAACCAAAAAGAACTTCATGGATTGCACGACACAATTAGTGTAGGTGATCTTACCCACATATTAGCGATTAATTTATCCCAGTGTATGAATATGTTTATCTTATACGTATATTAGCGACGGACATCAAGCTAGGCGAGAAAGTGCGAAGCCGACGTACAGATGGGGTAGGGCACTTGTCGTACACAGGATGTTTGAAAACATGTGTACACTGTTTGAAAGGTGATAACCTCGCTCACAGTGAAGGTACCCAGAAGATTAAGGACAAGAATGAATGCTTTAAAAATATAAATTTTCTCACATACATATGAGTGGTGTGGATTGCGCCAAGCACTCGTCTAATTTCTTCCATTTTACACTTGATTGATTGTGTTTCACCTAAATAATTATAATTTTTCCTTAAAGGGGACGTGTTGATTAATTTGTGCTTCTTAAAAGTTTAAAAATTAAAAACACACTACGGCGTGCGAAAAATGGAACTGTTAGGTTGTACGGAAAGTTCTCAGCGTGTTGAGTGCTTCACTTTGAACTACCATGACTTTCTCAAATCTTATCGGATTTAGTCGAAATAAGCACCGTTCGAATCAGCACACCTTTGCAAACGGATCATCTGTCGACATATTCCATCAGCAAAAAAATGAGGTGATCAAGATCCGACAAAATCCACGAAAGTTTGGTCCTGATTGGTGAAGATTTTACCAGCGAGAAAGTTCTGAAAGTGTTTGAACAGGTGGCAGTCGGCTGGTGAGAGGTCTGGAGAATGTGGCGGGTGAGGCAGAACCTCAACCCTTAATTCGTTCAATTTTCGATTGGTGATTCGCGAAACGTGTGGGCGGGCGTTATCGTGCAAAACAATCGGGCCTCTTGTGTTGGCCAATACTGGTTGAAGTTGACGCAGTTTTGGGTGAATTTCGTCGACTTCCTTACAGAAGGTCTCTGCTGTGATCGTGTGGCCTGGGGCCAAAAAATTGTAATGGATCATTCCAGCTGCCAACCACCACACAGTGACCATTACCTTTTGCGTGGAGGTTCGCCTTTGGAAAATGCGTAGGGGGATCGTCGTCGTCCACCCACTGTCCGAAACGTTTCCTTTTATCACACAGGATCCATTTTTCATCACAAGTGATGACTGGATCCAAAAACGGATCGGTTTTGTTGTGTAAAAGTAGAGAAGAACAAATCTCGAAACGTAATGATTTTTGCCGATCACTCAACACGTGGGGCACCCAGCTTTTTCACCTTTCCGAGGCGTTTCAAAGCACCCGCAACAGCAGTTTTACCGACGTCTAGCCCTTCTACGATTCCGCGAACTGTTTGGGATGATTCAGCTTCCACCAGTTCCTTCAACTCGTCCTCCAGGATTGCTAAAGGTCGACCGCTACTGGGGTCATACAGGAGGCTGAAACCTCCAATCCGAAATTTACTGAACCACTGGTACGCAGTGCTTTCTCCAACACTATTAGGCCCCCATACTCGATTGAATTGTCGAGCTGTCTCTGCTACGTATTGTCTCAATTTGAAATCAAAATAAAATATCGTTCGGATTTGCTCCTTCGACATACTTCAATAAGCACTTCAAGAACAGAAGTATAAAACAACGTTGAAACATAAATCAGATAGAAAAATGTTGTGCAGAAAGTAGCATTAATGCGCAATGCAAGCTGAATTTTTAATTAACAATAGATGATTGAAAAATAGTATCACATAACGCTGAGGTCTTTCCGAACAATCTAATATTATATTTTAAAGTTCTAAATTTCTGCTAGTGAAACATTCGAAGCTGTTTCATTGATTCCACAATTTTCCGATCTCGCTATTGCTCTAATAACGCTTTCCACACGTCTGAGCCCACAACAAGAGTTGTGCCGGCCTTAGGGTTTCTTTCGAGGAGAAAAAGTTTATCCTAAAGTGCTTCTGGAAAATCGAAAACATCGTCGGTGTGCAGAGGCGATTAAGCGACTACTCCAAAGCACCACCCACTCGTGTGACCCATACACAGTCAATCAAGTCTGAAATGCAAGGTTTCTGGCAGGGTATGGAACAATATGCCTATTTGCACGCCACGGAAATCTCGTTACCCTGTGCTTTAGTATGAGTCTCAAACAGCTCCAAAAGCTTTACTAGAAGAAATGTTAGAACCTTTCAAATAGTACTTGCATTTTTAGGATGCCCTGCATTTTTCGCAAACCATAGCATGTTTTAAAGTTTTAAACATTGAAAGAAGCCCAAACCAGATGACACGGTTTCTTTAAAGAGAAATTACAACAGGTATTCAAGTGAAACACAATCAATCGAATGTAAAATGATGAGAATTCAGATGAGTGCATTGCGCAGTCCACACCCCTTGTATGTCAAAAAATTCTATTTTATTGAGCTTTCATATGAGCTCTTAACTTCTTCAATACCCTTTCCAACGTTATCACCTTTCAAATAGTGAATACCCCGTATTTGCTTTAATGAAATGATCCTCTCCCAAAACCCTACTTGAGCCAGAATGATTATTCGAACGCTCGAAAAAACGCGATTTTCGAATGTATTCGAATTCGAATGCTCGAAAAGACGCGATTTTCAAACGTATTTGAATTCGAATGCTCGAAAAAACGCGATTTTCGAATGTATTCAAATTCGAATGCTCAAAAAAAAGGATTTTGTGGATTTTTCGGAGCATATCAGAATTCGATGTAGGCAAGCACTTACGCCAACGTATCACATTTTCAAAGGACTGAAGCAATAACAAGGCTATTCTCCTACGGGCTTACAAAACCTACGTCCGTGCTATAGTGTAATCTAGCACTGCAGTATTCAGTCCTTGAAAGAAAAAGGATATCTATTGCACTGAAAGGGTATCACCTGTATCACCTGTCGTCCCGTTGATCATCGAATTGCTCGAGCGGGTGCCAGCAGCGTCTCCATTCGTCCCTGTCGCGTGCCAGAGTGGTCCAATGGATCCTCCTCGCTCGAGGGACACGAAGAGCGTCATATCGGTCGTTCAGGGCTTTAACGAAGAAGTCCGACCAACGCGTTGGTGGGCGTCCTGGTGTTCTTTTGACATCCCGCGGAATCCAGTCGGTGATGGCTCTCGTCCAGCGGGTGTCTGCGAAGCGCATTACGTGGCCGGCCCACCTAATTTTCGACAACTTGGCCCACGCGACAGCGTCTCTGATCTTCGAGCGTCGGCGAAGCTCGGAACTCCGGAGGCCTTCTCTCACTTGCGTGAGTCGTTTCACTCCGAGCATCGTCCTCTCGATTCCACGCTGCGCGACGCTGATCGCGTGTTCATCCTGCTTTCGTATAGCCCAGGTCTCTGAGGCGTATGTTAGGGCAGGAAGAACAGTGGAGTCGAATAGGTGGGCACGGAGTCGGACGTTCTTCGTCTTCTTCGCGACTTCTTCGACGCTCTTGAAAGCTCCCCAAGCCGCTCTTTTCCTCCTGCTCAGCTCTGGTGCTAGGTCGTTGGCCATGTTGACTTCGCGACCCAGATACACATAGCTGGAGCATTCGGAGATGTTCGTTCCGTTGAGCGAGAATGGGGCATCAGAAACCCATCCGTTCCTCATGAACATCGTCTTCGTAAGATTCAGCTGCAGTCCAACGTTCCCACATACACGATCGAAGTCGGCCAGCATTCGCTCCGCCTGGCTGATGCTCGGTGTTATGAGCACGATGTCGTCAGCGAAGCGAAGATGATGTAGTTGCCGGCCGTCGACCTTCACTCCCATGTCTTCCCATTCTAGTTCGCGCATGACGTTTTCGAGAGTGGCGCTGAAGAGCTTCGGGGATATGGTATCCCCTTGCCGAACCCTCTCTTCACGTCGACGACGACGTCGTTGTAGAATGGTGAGATCTTGGTCGTGAATCCACTGTACAGCTCTCGAAGGACTCTGATGTACTGAGTAGGAACGCCCTGAGTGAGCAGGGCTTCGATGACCGCTTCAGTTTCGACAGAGTCGAATGCCTTCTTCAGGTCGATGAACGTAAGGCACAGCGGCAGCTTGTACTCTCGCGACACTTCGATGAGCTTCGTAATGGTGTGTATGTGGTCGATCGTGCTGAATCCTCTCCGAAATCCTGCTTGCTCGCATGGCTGTCCTTCGTCCAGCGTTCTGCTAATCCTATTCAGGATAACTCGAGTGAACAGCTTGTAGACTACGGACAGCAGGCAGATCGGGCGATAGTTCCCAATGTCGTGCACGTCTCCCTTCTTGTACAGCAAGACGGTTCTGCTGGTCTTCCACTGAGATGGAACCTTGCACTCCGACAGGTAACGTGTGAAGAGCCGCGCCAGGGTGTTGATGAGCGTAGGCGGGAGGTTCTTCAGGTGTTCGGGTCTGATCCTGTCGGGACCGGGTGCTGTACGTTTCTTCACCGACGAGATGGCGTGTCGGATCTCGGAAGGGAGAACAGAGGGGACGACGTATCCATCCTGCGGAAGATGGCATGGGGGCAGGTGGACGTGGCTATCGAAGAGATCGGAGTAGAAGTCGTGGATGACCCTCTCCATGGTCCTTCTGGAAGAGGTGACGGTTCCGTCGGGACGTCGGAGAGCTGTCATCTTGGTCTTGAAGTTGGCGAAGTTCCGGCGGGCATTGCGGATGCTCAACCCTGCCTCTGCAGCTTCAGCCAACACTTCCGCCCTTCTCTCTTTAAGATCCTCCTTTATCGCCTCTCTGCATAGCTTCGCAAGCTCGGACGTCAGTTGGTGGTTGCCTGACGCTCGTGCTGCTCCACGCTGGCGTATCAGCTCGAGAGTTTCCGGAGACAGACGTCTCTTGGTGGTCTTCAAGCTCTCGGCTCCCTTAGAACTATCGTGGAGATGGTGCACGAAGCGGTCGTATTCCTCGTCGACGTTGTCCATGACGGCATCTTCCCAAAGACCGGCAAGAGAGGTGTAGAGGTCCCAGTTGATGGTCGTTCTGGGACTCCTCTTCTTGAACTTCGCGGCCTTCTCTCCTTGACGCGAAAAGCGGAACCTTGCGCGAAGGAGGCGGTGGTCCGATCCCGTGTAGAACTTGGGGACAACGGAGACGTCGGTCAGGCAATATTTGCGGTTGAAGATGATGTGGTCGATCTCGTTGTGGAACTGGCCACCGGGAGATTCCCAGGTCCATCGTAGGGAGGGAGGCTTCTGGAACTGCGAGTTTCCATGGATGGTCTTGGTCGACATGACTGAAAGGGTACAAAATAATTTTACGCGCAAACTGATGGTACGCACTGGTGATTTCTGGTATGAAAGAATGCCAAACGCTCTAGTAAGGAATAGACGCCTTGAATTGCCTTCGCTTGCATCTCGGCGCAAAGTAATTGACATATGCATGGTTCATAAGATATTGCTCAACGGACACAAAGGCATGAAGTATAGGATGAAAGTTTCGTGTTACGAGTTCACGCACTAGTGGTTGTGCACCCAAAATCGCGTTAACTCGTCCTAAATCTACACTATATGCCACCTCCTCTACGCATAGAGCAGGAACTACGTATCTTAAGGTGACGAAGACTCTGCCAAATGTGCTATCCCTAGGCCAGTTTAAGTGGTTAGTCAGTAAAAAATTACTTCAATATGACGCTTCCAGGTTAACCACAGAGTACTGATTACTACTGCTGGTTGTTGTGTTTAGATTAACATCTTATGTAAGGCTTTAAGTAATGTAGTGGTGTTTGAGATATTGTTTTTTTACACTTGACCTTTGCAATTGTAATAAACTTATTATAAACCTATATCTTTGATGCCAAAGAACTCATCACCCTCAGTCTGGTGGTCATTGAGTTGCCGTTGATATCTTCGTAGTTCGTGGCTCTTGTAACGACTACCGCCTTCTTAGCACCTCTTCGCTTCCTGATACAAACGTCATTTGTCGGCTCATATCACCGAGGAATGCTTGATATAATCTCTTCTTCCCTCAAACTCTTTCTGTAACTTTGTCGATTCACAGCCAGTCTGTTGATCGACCTTACATCGTCCCGGTTGCGTAGCGCCGAGTTCGGAACACTGAGTATCGCTTCGGTAGCACTTTGCCTGGTCTCGCCGAAGGTAGGGACTGTCGGCAATCGAATGTGTGAAGTAACAGCTGCTTCATTGTTTTCTCTTGCAGTCCTCACCACTTGGTCCTCCATGGGCCCTATCGTTCGACCAGCTTAAACATTGGTGAAGTGATCCTCATACTGCAGATCAGTGGCCGGTACTGTGTGGCGATTGTTCCATACGACATGACCTTCCTTCGCGTAGAAGGGGAGCTCCTGATCGCGATTTCGCACAAGGAAAAAAATTGATGTAAGTTTTAATATTCCCGCAGAGCATTCGTCTGGCCTGTAGCAATACCTGACGCTGAGTGTTGGCCAGCGAACAAGGATGTTGAAACGCGCCTCAGCGTCATGGAAACGAAGATGCTGCGCTGGACGGCCGGAGTCACGGGTATGGACCGCATCCAAAATGATGTCATTCGTCAGAAGTTCGTGACAAGATGCGCGAAGCTTACGGTGGTACGGCCAGGTTCTGCGTTGGAAGGTTGGCAGCGTCCGCAAGATGGGCCTTAACTTCAAGGTAATAGAAAAGCGGTCTAGAGAGCACCCGAAGGAGCACTGGTCTGATACGTTACATACGGACTTGAAAGTAGTGGTGTCCACCCCGATCTAGGTCGGGAAAGGTGGCGTCATGACACCAGATTAGCGGATCCCGCTACGAAGTGGGACAGATGCTAAAGAAGAAGAAGGAGAAGATGAAGATGACGAGGAATAAAAAGAAGAAGTATGAGATTAGGTGGGACTCACATTTCTAGTGTTCACGATGGTGAGGTCGTGCAAACTGGGAGATACGCTCACCATCAGCGTTACTGAACCAAAACCGAAACCACTATGACAGCCGTAGTTGTCACTCGCAGCGGCAACGTGCCCGCTAAGAACACCTACGGCAATGATTACGTCTCGTGACGGCACTTCTGCTGTTCTCTTATCAAGAAGGCTCTAAAACCCGTCCTTGTCACGCTCGGAGCAGCCTTTCTGCAGAGCGTACGCAGAGAAAGGATGATATCGCCGCCGTTCTGCAGCGATAAGAATCATCAGGCGTTCATGGAAACTGTCCATGTTCTGGCTTTCAGTGAAGCACGGCATGACCATTGTAGACTATTGAGTGTCCTCGTCTTCTTTAGGGTCTATAAAAGTCGAAATCATTTGCGACACTGCTCAACCAATCACCGCTTCATCTTACAGTCACTAAAACAAATTGAAAGGCGCCTCAGCACAATGCAAAGATGAAGATGCTGCGGTGGTCGGTGACAGTTACGCGTTCGGATCGAGGACGCAACGAATGCAAGGAAGTCGAACACGAGGGCGACCAAAGCAGCACTGGCTTAATAGGTTACATCGGGACTTGAAAACTGCCAGATTGCACCCCGATCAGGCTTTTGATAGGGAAAAGTGGCTCCAGCATACCAGGAAGGCAGATTCCGCTACTAAGCGGGACACATTGAAGAAGAAGAAGATCACGGTTATCGAACGTACAATACCCGATATGAAGTACGCAACGAAGTACCCTTCCCGAGCTATCGCGAAGAAGTTAAACGTAGAACTTCGAAAATGCGAAATACTTGAAGATAGCCACAGCGTTAGACAAGCACTTTAATGTAGACTTATTTCTCCTCGTGTCAGCAGCGAACCATGAGGGTTCGCTGTATTCTCTTCGTTAAAAGAAACTGGATACAAGAAGCGATAGGACAAGAAGCGGAAATTCCTTGCATGTCCTTCACCACATTTCACTCACATTTGCTCCTGATCTCTTAGCGTTCGGTTTTCAGCGTTTTGCTTCGGTCATTCTAACTTTACGACGCCATTAATCGTATCTCATTCAGCAACAAATGTGGGCTCCGCTAAGGAAAACGACACTCCAAGGGCACATTTGGGTTGAACGAGTACTCCTATTAGCCGTGCTAACTTGGCTCGGCTACTGGTTGAAATGTTTGCCTGTTCCAGACAACAAAGCTGGTCTTATCTTTCAACAGAAAAAGAACCCCCTGCTTGATTAAGAAACATTGCTCTCAACGGCTAACATTCCGTAGTATCTTAATTAAAACACTTCGGAAGACGAATTTAAACGTTTTTTGTGAAGCTATCGTCCATTTGATTATGCAATTTTTTCAACTAGCGTGATCAACTGCATATGACGAATCTAGACCTAGTGCTCTAAATTCTTCAGACCTCTCTACCTAACATTCATCGTATCGTGTGCAGTAGTGGGTTCGTAATAAATTTCCTTTTTCTTTTTTTCTTTCCTTTCTTTCTTGCTCTTCAATACAGTAATCAGGTGTGGAATATGGAATGAGCCTTCTTATCACCTTACAAATAGCGCTGATTGAAAACTTGGCGAAATGCACTAGGACTCTTCCATCTCCGCTTCTATTCGATGTCTTTTCCAGCTCCGAATTTTTTTGCTGCTGCAGCGACTCTCCCGCATGACAGAAACGCTCGTTTTGGCTTAAACGACAGAGGCTCTCCATGGTGACTCCCCTTTCACAGTTCCTTTTTTACGCCATCATTTTAAAGTTCTTTCGCCCAGTAACGACTTCCTGAGTTCTTGCAAACATTTTTAATTTTTCAGCATTCTTAAGTTTCCAAACATAAAATAGTATATTTAACCCGTTTTACGAGATGAGGCTCAATTCGCTCTGGATTCTTCAAACGGTTATACTTTCGATCGATTTTGAAGTTAGACAGCAAGAAGCTGTCTCGTCAAGAGAATGCAACATGAGCATAAACTGGTATCCCGTACAGTATATGTTGGAGACAAGTGAAGCAGGCGAGGCAGGTGGCGCTGTTGAAAAGTACTAAACCGATGTTAAAGAGTTAGAGAGGTTAACTTTAATAAAAGTATCGTTGAATCTTCACGAACGATACGCTCTTCGTTTCCCTCGAGCGGTGAGGATCCATTGGAGCACTGTGCCACCAGACAGCCACGAAAGGGGACGCTGTTGGCGCCCGCTCGAGCATGTCCATGATCGACGAGACGAAATGTGATACAGGTGATCGCTGAATCAGCCAGGATCGCCGAAAGGCCTGCTCGAAAGATGTGAGAGGTCGAGAAGCAATCCTGCACACTACCAAGAAGTCCAGATATGGTATGGTATGGTGAATTTCACATTTTGTACAGCAATGTTGTTGAGAAGCTGGCACATGTTCAATCCTCCGCACAAAGAATGAAGTCAGACGGTTCTATATCTACCTTCACCGTATCCAGGTTTTTAGGTCAATGGTGGTCATCTTTATGATAAAAGCGAGGTCCTAAAAATGAAGGTGGGCCTTCGGAAAGTAGCTGTCGCGGTTGGAAGCCATCACTGTCTCTGCAGGAAATCCTATCCAGTTAGGAGTACTGGCCAATCCGTTCTATTTACTATACTTAAGTCTGTACCGCAAGCGCGCATCTCCAAGCTTTTCTCCCGAACATTGACCCGCCTTTCATTATCACAGCACTTGTCATTTGACGAGTTCATTCCAGGTGACACCGATAGGCTAAAAGGCTACGAGAAGACCTGTCCCTTTTCGCGCCTAGATAGAGTTAGCGGCGTCGTGAATTAGGCCGTCCGGGATACGCTCTACTGAGAGGTTTTTCTCAGCGTGTCTTCGCTCTGATGAGGCAGCCTTGACGAGAGCAGTCGGGCGTTCGCGCGTTTCGCCGCTACTGCTAATCTGTCAAGTTCCCCTTACTCCTTGCGGTCGTTCTCGCTTTCCCACTGCGCCGTTCAGGCCGGCTTCCCTCCGCTCTTCGCTTCTCTGAGGCGACCATGACCCACTACCTCCGCGAAGAGTTGCCAGCGATCCCCCGGTGCAGCTGACCCTTCCGCACCCCATATATCAGCGCGAATGGCGCACGCGCTTCTGGCCAGCGGCAGCGCCATTCCACTATCGCATCAGAGATCTTGCCTCAGTTATTCTGTAGCCGGAACGGGAGTCCAGTGTTCCCGTCGTTCAACCTTGCTTCGTTGTCGTTCTTGCGGAAACCTAAAAAATAAGGTCAACTCAGGACATTTCGTAATGAAATGCATGAATCACCCTCGAAATCCGCAATCATGCCAGTGAATAAGATTTATGTGAAAATGAGCGACAGAATTCACTCTTCTTCAGGCATAGTTGTTTCAATGTCTGTATGGTATACACTTCAACAAAGGAGAGATGACTTTGCTGTATGCATGGTGCAGAGGATAGTAACAGGGAGAGTTAAGCTTGATCTTGCAGCGTTTATGTTTGTTTCATCAGTTACGCGTGGCACGCGGAACAAAATTGCATCTGATTGGGCTAAAACTTCACTAAGGGCCATTTTCTTCATAAACAGGGTTCCAAGTACCTTAAACTTACTAAGAACATTGGTTTCTTGCCAAACTTTGGATGCTTCAAGCGTAACGTCTCGAACTTTCTATTGAAACCATAGCATCTGTACATCGTCTTCGCGAAGAAGTCTTATCACTTTTGGTTAGCGAATTTGTGTGTTTGTTTGTTAGTTGTTTTCATGCTTTGGCAGTTCTACTGCCACACAACGAGGCAGTTTGATGTTTGCGTTAAGCAACGTAATAAGGTTATACTTAATTCAACTGTAAGACGACGACCATCGCTTTCTTGCTTCGATATTGATCTTCACCAGTTGTAAATATTCTGCCCTGGTGTTTGGAATCCTTTCTATAGACAGCCTTCAGCACCTTCAGAAGATGAAGGATCAAGGTCGGCGATAGTCAGTCGTTCTCTGATAAAAGACATCTGGGAACTTACCCCATTGATTCTCAACAAGAACTATGTGATCTTGTAGTACATCTATCAAGGAGCACAGGATGAAGTTCGATTTTGCTAGAGCCACTGGATGGCCCAGAAGCCGCAAAAATTTGTCGTCTAGCAATTTATGGGCGAGACCAACTCGAGCTATTCTCCTCTCCTCCCCCATGCAAATTGTGTTGGTCATTTGACGCGCTCACTTTAAACCGAATTCCCGAGAGCTCTTCAATTTCAACCCAAATGTGGCCCAAATGCGGCTTCACTCGGTGGTCTCAATTCCTTTCAATCCCGCTGCAAATCGAAATGGGATCACCGGGTGACAATTTTTGCCATTTTTGAATCACCCAGTTGTCCACAGCAGAAAAGAGCTTCGCCCATGTGCTCTTTGCTAGATGCTGTACAAGACCATATAGGACTCGTTGAGAATCGTTGAGGTTATTGTTTCAGATGTCCCCTGTGAGTTGCACTACACTTTCTTATTCTATAGCAAGTTTTTAACATTTTTTAACCTTTTTTTGTTCGAGTTCATGCTTGAGCAGTGCAGCGAATTGCAGTAGGCAACCGATAATAAGTTAGTCGTCTACCTTCCTCAGGCTCAAGTTGTGCCAGCTTTCTGGCTCTGCAGCATTAGAACATTGACTCTAGTTTAAACCGAACCTAATCTTGCTTTGGAGTGTCTGAGCAACAGAGCCTTCCGCCGACTACACCACTCCTCAAAGCAACCTTTTTAGGTGAATACATTGTGCTGCAACATGCAGAAATTTCCTATCTTCTTCTCAAGCGAAATCACAAGCTTTGCATTGCTAAGAGGAATAATCTGTATATTAACAAAAGCTTTGCGGATCATATGTAGAGGGGGCCTGGAATATTTGATTATGTGTTCATCGACAAATTAAGGATGGAGAAAACAATATCCGACTTCCATCTCACATTTTTTCTCTTCACCTTCTGTGTATGCCAGGCGTACATACATATAGCCCGCCCTGCTAGTCAGAATGTAACATTCTGGTGCTTGAATCCATGATCTTAGAACAAGGACGGTCGTTCGTTTCACCTCAGCGAGGATTTTCGTAGATATTTTTCTCCAAAACTACTCGAGTCCTGTTCATTCCTGACTCAGTTCGATTCACGCAAAGACTAGCTTTGAAACACATTTCAATAATCTATCACCTTTCGCTCCGTTGATCTAGTTGTTAGAGCAGGTAACCGAAACGTCTACATTTGCTCCTGCCCGCGTTAGAGTGCTCCAGCAGATCCTTCGTATCAAACAGATTCCCCCTAACGCATTCTATGGCCGGCGCATCTAATTTTCGACGACTTCACTCATGCGACAGCGTCTTTGATCTTCGAACGTAGGCGAAGCTCGGAACATCGGAAGCTTCTCTCACTTGCATGAATCGTGTCAATCTGAGTATCGTACCCTCTATTGACCACTGCGCGACGCTGAACGTGTGTTCGACCCGCTTGCGTATTGAACAGGTCCCTGAGGTGTACGTTGGCGCAGGAAGAATGGTGGAGTCGCACGGAGCCGGGAGTTCTTCGTCTTCTTCGCGACTTGTTCAACGCTCTTGAAAGCTCCTCAAGCCGTTCATTTCCTTCTGCTCAGCTTCGGCACCAGGTTGTTGATAATGTTGACTTCACGGCCCAGATTCACGTACCAGGAGCACTCGGAGATGTTTATCCTGTTGAGCCAGGACGGAGCGTTACACTCGTGCGCTTCTCATGAACATCGTTTTTGTAAGCATCGGCTTTAACCACTGTTTCCATACACCCACGATTGTAATAGGCAAGGTTCGCTCGTCTTGGCTCATGCTCGGTGTCATGTGCAGAATATCGGCAGCGAAGCTTAGGCTGTGCAGCGCTTCCCGTCGTTTCCAACTATGCCTTCTCATTCCAGGTCAACCAACCTGCACCCTTGCGATACTTTGATGAGTTTCGTGACGGGTGACTGTGCTGAGCTCTCTTCAAAATCTGCTTACCCGTGAGGCTGTCCTTCTCTAGCGTTCTGCCGATCCTGTTTGGGACGAATCCTGTGAATCACTTGTAAGTCGCGGACAGCAAGATGGAATCCTGCACCACGACCTTTCGTATAAAGAGTCGCGCCAGAGTACTGCTGAGCGCTGACGAGAGTTTCTTCAGTTGTTCGGGACTGATCCTCTCGGAACCTGGTGCTTTACGTTTTTCACCACGGCGGGTCGAATCTCGCAAGACAAAACAGAGGACACAACGCATCCCTTCAGGTGTACGTGGCAATCGGAGGGATCGGAGTAGAAGTCGTGGATGACCTTCTCCATGGTCCTTCTGGAAAAGGTGAAGGACGTCGGAGAGCGGTCATCTTTGTCTCGAAGTTCGCCAAGTTCCGGTTGGTAGTTGCCTGACGCTCGTGTTGCTCCACGCTGGCGTTTTAGCCTCTTTGAGGTTTTCAAACTCTCGGTTCTCTTAGCACTCTTCGTCAATGTTGTCCATGACGGTGTCTTCTCAAGGTCAGCAAGAGAGGTATAAAGGTCCCAATTGATGGCCGTTCTAGGACCCCTCTTCTTGAACTTCGCGGGCTTCCTTCACGCGAAGAGCAGAACCTCGCGCGAAGGAGGTTTTGGTCCGATCCCATAGAACCTGGGACACGGAGACGTCGGTCAGGCAACACTTACGGTTGAAGATGATGTGGTCGATCTCGTTGTTCACTATTCGATCACTGTTGAAAATCCTGCGAATCTTTGTGTAGTCTCACGTTGGTTGTACAACTCAATTTACTCCACGAGGCCTGGTTTCTCAACCCATTTTCCGGTCTTCGGGATTAGTAAACATCTGCAAGGGTCTCTTTAACTACATGAGGGAAGCTCCGTGGGCTTGATTGATCAGCAGTTTTAGCGCCAAGTGTTTCTGCTTTGTTGTGCTGCAGGGAACTACTGTGAGACCTGTTGGTCTCCTTGAACTGAACTTCGCTAAATGACACGCGCATAACAACTGGGTCTACAAATGATAACGAGACGGCGGCAATTCAAGTCGAGTGCTTTGCTTCGGGTCCTTTCCAGGCTAACCAACCATATGTGCTCCATCGTATTTGGATCGGTGATCTGGTAGAAGCCTTGTCTGTGAAGTCTAATGCGCCGAAGTGCTGGTCGACTGGACACCGCAGGTCATTGCTTGGGCTAGCTACGTTTTCAAACTGTCACCACGACATTTCATAGTGGTAGAATCAATGCGTATTCCAAGGAGGAATTGAACAATGCCGTCGTTTAATTTAATCCTCTATGACTGTTGCACACATCAAAGAAAGGCTCGATTCCGCCGCTCCCACTTCGCGACGTACTAGTAATCTGGAAACGGAGACTGAAGGGCTTCGCAGATCATTCATTACTTGCTCGCTCAACAAGCCCTTCCTTTTCAATCACACAAGTTTCTGACTTTAGGCTCCATCCACATGGATGTCAGAGTTAGCGTTTCTTCTCGCAGCTTTTTAGATCGTTGCCTCTTAACACCCATCCCTAGTAGAGTTGACATTTCCAGAAGATAAGACATTCATTACTCGCAGTGCTATGCACCAGGGTGTGCGGAACTTGTGTTCTCTGTTTTCTGATTTTGTTGCCATTTTGGGCAACTTTTTCCTGTTTTTTATTTTCCGGGAAAATTACCAGCATTAGTCAGATAACCGAAAAGAAAAGAAAACATGACATAAACGGTTTTCATTATGTTGCACAGAATCCTAGTAAGTAGTAAACTGTCGATCGATCCATCTTATTTCTTCGACGGGGTACTGACAAAATCCATACGAAGAAAGCTGAAACTCCCGTTCTCGATTGCCAAATCGCGGACAAGGTGTGACTTCCTGGCCTACAGGTTTCTGAAGGAGTTCAACCTGCGACTTGGGTAGCATGAAGATCTGCTGAGGTTCTCTGCGCGAGCTTTTGGGTCGTTTGTAACGAGTTAAGTCTTTTAATCTTTGATTGTTAGGTTTTACAACGAGGTTTTTAATACTGTTGATGTCTTGATCTTGATTCAGCGTTATACCGTATTGTGTTGTGTCGATGCTAGACCCTTGCCTACGCCTTAAATAAGTAAATAATCTGTCATAGGTATCCGACCGCAGCATTTGATCATTATCATGATACCGCAGCCTCTACTGTATGAAAATATTCTGAGGCTACTCTATGCTCGAAGAAAGCAGTTTGCGTCATACCATGCATTCGTCGTGTGCAGCGATTTCGTTCGATTGGTGGTGTAAGTGCCACCATCACGAAGTACCTCCGTAGCAGGATTCATGTCTTTTATGAATGTATGTAATTGTGTTTGAAGAACCTACATCTTAAGGAGCAGTCTTGATCATAAGAAATGTTCATGATAGTTAATGCTATTATATAAGACCAGTGCATCAAAATACAGATTGTCCGAAAGGAATGTAGTCAGCGTTTGAGTGGTCACAAAACTCTTAGCTTTCTAATAACAGTTCAACTTTTGATTGGCAGGCAAGAAAGGTTTAGCTGCAACTCTCATGTTGAGTTTCATTCACTTGCCAATGAGTCGCGGTGTTTACGAGGTAGTTTAAGTGTCTTTTACATGAAGTCATGAGTTGGAATGCTCGGTTTCTCAAACTTTTCTACCAATAGTTTGCTCCGGACGGCAATTTAATGTGCCGATTGTTCAAAACCCTAAATCAGAACTAGTGCAGTGCGTGAACCTGAAAGTTGGGAAGCCACGCTTTAGGTATCCACGTTTTTTTTCAAAAGAGTGTACTTTTTCGATCGAAATTGCCTCTATAATTCTAGGTGGACTGAAAGACCGCAAAATGCGCTGTGACTCGTCAATTATACGCGCAGCCCGGGTTCCTCATGTGGTCACACCTTCGATCACAGGATTGCGTCTTCAATGCCGAGAAATCTGCGTGAACTCCGCTCCGAATTTGAATGCGCCAATTCTTTCGATGCTACAGCTGTTCCATAGTCTTACAATTTGTGGGTTGACCATTTAGACAGTTATGTAGCAGAGAGTTAGGAAAGCTAAAGCGCGGCGCTGCGTCGTTGAGAACTCTAGACTTCCTAAGATGTGCGGATTAAAATTTGCTATTTATTGCATTTGCTATTTGTATTTGTTATTTATACATTTTCAACTAATAATGGGAATGATGTTCATGGCAGGAATTCATATTAGCGCTACAGTGCCGGACGCGTCTTTTGAATAGACGCCGCAAAAACCGTGATTTTCCTGTTTTTGCTTCTTTTTGACAAAACTCTCGTAAAAGGCACCCTTTGGAAAACCAAGGGCATATTTGAGCTCACGGGCTCGATACAACTATACGCGTCTACCGCATTATCGCAGTGGGTGGCCAAAAAGGACGGGAGCAGGATCTTTGCTATTGGAGCTTTTCCCAGGACTTTAATGTTCTCGGAGTATCTCAAGTATGGCATGCATCGCCAGTGCTCTGTCATGCCAGGAATTCTCCGCACAATGCATATAGGATCGAACCTATCAATCGAGCGGGCGCGACCGCTCTCAAATTGCATCCGCGGGCGTGTTCTGAGCGCAATAACTCTGTCAATTTCGAACCTTTCCGGCTGCGACTTTTGGACTTCGTAGGCAGTAGAAAGTTCAAAAGCGCGCTGAAACATATTGATGTAGCTTGTGATTAGATTTCAAAACGGGAAATCAACGCCGTTTTGAACGCACTTGTGCACGCTGGTATACCATCGCCCTACATCCGACTTCTCGAGGGATGCTTGTCGAACACATCGACTATTTATTTATTTATTTTTTTAAGCTTTCGATCGAACAACTGGACTACCATCCAGTTGTTCGATCGAAAGCTTAAAATTTGGATCTATCCTAGTCCGAGTGGGGGGGGGGGGCACATATCTAAAAAGTATTATATGTAACAAGTCCACTTGATACTTACCTAGCGGCTCTTACAGAACAACATAGGACCCTAAACAAGAAAAAGAAACAAAGAAAAAAACGAAAAATTACATTAGTTGCGGTTGTAAGCCGGCAAAGTTGTGTGCCCTCGTCACCATGTTAGATCCTGGTTATTACATGTCAGCCGGCAGTCAGCACGCGGCATGCCTCCATTCTGTCGCTCTATGCCCGCCGAGACGGTTGTAAACCGGCGATCTTTTATTTTTTGTTTGTTCGTTCGTATCGTTTCGTCGACGATATTGTTCTCATCTCTAGCAACACGGCAGAAGTCGAGAAAATGCTGAACGAGCTCAATGTGGCAGGTATGAAGATTGGATTGGACATGAATATGTCCAAAACACAATTTATGGTCAACCAGTGGTGTGACACGGGACTCGTAAGGTTAAATGGAGTCGCTCTACAGGTCGACAGGTCGACTCCTACGTCTATCTGGGAAGAGAGCTGAACATCGATAACGACCTCGCTCCTGAAATCGCCCGCAGGAGACGCGCAGCATGGGCAGCCTTCAGTTCGATTCACGAAGTCACCGATCAGGTCAAGGATCCCGGCCTCAGGGCCTCGATATTCAACGCCTCTGTACTGCCTGCGATGTGTTACGCGACGGAAACCTGGCCCGACAACAAGACAGTCGCCAGAGCGATGCAAACTACGCATCGTGCACTGGAGAAATGTCTTCTAAGAACAAGCCTTCGTCAGCAATGGCAAGAAGGCCTACGACGCTCGGAGCTACGGGAGAAGTCGCAATTAGCAGACCCCCTGCAGTACATGAAGAAGTCCAAATATCGCTGGGCCGGACACCTGCTTCGACGAAAGGACGATAGATGGAGTCTCCGTGTCACAGAATGGCTCCCGAGAGACCATAAGTGACCAGTGGGACGATCGCCAACGCGATGGGCAAACTCATTCTCAAGATCTTTCAGAGAGCGGAGGCTGCCTCACTGGATGCAAGTAGCCAGAGATCGAGCGGTCTGGAAGAGTTGTGGTCCCCGCTGAGAAGACCTCCAGCCGACAAAAAACATCAAAGTATCAAAGTAAGTAAGTATGATTAGACAAAGTTGCAGCGGTGCGAAAATGCAGGTTAGTCTTGTGTGACACGATTTTTTCCGGGTTCAGAACTCGGAAAAATCGTGTCAAACACTCCTCTACTCGAGGAGAGCTAACGGCATGTGGGCTAGCATGAGACTTGAAGCACTTTACGATGACATGCTCGCAACTCCTCAGATGCCTAAACTGCTTTAGCACTATCTGCCATTTTAGAGCGGCGGAAGGCAGCGGTGAAGTTTCTTCCGCCCTTACTCGCCCATATTTGAGTTCTCCACGCTCTCAGTGGTGCCATTCTGTTCAGCTCGAGAGCTCTATCGAATGGTATCAATCTCGTCGAATTCTGAGAATATCGGTTTTTGACAGTTTCGCAACAGAGGCGAGGCGCCCCAATGCCGCTGCAGGAGGACGATGACATCACCAAAAATCGATATTTTTGAAATTGTCCAAACTTCCTCGTCCAAAATCATCTGGCAAGTCACTTGGTGCGTTGATTACGAATCCGAAGTCCGTTTTTTAAAATTCCGCCGAATTCGAGAGGTTACCTGCCGTCTGAGCGTGGTCTCTCTGCCATGATCGGCCAAATGGGCTCAGGAGTCGTGTCCGGCACCCTGAATAACTCGCCCCTAGACGTCGTTTGAGCAAAATCGGTGATCCTGACCCGACCACCCTTAGTTAACTAGGAGAAATCCAAAACCTACCAAAACCGGTGTAATTTTCAAAAACGGACGTCGGATTCGTAGTCAGCGCACCAAATAACTCCCTAGTTGATTTTGGATGAGGACATTTGGTCAATTTTGAAAATATCGATTTTCGATGACATCATCGTCTGCGCAGACTCCGCGAAGAGCGCTCTCGTCCTTGATGAGAAATTGTCGAAAAACCTATTCTCCCAGAATTGGCAGATATTGATACCGTTCGATAGAGCTTTTCTAGCTGAACAGAAAGGTACCATCTAGAGTGTCAAAAACTCAAATGTGGGCGAGCAAGGGCGGAAGAAACTTCACCGTTGCCCTCTGCAGCTCGAAAATGGCAGCTGAGGCTAAGGCAGGTTCAGTTGGAGAGTTATGTGCACTTCATCGTAAAGTACCTTAACTAATTTGCTTGCCTACGCATTCGTAGGCCATGTCTGAGATACTGATCGTGTGTTCCCACAGTGGTCAGCTGAAATCGGAAAAAAATCGTGTCACTCAAGGCTAATCTGCATTTTTGCACCGCTGTAACTTTGTCCAATCATAAGCTACGTGGCTATGTTTTAGCACGCTTCTTGAGCCTCCTACTTCCTACAAAATACACTTGTCACAGCTTTTGCAGTCGAAAGATTCGAAGTTCACAGAGTTATTGCGCTCAGAACATCTCCGCAGGTGCAATTTGCGAGTAGTCCCGCCCGCTCGATTGATAGGTTCGATCCTATATACGTTGTGCACGGCGCACTCCAAAGTCTCGCCGGGACAGAGTACAGCACTTCCCGATTTGGGCGACTGAGAATTTCTGTCCGAACGCTCACTTTACAAGCTGTCGCGCCCGCTCGATTGATATGTTCGATCCTACATGCATTGTGCACGGCGCACTCTCGGAGGATTCCTGGCATGACAGAGCACTGGCGACTCATGCCATGTTGAAGATACTCCGAGAACATGCAGTCCTGGAATATAAGCTTCTCCAACCGCAAAAGTCTGCTTCAGTATTTTTGACCACCCACTGCGAAAACGCAGTGATCGGGCGAAGTTGTGTACATGTTGTGCAGATCTCGAAGAAGCGAGAGGAACAGTACCAACCGTTTCTCGAGAAACCTCGAATTAGAGGAATTGTGAGCACGCAACGGTTTTCGACGGCTTGCGAGCGAAAACTCGTCCGCGACCGCCCCTCGCAATGGAACGCAAGTTTTCAATTTCGGACATTTTCATGGCGAATTATGTATACCATACGATAGAGCTCGACCTCCAGAGCTCAAATATGCCCTTGGTTTTTCAAATGGGTGACTTTTAGGAGAACTTTGTCAAAAAAGACGCAAAAATCGCAAAATCGCGGTTTCTCGGCGTCTATTCAAAAGACGCGTCCGGCAGTTTACTTGCTCCCCTAAAAGTGACTCTTTTTTGTAGACCGTGTTCCTATAACGCCTATACATATCACGTCTAATTGGACACGTCTCACATCATGGTGACCACTTTTGAGATCAGATTTATTGTCTCCCAAAGCAAACTATCTCGTTTCACATTAAGCCACACCCATTAAGACGGTAGAAATTTTTGTCTCAGGAGTATTTACTACTACTCTCCTGGAAAATATTTTATTCAACTTTCCCAGAAAGATTAACAGAGTGATTAAAACTTTATAAATTTTTTATTATATAAGAAAAGGTTATATCACAACTTACTTTATTACCTGTATCACCTGTCGTCCCGTTGATCATCGACTTGCTCGAGCGGGCGCGCCAGCAGCGTCTCCATTCGTCCCTGTCGCGGGCCAGAGTGCTCCAATGGATCCTCCTTGCTCGAGGGACACGAAGGACGTCATAGCGGTCGTTCAGGGCTCTCACAAAGAAGACCGACCAACGCGTTGGTGGGCGTCCTGGTGTTCTCTTGGCATCTCGCGGAATCCAGTCGGTGACGGCTCTCGTCCAGCGGGTCCCTTTGAAGCGCACTACGTGGCCGGCCCAGCTAATTTTCGACAACTTGGCCCACGCAACAGCGTCTCTGATCTTCGAACGTCGGCAAAGCTCGGAACTCCGGAGGCCTTCTCTCACTTGCGTGAGATGTGTCACTCCGAGCATCGTCCACTCGATTCCACGCTGTGTGACGCTGATCGCGTGTTCATCCTGCTTCCGTTCGTTTCCTTCTGCTCAGCTCCGGCAGTAGGTCGTTGGCCATATTGACTTCGCGACCCAGATACACGTAGCTGGAGCATTCGAAGATGTTCGTTCCGTTGAGCGAGAATGGGGCATCAGAAACATGTCCGTTCCTCATGAACATCGTCTTCGTAAGATTCAGCTGCAGTCCAACATTCCCACATACATGATCGAAGTCGGCCAGCTTTCGCTCCGCCTGGCTGATGCTCGGTGTTATGAGCACGATGTCGTCAGCGAAACGAAGATGTTGCAACTGTTGGCCGTCGACCTTCACTCCCATGTCTTCCCATTCTAGTTCGCGCATGACGTTTTCGAGGGTGGCGCTGAAGAGCTTCAGGGATATGGTATCTCCTTGCCGAACCCCTCTCCTCACGTCAGTGACGACGTTGTTGTAGAATGGTGAGATCTTGGTTGTGAATCCACTGTACAGCTCTCGAAGGACTCTGATGTACTGAGTAGGAACACCCTGAGTGAGCAGGGCGTCGATGACCGCTTCAGTTTCGACGGAGTCGAATGCCTTCTTCAGGTCGATGAACGTAAGGCACAGCGGCAGCTTGTACTCTCGCGACACTTCGATGAGCTTCGTAATGGTGTGTATGTGGTCGATCGCGCTGAATCCTCTCCGAAATCCTGCTTACTCGCATGGCTGTCCTTCGTCCAGCGTTCTGCTAATCCTGTTCAGGATTACTCGAGTGAACAGCTTGTACACGCAGGCAGAGCGGGCGATAATTGCCAACCCTGTGAACGTCTCCCTTCTTGTACAGCAAGACAGTTCTGCTGGTCTTCCACTGAGATGGAACCTTGCACTCCGACAGGTAACGTGTGAAGAGCCGCGCCAGGGTGTTGATGAGCGCAGGCGGGAGGTTCTTCAGGTGTTCGGGTCTGATCCTGTCAGGACCGGGTGCTGTACGTTTCTTCACCGACGAGTTGGCGTGTCGGATCTCGGAAGGGAGAACAGAGGGGACGACGAATCCATGCTGCGGAAGATGGCGTGGGGGCAGGTGGACGTGGCTATCGAAGAGATCGGAGTAGAAGTCGTGGATGACCTTCTCCATGGTCCTTCTGGAAGAGATGACGGTTCCGCAAGGACGTCGGAGGGCGGTCATCTTGGTCTTGAAGTTGGCGAAGTTCCGGCGGGCATTGCGGATGCTCAAACTGCCTTTGCTGCTTCAGCCAACACTTCCGCCCTTCTCTCCTTAAGATCCTCCTTTATCGCCGCTCTGCATAGCTTTGCAAGCTCGGACGTCAGTTGGTAGTTGCCTGACGCTCGTGCTGCTCCACGCCGCGTATCAACTCGAGAGTTTCCGGAGACAGGCGTCTCTTGGTGGTCTTCAAGCTCTCGGCTCCCTTAACACTATCGCGGAGATGGTGCACGAAGTGGTCGTATTCCTCGTCGATGTTGTCCATAACGGTATCTTCCCAAAGGCCGGCAAGAGAGGTGTAAACGTCCAGGTTGATGGTCGTTCTGGGACTTTAAAGTGCAGGAAAATAGCAAATTTTCGGTATGTTAAAAAAATAGATCGAACTGTGCACTCGTCCGGCATCTCGACTTTCATTCGATTCGCAGTAAAAATTTTATTTACGTGTAATTATGGAGTTGTAAACGATACAGCAAGAACAGTTGTAGGAATTACACATATTCCTTTTGTCATTTTATGTAAGCAGTACACTATAAATCGTGATAGCCTAGGCAAGGTTTGATCTCTTCTTCTCACACACTCAAAAATTGTTGCTTTACTGCACGAAAAATATTACCATTTCATTTTCAACCCAATCTCTTCTACAAAAATCAAAACTTCACAATATCTCAAGCACTGCACTCAATTTATTGGGGGCACATTATTTATAAATTTTCAAAAGAAAAAGAACGAGAGAGAAGAAAGAACCTTAGTCACATAGTTTTCGCTCTTCTTTCGGAGGTGTTCAGTCTGTTTCAGAACATTCCAGGTTATGAGTCGACGAGTGCCCTGCTTGACAAAAAATTTTATAAAAAGGTTTATGGTTGGTGAAAATCTGTATATACAATAGGAAGCGAAAGAAATGCTTTCGATGTTTTTCAAAACACCCACCCATTCCTTCCATGCTCAACTGAGACGAAATGAGTGCTAGGGTGACACGCTAACCCCTTGCCGTGAACATTGTTTGCCGCTCGCCAACAACATAATTTTGTTATACCAGGCTAGGTCGTAATCCCAAGGTTGGTTCGAAAGTAGTCTGTGTTCAACTGCCTGAAGCGTGAAGATATGAAAAGCTTCTTGTATGAAGTGGTGTGTTTTCAATCGCAGGTATGGCTTCAGAGGAGTTTCTCAACAGTTATGTCGCCTTCGATAAGAGTTCGACCTTCTGCGACAAAAATGGCAATACCGTGAAATAGGTGGCTTTGAGTTCTTACGCGGCTACACCAAAAATAGTTGTATGGCCACTATTTGTCCAGAAGTCTTGTTAGAACAAGCACTATCAACCATGAAACAACCACGGCGGAAGAGAACAACCGAGGAGGTAAAAGGCCAGAAAGCAGCCCAGCGAAACCCAACCAGGGGACAGGAAAATGACCAACAGTGCTGTGGGGCTTATCGGTAAAAACGCCTGTCCGGAAGCTATGCGAAGTAGCAGTGGAAGTCCTGTGCGCATAATGCGCACTTATTCATACTCTGCAGACTTTGAAAATTAACCAGATTGGTTCCACAACGAGAAGCACGTCCTCAATCTTTTTGCTCTGTAAAACTTAAATACAGGACCGTTGGTGAAGTTGACCACCTCGAATTCATCGATTCGAGAGCCTCAGGTTGCATGCTCGTGAACCGAGCCACGTGAGCACATTACCACCAGATGTAGACCTCGCTAGCGAAATACTACTTTCTACTGGCTCATTCACCTCCAAAATGAATGGTCGGAGTTGGAGGTATCTCGAAGCACGCATTTAGTCATTCGTTCCACTGAAGGGAATTTGAACTTGAAGGCGAGGGCCTTCCCTTCGTCGACAAGAGAGAACTTGTCGAAAGTTGTGCTAATTACTTTAGTGAGGCTGTTATCAGAGAAGAACATAGAAGTTTGAGCATTTCCGCACGATTGTAAATCCTTGTAACCCGCTGTAGTATAAAGGCTGTTCTGCTCGGAGTGAGGATATGGATGGCAAGTGCGGATAACAGAAACCAGTGCAAGCAGTGGGTGTTGCAAACTATTTGTGACAATCCCCCTAAATTCTCGGATTCGTTTTTTGTCCATTATCGTTGGACGATCGCATTTGGTCTTCATTGTTTAAAACCTCGTCTTTTCTCCTTCGCCTCCTTTTTATTTTCTTCCTGGCGTCGAAAAAAAGAACAGCGCCATCGACGGACACTTTTTCTCCGCTGTGTTGGCAGATTGGCAGCCTTTGATGTTACAAATGACAAGGTGCAGGACTCACACTAAAACGCGAACGTCTTGTTGCACGGTTTACTGACCAAATGTGATTTGCAATCAATTTCGGCTTGCTCCTCTTCTCAAACTTTCCGCTTTTCCTCGCTGAAATGTCAAGGGGCTGAGTAAGTCAGGTAGGATCATCCTGGGGTAGCGCAACACGCTCGCGACTCCATCCATAAATCTCTCCACCAAGCCTCGTCGCAGTGCAGTGCCCTTTATTTCGACAAAATGTCGCCTTCGTCGGCGGCCTAATCCACCTGTTATCTCCGCCAAAGTCGAGGGAAGAGAACGGTGTAGCTGCTCAACCACCTCGCATGACTCAACAAGCACCCTTAAAGCTTCTATGACTTACACTATAGTCACCTATAAAGCGGCCATAAAGGACACGCCTGAATAACAGAGCTCCGTAAAATGTCTCTCTGTGTGCGCGCATCCCTCAACCACTCTGCCTTTCCGCCAAATTATAGGCTGAAGGAAGCCAACGAGGAGCATAAATGAATAACACAGTTCCGTGAAAGGCCTGTGCTGCTAGTCTCTTCTGGGATGTTGAGTTTACACTTACCGCACATGTTGTGAGCCAGGAGGAAGTTGTGATGCGAAAAATGCTTTCCGTCACGTTCTCTCTCTCTCTCTCTCTCTCTCTCTCTCTCTCTCTCTCTTTCTCTCTCTCTCTCTCTCTCTCTCTTCTCTCTCTCTCTCTCTCTCTCTCTCTCTCTGAAGAACTGGGCCTGCCTTGGAAGTCGTTTGCACGGTTAATCAGTTGGTCCCTTCATGCCACTTTGCAGACCAAATGCGCATACAAACTACCCACCCAACATCGCTTAGAAGCAGAATCCGTGACACATCCCAGACTAGGATTGGTTAAGATCGAGCTTCTTCTCCATCCTATAATCCATTTGTGAAGGGAGGTCAGGAAAGAAAGACAGCATCAGCCTATTTCTCTCTTCCCTTCTCGCAACCCCACTCCCCCCCCACCCCTCTGGGCTGCTCTGTATGGAATGCCAAGTCCCTGAGTCCGGTTTCACGTACAGCTCTCTCTTTCCTCGTCGTTTTTTCCAGTGTCTTCCACTACCCGGCGTCATTATAGGAACTGCGAGCGACGAATTGCGCCAGTTACCATTGTCGTGTTATTACGTTAAAGAGTAACACTTACAGTAGCATGGTCCTAAACGATTATTCCCAGGCTTGCTCTCACCTTTCCTTCAAATCAAGTTCGCTTTGGCATCGCAACATTCAACTTCAATGTCGCAAATGGCGTCAACGTGTTCACCGTTCAGGCTCAGCAAATTTTAAGTGATACGAAGCAAGAAGGTTCGTTGTGTAGTTGGCCGGAAAGGGCAAGAGCAACATTTCAGCTACATTCATACTTACCACTGGGTAGTAGAACCGTGGCTTTCCAGCTAAAATCGCCGATATCGCCGATGTATTGCAGACATGGTGCTGCATCAGCCCGCCAGCTCATTTCCCCTCGGAAGGCAAAAACGCTATTGGAGGTCGGAAACGGTCTTCATCAGAGCAACTATTTGGGTTGCCGTTAGATGTGCTTTTTACACCACCAGTGAGCGGAAACGACCTCCAGGAATTCGGAAATGTCAACTCCCTTTAGTGGCAGCCGCGCTACCGTTCACTTGCAATCATCGTCCGCCTCGGACACCCACACCGATCAGTGTCTCCCGGCGTTTCGAAGCTCGCACTAGCGGTTTCGAAGAACCGCACCTTGAAGAGAAAGCTCGCCTTCGATCTGGAGAGGGCTAATTCTCGCGTTTGCTACCAGGCTGTTCGTTATTCGCTCCATCTCTTCATGTTGGATGATTAACTACATACAAGGATTTGAAGGCGAAAAGAATTGGCTTTAGACGTATTCATACCCAGCGTATTTAATAAAATAGGAATAAAACTGGAACAAATATTATAACATTATCACTGTTATATTATAGCGTTAATACAAATATTAAAAACATAAATATTAATTTAATAATAAATCAAATAAAAATAGAAAATATTCTACGTATTCTGCTTCCACGATAAAATTTGCGTGCATTTTAAACAGAAGAACCTGCTTATGGGAAGGACTTTTCTGGGACTCCAAATGCAGGTCTTCCTTTTTCGGTGCTCGTGACTGGAATTAAGTTCGAACAATGTGTTCGAACAATTGTGTGAACAATTTCGATCGATTTTTTGTTCGATTAATCGAAATTGATGAATCGTTGTGGTTCGAACATCGTTCGAACCGAACAACGATAAAGAAGCATTGCTCGAACGTTGTTTGAATTCTATGATCGCGGCAGGACATCGCCCGAACACTGCTCGTGTGATGTTTTAGTTCTACTGCCGTGGCAAATCTTATCATTAGGATGTGTAATCTCACCATGATTCGTGACTGATCTTCCTGCAAACTGGATTTGACATTCACCTTCCCGCACCCTGGATCCTGTCGCGGTTATAATTCCGGAAGATGAAAAGTGAGTGGCTATCCTCTTATTACTTCACGTCGCGCTGAACAACTAGGACTATGTTCTCGGCTATTCTTTTATATAGATATACTTTTGGAAGTGTTGGCTGAAGGCGAAAATGTCCATCCTCAACTCCCGCTCAATTTCAAGACCGCGATGACCACTCTCCGACGCACTGATGGAACCATCACCTCTTCCAGAAGGACAATGGAAAAGGTCATCCACGGCTTCTACTCCGACCTCTTCGATAGCCACTTCCACCTGCCCCATGCCATCTTCCGCAGGATAGATACGCCGTTCCCTCTGTTCTCCCTTCCGAGATCCGACATGCCATCTCGTCGGTGAAGAAACGTACAGCAACTCGGTCCTGACAGGATCAGACCCGAACACATCTTTGCACATCTTTGCAACATGTGGCTGAGCACTGTCGCGAAGAAGGCAAACATTCTTCTGTCAACATTCCTGGTGCATAGGAGGGATGGAAGGCTTGGTTGGCCTGGGCGGGAAATCCGAACCAGGAACCTGGTATCGGGTGCACGCGACAGTCGGCGCCTCCTCCGACTGCGCCCAAAGCAACCAGTTTCCTGGGCATAATAGTCAGAATATTCGTGCTATAAGCTAGTGGCACCAAACAGACCGTAACAGTTTTTGTTAAATCCTTAAAAAAGTATTTGAGAATTCTGTTGCAGGACTTCTCCGACGTCCTAATAGTATAACACAACAGAAACACAACAGAAGCGTAAAAGGGCACGCGGTAGCGCGGTCGGAGTAGGCCCTGGCTGTAGCACCCGATTCCAGGTTCTTGGTTCGGATTTCCGGTCTAGGCTAACCATGCCTTCCTTCCCCCTGGGGTTGGTGAATTAATACCAGTCTTAGCTGAGAAGAATAAGACAGTGAGTTTAACTTCCTGTGCCAACACGAGGTTTTAGGTGGATCTTTATTTAGCAGGCCCTGCTCGTGTTGGCACAGAAAGTTAAACTGGCTAAAACTTACAATGCCGAGGTTTGAAGAAGAGAGAAGCTGGAGATTATAACGACTTGGGACAGCGACTTGTCACATGTCTTATAATCTCATAATCATGTCACTTGTCCATTGGCTGACCACCGCTGATCATTGTATAGACCAAATACGCACTATGTCATCACGCTGAAGTGGAATGTGTAGCAGGGATTGATTAGTGCCGTCCTTTCTCCCGTGCCCTTTAAAAGTATAAAAGTGTGCATTGCTAATACCTCGATCACGGGTGAATCTTCTACCTGACGACTCCACAGCAGGGGCGACTTGGACAAATTATCCCTTATCACACCACTTCGCCTCGGCCAACCAAAAAACCGTTTTTATGCCGGAAGATATATAGGCCGGATTACAATGGCAGCTAGTCACGCCAGCGAGCAAGAAATCCGTCCCGCCCTGTTCTGTCCTCGTGTATATGTTCGACTTCCCTCACAGCCCGCTTGGAAAAGTGGTGCGCGGTTGGGGCCAGGCAGCCTGGATCTGCTGCCATCAAGCGCTCATTAGAAGAGCTTGTGCTTTGGCCAACCTCATGAGTGCGACGCCACGCCTTGGCGCCAGTAACCCCCAGCGCTTCCCGTACTCGCCGCACATTCATCAACCGCTCCGGATCTGAAGGCCTGCCTCGTATCCCTAACGAATCTGTGAGTCCGCGGAAGACATTGATATGGGAGCCTTCATTTGTCTTCGTAGCGACACTACTCCCGACAGACGGTCCATAGCGAGGGAGTTTCCATCACTTGTGTCGACGCTGCTCAAAGCCTCTTAATTACTTTAGTGTTTGCCTTGCTTGATTCTCCGAACTCACAGATAACGGCTGAACTGCCTAATAAAGCTCACAAAAGTGTATTCAATCAACACGGGAGAAGCTAGTGGAACTTCATGTTTACCCTAATGTTCAGTACCAGTCGAAGTACTCAGAATTTGACCAATCAACAACGATATCTTTGCTACAGTGATATAATCCACTGTGCGCCACGACTACTTACCCGTCAAATGTTGTGATTGTAGTTTACATCTGTTGGGTGGGAGGGTCGAAATAACTTGCAATTATCCCCTAGCCGAGGCCTTCATTTCTGTGCGATCTCTTCAGCTTCCTCAGAGCGAGAGTTATCTGTTTCTTATGCTCTTGTTGAGCACCTTGCTCGGACTGTTGTCTGAAGTATTCGACTTCCGTGTGGAATGCATCAGTTGGCGCGGTTATTAACCGTTGTCGTCAAATGGTCTTTAGCCGAGCACAGAACACTTCGTGCGGCCTAATCACTACTGCTTTTCAGAGCTAATAGCCTCTAACAACCTCAGCTCTTAAGAGGTTCTCAAAACTTCTTTTCCAACTGCTGTGGAATTTATATCGAAAAATCATGCGCCAAAGTAGTACGTTCGAAACACTCTGGTGCTAAATTGACTGTGGCTTTCGAGGAGAGTGAAGGTAGGCACAGGCTAAAGTAGATGTCAGAAGCACTGAAACTGCTTTTTTGAACATCGGTCTCCAGTGTATACGACATGAGCACTGAAATCGGTACGAACGTCACGCACACTTTTGGTCACCTGATAGATAGGTTTTCGGTGATACGCATCAGTCTTTCTTTAGCGACGGCTTTCACCTAATGATATCTTCTTGTTGTCGAAAAAAGTGTTGCGAACTATACTTACTTACTTTGATACTTTGATATTTTTTGTCGGCTGGAGGTCTTCTCAGCGGGGACCACAACTCTTCCAGACCGCTCGATCTCTGGCTACTTGCATCCAGTGAGGCAGCCTCCGCTCTCTGAAAGATCTTGAGAATGAGTTTGCCCATCGCGTTGGCGGTCGTCCCACTGGTCACTTATGGTCTCTCGGGAGCCATTCTGTGACATGGAGACTCCATCTATCGTCCTTTCGTCGAAGCAGGTGTCCGGCCCAGCGATATTTGGACTTCTTCATGTACTGCAGCGGGTCTGCTAATTGCGACTTCTCCCGTAGCTCCGAGCTTCGTAGGCCTTCTTGCCATTGCTGACGAAGGCTTGTCCTTAGAAGACATCTCTCCAGTGCACGATGCGTAGTTGTGGCGATTGTCTTGTTGTCGGGCCAGGTTTCCGTCGCGTAACACATCGCAGGCACTACAGAGGCGTTGAATATCGAGGCCCTGAGGCCGGGATCCTTGACCTGATCGGTGACTTCGCGAATCGAACTGAAGGCTGCCCATGCTGCGCGTCTCCTGCGGGCGATTTCAGGAGCGAGGTCGTTATCCATGTTCAGCTCTCTTCCCAGATAGACGTAGGAGTCGACCTGTCGACCTGTAGAGCGACTCCATTTAACCTTACGAGTCCCGTGTCACACCACTGGTTGACCATAAATTGTGTTTTGGACATATTCATGTCCAATCCAATCTTCATACCTGCAACATTGAGCTCGTTCAGCATTTTCTCGACTTCTGCCGTGTTGCTAGAGATGAGAACAATATCGTCGACGAAGCGATACGAACGAACAAACAAAAAATAAAAGATCGCCGGTTTACAACCGTCTCGGCGGGCAAAGAGCGACAGAATGGAGGCATGCCGCGTGCTGACTGCCGGCTGACATGTTATAACCAGGATCTATCATGGTGACGAGGGCACACAACTTTGCCGGCTTACAACCGCACCTAATGTAATTTTTCGTTTTTTTTCTTTGTTTCTCTTTCTTGTTTAGGGTCCTATGTTGTTCTCTAAGAGCCGCTAGGTAAGTATCAAGTGGACTTGTTACATATAATACTTTTTAGATATGTGCCCCCCCCCACCCGGACTAGGATAGATCCAAATTTTAAGCTTTCGATCGAACAACTGGATGGTAGTCGATGTGTTTGACAAGCATCCCTCGAGAAGTCGGATGTAGGCGATGGTATTCCAGCACGCACAAGAGCGTTCAGAATGGCGTCGATTTCCACGGAGTCGAACGCTTTCCGATAATCCAAGGACAAGTGGGATGTGGTATTCGCGGCCCCCTCGAAACCCTGCTTGCACCACTGGCTGACACTCATCCGAGCAACGCTCCAATATTTTGGTGAGGATCTTGTACACAACCGAGAGAAGACTGATGGGTCGACAGTTGTTGATATCCTCCTGCAGGCCTTTTTTGAAGATTAGAACTGTTTTCAACTCCTTCCGTAAGTCAGGAATCCTACCAAGACGAAGGTATGTAGTGGTTGAAGTGCTTGGGAAGAAGTGAGCAGAGGGCATTGCCACCCGCACGAAGGAGATCAGCAGAAATACCGACCCGGGAGCAGCGCCTGCCTTCATCCTTCTGATGGCATGAGCAACTTCTGATTTCAGAATGGAAGGTGCTTTATAAGCTGGTGGCACCAGGCATTCCGGAACAGTGATGGAAAAACGAAACAGATCTCTGTAGAATTCTTGAAGGATGACTTCCATCGCTCTTCGAGATGTTTGCTTTGTTCCATCCTTATCCATAAGGGCTGACATTGCCTTCTGGTCGCAGAGATCTCGTTTGCAGCGCTTTATGCTTGAACCTTTCTCCCCCTCCCTTTTAACAGCTTCAGTCTTCATCAATCAATCTCCTTCACTGAAATTTGACATGCCTTCGAGATGGTGAGTTTTTCCAGACGGGAGGGATTAGGATCCAGTTTAACAGCTCTTCTTTGCTCCAAGTGTTTAATCGTATGTGCGTTAAGTCTTGAGGCAGACGGTGGCTTCACAGGAGCTGCTAGTACAATTCAACAGTCCTTTGGAGAGAAGGTAGTAGTCATCCGATGATCTTCAAGAAGATTTCAATCATGCGACTTTATTGCATATTCCAACTCCTCCGACTTGAATGTGGGGATCCTCAGCGGTGTCGGTTTATTAGTGCCACGTTTAAACATCCTCTTTTTGAGAGTGAGTTTCGCACGGACAAAATCCTGATCTGAGCCGGTATCAAATGAAGGTAGCACGGAGACGTCAAACATACTCCAACGTCTGTTTGTAAGAACGTGGTCGATCTCCGAACGTGTTTCTCCATTTGGGCTTTCCCAGATCCATCGTCGGTTTGAAGGCTTTTTGAACATCGAATTTCCATGGTAGAGACGGCACGCGGATAGGAAGTCTATCAGGCCCTCTCCGTTTTCATTCATTGAAGGAGTTCCATGTGGTCCTATCCTCCATTCGTCATGGTTAATAGTACAGACGGTAGCGTTAAAGTCCCCAACAACACTTTGTAGTAGTTCTTCTCGTCGCTGACAGTCCTTTCGAATTGCTTGTAGAATTCCTCCTTTTGTTCGTCTGTGGAGATTTATGATGGAGATGGTTCCTTGATCTTTGGTTTCCAGACGCAGAACAGGTACTCACGGGCTGATGGTCTTGTAAGAGTCTATTAGGTGGTGCACTGTCGAGTTGACGAGAAATCCAACTTCGCCAATATTCTTTCTGTCCATCTTTGCTCCGATAATGAGAAGCTCGTTGTGGTCGGTCCTTCTTATGGTTTCCGTTCTGCCTTTCGTTTCCTGCAGGGCGATAACGTCGTATTTCATTTCATTTCATTTCATTTCGTTATTTGATATTGCGGCTTGTGTAAATTAGTGTCCGAAGATCCTGCTCAGATGCGATCGTATTACAGTTATAAGCGCAGATGAATAGGCAGTTTCCTTGTCGTGGTGGGAGGGGGTTTCCGGCAGTCCGATTCCAATGACGTCCTGATAGTTTAACTCCGAGATTAGATGGCCCCCCGCCGGAGGTGGATGCAACCGACGTCGTAGAAGTCCACCTCCGGCGCGCGGAGGACTGGGGCACGGGTTTAGTTGTTTGAGCCATGGCGGTGGTCTGGTTACTCACAGTTCCTGGCCAGGGATACATGAGAGCCGCCCATACACGACAAAGCATCGCGTACTCTTTGACCATTTGTGCCGTCACCATCACTATGTGATGTTCACACCTTCACCGCGATGAGGTGGCACATGAAGAGGTTTTAAACTATATTGAAATCATAGCTAGTTGATTTTTGAAAAGACGAACAATCGGGCAAGTCGTTTTGTTTGATTTTAGGAAAATGAACAACTAGAAGAACTTGAAATATCGTTTTTTTGCTGTCTAGCTATCGATTGTGGCTATGCGAACGTTTCTTTATGAGCGTTGGAAAACCAAAGCAGTATTGCCTGATGAAGGGTGCCATCTGTAGCTGTTACCCTATTCTATCCTTCGAAGCAAACACGGATGTAAGTCCGGAGTGGATTCGTCTGTTTTCTTCCTGTCATCATTACTATCCTCCAAGGATCTTTCGAAATTAAGACCTTAGGCACGGATAATGATAGAACTGTATCTGCAGCTAAGATAGAGCTCTCACTTATTTCACAGTTACTGGATGGGCCTCTTCCTTAGAGGTGTAACCAACCATGTAATGATGTTTAAATCTTCCTTTTCACAAACTTTAGGTGCGAGTTTGCCTCAGGAGCCTCACACGTTAGCTCCTCTAAAGTTCTGTACTGTTCTATGATGTTTCAAAACAGGTCGTTAAGAAGAATACGAAATGTTGCCGCATTCGAGTTGTAGTCCGTGTCGTCTGTGTAACTGCTTGCTTTCGCAAAATAATTCCATCACTCTACCTTTTTTAGCACACCTAGTATAAAAGTAATGCCCTTCAAGATCTTGCAGAAGGCTCGATCTGCTCGCATATCCGTAACTGAAAGTTCTTTCACTCAAGGAAAGGCTTCGACTGCCTCCTTTAATGAATACTATATGACTCAGCCTGCTTTTATCCTGTCCATTCTTGTGCTCAGCATCTTCTCATTTTTATAAAAAAAATTTCCTTTATTTTTATTTTTTTACTTTTTTATTTGTGGAACTAATTTTTGCCCGAAGGAAGCAGTGCACGAGACGAAACGAAGAGGAAAATATTCAATAAAGCATAGCACATTACAAAGAAAATCCAGTAACAGTAAATCAAGAACCTCCCATTGGTTACAGAATCATATAGGTCTATGACCGTAAGAAAAATTAATTAAAACCCCGAAAGTGCACTGGCTTGTCTATCGGTTGGCCACCCGAAAGAAATTGATTGACGCCGTTCTTTCTCCTTATCCTTAATTAAAGAAAAACTTGTTGAGTGAAGCTCTTCTCGAAGCATAAATTGTCACGTTCGCTGAAAAATCTGCTTTCCGTATCAAGTTAATGATTGTGCACGAGTACGACTTCGTGAAAAATTCAAATTTCCAAATCTATTTCGCTTTATTTTTGTTTATTTTTATTTTACAGCTTGACTGTCACACTTCTGCTCACCAGGGAAAATCAGTTGCTCAAGTCGCTAATGTCGGCATTATGAAACGGCAAGCGTTTTGCCACAGCGCCCGTAACAGAATTAATTCTGTTGAATTAATCCTCATTGAGCAACCCATGTTTTTAGAGAAAAACTAAAACGTAGACCCCGCAGTTAGTCTGCCCTCATTGGGATGCACCTTCTATGGCACGAACCGCGCACCCGACCTCTATGGATTGTGTGGATTTGAGGGCGATGATGGGCTTGACGAAGGTGGCATTGCGGAACAATGCAAATGCTATGTAGATGGACTGGAAGGGAAGGTGGAGATGCAGGTGGTCCCAAGTATTGCGTCAGCTGTGAACAGCCACGACAGAACGAAAATGTTGGCAGCACCACTGAGGCGGCTCTCTCTCTCAAGTTGCTCAAGCTTAGCTGCCACAAAAACGGTTCATAAATCTATCGTTAACATAAACCCCACGAATCTTATTGTTTCCTCTGTAAAATTTAAAAATTCAACGTTGTGCATACGGATGCTATACTACACTGCAAAGAAGTATTCACTCATTCTGTCTCAACAGAGAAAGGTGGCATTCTAGACAAGTGGTCTCGCTGAACGTTGCCTCGGTAGGGTACACATTTAGGTTCAATTCCAATATTGGAAGAATTGAAGAACTACAAAAACACATTTGATGACAGGCTATGAATTCGCATCGGGAATAATTTCTTGTTTGAATAATGCATTCCGTTTTTCTCCACTCTTTTCCTTCTCCTGGAACCTGTCCTTCCTTTCGGGAATGCGAACCTCCCCAAAATGGAAGCGCGTTTTATGTTGCGTTGCGGGCAATTTAGGCCTTTGATCCTCAACTTCATTCTGAGACTAGGCTGTACAACAGCATTGAACAAACTGGCTTGAAATTATCCATGTGTATTTATATCTGAAGTAATAAGGTGTAGTGGTATCGTCTATGCAGTATCACAGAGGATTAAGGCTGTAATAAGCTTCTCAGCTACATAATCTACATAAAGAAGACAAGCACGATGGCAAGCGTACAGCGAAGAGCATAGCCATTGCATTAGGTGCTCTATCATATTGTGTGCTCTGTTAATAATAGCTGTCTTCTTACGAACTCATCATAGTGTACGATGCACTAAACAATGCCCAGTGTTGCTAAACGTTCTACATTGTTGCACGCCATGCGTTGGAACATATGAGGACTCTTGCGTTTTCAATTCAACTCCCAATACTTCGTTTGAAGCTCATCATGACCCCTTCCCTTTAAACGGTGAGCTGTGACACGGAACGGATCTCTACTATATCACGTTTTTATGAAATTCATCATAGGAGCAGAACAATCTACAAGGAAGGTAGGTCGCAGTCCTTATCAAAGAACAGTAGCCAATCAATTTTGCAGACGTTATTGTTGAGAAATTTGTGAAATAAACAAGGTGTTCGGTGTAGAAACTCCCTGCTTAGTTGGTAGCTGCTTAGAGGGTGTAGCAAGAAGTGTAAAATACGTGCAGAAGGATGTCGCAGTGCTGTTGCCTTCCACACTTTACGAGTGTCATTCTGCCCGCTATATCATTCTGATGAGCAATACTAATCGATCGTCTTCCTATATCTCGCCGTCTACTATGTCTTCTCTTAAGGCTTACACATCGAACAAACTGAGGTAAGGTAGTACTACCTGTTGATTTTTCTCACTATTCTTTGATTACTCTGTTCAAATCAGGCCTGATTAAGGCTGATGAACGTAGGCCTTACTAACAAGAAGAATTGTAAGAATGCTCCTAAGTGTCAGAGTACAATCCGAGGGAGAAAGCCCGATCTCACGCTCGATTTGGATCCTTCTCCTCCTTTGCAACCTTCCTTCGCTCTGCTTCGGTCCCTCGCTGGTATAATTGCCTAAACCAATTACTCGAATGTAATACGCTCAGCGTGCAGGAAGCTGTCGCGTTTCCACGCTCCGCTTTATTTTCCAGCTCGCTGTACGTCCGCACATTATCTGTTTGTCATTCGCTTTTTGCTTCGTTACGTGCACCTTATTATTCATGCCTTCTCTTGTCTTCACGGCAACAGACATTATTCTAGCGCAGAAGAGGGCTAGGCTGAGTGAAGCTCTTCAAAAGGCTAGACTTTCTGCTGGACGACATATCGAGCGTAGTCAGGCGCGATAAGAACTTCTTGAACGATCTCATCTGGCCATAATATTTTCTCAGGAAAGCAGGAAAACAGAGATAGTGGACTCCGAACGACGCTTAATGGTTACCGAGCACAGCGAATGTGCGGTAATTTTCGGCTGTACTACTTTCACCATTTATATGGCTGTGCATTGAAACTACAAAAAAGTGAGTGGAAAATAACGTAGGAAAGCAGCTGTCGAATGACCCGGATATGCACATTATAAAGAGTGGAAGAAAATGAGAAAAGTCTAGAATTGGCCGATCCTATTGTATACACCTTTCATCAACAACAATATTTTGTCAGTATTAGTAAGCTGAGGGCGTGTGTAGCGCAGTCGGAGGAGGCGCGACTGTCGCGTGCACCCGATACCAGGTTCCTGGTTCGGATTTCCCGCCCAGGCCAACCAAGCCTTCCATCCCTCCGGGGTCGGTGAATTGGTACCAGACTTGTCTGGGAAGGATAGAGCGCTGACTTGTTCATCGGCTGGCCACCGCAAGTCATTGTATGGCCAAATACGCATTCATGTCGCCTCCACGACATCCCGTAGAAGTAGAATGCGCTGGCGCATCCCAGAAGGGATTGAGTAACGCCGTCCTTTATCCTTTATCCTTATCCTTTAGTAAGCTGTAGGCAGGGTCGGTTCCTTTTATTGGGTTGGTCTAAACATGATATTAGATTTGAGTCGCCACATTCGGAGCCAAATATTTCAGCACATAAGACACTTACTTATCAGTTTGAATAAATCATTCGGAATTTACATGTCTTAGCTGATATTACACGTGCTTAAGATAGAGGGATTAGGTTGTCCGGAAAGTTCTCAGCGTTTTGAGTGCTTCACTTTGAACTGCCATAACTTTGTCAAATCTTATCGGATTTAGTCGAGGTAATCACCGTTCTCAGCACACTTTTGCCGACAGGCCACCAGTCGACTTATTCCATCAGCGAAAAAATTAGGTGGTCGAGATGCGACAAAATCCATGAAAGCTGATTATCGATGCAGTGTTCTTGAGCTGTTCCATGAAAGCTGTTTTGGCTTGGTCCTGATTGGTGATGGATTTACCAGCGAGAACGTTTTGAAAGTGTTTGAAGAGGTGGTAGTCGGTTGGTGAGAGGTCTGGGGAATATGGCGGGTGAGGCATAACTTCAACGCTTAATTCGTTCAATTTTCGAATAGTGATTTGTGAAACGTGTGGGTGGTCGTTATCGTGCGAAAGAATCGGGCCTCTTTGGTTGACCTATGCTGGCTGAAGTTAACGCAATTTTCCGTTCATTTCGTCGATTTCCTTACAGTAGGACTCTGCTGTGATCGCTTGGCCTGAGTGTAAGTTTAATGGATCACACCAGCCGCCGACCACCACACAGTGACGATAACCTTTTTTGGTGGAGGCTCGCCCTTTGAGAAGGAGACAGTGAGACGGGGACAGTGGTTGGAAGCCGACGAACCCTACCCCCCCCCCCCCAGGGTGTTCGTCGGCGTCCAACCACTGTCCTGTCATTGTGCAGCATCCACTTTTCATCGAAAGTGATGAATCGATCCAAAACCGGTCAGTTTTTTTGCGTAAAAGTAGAAAAGAACAAATCTCGAAACGTGACAATTTTTACCGCCTGAACCACTGGCGCACAGTGCTTTCTCAAGCCCCATTGGGCCTCTACACTTGATTGATCTATCGAGCTGTCTCGGGTGCGGATTGTCTCAGTTTGAAGTCAAAATAAACATCGTTCGGAATTGCTCCTTCGACATACATTCCCCTCTCGTTATAACGCGTTTGAATGGGCCGGACAAAATCCGCGTTATTACGGGAGCTGCGCCCTAACCGGATCTCACCTTTTCACACTGCTTTGCGCACAGGTTTTCTAAAACCGCATACAATGATTAAATATGGTTATAATAATAAAATATGGGAGCACGAAGTGACGGTGAAGTTATAAAACAACTTTCGAATATCAATGAAGTCCTGTCCTTGGAGATATTCTCTGCTATATGCGTATGTCAAATATGTATGGGTAAATATATGCTTAGTTAGATGTGACCAACAACAAAACTGTGTAACCGGATGATGCAGTATCTTTTATTGCGTTTAAGCCTAGCGCGCCAGGCGGGAACCGAACCCGCACTCCATGTCTTCGAGCAGGATCTTGACCCACTACGCCGTCAGCGCTGCTAGATCGCGCGCCTCATCTGCGATATCCTCGTTGCAAATCACTTTTCAGCATTCTCCCATGGTATGGGGATGTTGAGTGCGATCAAACAGTGTTGTTGCCGTAATCTTGGCCGAAAAGCAGAGGGCATAGGTCCTGCATGAAGCGAGAGTTCTGGTCGAAAAAAATCCTGTAGCAGTATGTAAGGTCAATACAAGCTGCCCTAGGCTTACCATTAGAGCATAACCGTAGGGCATTGTTTCGAACAATTTGAGTGTCACCCCACATCTTCTCCCGTTCCCAATAGAGGAAATCTCCCAGTGTGCGGGAGCTTCTAACAGCTACCGATAGTCGTCCACTGTACGCGACATGTTGCTGACTATGAACGCTTTGGGCCACTTATGCACGAAAAACGACGATCTGCATGCAAAACATGGTCGCATAGGCACTGGTTGTGACTCGATAGGACAGCAGAACATTGGCCTGATCACCGACGCGGTTAGCATCTTGCTCGTCTGAATTCTCTGTGTGGGACCAGAGATGGCCCTAGTCGTGTTATAACGGGAATCATCTCGAAATGAGAGTTTCCCTCAGAACTGCGCTATAACGGGAGTCGCGCTTTACCCGGCGCGTGTTAACCGGCGTTGATTTGTATTGGTTGAAAAGTAAGCTGGCCGGAACAGAGAAAATCCGCGTTATGTCGAGAGTCGCGTCTTATCCGGAAGCGTAACAACGGGAGGAGACTGTACTTCAGTTAGTCCTTCAAGAACAGAAACATAAAGCAACGTTGAAATTACTTGGTCGTAGAGCGAGAAATTCTGTAAAGAAAGTAGCATTAATGCGCAATGCAAGTTGAATTTTTTACCTAACAATAGACTAATGAAAAATAGTAACACAAAACGCTGAGAACCTTCCGGACCACCTAATAAAGCTCTTTTTACAGCTGTGAAATATTGGACCTCTGCAGACGATGGCTTTGCGTACATATCTAGGTCTGCCTCACCACAGCCTCAGCAATTGGATCGTGCTGTTTCTAACCATAAGGGATTTAGTTGATAGCATGATAAGACGATATTTGGCTTTGGAACGTTACACATTACTCAGACACTCGTTGCGTCCCAGCCACGTCCCATTACCGTCTCGTGAATTTCCTACATCGCGGACGGGACGCTAGTCGCACGCGGCTGAGACGCAAAATGCGGCTCCGGGATTCATCCTTAGAGCGACAGGACGTCGGTACCAGCTCCAGTGAGTATGATTGTCCGACAATAATTTACTAGTGCTTTCTTATATTGTTCTCTAGTGCTATGCTATTATTAATACCGTTAATACTATTAAACAACAATATATTACACGCGAGTGCGCAAAATAATCTCTCCACGTAACACTCGAGCAAATTCTTGTTTTCCAGCACGTTAGAAGCAATCTAAGTCAATCCATTGAGGTCGATTAATAAGAATTTTGTGCTTTTCCTGCATGGTAATCTCTCCTTAAGGCACTTTAAGAAAGCAGATTTTTATTAAAAGCTTTTTTAAAAAAAGAACCTTCACAGACGACGTTTGGGTGGAATCGGTGATGTTCGCCACGATAGCCTTACTCATCCGCACCTGCCGTTGTCGACCAAAACTTCAAAAATGGACCTCAGATTCGTGTTCAGCGACCTCAATTACCACAGAGGCCGAAGTTTTATTGTTTAATATTGTTGTTTAATAGTATTAACGGTATTAATAATAGCATAACACTAGAGAACAATATAAGAAAGTACTAGTAAATTATTGTCGTACAATCATACTCACTGGAGCTGGTACCGACGTCCTGTCGCTCTAAGGACGAATCCCGGAGCCGCATTTTGCGTCTCAGCCGCGTGCTACTAG
Organism: Heligmosomoides polygyrus polygyrus; assembly: GCA_947396885.1. Classification (NCBI taxonomy): domain Eukaryota; kingdom Metazoa; phylum Nematoda; class Chromadorea; order Rhabditida; family Heligmosomidae; genus Heligmosomoides; species Heligmosomoides polygyrus. The sequence continues at coordinate 67,749,416 of OX377203.1, forward strand.
CGTCCGTTCGCGTGCGACTAGCGTCCCGTCCGCGATGTAGGAAATTCACGAGACGGAGCCTGTCTCATAGAGCGGTTTCCGTTTCCATAAAAATCCAATTCGTAGCACAGACGACATTATAGCTGAGAAGTGGCTCTCTACATTTGAGCAAAATGAAGGTGAAATTCTCCTCTCTTCGTCGGCTTAGTCATGGTATTTGCAATTGTTAAGTTTTTCTTCACTACATTCAAAAGTGAGTACGATTAGTGCCGTCGGTGGAAGTGCAGGCTGTCGCCTGCCCGATACCAGGTTCCTGGTTTGGATTTCCTGCCCAGGCCAATCAAGAGTTCCTGCTCTGCAGATCAGTGATTTGGTACCACACCTGTCTGGGAAGAATAACCTTCTGGGACCTTCTGGGTGAATGGTGTTCTCACTATGAGTGCATTAGGTGTGATCGCCCTCGCAAATCGGGGGGCGGTGTTGCGATTCTCTGTATTTCATCTATCTCACCAATTTTTATTTTCAAGGAATCCATCATCAATGCTTATGAGATTTTATGCTGTGATATTTGCCCAGTATCCAAACCTTTACGAGTCATACTTGTATACAGAACTCCTAATTGCTCTGCAGAAAACAGTGAGTTACTCATGAAAGCCTTAGGTGACATGTTATGTTGTGAACATCCCTGTCTTTTAGTGGGTGACTTTAACTTTCCAGACATCTCCTGGCTTCCTTTAATGTCCCCATCCAGTTCCGTTTCCAAGCACTTCATCGAATTTATAGAAACACACAACCTAATACTGTATGTTCGTGAACCCACACTGGGAAACCACACTCTCAATTTGATTCTATGCAACGCAGACAGAATGATACAAGATGTAAAAACGAATCCCTCTCTTGGAAGCAGCGATCACAATAGCGTGAATTTTCGTATCAACCACTACGCAGAACCTGAACGCTTTGTCATCAGAAAGAACTTTATGAGCGCGGACTACGACGCTATTCGAAAACACTTGGCCGAAATAGATTGGTACAGTTCCCTAAACACGGCAAACTCAGTAGATGAAAAATACGAATTATTTCTTGCTATACTACAACATTCCATCCAATTGTTTGTCCCAGTCCAGAAAGTCCCAGCCTGCGGTAAATTTCTACCCAAATATCTCCTAGATTTATTCACTCTTCGACATTAAGCCTGGAATAAAGCAGCAAAAGACCATTCCTCCAATAGCTTGGATGAATATAAGTATAGCGTATAAATCTTACCCCCACATTAAGCCTGGAATAAAGCAGCAAAAGACCATTCCTCCAATAGCTTGGATGAATATATATAGCGTATAAATCTCAAATTTTCTAAGAAACTTGCAAAATACAATCGCTGTCAAGAAAAGAAAATTGTTGAAGCAAAAGACAAATTAGCCTTTTACAAATTCATGAGATCGAGACTCCAAGAGAAGAAAAGAATTGGAGTTTTAGTCGCAGAAGATGAAAGCATTGTCAGAAACGACCTAGATAAAGCCCGACTGTTAGCGGACACTTTCGTAAAAGCTTCCACTGATAATGACCTCGACAATATATCATCTCCAATCAATGCCTTCCCCATCATGGAGGATTCTGTTTGGTTTCGTGCAGACGAACTATATGAAGAGCTCTCAAGGTGGCCTACGTCTTACTCTCAAACGTCCGATGAAATACCGTTTTTCTTTATAAAACAAGTAAGTGCAAGATTGTCAAGCCTCTTGAATTCATTTACAATTTAAGTTTTATGACAGCTGAAGTTCCACATAGATGGAAGAGCGCTATAGTTACACCAATACCAAAAAAGCCCCCATTTACGACACCGCAAAATTATCGGCCGGTTAGTGTCACATCTATGTTCGCTCGCCTTTTCGAAAAAATTCTTAAAAAGAGAATTGTTGCACACCTGGATCAACACAACATAATCTCTTCAAACCAACATGGTTTTCAGAAAAAAAGATCCACTGAGACAGCTATGCTACAGGCCTTGAATGATTGGACCAATGACATAGATAACATAGGATGGCTTGATGTGATTTATTTTTTTTTGCAAAAGCCTTCGATAGGGTATGTCATAAGAGACTAAAAGCTAAACTAACCATGGTGGGCATACATCCTCGAATAGTTTCTTGGATAGTTGAGTTTTTAAATCGCAGAACTTTTACTGTACGCGTCAATTCCAATTATTCAGCACCTCAACCGACTCTTAGTGGCGTTCCACAAGGTAGCGTTCTATCCCCTATTCTATTCAATATCTATACCCACGAACTACCGTCACTAATAACGAGCTTAGGAGTGAAATGCATAGCTTTTGCTGATGATTTGAAAATTTACCATAGCTCACCAATCCATGATCAAAACCTTCTGCAGCGAGCCATAGATGCTGTTGATTGCTGGTCCCACGAGTGGCGGCTCCCTTTGTCGAAAGAAAAAACTAAGGTGCTCCGTTTAGGAAGGACAAATCCCCGCTACACATACAAGTTAGGTGAAAATGTGATTACCAGCACTGATCAAACGACAGATCTTGGATTTCTCCTCGACGCAAATTTGACTTTGGACGCGCATTGTGAACAAATTGCAAACAAAGCAGTGACTGTAGTACACAATCTCTTTAGAAGTCTTTCCACAAAAAACCCCTCTGTTCTCGTCAAAGCCTATAAGACTTACGTTAGGCCGATACTTGAGTATGGAACAACAATTTTTTACCCAGTTAAGAAGAAGAATATACTTAGACTTGAAAAAGTCCAAAATAGCTTCACTAGAAAACTGTTTATCAGGAAATGTGGCTTTGATTACCATGCTATTCCCAGCAGTGAAGTAAGAAACAAACAACTTGGACTACAGACACTTTCATCCAGACGAAGAATATATGACCTCGTAATGGTTCACAAAATTCTCCATGGCTTCTGTGGACTTGATAAGCGTGACTTCTTCATAGTGAGACCATCTAGAACCCGAGGTTGAGGAGAGAAACTTTCACTAAGTACTGCAAAATCTTCTATTCGACATAATTTTTTCGTTAATAGAGCAGGTTCGGATTATATAAAACTTTCCAAAAACTCAGTTATTCCGTACAAGCTGAAGCCATTTATTACGAATGCAAGTCGATTCATGAATAATTCTAGGACATTATGAGATCTTGTGGCAAAGCCCCTTTGATCTGTTCTCCCTTCCATTCTTCTTTCTCTGGGCATTTGTTGTCGTATGTACTTTCTAATCATTCTATAACACTTTGATCTGGATCATTAGCCAATTTGATGTGGATGTCGTTCTATACCGTTTCTAATTACATTGTTCTTCACATGGATTTGACCTATGTAATAAATAATAATAATAATAATAATAATAATAGAACACTGGCTGTCCATCACTAGCCTTTTTAGAAGATTTGTGTGGCTAAACACGCATTCAGATCGCCTCCACGACTTCCCATAGAAATAGGATGCGTGGCGCATCCCAAAAGAGATTGAGTAATGCGGTCCTTTCTCCTTATTCTTAATTAAAGAATATCTTGTAGAGTGAAGAGGACATTATTTCTCGACCTACCTAGGACAGTGTCTACCACTCACTGTTGCCTATCACCAGTGGACAACAATGGAGCATCCTTCACACATGCCACAGGTGGATCATGTCTTCTGAGGGGTGTATGAAGCACTCCGGCTCGTCTCTTCTCATTGCATGCCATTGTCGTAGCTTACGTAGTTAACAATACGATCGAAAGGAAGTGGAAGCTCTGACGCCCTTGTCGTGTGTTTCGCAATCGTTTCAAGAGCGATTTTTTACAATACGTATGTAGAGCACCTTTCTCAAAGTAGACGAACGTGTTGGATTTTCCGAAGGCCTTCTGGCAGTTCATGGGCATAAACAGATAGGGGTTAGATGGTCACTCGAAAATACAACCAACGGCTTGCGATCGATATTTAGATGATGAACTTCGTGCACCGTCTGTCCGACCACAACTCTACCTCATTTGCATAGTGATTGCTTAGCTTTGCAGAGCACACGGAAGAGCCTATTCGGTCACCCTTCGTCACTGAGTTTGCATAGCTGAGCACAGAAAAGACCGTGCGGTTGTTCCAATAAATTTCTTTTTCAATAGTGTGCTTATTTTTTGCTTATTTCTGCGCGGCTTTTCCAAAAAAGTTTAACTTTAGGCGCTCGTGGTCTATCTCAGCTACCAATCGATGTCAATTTAACTTTGTTAACATATGGAATATTATGTCATTTTGTCAATCCTACTGAAACTAAACTAGTGCGCCCCTTGTATGGTGAGCTCGATATTTTGCACTCACCTCTACTCAGCTGTCATGGCTTTGATTGACCTCATCGCAGGGCTTCTAGCTTCCTTGTGTGACCCGTTGAAAATTTTACATATGGTTTTCCGAAACTTAGCATTTTTTTGTAGACCCACACAAATGAAAAAGAAACCTTGAGAAACGATGCTTCCAATAGTTCCTTTCAATCTAGTAGATTCCCACACGCCAAAGGTAGGACAGTCATTTATTTTTCAAATCTTCTTACAGGAATCTTCTGCTGCCTTTTCTGCTGCTAAGAACTGGTGAAGCCATTCTTTTCTGGACACCTCTGTGCCACCAGCGCGCTTCATGCAAAGCAACATTCCTGATATCTCTTATGAACTTATCAGAACTTGTCCGGAGCACTGGGATGGATTGCTCGTTTGAGTCTAGTCGCCAGTTGTAACCTCCATCGCCCAAAAACAAAACAAACATCTCGCCCAAAAACTCTGGTCTCCTCAAAAAAAGTTTCCTCTAAGATGAAAAAGTGTTCGGAGAAGTAGCAGCTCAAACGATTTCAGCTTGGCCATGAAGACTTGAAGTAGAAGAAACACCGACCTAGCTCTTGTTTCTTTGCAGTAGCTTAGCAGAATAAAAATATAAATAGTATGCTGCGTGAAAGTAACCTCCCTGATGAATCCCGCTTACTCCGCCGAGATGAGCAAAACGTGAATGATGTGAAAAGAAAAACTACGGATGTTTGATGGGAGGCAATGGAGATTAATGAGCCACTTCTCCACAGCGTTGCGTCACTCCAAGCTTCTCAAAAAGCGATGGGTGGCCTTGTATATTCTCCAAACACATTCTTCTCTTTCTACGACTCATTACGCAGCTCGAGCTCGACAAGAATTTTTAGAGGTCTTTTCCTAGCAGTGTAGCAACATTCAATTTAAAGAGACCAATACAGGACACTATATTCGTTAGAATACTTTAGAAGCTAATCACCCCAACAAGTATGTCGAATACTGAGGAACAAAAAACTAGAAGAGGTTGAACATGAAGCGACGAGAACGTTTCAGAATTTTGAATAACCGCGAGGTTCTTATGGAATTCTTTATGCCTGGAGCATTTCGCTTCAAACGCCTTCGTACTATTCATGTTTCTTATTCATTCATCAATTGTCAGATAATGCTGCGACGAGGAATATCTGCCTCGCCTGCCAGCCTCGTTGTTAGTATTCCTTACGTTACGATGTCAATTTCTAGCTACTTTGTTTGGGCCGCTTCAAAGGCACTGAGGCCTCGTTCTGAATCTATTTAGAAAGAAGCAATCTAGAAAGAAATTTTTTCTAGAAAGAAAACACTGCAGGAATCTTCTAGTTAGCTTATTGGGGATGCGATACCAGAGACTGCATCTCTCATCCTAACTTCCTGCTCCTATAATGACGGATAACAGTTGATGTGCTCGACCTATCTCCACTCAGGAACACTATGCATTACACGAGATATGCAAAGGCAGCTCGGATGCGTATATGGCGTGCTCTGGTTGTCAGTGTCCTACCTGAGGATAGGTCTGTGCTGTCCTTTCCAGGCCATTCTGGTGCCAGTTTGCGAGCGGTGACTCTCTTACGATTAGGTACGGGACGGATGGCTGGCCTGCATTAGACAAGAAATTTAAATAAATTCGAGGGACGCGCGAGAGATCACATTTCCTCCGATGACCATTTACTCTTTAGATTTTGCCTTCACAAAATATTTAGCGGATCCCACAACGCGCATACAAGATCTGCCTAATCACAACTGGTCGTCTATAGTCAACTTGAAGCGGTCCAAGAAAGCTGAAGTTTTTTCCAACTAGAAGTAAAAAAAGCGTTTGAAAACGTTTAAAGAAAAATAAGAGAAAAAGTTCCATCCTCTAGTAGTTCGCTGTATTAAGGGCTATTTCGTAGGAAGCAGTTTCCATGTTAAAGTCGCCCACAGCTTCTCCTCTACAAAGACTGTTGCAAGTGTGGTGCCCAAGAGGAGGATGGTGTCGTCAACTCTTTTCGGCTATTTATACATCTGATCTACCTGTAATTTTAGAATGATGTGGTATTACATAGTTGTAAGCAGTTTATAGATGATGAAGAGAAATATCAGTGACCCAGGTGACGTAGAGTCTATTCAGTCTGCTCTGGATACCATGCAGTTGTGGTCTGAAGCATTGACACTTTCCCTGCCACCTGAGAAAACCGTGTTGATGAGGATGGGTGGATCTGAGGTGATTCATGATTGGTAAGGTTAAGGATGAAAAAGCTTACTCAGTGAAGATAGTGGGTGGAGGGTAAGTTTGGGTCGAAGAATAATTGATCTTTAGACGCCTATGTGTGGCGCGACATGTGCACTTTTGGCGAAACAGCGTTTCTTGGAAAAAAATACTGGCAACCACAGGAAATTTTCACGCGTTTATGAAAAGGAGAAAAGAATTTCGCCTACCACTGTGGTTCACAATGACACAAAGATAATGCAATACACTTAGAGTAAATTAATTCTCCAACTAGAATACATATTTCGATCTCTGAATTAAGCCGTTTTCAACAGGCTTTGCTTTGATTTACACCATAAAATGTCCATTTAAGGTTGTTTATTGTCGTTTTGCTGCTTCAGAAACGAAAACAAAGGAATTTTCTGTCGAATAGGGTTCTTGACGATTGCATGAAGAACTGCTCACGAATGAACCTCACTGTATAAAACTTACCCACTAATAAGCTTGCTTAGTGAGGATGACGGGTGTAGGGTAGATTTGGTATTTATAAAAGTGGGTAGCGCTATCACTGTCTATATTTCGAACTGATCATGCCCATATCGGAGGACTAACGAAGATATTGAATTATGTGAAAAAGTTTCGCTTCATATTTTACATATTTTGGTGATACTAGCTACCAACAACTATGGACATATAGGAACTTCTCCAGTAGGGGACTACACGGCTAAGAAAGGGAAACAAACACAAGCACGGTGGCCTGCCCAAGCCCGAAAATTGCAAGCAAAGGGACGAGACTTCTCGTAGATCTGCTCACTGTGTAGTTTCGGTAAAGTAGTGCCCTTTCTATTTTACGCTCTTTGTCAATTAAGTGAATGACCCTCTACTAGGATAGACCCGACATTTAGGCCTATGTGTAGTTTTATTTCTACATTCGTGCTTATCTGATGCTGATAACTTCATGTGCCAGACCGCGGAAAGGGACCCGTCACTATGTAGGTTAGGGGAGGACATTTCCCCGTAGTCGCGGATTTCTTCAATGTACAACCCGAGAAACACCGTAAGCTGGTTTACTTCGGTTCTAGGATTCAGCTAGATTATGGATCTATAGCAAGAAAGAGAAGTATGATAAGGTGTCATCACGACAGTGCAGGTCCCCCTTCCCACCCCCGTTGTTGAGCAACATACCGCATAATATTTTTGAATGGTAGGAGGGGTGTGCGTAAAAAAATAGAATTTCAAAGCATTTAGGGCGAACTTAGCAATTGTGGAGTCGTAGCGGTGTCTTCACTTTGCTCCATAATGAGAGATAATATTATATATGTATATATAATAGAATATAAAGCATATAGTAGTATATATAACTGTATATGTATATCTATCTAATCATCTAATTCTATATATAGATAATATTAGAATTAGATAGATAGATAGATAAGCTGAAGAACTGCCATTTGAGGAAAACGAAGCGATCGGCCAGGCTAATGCTAAAGCTGGTGACGTTATTCTGGCGGATCAGGTCCAGGAGGATAGGACACTTCAAGAGTTTCTTATTGGTCGATTTTTCGCATGGTATTTTTGAATTGTTAATAATAAACTATTGTTTTCAGACGTAGTTGATTCAAATATATTGGGATGTGGGTCTATAGACGAAATCATGGAGAAGAAAGAGATTAAAAGCAAAATAATAAATAATAAAGTAATGCTATTCTGTTTGGTAAAGACTCCACCCCCCCCCCCCCCCACCTCTAGAGTCGGCTAGAGTTTTTCACTACCCTTTACTCTAAACCGGTTTTCATGAATACGGATTAGCGCATGAAATTTTACCCCTCACCCCCGTCGACCTCAGAATATTCGCTTATCAATTTGGAATCAACGATGATAATAGTTATCAGTCCCTGAATGATAAAATTCTACCCTGCCCTTCACCCACCGCTTCACTCTTATGAATCACAGGAAATGCCCAAATTTCTACCCACTACCCACATAACTCAGGGTAAACTCAATCATGAATTCGGCCTCTGATTATGATGCCCACTACAGCATTAAGGATCACTCAATAGCGGGGTTTAGGGATTTCGCTTCGATAGTAAGCTTGACTCCTCTGAGCACAACCAAATGATATTTAGTAAACCTATTTCGTTCCTTATTTTCAAAGCTCTCTATAGCTGACGAGAAAATGCTTCTTAAGCCTTACAAGTCATGCATTTGCATATCGTGGAGTATAGTTCACCTGTTTTTTCTACTTCGAAATCAAAATATAATGCTCTTCTTGAGGAGATGAATACAATATCACTCGCAAAGAATTTCTTAGGATCGCTAGTATTTGTTATCCTTACTATCTTGATGAGATGTAAATTACTTGTGCAACTTCCGCGTGATCTGGGTTTTATTTCGAACACTCAACATTCATTCAGAGAACATATTGAATTAATATCGAACAAAGCTGAACAAAATGTGCATTGCCTCTTCAAATGTTTGTGAACAATTTCAATACAACGCTTATTAACTGCTCATAAGTCGTATGTTAGACCAATTCTAGAATATGGCACCACAATTTTCAGTCCGAAATATAAGCGATAAATCGCTAGGCTGGAATTTGTGCAAAACAGCTCCACAAGAAATCTCTGGATACGAACGCATGTGTATGACTACAACACTATCCCATCACCAACATTATGAAATAGATTCTTCAATTTGCATACCCTTGACCGCCGTAGGAGAGGATACGACTTCATTACGATATATAAGATGATAAATGATCTTATTCGTATTCCTTTGAAGAAGTTCTAGTATACCTGTTCTTCATCGAGCACAAGGGGTGGTCAGCGGAAGATTCTGTTTCCCAGACCAAAAAGCAATATCAGGTCTTAGTTTTTTACTTGTCATGCAGGCTCTGGGTTTTTGAAATTATCAAAGAAATCTTACCCAATTCTATAAGGCAATATAGAAAAACTTCTCGACCGATATCTTCAGGATGCAGTTTAGTAGTTTTCCTCTTCATTGCCTTTAATTTAATTCAGTTTCTTTAAGCCTCAATTGGCTGGTATCGAAGTTGTGAGCTGTCATAACGATGTTTTGTTGCGATCAAAACTTTTGCGCCAGGCGGGACTCGAACCCGCACCTCCCTCTAACCGGGCGGGAATGCTCTACGCCATTACACCACCGGCGCCGTTTGATCGAACGCAACATCCACACCTTGTGGGACCGCTCAGCACCCACCCGTATCCGGGATGCCGCTGATATCAGCATGGGACCAATTAAGCTGATGGTGTTGATAGAGACCGTTCAAATCAGTTTCTTTAAGCCTCAATTGGCTGGTATCGAGGTTGTAAGCTGTCACAACGATGTTTTGTTGCGATCAAAACTTCTAGCGCCAGGCGGGACTCGAACACTTCGGTCCCAAGCTCGCTCGGTCCAGCTGCACCGCGTGTGTTGTGTGAATCCACACAACACACTGAATTCGACGGCGTCGTCCAAAAATCGCCCTCTAACTGCATTCCTCGATCAGGGGAGTACGCAGCCGGGTTCTGTGCTCTTCGAGCGCAGAACCAGGCTAGGGAAGGGACTCCAGGGTGTGTGCCATCAAAGCTGCTCGTGTGGAAACTGCCTTCGTCCCTCAGCGGAGTCTATTGCTGTGTTCAGTAGCTCCAGGACCTAACTCCAACACGATGTCGCGCGCTAGCCGCGTGCGACGTCGCGGCGCTGAAACGCGGACGTGCGCTCGGTGACGCATGTTAGCCGCGGAGCACGAAATGTTCTTGGTGTTTAAGCTCCCAGACCACATTTCTAGCAAGGAACTTAAGATCCCACAGAATGTGATGGGCAACAGTCTGCAGTAGGACAATTGATCCGAGAATGGGTGATAGTGACCTTTTCCGTAGTATAACCATAATAACGGGTAAAAATTGACCGAAGAAGTTGAAGATGGCAAATACTGACGTTAGAAACCATCCGCATGACCAGGATTCCTGTATAAACTGTCGCTTGTCGTCCTATTGAAATCGCATTCATCTACCATCCCCAAGAAACGTTGAAATAAGGCAAATGCCGCATGTCCCTGTAGGAAGCGTTTCTAGCCGTTGGAAGCATCGGACCGCGACAATTCGTTCAATTTCATCGCGCACCGTGCGCGACCCCAGGGAGGGGGGGGGGGGTCGCGCGGCGTTGGAGTTATGTCTGCCCCCGAGGTTCTGTGCTCTTCGAGCGCAGAACCAGGCTAGGGAAGGGACTCCAGGGTGTGTGCCATCAAAGCTGCTCGTGTGGAAACCACCTTCGTCGCTCAGGGGAGTGTGCTGCTGGGTTCTGCGCTCTTCGAGCGCAGAGACAGGCAAGGGAAGGGACTTCATGTTGTGGCGCATTCAAGCTGCTCGTGCGAGAACTGCTCCCTTCTCCCAGGGTTCTCCTGTAGCGGCGGTGGAAGAGCCGCGATCCGCCATTGACCGATCAACCATCCTCCTCCATATCGACTGACCATGGTGTCGATGGATATCGAAAGTTGCCACGTCGACACGACGCGACGCACGCGACTTGGCGAAGGAAGAAGAGCCGCCACCGTGGCCGCTGAGGTGCATTTCTAGGGCGGTGTTGTCAAATGCGGTGTTTGTGTGCATTCACACAACACACGCGGTGCAGCTGGACCGAGCGAGTTTGGGATCTTACAGACTAGAACCCGCACCTCCCTCTAACCGGGCGGGAATGCTCTACGCTATTACATACACCACCGGCGCCGTTTGATCGAACGCAACATCCACTCCTCGTGGGATCGATCAACACCCACCCGTATCCGAGCTGGCCGCTGATATCAGCTTGGGACCAGTTAAGCTGATGGTGTTGATAGAAACAGTTCAAATCTGTTTCTTTAAGCCTCAATTGGCTGGTAAGTTTTGATCGCAACAAAACATCGTTGTGACAGCTTACAACCTCAATACCAGCCAATTGTGGCTAAAGAAACTGATTTGAACGGTTTCTGTCAACACCATCAGGTTAACTGGTCCCATGCTGATCTCAGCGGTCAGCTCATCCCGAATACGGGTGGGTGCTGATCGGTCCCACGAGGTGTAGATGTTGCGATCGATCAAACGGCGCCGGTGGTGCAATGGCGTAGGGCATTCCCGCCCGGTTAGAGGAAGGTGCGGGTTCGAGTCCCGCCTGGCGCTAGAAGTTTTGATCGCAACAAAACATCGTTGTGACAGCCTTTAATTTTGTTGCTAGTTTTACTTTGTGTGTTTACAGCGACCTCAACTTGTTTAGAAAAAAGTTTGTTTTGCTTTTTCTTTTGCATGGTTATTCATGTAGAGAATAAATAAATAAGTAAACAGAATTGTAGGAATTCATCGTTCTGTAGTTAGAAATAGCGAATATAAGCTGCATTCCTCACTTTATCGTCGTAAAATTGCTGATATCGGTGCGGTTTCCAAACTCTTGTCTGGCCTAATTGATGTAGATGTTTCAAAATTGTTTCGTATAATAACGTGCAGAACTGGGGGCAGCTCTTTAAAATATCTTACGGTGCACCCAAAGCAAACGAAAGATCATGTAGTTGTACTTGTAGAGCTGGTTCAAGCTTCATCTCGCTGAATTTCTGCGTCCCTCTGTCGTCGGAGCATTACCGACTGTTTAGCCACATGGCTTGGAACAAGCTTTTGTATTTCCAGATTTCAAGTGCTTGTATTTCCGTGTTCTTGTATTGGTAATAGTTTCTACGTACTGCATCCTGTATCATGTATGCCTTACGCATGACGAAATAACGGTACTTAATAGGCTGCTGCCCGCTCCGAGATTGCACATACTCGTGGGACACCCAGGTTAACACAGAAACCTATTCCTCTCTCTACGCAGAAGGGAAGGAACTCCGGGGTCTGGCTGGTCTAACTTAGCAGCGGGCACCAGCCCACTAACTACCGTCCACCGCTGCGGCTCTCAGTTAATCTCCACTCGAGATGCGCTACGCATTTTGCTTCTACGAAATACATAAAGGTCGTTTGAATACGTAATTGGTGCAAGAGCGAAATTATAAGCAGAAAACTGTATAATGAGTAATCAATGGAGGGCACAGTGAAGATTTTTGAACAAAACGTACGTCAACGGAAGCTACTTCGGCATCTTTTTCACTATTTCTCGATTGAAAAAAGCGCTGGAAAGACTATTCGTCTCTCTACTAGTTAGAAAAATGTGCTACAGAGGATTGAGTGCGGATCTTTACTAGCCTGCCGTCTCGACTTTACCTCGTGTTTTGAATGCTGAACTTCAGACTACCCCTTCCTTCTGTTCTGTTGCAGTAAAGGGCAGAAGAACGAGCGGATCCGCATTCGATTGCGAAGCGACTTGTTTCTCCACTAATAAGAATCCGAGGAGAGTTGCTGTCACCTTCTTTCGTATTCGCATGTTTTTGCGCGCACGCATTGAGCGCCACATTTGGCTCTTCCAAACCGACAAACGGAGACAAGCTGTCGCTTGAGCGAAAGCAGGAGTTGCACTGGATCCGCCCGCACCAGAGGCACCTCCCGCTATGCACAAGAACCCATGGCTCCGCAACTCCCCTTTCAAATCGGAACAACAGCTGCGACCCTCTTAGCCACAGCCATCTTCTGTTGCAGGAGCACATCAAGCAAGAACATGCAGCGAAAGGAAACTATTGCTGATTGCTGCTATACAGATTAGGGCGCTATAATTAGCATTTTTTGTAATTGAAAGGTACACCAGATCAGAAAAGCTTGTTTCAATCGAGATTACATATATTTCATATATACCATTTTCAGGTCGAATGGGACACTTTTCACGTCAAATTTGACACTGTTCTAAGCTCGCCTTAGATTTTTGAAATCAAGGAGAACTCTTACGAATCGAAACAACCTTCATAGAGGTTGAACTACAGACAGTAAGATGAGACTCAGTAAGATGTTTAAAAAAATTTTGTTCAAGGAATTTTAGAATAACTTTTTAAATTTTTTTTACTTCAACTGCCTAAATGAGTGTAATAATTTTACAAGATTTTTACTTTTATGGGAAAAATAACAAATTAAATTTTGCTTCCAAGCGCAGCAAAGCAGCGAGCATATATTGCACTAAAAGACCAGATTGCGCCACGCACTCGAAAAACTCGTCGCGATTTTTATTCAATTGATAGTGTAAATGCTGTTTACATGGAACAACGAGGTATATGCATTTTTAGCAATTGTTCTTGTTGCACAATCCTCAGTTTTTTGTTGGAGGAGAATTTCAGTGTGATTTTTTAAACCTTTATTTCACTTAACCAATAAGTGAACACTTTTTCTGAAACTTTATAAAATTCTAATTTTTTGTGGAAAAAATAAAGCTTTATAGCTTTTTTAAAGAACAGAAAGGCGAAAATTTTTAGGTCTAAAAGAAAAGATTACACCATTCGCTTGTCCAAGACGTCGCGATCTCCATTTGATTGATAGTGTAAATGATGCTTACATGAAACCACAAGGTGAGGATATGCGCGTTTTTCACTGTTCTTTACTTTTTACATTGTCTACAGGTATGTATAAATCAACATAAATATAATCAACATGTACATAATATAAATCTACGCAAGCACAAGCAGTATTCTCCTTTTCCATTTCCTGTTTAAACTGGACAAAAAACTACATAAGGCGTTACTCAAATAAAGTTGTTAATGACATTAGAGAAAGTACTTCAACAATGACAGTCAATACAAAATAACCTTAAGCTTATAAAATTCCAAACAAAGTGTTCACTTATTGGGTAAGTGAATTAAAGGTTTAAAGAAATCATACTGATATTTTCCCCGAACAAAAAACTGTAGATAATGCAACAAGCACAATTGCTAAGAATGCATAAACCTTGTTGTTCCATGAGAACAGCATTTACACTATCGATCAAATAAAAATCGCGACGAGTTTTTCGAGTGCATGGCGCAATCTGGTCTTTTAGTGCACTAAATGCTTGCTGCTTTGCTGCGCTTAAAACAAAATTTAATTTGTTATTTTTTCTCCAAAAATAGAAATCTTGTAAAATTATTACACTCATTCGGGCAGCTAAAGTAAAAAACAAATACAAAGTTATTCTAAATTTTCCTTGAGCAAAGAATTTTTTAAACATCTTACTGAGTCTGTAGTTCAACTTCTATGAAGGTTGTTTCAATTCGTAAGCGTCCTCTTTGATTTCAAGTCTTAGGCGAGCTTAGAAGTGTGTCCAATTTGACGTGAAAAGTGTCCAGTTTGATTTGAAGTGTCCAATTCAACTTGAAAATGGTATATTAAATTACAAAGCAGCAACGGTTGAGTGCCAAGGGCAGCTGCTCTATTTTCGCTGTAAATATTTTTGTAATGCTTCCTGCAGCATAATCTTGGGTCCACAGAAGCCGCGAATATAACGGAAACATAGCAGCGCAGCAAAATCATATCGGAGCGAGTTTTTCTGGTTAAAAGGCATAGCTTTGAGCATGATGGCAATGTTTTTAGACGAATTGATGCTATCACTTTCGCAGCACCACAGATGTGTGTGAAGACGTCATGAGCTGCTGTAGTTCGGCAAGCATTAGGATTGCGACTCCTACAATGTAGTCGTGTGGACGAAATAAGCCCGCAACCAACAGTGTGAACCAAACTCGCTGTGCCGTCGACCACGAGCCGCTGATGGAACAGCGGAGAGTTTGGTGTACACTGGAGGGGTACTTTTAACACCACGCAATCCATTGCAGCTGTAGATGTTGTAGAACCCTTCGGCTTTGACGAAATGAGTGCTTTCAGGCCTTTGATAATTGTGATTGACGAAACGTCAGGCCACAATAAAGGTTCCCATCATGACAATCCTGCTTGGCACAGAAGAATTAGATCTGTTTTAACACATGCCCAGGGTTTACGAACGTTGGACATCCATCGCTATTATGCTTTCCCGCAACACCGAGACAGTTCAGAACCCTAGTAAAAAGTTTGCTTATAGGTTTGAAACTGAGATTGGAATAGTTCAGTTGTTTGTATGAGCTGCTCCATCGCTTGTATGCTTTGCGCCATTGTGTTATCTTTTAGCGAAGTGGTGTTCATGCAACTGTTACTGTGCTTGTAGGTAGCAGACCGATTCGAGCCATCGATTCGAATGGTCTTTACTTTGAGAATTGTTTTCCGGTTGTTGTAAAATTGCGTTGGAGTTCCAATAAAAAAAGGTATTTTGGTTCATCCAATACTTCCACGTATTCTCTTGTGGAAGCGTAAAAAACAATGAAAGTAGCAGGAGCCGTATGAATCCGGGTCCCATACTGTCGGCCTGGAACTGCATTCGTTGCGTGCTTCTGTCGTGAGCAGACATGCCCGGAGGGGTCCGCGGACGGCAATCGCTGCGGCTGCAGTGCTCATTTCCCATTCCCGAACGGGTTAATGCCCCGTGATCGGCGCGAGTTGAGCCAGAGCTCTCCGAAAGTGCTAATGAGGTGAAGTGCCGCTGGCGATGTGCATACGCAAGCCACCGGAAACGAACGAGCCCTCACCTATGGCTTTGCCGAGGGCTCTTCGTTGCATGTCTGGCCATCCGAGAACCTCCGTCTTGGGTGACCCCGAGCTACTTGTTCCTGGGGAATGAGGCAAAAAGTGCCCTTTGTGCTTCCGCTGCAGTCTCACATAGCAGCTGCTTAGTCGCATTGTCCTCCTCCTAGCTTCAATTTCACAGGAGTTTTAGAACCAGTAAGCCTGGTAGTCGGCACTCGGGCGATCGAAACTCGTTGCTTCAACATTGATTTTCAGTCCAACAACTGATTATGCACAGTCGTTATCGATTTATCGACAGCGACTTCCGGCACGACTCACACGCAATCTGTTTTCGTTCGATAATCGATGCGCAATATTGACATTGCGCTTCACCCGCCTCCTCGCCACTGTGGTTTTCTTCTCAGCCCTCGTGATATGCACCACGACGGAATCGTTCTTTTTCGGTCGAGCTCCTCTCCACGCTCTTTCCAGCGCCTCAGAATTGCCTGCGAGACCAAGTATTAAATTCTGCATTTTCCCTCGTTGCCTCGGCTTTACCGCATACCGAATGTGAGCGTAAAACCCACGTAAATCCGCGTCTACATCAGCACGGAATGCGTCTATCAAACTATCTCCTCTTGCTGTGGACGCAGAAGTCGTACTTTGCTTTCTAAGCAGGCCTATGCAATTATCCTGGAGGATCACACAGCACTGAAGATGTTTTTGTGTGTGAGCCGGGTTTTTCGTTTGCGGAGATCGAGGTGCCGCGATAAGTTACTGCTTGTCCCCTAATCATAAGATTTTATCTGCAGCACAAGACTGCAGAGAGAAGAAATCACCTGCTCCGGAAATCTCGAACGAACTTAGTGATAACTTTTTGGTTTTTGCTCGAAAAAAGCGACGTTTTCTTAGGTTGAACTATGATTTCCTTATTTGAAGGCTGTTCGTTATTGCTTCACTTTCTTCCTTCTACGTCTTTGCAGGTTATAGCAATGAATTTTTTACAGGTCATAGAGTGAAAAAAGCATACGAAAAATAAAATTAGGCGGTTACTATTATGCTAAGAAAAGCATGTGAAGCGCAGACACAGATCCCAAATGGCGGAGCGTGAATTTCTCTCATATCCTTCCCATATGTAGTACCGCAATTCATCAGAAAAAAGGCTCGCGGGCTTTTTAGAGCGTGAAGAAGCTGTGAGAAGCACGCAACGTTAGCCACAACTTCTTATCGAATTCGAACCCAACAAAAGCGCTGCATGGGATCGATCTTGTCTGAAAACAAAAGCACCAAGCACCATTTGACGTCGTCTTCCAATTCACTGATTCACGAAACAAAGGCAAGTCAAAGGAACCAAGCTTCAAAGCACCCAGCATGGTATGAATGCAAAGATATGCCAAAAAAGCAGCTCATCTTCCTGTAAAGCTCTAGCTGAGACACTGGAGCTTGAGAAAGCTCATTCGGAGGACGCGCCGGCTATCACCTAGTTAGCCAAGTGTTCCAGATTCTGCGCGAAAACCACAGTACATAGACCCGGTTTGGACGGTCATGAAACTCCTGAGCTTATAATGACGGTAAATTTTACGCCGATTTCAAATAGCAGTGAACCACAAGTCTCTTGACAACGGATTTCGAGCTTGCGCTATGCGCTCGCGCAGTGTTTCTGCTGTGTTCCCCATTGCTGGCGCAAATCTCAGTCACTCTTAATTTTTCAAGCATTGGCGAATGTCGATTGAACTGCTTATAAGTCTTCGACCCAGATCTGTACCTTGAGGTTAGCCGAATCAGGGTGGTTACGAATTCTTCATTACTAGAAAGTAATGATCTGCGCGACAACTTCTCAATCATTCACTCACGGATCGTCAGTCATAGCACAGTAGGTGCGACCACATGATAGGGGATGTAGAAGATGGCAATTGTTTGGATGATGAGCCGGTTGTAGCGCGGTTTATGACTCACTGTTTTCACAATAAGATGGACGCTGTTTTAATCAAGAAGCATCTATCCAGAACAAGAAATAACACAGCTATGCATGCGTATGGCCTCAAAATTGTACAGGCCCAACGGCATCTGAAAGTGACGAAAAATCTTCAATAGATGTGACCCACATTCCTGCCAACCCGTGTAGGTAAACAGGGTTGACCTCCCCGAACGCAGTTTTTTTTCTTCAAATTCCTGAGAAAACGAAAATGTCTTCTAGCAACTTCCATTTGTTCTTGTCCTGCCAACACTGGGCGGCAAGGCCGTATTTTTTGTATTTCTGACTATCGATTAGTGTACTTTAGGTTGGAACGGTTCCGAACGACCAAGAGCTTTCTTAACGAAAAGAATTCCTTGAAAACTGCAATAGTTGCAGTGCGCTGTAGTTCGTCCGATTTAAGCCTTAGAGAAATTCGCGGCCTTCCAGGAGCTGCTCTAGAAATATTATTATTGATGTGAAAAGGTAGGGTTCAGTTGATCTGCATCTGCACTTCAGCCCAGTTGTCGTTATTTATTTTAGCCTTTGTCACTCAGATTTCCTCCCTGAACCGCCTTCGAACCCCTCGGTCCCTTCTTAGGAATTTCTCATTTTTGTCGAAAACTTTAAATTGTTCCTGCGGGCTCGTTGAGATCGCTAATACTTCCTTACGTGTTGTTCTACAGCGGGTTCCATTTCGTGAAGCCCTCGGACTGCCACTCGAGTCCCGATCCCCGACGCGTACTAGTGATACGGCCGAGTCGGCGGTTGCCGTCGACGGGTAATTGCGAGGTGCTGGTTGAACGCTTTCGCCATCCGCGAATAGTGTTGACTTCCCGGAGTTAGTCGCCTTCGTTCCCTTTCTTCCCTGTTTTTGCGCTCGGCTCTCATCGTCCCCTGCGAACCCGACCAGGGCTCCCACAGCAGAAGCCGCGCTCTCCTTGCTCGCTCCTGAATGCCCGGAACGGACTGGGAGTTCGTCTTGCTATACAGCGAGACAAACTCGTAGTATCTCATCCGCTGAATTTCCCTAGACCGAACAGGGAGAAAGCTGAAATATTAGAAGAGAAAATGAAATGGGCAGTCTCTCCTCGAGAGCTGCATATCTTGCGCCTCAAGCTTCATGCCTCTGACTCGATAAGTCCTAACCACTCCAGAAACACACTAAGCATGCGCTGCCGATGTATTCGCTTCGTGGGCCCTGTCAGCAAGCGTGCGGAGGCGCTGACCACAGGGCCGCGGCTAAAGGCGAATCCTCAGCAGCCCCCGGAAAACACGCTTTCAGCGTGCACTTTTCATCATGGGAAGCGAATCGGTTGAGTGAAACCCAATTTAGCCACTGAATGGGTGGTTAACGGACTTCACAGATGGTTTATCACGATTTCTCGGCCATTTACGCATCGGCGCTTTTCGCCGACGTTTTTACTATTCCCACATGGCGTCACGCGTCACTATGCCCCGGGCTGTGCGCACCGTCTAGCTTCTGCGAGGTGTTTCGACGCTTCGAAATCCGGCCAGGGCTAGTTGAGCTCGAAATTTTTGCCCCACTCAATCTCGCTCAATGTTTTCGTCTCGGTGTCCCTTCTGTGAGCATATTTACTCCTTATATTTACTCCAGATGAAAGGCGCTCTCTTACACGTCTTCAACGACGTTATTTCCTATTCAGTCAGCCACTCGCTCTCTATTCTTCTCTGTCACTCAGGGTTACGACAACAACTAAAAGATGCCTAACGCTATTCGACTTCGCTTATATTGACTTCCTATTGTATTATTAGCAGCGTTCAATAGAAAGCTTGTCAATCTCTGTGTAGCCCATTCCGACAAAAATCTCCCGTGGGCCATACCTTCTTGTATTCTGCTCTTGCAAACGTGTGGCAGGCATTACTGTTGAAAGTGAAGGGGCAAGTGAGTCGACTACTACCTGTTGTCGTAAGTATCTACCATTCATTTAATCTCCGGCTTGGAAATATTGAGCCATTCGCTCGGAAATATAGCCGGTTACTCCAGCTAACCCAACTTCAAGTCGCGTTTTTCGCTTAGCGACCGCTTCGCAAAGAAATTCTCGCTCAGACTGGGCCTTTCTCGGGCCCTGTTATGTAGCAAACCGCCGACAACGTCAACAACTAAATCCCACCAAGACGTCCTGTACGTAACGAACTGAAAGGGACACGAATGCGCTACTTTCCGCTTGCATTTCTCCCTCTTACCTACCCACTTGACCTGTAGCATCTTACAAATCAGACTGCTCACGACATCGCCTAGAACCTTGAAAGTGCTTGAGTGAAACTTCAGCTACCTTCGACTGCTTCATATGCATGAGTTGGCTTTTCTTAACCAACAACTGGATAAGGTCGCTAGCCTAACTCAACGACTTCAGCTCCCGTTGAGAATTGTCCTATGATAGGTAACTCCATAAGTGATAAGGTGAAGGACAAACGGTAGGTTGCCGTACACGAGGATAGTGTACATATGTAGATAGTGTCCAACACCTCCAATATCACCCAACAGAATGGTGTGCATTGACACCTCTGGCTTTAGTGTTTATGCTCTCTGCACCACATAATGTCACCTAGCAGCCAGTGCGCTATGGCTAAAGGTCATTTCGACGCTGCTAGGGTTAAGCTCAGTACTCTTGGTCTTGATGCTTCGGTTTTGGGGTTTCGATAGCCGACGTTATGTGCTTTCTGTACTTGGGTCTAAATACCAACCCGTCTCGTTCTGGATGGAAAATGTAAATCTGAACCTCTCTTCATCCGACAGGTCCATATGAAGTTCCTGAAGGTGATGAAGGACACCAGTCGACCGCTCGCTACTCGGGCGCCTACGGCTTCAACCGCTTGTGGAAGGCAGCCGACCACCGGTCTGCCCTCCACGACTCCCCAGACGCAACTGCGCGGAGTCGAGTGGCGAATTTCTCGTGTTTGATCGGTGTTTGAGATGCTCCCATCTCATTGCGCATTCGCGTTTGATACTCAGCCAAGTGGCCGTGTACTTGAGTGACGGACGGGCTCGCGCGCCAACAATCTGCGCCGATCCCAGCCATCTCCCCGTCTATTTGCAGACAGCGGTGGACATCGGCGATCCCCTATTCTCATTCCCACCCATCTCAATCAGCTGCTCTCCAATCCCATCTCCATTAATTGGGGTCTATTTCCGGACGCCGTACCCAGCGCTCTGTGAATGTTCAATTCACTAGTACGGGCCTCCGCCCACTCAGGGCCTAGCCCATCTCAGACCCACTTGCCATGCTTTGCTATTACGATACCCGGACATGTAGCGCTGCCTGCTGCAGGAGGAGATACGGTTGCCGCCTGCATCCGAATTCTCTTCAGGATTCGGTCGGCACAAGGACCACGATGTATTTCACCTCTCAGGTATCGGTTGGTACCAGATCTGTCTAGTGACGGTAAAGCACAGAGTTTGATCGTATAGTTTGATCGTATATAGTTTGAGCACAGAGTTTTCATCGCTTTGTCCTACGTTTCTGTAGAGGGAGTCCAAAAAATGCCCGCACGCTCATAATAACCGCAACATCCAATTTTTGGAATCGCCTCGAAATCACAGTTCCATTTCTTCTCAACCAACATTCCTTAAGTAAAGTTCTCCTAGGCTTCAACAAAGCGAAGCGCAAAAATTATCACATGACCCCAGTGGCAGGTCCGTTTGATGGCTTCAATATTTGACAAATTAGGAGATTGTCGCTAGCCTATACTTGAAAACAGGCTTCTGAACTGTGTCGTAGTTGCAGGGGAAGGATGTTGCGGTCATCAAAACCGAGTGAGCATTTTCGGGCACAGTTCAGAAGCGTGTGTCCGAGTTTAAACTATGTCGCGGACATAGTACATAGAGTACATAGCTCATCCCTGAAGGTATTAATGAACGCTCACTTCATTGTTTATCCCTTGGCTTTGGAGTTTCAAGCACCGCCTCTAAATTGTTGCCACCAACACTCTACTGGATGTATCAGCATTATCTTCGCAACCAAAGTCTAAGTCGATTAAAATGGTTTCTACCTAACCGTGTTCATCTTCCAAGCGCCAAGACAAGAAGCAGGCGTACAAATGACCGGGGCATACAATTCCTTATTTCCAATTCGGAAATTTTGGTGGCGGAATAATTCAAATCAGTTTCTTTAAGCCTCAGTTGGCTGGTATCGAAGTTGTAAGCTGTCACAACGATGTTTTGTTGCGATCAAAACTTCTAGCGCCAGGCGGAATATGTAGTCGCTTCCATGATTCGTCATGCTCGTGTCGATGAGGAGTCATCATCACCTGTGGGTCTAGCGGCTGACTCAAGTTGTCTTTCACCCCCCTCTCCCTCCCAGCAGGTCTCCTCTTTGCACAGTCGAGAGCACATCTTCCAACTTTCGAACCTTCTTCCCATTCGCAACCATAGATAGCTCGGTCGGTAGAGATCACCTTCGCTTCACACTGCATTAGTTACTACACAACCGAAATTGCTCGATTGAAGAAAACATAAGACTGATTATGAAATGCTGTCGGTCTGAAGGGATAGAACTCAAAACTACCCCTGAACGACCATCGCAACTCATTTATTTGTCCAAAAATCAATTCCTATATTCGCGACATCCCGAAGTGTGTGGGGAATCTCACAGGTATATGATTAAGGCCGACCATTGTCGTTCATTGTTCATTCTCCGTCGCTGTCATGCGTCTTCGCCTCACCACAGATTACTTTAACGGAGAACAAGACGGAGGACACATTTCTGTGTAATCCATATGCTGCCCACCAGCAAAAACACGAAATCTGACACTGCCGGCCCGCCGAAGGTAGGCTTTGGTCTGGAGGGCATAAAATGAAATGAAATTGCGAGTTCACAATTATTCACTTTGAAGTGCGCATACATATGCATCCACAAGCCTAGCGGAAGCCTATGTGAAGCGCAAGTGGTGGCGTTTGGGCTGCAGTGCTTTCTCTTGCTGTAGAATGGTGAACTGTAATCTTGTGACAGAGCTGAGTCATTCTGGCATGGGAGAATGGGAATGGATTTTTGGCTACCCAAAATATCTCACTTCATATCAGGGATGTGCGGAAATTTTTCTGGGAAGAACGGAAGGCGAAAGACGGAAGGAAACGCTCAAAATGGCCGGAAACCGGAATACGAAACGCGGAAACGAAAACGACACGTGTTCACCATTTTTTCAAAAGTGCATCTGAAACGGCGTCAGAAGCGGCTTCCTATTGCACTTTTTCTTGCTCAGAACTTTGCGAGCAGCAGAATCTTCCACAGTTTTATGCTCATCCTCTTCATAACATAACATAACAAAACAAGAATTCGTAATACTGCTATGATAATCTTTTGGCTGTGGCTGGGGCTATAAACGAAAACAAATTCATGGTCTTATCTTATTATTTCTCACCATTTCAGCATGCAGTCTTTCCGTATCTAGTTCCTGCGACGGGTTTTTCGCAGACTTTTTTGATACTGATATTTTTTGAGCAGTAGACTTAACCGACTTAACCACTTGAGGTTACTTACGGACCCGCATAAAAAAACCGACTCGGGTAAAGTGACCAGGAAAGAGATTTCTCTCAACACTTTTAGAAACCAGTGTCATCATGGCTGTATTCGTCGCGTATGCCCCAACATCCGACTACGACGACGAAGAGGTCGAAGCCTTCTAGGTGGAGCTAGAGAAGTTCTATAAGGAAGATCACACCTTCTACAATATCATCGTCGGCGACTTCAACGCCAAGATGGGGCCACGAAGGTCGTCGGAAGAACTTCACATCGGACCCACGGTTTGGAGTGGAACGAGCAAGGTGAAAGGCTGTCTGAGTTTATCATGTCGACCACGACCATCCATCACAGGAAACTCACAGTTCCAGAAGCCTCCCTCCCTACGATGGACCTGGGAATCTCCCGGTGGCCAGTTCCACAACGAGTTCGACCACATCATCTTCAATCGTAAGTATTGCCTGACCGACGTTTCCGTTGTCTCCAAGTTCTACACGGGATCGGACCACCGCCTCCTTCGCGCGAGGTTTCGCTTTTCGCGTCAAGGAAGAAGGCCGCGAAGTTCAAGAAGAGGAATCCCAGAACGACCATCAACTGGGACCTCTACACCTCTCTTGTCGGCCATTGGGAAGATGCCGTCATGGACAACGTCGATGAGGAATACGACCGCTTCGTGCACCATCTCCACGATAGTACTAAGGGAGCAGAGAGTTTGAAGACCACCAGGAGACGCCTGTCTCCAGAAACTCTCGAGCTTATACGCCAGCGTGGAGCAACACGAGAGTCAGGCAACTACCAGCTGACGTCCGAGCTTGCGAAGCTATGCAGAGCGGCGATGAAGGAAGATCTCAAGGAGAGAAGGGCGGAAGTGTTGGCTGAAGCAGCAGAGGCAGGATTGAGCATCCGCAATGCCCGCCGGAACTTCGCCAACTTCAAGACCAATATGACCGCTCTCCGACGTCCTGACGGAACCGTCACCTCTTCCAGAAGGACCATGGAGAAAGTCATCCACGACTACTCCGATCTCTTCGATAGCCACGTCCACCTGCCTCCATGCCATCTTCCGCAGGATGAATACGTCGTTCCCTCTGTTCTCCCTTCCGAGATCCGACACGCCATCTCGTCGGTGAAGAAACGTACAGCACCCGGTCCCGACAGGATCAGACCTGAACACCTGAAGAACCTACCGCCAGCGCTCATCAACACCCTGGCGCGGCTCTTCACGCGCTACCTGTCGGAGTGCAAGGTTCCATCTCAGTGGAAGACCAGCAGGACCGTCTTGCGGTACAAGAAGGGAGACGTGCACGACCTTGGCAACTATCGCCCGATCTGCCTGCTGTCCGTAGTCTACAAGCTGTTCACTCGATCCTGAATAGGATCAGCAGAACGCTGGACGAAGGACAGCCATGCGAGCAAGCAGGATTTCGGAAAGGATTCAGCACGATCGACCACATACACACCATTACGAAGCTCATCGTAGTGTCGCGAGAGTATAAGCTGCCGCTGTGCCTTACGTTCATCGACCTGAAGAAGGCATTCGACTCCGTCGAGACTGAAGCGGTCCTCGAAGCCCTGCTCACTCAGGGCGTTCCTACTCAGTACATCAGAGTCCTTCGAGAGCTGTACAGTGGATTAACGACCAGGTCTCACCATTCTACAACGACGTCGTCATCGACGTGAAGAGAAGGGTTCGGCAAGGAGATACCATATCCCTGAAGCTCTTCAGCGCCACCCTCGAAAACGTCATGCGCGAACTAGAATGGGAAGACATGGGAGTGAAGGTCGACGGCCAACAGTTGCAACATCTTCGTTTCGCTGACGACATCGTGCTCATAACACCGAGCATCAGCCAGGCGGAGCGAATGCTGGCCGACTTCGATCGTGTATGTGGCAATGTTGGACTGCAGCTGAATCTTACGAAGACGATGTCCATGAGGAACGGACATGTTTCTGATGCCCCATTCTCGCTCAACGGAACGAACATCTCCGAATGCTCCAGCTACGTGTATCTGGGTCGCGAAGTCAATATAGCCAACGACCTAGCGCCGGAGCTGAGCAGAAGGAAACGAGCGGCTTGGGGAGCTATCAAGAGCGTCGAAGAAGTCGCGAACCGACTCCGTGCCCACCTATTCGACTCCACTGTTCTTCCTGCCCTAACATACGCCTCAGAGACCTGGGCTATACGAAAGCAGGATGAACACTCGATCAGCGTCGCGCAGCGTGCAATCGAGAGGACGATGCTCGGAGTGACGCGACTCACGCAAGTGGGAGAAGGCCTCCGGAGTTCCGAGCTTCACCGACGTTCGAAGATCAGAGACGCTGCCGCGTGGGCCAAGTTGTCGAAAATTAGGTGGGCCGGCCACGTAATGCGCTTTGCAGACACCCGCTGGGCGAGAGCCGTTACCGACTGGATTCCGCGGGATGTCAGGAGAACAGCGGGACGCCCACCAACGCATTGGTCGGACTTCTTCGTGAAAGCCCTGAACGACCGATATGACGCTCTTCGTGTCCCTCGAGCGAGAAGGATCCATTGGACCACTCTGGCACGCGACAGGGACGGATGGAAACGCTGCTGGCGCTCGCTCGAGCAAGTCGATGATCAACGGGACAACAGGTGATACAGGTGTCATCATGGACGGGATCATTTGGTCACTGCTCAGATATCTGCATACTCAACATTACATATGCATACAATTTTTAATTTCGCTACGTGTGATATCCCTCCATATGGAGGGATATCACACGTAGCGAAATTAAAAATTGAAATTTGCACCCTTGATCGGGAACACTGATGTAATCTTGGAGCAGACAACTGCCACAACCTTCACTGAACCCTTTGTTTCATGATACTGCGCTATATGCTTACAAAGTTATTGTAGCTATTTGTAACTAATGGGTCAAGAGTTTTATGGTCATTCAAATCTTGAGCGCAATATTTCTTACCATACAATGCATACGCAGCCTTTGTGGCACATTAATTTTGCCCTGCACCCAGCCGTTGCCATTTTTGAGTGCTTTTTTGGCAGTCTAACCAATTTCAAGAATATTAATACTAGAGTTGTCAAACAGTATTTCTCTCACGATTTTATGAAGGAGAACTTTTTTAGTTGATAAGCTGACTGTGTTCAATAGAAAACTAGTGTGGAATAGTGCCCATTTCCGTTTCCGCCTTCCGGCCCAAAATCGGGCGGAACACGGAACGGAACGGAACAGCCCAAAATGGCCGGAAACCGGAATTCGGAACACGGAAACAGAAATTCCGCACATCCCTGCTTCATATGCCGTGCTCTATGTACGTTGGCAGTCTTGCGTTGAAGCGTGGGAGTACGGCTGGTAGTACGAACATACAAGTTTTCGCCGTGCGCGCGGCGGCCTCTGTCGCACGCGCGATGAATCGCCACTGACGCATCGCTCCTGGGTGGGCTGTTATGGGAGAAACGGAGCTCTAACAAACTCCCGAGATATGATGTTGTATTGTAACCAAAAATGTGGCTTTTAGAAATGAGGCTTTGTATCATGAAAGAACCCAAAATCGTTTCGCAGTGGCAGCGATTGTCTATTGCTTGGATTAGGTCATCCAATTCCCACCGAAAATAACTGTTTCCTCTAATTAGGTGCACCAGAGGACCCCCAAATAGCTGAGCTGAGGTATCAATGGCAGTTTATGCAGTTACAAGAGCGTTAGACTTCGTAACTGTAGCAGCACACAAATAATTATTATACCTATCATATGCGCTTTCTAGATATTATATGGAATTTAATTCAAGTCGCCTATTCAAGAAATAATTTGGTTTTTATTTTCAGATGTCTAAACGCGATTTTCGTCAAATTTGCCGACTATGGATGATGTTGGGGAGCTTCTTTTTGGTTCAGCCACTAGGCAATCGCCTGTTACCATTAATTATCCTTTTCGCAAGTCACAATCCGTTCGAGAAACGGATCGTTGGCATCGCGCAAAAGAAGGGCCGACGATTTCTCAAAGTGATGGTTTTTCTCATTTTCGGTCAATTTAGCTTCTTGCTCTTCCCAGTTTGTTTCAAAAGGCGAGCAACTGTAGTGTGATCGACGCTGAGCGCTCGGCAATTTCTCGCTTAGCGTTAGATTTTTTCGCTTCGATCAGTTTCGACTGACGCCTTCAATGGATCGTTGCCAACGCCTGCCATGTGGTTCGTCTTCGAGGCTGGTGTTGTCGACACGAAACTTTTGGAACCAACGTTGTACTGTGCATTCGTGACACTCCCAAGGCCCCATATTTCATTGATATTTCGGGCCGTTTTGAGCGGCAGTCCGCCCCAGTTTGAACTCGTAGAAGTAAATTTGGCGAGAATCGCGTTTAGACATCTGAAAATAAAAACTTAATTATTTTTTAAATAAACGCCCTGAATTAAATTCCATTGGATTTTTAGAAAGCACATATAATAAGCTTACCAACAGTTTATAAAGGATAAAAGGATAAAGGACGGCGTTACTCAATCCCTTCTGGGATGCGCCAGCGCATTCTACTTCTACGGGATGTCGTGGAGGCGACATGAGTGCGTATTTGGCCATACAATGACTCACCCCGTAAGGTTGGCCCTAGATTTCGAGGCACCCGGAAAGCGTCCGAGAGCGTCCGAGAGGAGTCCCAAGGAAAAGGTGGAAGGACGTCATCAAGAGAGATCTCGGCGAAGTCGGCGCCACGGCAGATGACGCCCTTGATAGGATGAGGTGGCGACAGATCACAAGAACAGCGGACCCTGCGACTGCGCGGGACTAAACGCTCAGAAGAAGAAGAAGAAGAAGAAGAAGAAGAAGAAGAAGAAGAAGAAGAAGAAGAATGACTTGCGGTGGCCAGCCGATGAACAAGTCAGCGCTTTATCCTTCCCAGACAAGTCTGGTACCAATTCACCGACCCGGGAGGGATGGAAGGCTTGGTTGGCCTGGGCGGGAAAACCGAACCAGGAACCTGGTATCGGGTGCACGCGGCAGTCGCGCCTCCTCCGACTGCGCTACACGCGTCCTACTTTATCCTTTAACAGTTTATAATACCTTGACAAAGTCTTAGTTTATTAAAAAAAATTAGTGTTGAAACCAATAAAACAAGAAACCTGAATTTCTTTTGCACCAACCTAATAGAATCCTGCTAATTGAATATTCATGATTATGGAGCCATGCAAGTATTAGCTTGCGAAACCTTACCCTGAGCTGTGAAAATTAATATTATAATAGTAAATAATATGTTCAGATGAACAATAAAGTAACCAGAATTTGACTTGACTCGTTCAACCAGTACAAGCAGACGATGTGCACGCGGCTAGCACTCTGGCTTCGAAAGAGGCACTCTCCTGAATTCCTTGTTTGCCAGTGTGTGATAATGTCGTCCTTTGACTTTTTGTAGGTAATTTATGCTACTAAAGGATATGGATAAGAGGTAAAGCTTCTGTTCACCCAATGCCGTTGTAGGCCACGTATGTTCTTTCAAGGTTACTCCCCAATACCTCGTCCACGTATCGCGCAAAGCCCATTCCAAACGGGATTAATAACGCCTACATTCAGCTTTATTCCTTTGACCATCTTCCCGCACTATCTGTAAAAGGCATGCTCATTGTTCGTTGAGAAGCACAACAACAATACTTGCTTGCAGATAGGGATTGCGAGAGCATCCTTGCATCCTTATGATCCCGAAAAGCTCCTCCCTCCTCTGATGAGAATACATTGTGCGCTTACTCAAAACCTTTTCTGACCGTTCAATAGCAATTTTAGGCTGATGCTCAGTGCTATTAGACTGCACCGTAAATTTTGGCAATATTTTTCTGGTTGTGGATATCTGAGTAGTTATATCTCTCGAGCTCTCGCAAGTCATTTTTTACGTTTTCTTGAACACGCTTGTATAGAACCATTAACGTGAACAAGCTACGTATTTAAAACCACACAGGATGGAGTACAACATCAGCTAGGAAATCGTCAAAGTCTTACGATACCTAATTTCTTGATGTATTAATGGGCGTTGAGAACATTGGGAAAATCTGGTGCAAGAGCGAGCTCGTTGCTAATAAAATTCCCATACTTTAAAAAAATGACGAAATATCAATTCCGCTCTAGATTTTCCTAATCTGTCCTCAAACCCTAGCGTTTATCTCCTAGTCAACATAGTAAACCACCAAGCACCAAGAAAAGCCTACGAAGGAGTAGGTGATTGTTCTCAAGGAGGCTAGCTCTTTTCCAAATTGTTGACTTAAACTCCCAGAGTTTTCCACTAAAAAGGGGTAGCAATTAACAATTGATAATTGATTGTTACGTGACACCAGATGCTTTCGGGTCGGCCTAAAATATTGGCGGCGTCTCGATATATGAGCATTGGAAGAAAGTTCTTCACAGTTCATCATTGAAAATTAAGAAGACGAGGACATAAATCATTGGCGATTTTCGGGTAGGAATGCTTCCGTGAACGTCCACTCGAGTTGAATAAGTGCTCCCCTCCCTTGTTTCGGTTCTCTTGCCTATCTTTGCTGTCTCGCTTTTTCATAATCTCAAGTGCTCAACTAAACAGCATACTCTTCGGGCACGCTTTAAAATTTCCCCAATGAAGCTGCCGTTTTGCGTACGTCACAAACGCCCCTGAAATGCATCCCAGGATCGAGCAACATTCCGCGGCGGTTACTCACGACTAGCTTTGCATACGGCCTTGCTTGTAGACATGGTCATGGACATGGTATTGGGACTTACGTCACATGCTCTAAAATCCCTGAGGCCTTATGTACGTACTCGTTTCCTATCTCATTTATGCATTCCTGTCCGCTCTTTCACAAAGACCTGTGCTGCCATTTTACATTTGTAGTCTTGTTTCCGAGTTCATTTGGTGGTCGGTCTTACACGGGGGCCGACCACCAAATGAAGCCTGTACTTTCGCTCATCCGATGGAGTTTTGAGCCAAAAAGAAGCTTAGCGGCAAAACTTCGATTGAGAGTGCCTTCGATTTTCTATCCAATTTCGACAAAACCTCAAAATATAAAATCGTGCCCGACTCTTTCTTTGTCGAATTATTTGCATTTACCAGCGTGCTAACCTGCACATAATAACGAGCTTTGCTCACATATGCCTACAAAAGGAACTTTGTAGGTTTTAATTGGTCCAGTTCTATTATACCATCAGGATTAACGACACAGAGCTCTCATGCGTTGCGGTCTTTCAGTACGTGGGATCGGTCACGAGGTTGGAGTGCACTCACCCATGACATGTGGCGCTCGTTAACTGGCGTACATGTGCACCACGTGACAAGGAGAAGGCCTAGCGCCTTAAGTCGAAGACCTACCGAGCTGTCGTACTGCCCATTGCTTTGCACGGTGCTGAGCTTTGTCCAACAACTTCGGAGTAGTAAAGACGAGGACGCTGAGCTGGACGGCTAGTGTCACATCAAGAAGCACATCTGAAAGCGTGCGCTTAGGCAGAAGCCTGAGCTAGAGTCCAAAGCTGATGTCTTACACAAAGCATTGCCGCATTCTTCATGGGAGACGGAGGGGGGGGGGGGGACATAACGACTGGCCTTCGCTTCGAGGTAACTGAAAACTGGCCTAGAAGGCGTCTGAAGCAGTACCATTCTGGTACTTTAAATATGAACTTGAGAACAGCTGACCGTTCATGGAACCGGAAAAGCGGGCCTAGCAACGAAGCGGGGACAAGCGCGGTGGTTCCAAACGGTTTCCACAACATAATTAATATACTGCAGGTTTAGTTTTAGCTTTATGTTTTCTGCAGATACTTTCTGGACACCCTAAGGGGCCGGAGAAGGCGAAATATATCGTTGGATATCCTTTCTTGACATGCTGGAATTTTCTGAGAAGAAGTAATCTTGAAACGTACAACTTGCAAAGAAGACATGAAATTTGACTCGAAGGTCGTTGAAATTGATTTGAAAAACCTTGAATTTGGGTTGAAAAACGTTGAATTTGGTTTGAAGAACGTCGAATTTGATTTCAAAAACGTTGAATTTCAACTGAAAATGGTATATAATAATTGCTGCTCCTCATTTACTCGTCTTCCCGCTCCCTTCCCTACCCCACCTTCCTGGTCCCAAATCCTGGCCCACTTCCTTGTTTCCACTATTGGTCCCCTTATTGGTCCCTTCTTGCTGGTTTCCCCGTCCTGGTCCCTCCTCCAGGTTGTTCCTTTCCTTCCTGGCAGCTCTCCCGGTCCACGCTAGAGGGTCCCACGACGTAACTCCAACGCGACGTCGCGGCGCTGAAACACGGACGTGCTCTCGGTGGCACCTTGTTAGCCGTGGAGCACGAAATTTTGCCAGTATTCAAGCTCCTCGACTAGCTTTTTACCACCGGGAGCCCCAAACGAAATGGAAGAGGAACACTCTTGGTGGAGGCGCTTAGAAGAAAAGTGAGCAGTGAAATGCTTCTGCCTCTGCTTGTAGAGAAATAAGGAGGTCCTCAGCGTTTGCTAAGGGGGTGCTTGCCATTGGCACTACATGTGAACTATGGCAAGTGAGTTGGTGACAGTCAGCTGTAGCGCAAAGTTAGAATTAAGGGAAAAGCTATGGTTTAGTGCGCTCATCCCCTCCTAATAGAAGCGTACAAACACTTGCTTCGGAAGCTTCTAGTTAGTAATCCCGGCCCAGTTCTTGTTTCGAATCGCCCTCAACAGGTCCTTGACCGTTTCCCTTCACTCATTTGAAATAGACTGAACCTGATTCCGCCCGCACTTTGTTAACAATGATTCTCACTTCCCTACCAGGAGACATCAGGCTTGTCCTGTGGGCAGTCGGACCAGTCGGAACAACTCCTCCAATCTCATCGCACACCGTGCGCGACGCCAGAGAGGTTCACGGGCGTTGGAGTTATGTCTGCCCCCCATCCTAGAGGTCGCCCACGCATTCGGAACCAGGACGTTCAGAAACGCGCACAATTGCCGGTGTGTCAAGCAGGATAAGGCTGCGCTTCCTGGGCTGCAGCAGCACCCCATGTTGGGACATTTTGTCCGCGTAGGGTTTGATGAGGCGTGTCTCACGCAGGCTTTATCAGTCAAACGTCATCGAAGGTTAACTCAATTATATAGTGGCAGATAGATTGCATGATGCGCATGGACCGCATCCGAAACGATGCTATTCGGCAGAAGTTCGGTGTCGCACCGATAACTGACAAGATGCGCGAAGCTCGCTTACGATGGTACGGCCACGTTCTGCGTGGAGAAGAAGACAGCGTCCGCAAGATAGGCCTTAACTTCGAGGTAATAGGAAAGCGGCCTAGAGGGCGCCCGAAGCAGCGCTGGGCTGATACGTTACATACGGACTTGAAAGTAGCTGGTGTCCATCCCGATCTAGCGCTGGATCGGGAAAGGTGGCGTCATGACACCAGAATAGCGGACCCCGCCACGAAGCGGGACAAACGCTGAAGAAGAAGAAGAAGAAGAAGAAGAAGAAGAAGAAGAAGATAGATTGCATGATATTTATTATTTATTTAATGGGGGATTATACGCGACTAGCGCGTACAGAGAGAAGGCAATAAAAAGAACGAATTCTTCTTGAAGATTTGGTGTGATCTGGTCGAGAAAAGCGCTTCGATTCCAACTGCAGAAATTTGAAGAAATTCACGCTCCCACATGACATCGGTCGTTATGCGCAGGTCGTTGTGACGCCATGTGTCCAGCGGTAGTCCCCGCGAGCATTGATGACGTCACAGGGAGCGGATTGTCCAGCGGCGGTCGCGAAACGCTTCCGTTATGTCGTCCGGACACGTGAGGCATGAGCGCAGCTCTTGCGCAAGAGTCTAGACTCCTGCCGACAATTTGCGTCGTCCGACGGTTCGTCCCCCGCGATTTTTCGCAAAAAAGGTGCGGGTCGTCCAGCGGTTGTCTCGCCCAGCTCTTTGAGGACTTTGAATCCACAAGGTGTGCTGTCACTGCTCCAAACGCGTAAGCTTGAGTGCCTCATTTTTTGGAATCCACGCTGCGCCGTTACGTCCCTCTTCCCTCCGTAACAAAGTGAATAAAGAAGCGGTATTCTTTATTTGTTTACTTTTTCGTGATATTTTAAACCCTAACTGTGCCCTTTAGAATCGATTTCTTGTGATCACACTTTGTCTCCGCATAGATTCCTAGAAACTTTGGTTGAAATGCCTAACCTCTTGCTCTATGTACTGCTTGCTGTGGTTTATAAACCACGTGTGGAATAGCATTGATCGTTTACATGCTTCAGCAGTTCTTATTATGCGCTCGTTGTTTTTGTGGATTGTTTCATCCTTTTTTTCTTGATTTCAATTTCCAGGTGGATTATGCTGACGCCTTTCATGGTACTTCTGTCGTCGTGCAGTTTAGCATCGATGGCCAAAAGGGTCAGTTAAACCAGTTGAATGTTGTGAAATTTGCAAAAATCTCACTAGAGAAAGCGTTGACGGAGAAGACCATCAGCTTTCTTATGAGGTGCTCTACACTTTCTACTTCTAATATCGGAATATCGTAGAGGAAGCTTACAGCGCATTTGGCTCATTAATGACTTGTGACAGCCGGACGATGAACGAGTCAGTTTTTTCTCCGTATCAGACAAGTCCGGTACAAATTCTCCGACCGTGGAGTACCTAGTATAGTTGTGCTTATTCGAATATTTCCCGTCTTTCGAGTACTCGAAACTTCCAGATTTTTGATATTTGTGCTAAATCGAATATTCGAATACCAGGATTTTCGCATTAGAATAATAATATAATAAAACAAATTATTCAAATAATTGTTCGAATAGTCGAATAAGCGCAACTATAATACCTAGGCGGTAACTGAAGCAAGATCATCGATTCGAGGTGCCCGCGGAAGCCCCCGCCTCCTCCAGCTGCGCTACCAAGTACCCTGTTTTGGAATACGTTTGCGAAAGTATAAGGAGTCAGCTTGCTGGTCGTCTACCGAAATGTCCCAAATATTTTGGATTTAATTCCTGTCTTCACACATAGTACTATAGATCTGAAAAAATAGGGGAGTCCATTCGCATGTGCTCCTCTCTGCTTCCTGCAAGACGTTCGCTCGTCCCGTGGAGTTAGAATGCCGTTTTCTGGTGCTCATCTATGCAGCATCTACCCGCTATCTGAAAGCCACGGGGGAAGAGAAACCGTAGAGCCGCCACATCTGCAATAAACATTAGTGCAACAAGCACAACGCCAATTTTTAGGATTACTCTTATTTTAGAAGCTGAAACAGTATACTCGCGAAAAGGTAGCTCTGACCTGTGCTGTAATGTAATCACCAGCTCAAACCCCGAATTTGTCTAACGCTTTGTTTTTGCAGCTCTCACCTCTCTTAAGAGAGGTGACCGCAATTCTATGCCGGAAGCTCGAGAGCTACATAGGTTGAGGCCCGTTTTCCTCTTTTTAAAAAATAACAACCCTAAGCTGGTCTTGGCGCAGTCATTTTTTCACGTTTATTTCCATTTTTATTCTTTGTTTCTGTGATTTCTAAGAATTACCGAAGTTTTGTTTAGCAGGGAGAGTATTGTTGGTCTTTTCCGCTATTGGCCAAGGAAAGCCGCTAAAACTATTTTCTATTACGGAAATTTGAGCTGATGGAACTGATGTTTATCGGAACACGTTTTTGGCATCTTCTTGTGTAGGGCTAAACTCTTCCTCTGAAAGCTACAGAAACCCGAGAAAATAACGGTGAGAAAGAGATACATATAGCTGGAGATTACAAAGGACGAATTAGACGTCTGGCTCTCGTAGCTTTTGCGGTCAGTTTCACGATCTGCTATTTCTGCCCAGTTTCTTCATTGGACGGAATGTAATTTTTATCCATCCATTTATCAAGGCAAAGATTGTCTGCCGTAGATTTCTGCTATTTGCTTGTGAATTCTCATCCATAGGACTATTGTAAGCGAGCAGCCAATTTTTCTGATTTTATGCTGAACTACACCAGCAGTAGTTCACCAGCAGTGAAAATAAAATTGGTCCTCGGAAAGTGACGTGAAGGTTTGCGACGGATGGACGGGGCCGAGTTCTTACCAAAACTTCCTATGATGACCCGCACCAACTCTTAAAAAAAATCGCTCTTCCTCCCATCTTCCAAGGATCTCTGTGACCGTCTCTCGGGGTATGAGATTATTTACATTATATGTGTAGAATATATTTTGAGTAAAACGTTTAATTTTCGTAACACTGAAGGTGGTTTATCCAGTCTCTACTTTTACTGCTTTTACTTACTTTGTATGCATAAAACGTGGTGATAAATCAGTGAAGGATTAGAAAGAGTCCCTTTGGACTGCTCCTAAATTCGGAGGTGTATTCTGAGCAAAACCTGCAGTACCGGACATGTTCCTCCGTTCATTCGCCGGAAATCCCGGAAACGTCAACATAGACCGCTTTAGAACGTTCCAAAGCGGCCTTTTTGAATAACTTTTTTAAAAGTCAGGTACTCGCAAAAAGAAACATATATTTGAGCTCAGCAGCTCAAGCTCTATCTTATGACATATAGATATCAGTAGAGTTGAACAATGCATATAGGCCCGACAGAATCAATCGAGTGGGCGCGACAACCTGTGAAGCGATCGAGCGACAGCCTTAAGAGTGAGCGTTTGGGGAGTTTTATCACAAATTTGCAGCCGCCCGTCAGCGAGCCTTTGGAGTGCGCCGTGCACAATGCATATAACATCGAAGCTATCAATCGAGGGGGACAGTTTGTAGAGTGAGCGTCTGAGGAGTTTTATCACAAATTTGAAGCCGCCCTACTCACGAATTGCTCTAAGACTGTCTGGCGAGCCTTTGTAGTGCACAACGCATATAGGATCGAACCTATCAATCGATTGGGAGCGACCGCTTGCAAATTGCGCGTGTTCGGAGCGCTATTACTCTGCTGCAACTTGTGGGTCTTGTAGGCAGTGAAACGTTGTAGTAGTACGCTAAAGTGGAACGGTGTAGCTTATGATTATGTAAAGTTACAGGGGTGCGAATATGCAGGTTAGCCTTGTGTGACACGATTTTTTCGTATTTCAGTCGACCTCTGCAGGAAGACACGGAGACCTAAAGGCCCACAAATGTTTTGGCGAGCAGTACAATTAATGTACTTTACGAAGACATGCTTACAACTCCCTAGCGCTTCCTGAAGTGCCTTAGCCCCATCTGCCAATTTAGAGTGGCGGAAGATAACTGCTTATTGAGCTCTTGAACGCCCAGATTTGACTGTACGACACTCGCAATGGTACTGCTCTGTTCAGCGTGAAAAGCGCTATCGAATGGAGCGTACACGAATTTTGAGCAAAATCGATGATCCTGACCCAACCACCCTCAATTATTCAGAAGAAAATCCAAAACCTACCGAAGTCGACGGAATTCTCAAAAACGGACGTCGGATTCGTAATCAGCGCCCCAAATAACCCCTAGACGATTTTGGACGAAGTTTGCACGAGGAAATTTGGCCAATTTCGAAAATACCGGTTTTCGATGACGTCATCGTCCGCTCAGCTCGGCCTAGGGCGCCCACGTCCTCGATATTGTCAAAACATCGCTTTTTTTTTGAAATGCGTCGGGAGTGACACCATTCGGGAGAGCTTTTCGTTATGAACAAAAAGTTGTTACCGGGAGTGTCGGAAACCCAAGTGTGGGCGAGTAAGAGGGCAGGAAACTTCAACCGCTAAGTCCGCCTCCCTAGAACGGCAGATGGGGCTAAGGCCCCGTTTATACTTCGTCGCGAAGCGACGCGATGGCCACGCAATGAGGCCAAATTGATCGATCGCGTCGCACAATCAATATGGCCATTATACGTGGCGTCGCGTCGCGCCGCGACGAAGTATAGACGGGGCCTAAGGCAGTTTAGGCAGCTGAGAAGTTCTGAGCACGTCATCGTAAAGTACCTTTAGTGCTGTGTTTGCATACGCATTTTGACGCCGTTAGCTCGCCGCATCTTCTCGCCGTGGTCCACCGAAATCAAAAAAAATGCGTCACGCAAGCCTCACCTGCATATTCGCGCCGCGCTGTTACTTCGCCCATTCACAAACTATATCGCTGTTCTTTAACACACTACTAGAACGTTTTACTGGCTACTAAATCGCCAAGTTGCCGCCAGACCGATTCGATCTCGACAGAGTTACTGCGCTCCGAACACGCCTTTGCGTCCTATTTGGTATAACAACTGTCGATGTTCTCCGCGCTCTTATTCGTCCAGATCACGGTTCTCGATACTCCTAGTAACACCATTGAAATCAGCAGGAAAAGTGCTATCGAATGGTATCAAGCTTGGTCAATTTCGAAAGTATCGATTTTCGATGACGTCATCGTCCGTCTGCGACGGCCTGGAGTGGTCTCGTCCTCGATGCGAAATTGTCAAAAAATCTATGTTTCCAAAGTCGGACGATTCCGTCGACTTCGGTAGGTTTTGGATTTTCTTCTGAATAATTGAGGGTGGTTGGGTCAGGATCATCGATTTTGCTCAAAATTCGTGTACGCTCCATTCGATAGCGCTTTTCACGCTGAACAGAGCAGTATCATTGCGAGTGTCGAAAACTCAAATCTGGGCGTGCAAGAGCTCAAGAAACTCTAGCCGCTATCTTTCGCCACTCTAAATTGGCAGATGGGCTAAGGCACTTCAGGAAGCTAGGGAGTTGTAAGCATATCTTCGTAATGTACATTAATTGTACTGCTCGCCTACACATTTGTAGGCCTTTAGGTCTCCGTGTTTTCCTGCAGAGGTCGACTGAAATCCGAAAAAATCGTGTCACACAAGGCTAACCTCGCACCCCTGTAACTTTACATAATCATAAGCTACACCGTTCCACTTTAGCATACTACTACAACGTTTCACTGCCTACAAGACGCAGGAGTTGCAGCAGAGTAATTGCGCTCCGAACACGGCCGCGCGCGCAATTTGCAGCGGTCGCTCCCAATCGATTGATAGGTTCGATCCTACATGCATTGTGCACGGCGCACTCCATAGGCTTGTTGGACAGTCTTAGAGCATTTCATGGGTAGGGCGGCTGCAAATTTGTGATAAAGCTCCTCAGACGCTCACTCTACAAGCTGTCCCCCCACCACCTCGATTGTTAGGTTCGATCCAATATGCATTGTCACGGCGCACTCCAAAAGTTCGCTGGACAGGCTTAGAGCAATTCCTGAGTAGGGCGGCTTCAAATTTGTGATAAAACTCTCCAAACGCCCACTCTACAGGCTGTCCCCCTCGATTGATAGGTTCGATCCAATATGCACTGTACACGGCGCACTCCAAAGGCTCGCTGCACAATCTTAGAGCAATTCCTGAGTTGGGCGGCTGCAAATTTGTGATAAAACTCCCCAAACGCTCACTCTTAAAGCTATCGCTCGATCGCTCTACAGGTTGTCGCGCCCACTCGATTGATTCTGTCGGGCCTATATGCATTGTTCAACTCTACTGAGATCTATAGGTCATGAGACAGAGCTTGAGCTGCTGAGCTCAAATATATGTTTCATTTTACAAGTACTTGGTTTTAAAAAAGTTATTTAAAAAGGCCGCTTTGGACCGTTCCAAGGCGGCCTATGTTGACCTTTCCGGGATTTCCGGCGAACGAACGGAAGAACATGTCCGGTACTGTACTATCACTTGCGAGCTCTGAAACTGCTGTTCAGACCCCCTCATGGCTGTCTTCAAAGTGGCTATTTAGAGAATTCTGCCCAAATCTAGGCTCCAAGTATTGATGTAATTTTGATACAGTCATTTCGAGCAAGGGCACATGTAGTGCAGTCGGAGGAGGTGCCGACTGTCGCGTGCACTCCGTACCAGGTTTCTGGTTCGGATTTCCCACCCAGGCCAACAAGCCTTCCATCCCACCGAGGTCGGTAAATTGGTATCAGACTTCTTTGGGAAGGAAAATGTGCTGGCTTGTTCGTCGGCTGACCAGCGCATGTCTTTGTTTTGCAAAATACGCACTCAACTCGCCTCCACGATATACCGTAGAAGTAGAATGCGTGGCGCGTCCGAAAAGGGATTGAGTAACGCGGTCCTTTATCCTTTATCCTTTATCCTTATCCTTATCCTAACAGTGCCAAAGTGATATTAAATAGGCTTTTAAAACTTTTATAAAAACTGCTGGAAACTGCGGCAACCTTTAGTTCCACCTAATACTTACTCAAAACGTTTTTCGTATGTAGAATACGAAGGCATTTAGCTCTGCAGGCTCTAACTTTCGTGATGATAGTCTTGTAGAAGGAACAGTACAGTGAGTAGAATTTCATTCACTCGACTGAAGCGTTGTGAAGCCGGAGAGAACTCAGTTTTTCCGTTTATTAGGTCATCTCAACCAACCGGGAACCGCATACATAGTGTAGTAAATTGCGACGAGCAAGCAAACGTCATCAGTTTCACATGTCGAATTTATCCGGGGAGTCGGCCGTGCTACGTGTACCTTGGCGAGGCTCGAATTTCGGCTAACGTCTGGTCGACCTTCTCGAGGAAGCGGTCCTTTGGGCGCGAGGTCACCTGAAACAACGAAGACTCCGATGTTGCTTTCTGAGTGACCCTCCAGCTTGTTCGTTTTTGGGTGCTTTCTTGCACCTCTCGACGCTACGCCTTCGAAGGATGACTGGTATACGGCTCCTTAAACATCTGCGTGCCTTTCTCCCCGTCAGGGTCATCGGCTAATGTACCACTCTGTAGAAAGCATCACAAGTCGTGCGCTTCCGTTCAATAAAGTTGTAACTGAAAAAGCTGACCTGCACGAAATTCGATCCGATAATTCGAGAATCCTGTGATCTAACGTAGGGATGGTCCCGATAGAGGTAGGGTGAGAGTGGAGAGCTGAAAGTCATTCTTCAAGGAGTGAAGCGGAAATTTTTTCTTTTGGAGAAAGATCCTTTCCGCGGGCAACGTTTTTCCAATATTTTGTTGGTTTTTAAGCTCCTATACTTCACACCGAAACCTACTATCCGTGAAAGGACCGCTACACGTTTAGTGGTTAGTAGACTAATAGATTCGTTGCTGTTGAATTGATGTTGTTTAATTGCCACGGCAGCCAAAATTCGGGCTGATTCGACTAGTGTCTCACGATCGGTAGCAGTCTCAGCTGAACAAGACCACATCCCGCAGAGAGTCCGCAGTGGCCTGCGGTCGTCACGAAGACAATGCCTCACATCAATTTGGAAGAGCATCCAGACACCTAACAGAGATCCCACCACAATATGTGGACACCCCGACACGTGAACATCCGGAACCGCAATGCTCCAGCAATGCAAGGGCTTGGTGGAAGCCTAGGCAAGGTGCCAAAGGTTTACCCAATAATAACTCTGCAGTTCACCTGTGCTCAGTCTGATAAAGAGCGATCTGCATGTAGTGTTAGGGTTTTTCGGTCACACTGGAAGAATGCTCGCGCACAAAGTTAAACGATCAAATTCTCTGCAACACTTTGCGGGATAAATCAAAATTAATAGATTTGAAGTTTAAAAGGGATCCAAGAGACAACTGAAAAGCGGTTACGATTCAGATTCAGAAGACGACCCTTCTAGCAACCCATAAAACCTACTATCTGTGAGCTACTTTAGATCTGGGCAACCACTTGACAACCACTCACGTAGCTGCCTAGTAAACCACGTGAATCCTTTTTCAAGTGTAGTAATGAGGACCCTTATAGCTTTTTAGCGTGCATCTTAATGAGTAAGGGCAAGTAGTGTCATCAACAGCGAACAAGGAAATTCAATTGTCAAATGATTTTTCAAACGTGTACTAGTCCTACAACGTTTTAGCCTTTAGGGGAGGGGGAGCTTCGAAAGACGGTTATGTTAAATTCCGAAATGGAAGCAAGACTAGGCCAGCTTCTCTAAAAACTCGAACGGGTCAGTTGAAACTCAAAGGCAGTGCATTACAAACCAGTGCGATTAACTAGATAACTAGTATGGACATATGGTTAGAAGAAAGTGACTAAGGTGAGTGAAGTGCTACGGGCTGTGGGAATGAAACTTACTACATAAAGCCGTCATACGCGTACTGATGCTCGTCAGCTCTGAAGAAAAGCAGTTCAGCCTAATCCAGCTAGTTAGTGATCCCTTGCAACTGTTATACTAAATGTTCTGTTGTCATTAAATGCAACTTAAATGCGAAGCGATCAAATGAAAACCTACAGCTGAAAATTTGTGAATTTTTTCACGAACCTTCTCTCCTTTGCTGCGCTTACTCTGTATACGAAGCACACAGTCGGGATTTTTTCCTACGCTTCCTTGAAGTAACCCGGTGAGAGGGGAGCAGGGAACGGCGGTGTGTAGAAATGGGGTACAAGTCATCGTGGCCTCTCAAAAATATGCTCGTCACCGAAATAAGGTAGCGCGCCCTTGCCAACGTCATTTTGTTCGCTTATATTCGCTGCGCACGCTAGCTTAATAGCAGTTTTCTGCACGCGCTGGGTGAAACCTGGCTCGTGAAATAGTGCCAGACCTGTCAAAGTTCTTGTAGTCGATGATGGTTTTGTGGTTGTTCTTGGCGTATTCCTCATCGTCTTTCTCGCGATACGACGAATAGCAGCCACCGCTCTTAAAATGCTCAGATTTTGTTACCATCAGTTAAGGAGCTAGGTAGACCAAGAACCATACCGAGTAACGGTCCGGTCTTCGCTCTGCTCCATGTGAAATAGCAAAGTATTCGCTGGACTGCTTCGGGTTGTAGACGGGGAACTGCCGATAATGCGCGTGCTGAAGGAGTTTTTCAAATAAAGTGGCAGCTCCTGATCGCGTTCTCTCTCACCTCACTGTTCTTGAGGCCAAGTTCGGCGTACAACGACTCCAGCGGGGTTTTGAGGAACATGCGACTGTCGTCGAACGAGTCCAAGGAGTCGTCGATGGCGTAACGGCCAAGGGAGCGTTCCATCTTCAGCATGCTGGACGCGCTTAGTCCGTGATCAGCGGCTTGCTGAGAACCGTCCTGAAGAAACATCAATGGTTCAGCGATGCTTCAGCGGCATACGGCTAGTCGCGAGTACCTTCGATAGTCGGTTCATGGGATGGAAGATGTTCTTCACGTAGTTCTCATAGCTGTTGGTGACCGGCCCTCCAAATACGGGCTTTTCTTTGATTGACGACGATTGAGCTCGTGTCAGCGGTTCGCGATCGGTCCAGCCTAGATAACTCGACATTCCCCAAGGCCCTGTAATACAAGTGATTGGTCGGTGCATATTTATAGAGCGAGACCTGACCCCACGGAGAGGAAAATGTCTCAAACAGCGGAAACGCGGCCACGTGCTAGTGAATAGCAGATGTGTCAGCGATTATTCTAGCGACGCCAAGGAGGACGTCGCATGGGAAGTCACGATGTAAAAGCACGACATTAGGAACAGCCTAGGTCGAGACTCGCTTCCACAGTTCTTAACCTGGAACCCAAAGAGTACCTAAGTGAGCATACAGTGAGCATGTTCATACAATCTGTAGCCAACATCGCTGCAAATCACAATAGGCGGATTTCCTTCGAGAATAAAGCGCTTTGATCTAAAACATTTTCGCCTTTCGTACTCCTCAAATGGGGGCACTGACAAAGTGACTTAGCTCACGAGAATTCCGTGATTGAGGTGACATAGTTCGTAGAGTACTACCGTTGTTTCGACGAGTTTTTCTCTTCGAGCAGCTGAAAGACT
The DNA here is from genome assembly GCA_947396885.1 of Heligmosomoides polygyrus polygyrus. NCBI lineage: Eukaryota > Metazoa > Nematoda > Chromadorea > Rhabditida > Heligmosomidae > Heligmosomoides > Heligmosomoides polygyrus. The sequence continues at coordinate 67,792,306 of OX377203.1, forward strand.
TCGTATTCCTAGAAGTGCAAATGGTGATCGATTGATTAGGTTCTATAGAAAAATAACAGCATCAAAATATGTGTCAGCCGCACCCAGCTCTTTATCGAATTCCTGTCTTCTTTTTCTCCTTTAGTCTTCCCCCTCGTCGTTAATTAGTATCCGATTGATTGAGGTGAAAAGATAAGCCTCGGTGTATAAACTGTGTGGTCGAAATTTTGACTAGAACCGAGACGGTTTGGTCTACATAATCAAAGGAAATTGTCCTTTTTAAATGGTCGATTGCAAAACATCATTCCTAATCTTTTCTGTTCGATTCTGAGAGCATGCCATGCTATGGTTTTTGAAAATTTTGTCAAGCAGCAAGCATGCTTGCTGGAACTGCCTCATACTTGCACAACGCTTCTTACACTTGATTATTGAAAAAAGATTGGGGAGGGGGTGAAGTGAGGTAAAAGAATGCCTAAGTTAAGAGAGGGATAAAAAGACCGCGTTTCCTTCTTTGTTTATATTAGTAGACAGCTTCTTGCAATCATTGAAGTCTATTTTCCGCTGAGTTATATGTAGGGGGAATACGAAGAGTTACACTCAAAACCACAGCAAGCATTCTAGACTTTGTCAAGATTTAGTGGGGCCTCTATCCAAGTCCTATGACATCTGTGTAAGGGCCAGGAAATAGATAGGATTCTGCTTTTGGATCTACCTTCAACGCCAAAACAAAAAACATCGTCATGTGCAAAATAAAAGGTTAAAATATGTTCATTCACCTCAGCTCGCAGAGGAACATTAGCTCATTGCAGCTCATAGCCCTCGTAGCTTACCATTCTCATCTGGTCCTTTTATCACAGTTATAATTGCAGCAGATTTCTTATTGGTATTGGGGTTTATATGCTCGTTTTAGCTAGCAGAACTGGAGCAGCAGCAAGGCAATACGAGGAAATGAGCTTAGGTCTGAAACCTGTCAATATCTGTCTTGAATAACGGCCTCGCTGGCTTCTCGCTTACAACTTCGAAGATGTCCTTGCAGCGAGGCACATTATTTTATGAGGAACATAAAGGACGACAAAAAGGAGTATCCTGATATAACACAATGAGAGCACTAGTCGAACCGTTTTCGTTCGAAATCTGGATACAGAGTGGTCAAGAAGTAGGAGCGTTAAGCAGTGCAATCATTTCGATGCATCGTCTTCGCTGCAAGAATTCCGAAGCGTTCGTTCTCGAAGCAATATCCGTCCTGTCTGAGCTGTCACTGACTGGCTGCGATTCAGTCGAACTATTTGCACGGCTACTTTTTGCAGGGATGCATCAAGTGGCGAATGCGAACAGTCGCAATGAGCAGAGGGACAGGTATCTCTAAGGAGGCAGCGCCTGGGTAACAGTCGACAACATTGTTGGGTTTCGGAAGAGGGTGGCGGTGGATGTGTCGATAAGCCGACGAGGCAGTTGTTCTCCTACCTCGAGGGTTACACCTCCGGCCGCCCATAGAACGCAGCCTCCTCAGCCAGCACCTCTGCTGTAACGCGGTTTCTAAGTGCTGATGTTCAGCAACAGGGTTTGACCTGGAGATCGTGAACTACTTGAAAATAGCAGTCCTGGTCCGTGTATCTCAGAAATGCGATCATCGAGAAACAGCCTCATTGGTTTTAATCGCTGATTGTCCTGTAAAGTATGTCCACGTACGCTTCAAGATGGAATCTGACCTAGGTTGAAGCAGTTTACCGCTGCATGAACCTCTTTTATGGCACATCTTTCCTGCATTTTGTGGGTTTTGGGTGCTTAATTACTCTAGTCATAGGAAGTCTAAAATTGGGCTAATGTTCGAGATCCGCGCTCATAATAGAAACAAAACGGTTTTGTTAGTGGTAAATCTGCTAGTCGCTTCGTTTCTAGCGTTAAATTCACGAAATATAAAACACGCGAAATTTCGAAGAAGGGTAGCCGTTCTTCGGTGCTCATCTATAGGGAGTAGGGAGCGAAGCTTTTCTAGTATAAAATAGGGAAACATACCTGAGGCTGTCACATCAGTGCCGTACCGTGTTCTAAAAAGAACGTCTCCACCACCGCAATGTACGAAGGTACCATTTTATGTTGTCCTCCACAACGCATCCAGTGTTTACTAGCAATCGTGTTGGCATGATATGTTTCTTGTTCTCCTAATAATAAGCGAGCACAGCTTTTCAAGTAGAGGACTTGATATTCAAGGCTAAAAAACGAAGAAAGGATTCTCTTTGGTGTCGCTGAGAGTGTCAAGTGCGGGCACCATGTAGTCCTCTGGCGAACTACAAAACGTTGTTTCCGGAAAACTCCCGAAATCCATACATTGGTGAGCTTTACTGGTGCAGCTGAATCTGTATGGTTGGCGCCCGCACTACGAATCATGGAGATCAGCGAAATTCTTAAAACTGATCTGTTCCGGCCAGTATGCTTAAGGGATTGGAGGCCTTTCTAATCCTAACTCGACAACGTTCAGCCACTTTCCGTAGTTCTCAGATGCATGAACAATCAAACAGGTGTCACAACAAAATGATATGTAAAATGAAAATTTCGACGTGGTTGGACTTGTAACTGCAGTGCTTTCTAATTTTTTAAAAATTTTCTTTGACAACGTACCTTTTTGAGAGGAGGTGTTCGCGATAGTCTTGGCCTTTCATCTTTACTTTTATATGTGTTTCGCACAAATAGTGGTGCAATTTCAGAACGGCGAAGAGCAATGGGAACTGATCGGCAGTCGGACCTACAAATGGCATGGACCAGAGGCTCTCCGATGTAAGCACTGGGATAAGGTTGCTGTCAGGTGATTATCCACGTCTTCTTACTCTTCCATTTCGGATACGTGACCGGGGCAGATTATTTTCTACGCAATTTTTTCTGGCCTCTATTCGCTTTTTCGCAGCTGCTGCCGACGCATATTTCACTCTGCGGATTTTTTACCGTCGCAACGGGCCACTGTTCCAGATGGCATCTCTCGACGTGTGGCTGGCACCACGGCAGACGTTCGTGCAACGGCGGCACGAACGCCGATCTGGCTCGAGATCCGCAGACGCACTTGGAGCTGCCGCGGTGGCGGAACGCGTTCACCTACGCGCAGCTGCCAGGCACAGACCATGTACGCTCCAGCTATCCGTCTTCTCTTCCTTCTATATGAAGAGCTGCTCAATTAAGTGCCATCAGGCAACCTCGAGTGCATGAAATGCAGAGCAACTGCAACAACAACAAAGACTGACACGGGAAGCGACGCGCAGCGATCCCGCTAGCACACAGAATAGCCTTGTCCAAGAAGCACGCCAATTTTACCAGGAATGGGAATTAGTCACTCCTTTGCAAACCATTCCAGTCATAGCCCTGTGGGGTCAGCCCCATAAGCCTGCGGCGGGAAAGCGGCAACCCACAAGAGCTGTCAGCATTATTTATTCACTAACCGGCTCCGCCGGTGTCGGGTATGACGGGCCACGCTAGGAACGTAGCCCAAACCTAGCTAGGGTTGCTTCCTCACCCAGCATCGATCGCCGGCTCCGCCGGCAACCAACGCTGGGTAAGGAGACAACCCTAGCGTCGAGCTCGTTGAAACGTGCACGTACTCTCCAGATTGATTCCTAACTTGGTACCACTCACATCCCAGTACAGCATTCAGAAGAATGTCCTCTTCGTCTAGCGTTGAGTTCACAGCCTATTGTAGCCGTTGAAGCCTAATGAAATGTCTGACATTTCCGTCCAGTCGCCATGCATTAAGCCACGAGCTATGATGAATTCCAGAAATGGTGGCTTACGACAACAATGCTATACTCTTCTGTACATAGTATAGTATGAAAACCGGTCAAACTACTGCTGAAAATTGACGACCTGAGGCAACACTTGATTAAAAACGTAGTCGTACCGAACGTAGGTCCCAGCAACTTTCTTCGTTAGCCTGTCTTGGCCCACCGCTGAAAATTGGAGAACCTGGGCAGGTAGAAAAAGCGTAGTAACCCGAGTAAATACGCCCGCACCATTGGCCACTGATTTTCAGAGAGCGTATGGGAAGAATTATATACGAGAGCCTGGTGTGGTTAAACACTGAGGGGTGGGACGGGAACTTTATTTCCGCTGTTGACGAACCACTACAGGCAGTGACTTCTTAATATTTGACCCAGCTCAATCTTCCAATAATTGTCTCCGCTCCGTCTCACAACAGTATTATAAGTTGTTGTCATAGTCATGTAGAAGAACTAAAAATAATTTCGTGAATAATGCATAGTTCCATTAAATATTGATTCACTTGCACGCTGCTACGTTCTGCTATCGGGGTAATGAGCATCCAACTCAAATGCTACGACAGAACTGTTCACGTCGAATTGGACACTCTTCCAAGACGTTGCCATTTTTATTCGGTCGATTGCAGAAGTTGGACAACAAATACAACAGTGAGGAACGCATACATCCGCACTTTAGTGGTTCATGTAAGTGCGATAAATAGGAAGCATGAGTGGGCGAGTGAAGCTGATGCATGCGCTCAAACCAACGAACTTCGAATGGGAGAATCTTACTTACAGCCACAGCTAAGAAGCAAGCATACAGTGCAATAAAAGATGAGATCGCGCCATGTACTCCAAAAGAATATCGCAGCTTTTATTTGATTGGTAGTGTAAATGCCACTCACATGAACCACCAAAGTGGGGATATGTGCGTTCCTCACTTTGGTGGTTCGTGTAAGCGTAAGCGTAGCGTTAGCAGAACGTAGCAGCGTGCAAGTGAATCAATATTTAATGGAACTATGCATTATTCACGAAATTCGCGCCGTGCACTCCAAAAGCTCACCGCAGATTTTGTTCGATTAACAGCTTTTATTTGAGAGTGTAAATGCCACTTCCATGAACCACCAAACTGGGGATCCAAGCGATAAGAAGGAAACATGAGTGGGCGGGAGAAAAGGGTGCGAACTTGGGATAGTATAGGAAAATCCCGATACAGCGGAGGTAGGAAGGAATGAGCTGTGACCTCGGCCGGAGCACATAGGCGGCAGAGCCGTACCCCGCAGTAACACAACTGCAGCAGCACCGCAGGATACTGCAGGTCCACTAATTGAATGGTGGCGAGGACAGGAGCCTTCAAGAGGGCCAGTTCGGTTCAGTAGCCACCCAACACGTGCGCGGACAGAGCTGCGGCGCCGGCCTATTTCGCAACGCCTCACGTGTCCTCCTCGGCAGCGGCGATTGCTCACCTCCCGGCGCTCCCCTTCGGAGAGATAAGTCGTGCCTCAAACTTGGGTGATTAAACCATCGAGCCCGCGAAGTTTATGAAGTTCCGAAGAATTACGAACAGACAAAAAACCCTCCTCTATTATATAATAATAATAATAATGGTGGGATCTTGAAGCATAAATTTTTAGTTTGTGCAACGCCACTATGGCTTCAGATGTTGAAGCGAGCGGCGGAAAAGGGCTAATTAACCTTAACCTCCAGCACTTTGTTCTTTTCTTTTCTAAAGCACATGCATTCTGTAGGATTAGGATATAAGTAGTTCAAACATTAAAAAAATAATTTCAACTGAATTAGAACGTTTTTTTGCGAGTCAAGGATCCTTTTGCTTTCTCAGAGCTATTCAGTACTACTCGTGCAGAAAACGGGATGCACTCACGAGAATGAATTTCTGAGCATGGGAAAGAAGGTTCAAAGAGGGCACATGTGCTGTGTCCACCGAACGAAATGCAGTGCTCGCAGAGTGCTTGGAATTCCGTTCGATTAGTTCTTGCACAGTGTGCCATCCTCTTCATTTATCTCGTACTCGTTCTGCATCGCAAGTGAGAGTCAAGCTGTCCAGACCGGTTCTCTCAGACGAAACTTTCTCGTTGATTATTAGAACAATAGCTGCTATGGCCGCTCCACTTTCAGGCCTCGACAGGAAGCATCACTTTTAGTGTAACCACGCTGAATCCAAAGGTGGTCACGTTAATCAACATTGGGATGGTTTGGGTCATTGTCTCGAAGTCGGACGCATTTCGTCTCCACCATTTGAACCTTCTCCTCAAAGGGCGTTTACTTGTGCCTTCCCAGCTATGCATGCTCACAGATGCTGTTATCTCTGTCTGGGGCATCTCGAATTTACTTTATACATGCAATCTCCCTCGAATTAGTTCCTGGTCTGCGTGTTCGTCTGTATTTCGGAAAATACAACCGTCGAGCGCTGTGTTATTGGTGCGGAGGAGATTTGTCTGCATGTGTTCATCGCCTTGCGTGCGTTCATGTCTAAGCCACATACACGTATATAGCAGGGCGTTAAATGAGCTGTAGAGTTCGGTGGAGTTGACGCGGTATTTAGGAGGAAATTAGCACAACGATATGTTGATAATGTGGCTAATATGTAGTGCTACACGAAATTTTTAAATGGACGCTTTAATCAGCAGGGCCTTAATCTCGACGTTCCGTCGTCTTCAGAGGATTACTAGCACCGCTAAGCGTTGATGATTCCACTGCGCTTAATGACCAGTAGGGATGAATCTGTGATTAAAATTGTGGCCAACAATGGAAAATTTCCACGTTTCTCCTCTTTTTTTGCTTTTTTCGCCTTCTCTTCTCGTTGATAGTATTTTTCGGAGTTTGTTACTGAACATTCAGCTTGCTCATGAAGTAGTCATTATTAGTGTCATACTTTCTAACGATTAATTCTAATGCTTGGTATTGGGAGCACTATCATGTTCTTTGAATAAATAAATAATTAAACAAATAAGTAAATAGATATTCTACCAACAGCAATATTTTAGCAGGTTGTGAGAAGTGTCTGAAACAGCTTAACATTTTGCGAAGGTTGTGTTCAGAAAGACCAGCACCTGCGACTTGCGCTGGAGGGTTACGACAAGGAGATGCTGAACGTCAAACTGATCGCACCTCTGAAAATCGATGTAGACTGGAAGTGGACAATCGGAGAGGACGGATGTAACGACTTCAGCGTCCGGTAAGTTATCCTGTCTCCCCTACACGCAATATTTAAGTGAGTGCGATCTGACAGACTGTTTCCGTAACGAACTAGGCAGAAGCCTAACCTTTGGCGAGGCTCTTCAGTGGAAGTCATTCTATAGGCCAAATGCGCATTCAAACCCTCTTCGCGAGGGCGGCGTAGAACTTTTAGGTTGTCCCATAAGTCCCCACCGTTTTTTCAACGATTCACTGCAGATTTCGACGGCGGTCTCTTGCATAGCGCTGCAAAGCTTTCGAAAGAGAATGATTTGCTCTATCAGAGCATGTATTGCATTACTTTTTTCATCATGAATTTTGTGAATTTTTAGGTCGTTGAAGTGAAAAGTGAAAAAGTGAAAAAGTAGCCATTTGCGCACTTGTTCTCTCCGCTTAGGTTTGTAATTTTTTGCCCAGTTTTTTATAGCATTTGGAAGACAATGCTCTGTACTACAAGAATATGTGTTGGTCCTACTTTCTCACTTGTCCTTTATTGATTTTTAGGCCATCAAATTGGGAATTCCGAGCTTTCCGTCCGAATTTTTACCAAAACTCCGGTTCTGTGGTTGGACTTTTTTGCTTGGTGTCATATGTCGTTTGGAAGTGGATGTCTTGCTCAGTAAGAATTTTGGCTCACGCTTGACGTTTATTGGCTCACGCTGATTTCTGTCGAATATCAACAACTGAAGAAGGAGAAGGAGTTGTTGGTGAAGACGATTTTTCTCTTTTTGGCATTTTGTTGGCATTCAACAAAAATCAATAAACGCGACACATATTCTTATAGAGCAAGACATTCTCTTTCGAATGACATATAACACCAACCCAAAACTCCAACCACAGAGCAGGAACTGTCGGAAAAATAACCATCCTCCTTCGGACGTCCCAATTTGATGACCTAAAAATAAATAAAGGACAAATGAGCTAATAGGACCAAAACGTATTCTTGTAGCACAGAACATTGTCTTTCAAATTCTATAAAAAACTGCACAAAAAATTGCAAACCTAAGCGGAGAGAACAAGTGCGCAAATGGCTACTTTTTCACTTTTTCACTTTTCACTTCAACGACCTAAAAATCGACAAAATTCATGATGAATTCATGATGGTGATGAAAAAAGGAATGCAATACATATTCTAATAGTGCAAACCATTCTCTTTCGAAAGCTATGCAGCGCTATGCAAGATATCGCCGGCGAAACCTGCAGTGAATCGTTGAAAAAACGGCGGGGACTTATGGAACAACCTAATAGAATGGGTGACGCCTATTCCAAGAACCGATTGATTTACACAACCTCATGCACTTTGTGTTAGAAGCTTACTGAATCATTTGATTTTGACGCTATTTCTTGTAGTCTTCCGTCTTGCCGTGGAGAGCTCATTGATACTTCTAAGCCATTCTTGAAGTTGACCTGCTTCAGGATGTCGGCAATGAGCACAATTGAGGACCACCGCCTCCAGGATCTAGCCGAGTTCTGTCGCTCGTTCGACACTGACGGCTTCGTTTCATGCAATAATTTGTGACGTCGTCGCACAAATCCTCCATGGCCTTCGATCCCTCTCTAGTCATAGAAGTGTCTATATTCCGTCTGTGACCTTGCTTTGTATTTTTGTGTGAGAGAACTTATGCTTTAGGCTACCATGACCCATCAGAATACCCGTTCGGGTACTCTAAATGTTCACTTTTCTCCAACATATTTTCCTCCCACCGACATTGCCTACAGCTTCTCATCGGGGTCCTTCAACGCCTTTTCTCGACCGTTAGCAGTTTAGCGTCTTGATCGTTCACGTCCTTTCCGCCTATTTTCTGTCGCTGTCCAAATCCTCGTTCATTGACGTGACTGATCACGACACCTGTGTTGCCCACCAATTATTGTTCTCATTTTTGTCGTTCGTGTTATACTGCTGCAGAGTTTGGAAATAAAGTGCCAACGTGCTCATCTTTCCTCTTATTCATTTGCGAACTGGTTTGAGTAAAGTCCGCTGATCCATCTGCTATTCAAAAGACACAAGAGCAGACTAGTATTAGGTCGGCCGGAAAGTTCTGACGTTTTTGACTGGTCCACTTCAAACAACCGTAACTCTCTTCATGCTCACCGGATTCTGTCGAAATAGGCTCCATCTGAGGTCGGGATGCGTGCTCATCTTTCCTCTTATTCACTGGGTGGTCGGGATGCGACGAACTCTAGAAAGGCATTTTTTGTGTGATCCTGATTTTCGAAGGTCCTACCAGTGAGGCTCTTCTGAAAGTGCTTGGAAGGGTGGTAGTCGGTTTGCGCAGAGTGGTAAGTATGGTGGGTGTGGCAGAACTTCAGCTCCTAGTTCGTTCAGTTTTCACCTGGTGATTTGCGAAACGTGTGGATGGTCGTTCTCGTGCAGAAGAATGTTTTCTGTTGAATGTCAGTTGCAGCTCACACAAATTTCGGTACATCTCGTCCATTTCACCACCCTTCATACTGCTACCATCGTCTTTTTTCTGGCGTGATTTCGGCACTGACTCCTTAGTTCTCCCGCAATCTCGCAGACTGTTTGCGATGGATTAGCTTCCACGAAGCCCTTCAAATCGTCGCCCTGGGTTGCTCGAGATCTGCAGCTTCGGGTGCATCTCCGAGGTTGAAATCCCCAGAACGACATTTCTCGAACCACGAACATGCATGGTCCTTTCTCCCACCCTATTCGGCCTCCACACATAGTTGATTTGCCGCGCTGTTTCGACAGCAGACTGGCCCAGTTTGCCGGCGGTGACGGCTCGTGAAGTACGATCTAACGAGCCTTTCGGGTCCTACACAAAACCACGTGCACGGTGGAGTCGACATGACGTCGACGGTTGTGGCAGCAGAGGTGTTGGTCTTGACTGCTGAGGCTTTGGTTCGTGATGTCCTGATCGCCACTGTTATGTTAGTGGCGTAGCGGAAGCTGGGCGGTAGGACGAGTTGACAGTCGAGCTTTGTTCAGCAGAAAGGAGAACAGTGAAGCACACCACGAGAACATGCTGTTTATATACTCGCAATAATCGAGAGTGGTAAGTCGACTCATTCGCATACAACACCCATCGTACTCACCAGACCTTGAGCCAGCCGACTATCACCTTTCTAGGCCTTTTCAGAACTTCCTAACTGGTAGAACCTTCATCAACTGGTAGAACCTTCATCACACAAAAAATGCCTTTCTAGATTTTTAACCTTGCTTGGGCCTAGAGCGGCCGGTATAGAAGATACAAGTTGTTAGATGGATGTCTAGTTACGATCAAAACACTCCAGGTCCGACTATCATTGAATCTCGGCATCGGTGTTTGTTGTTTGTTGATACTGATTAGCCACTCGAGATTGGGAAATCCGTTTATTGGCCGACGTTTCGGCAAAATCGCCTTCTTCAAGGACCTAAATGAGACAGAACATTCACAAAGTTGAACGACCAAATCCCTCGACAAAACCTTACAGGAAAGTTGATGAAATGCTACTCAGCAAACCAAAGAGATCAAGTGCAAAGAACCGACCTTAGGTAGATCCACAGAAGTGGATGGTTGTGAGACCACAAGCTAGGCAGTCGGTATTTAAGTCGTGTCTGTGTTTGGAGGTATTGGTTTATATAGGGCAGTGACTGCCCTCGCACTGACCTAGGTCAGACCGTGGCTCAAGCCTAGGTCAGCCCACAGAGTCTCAAAAACGGGGAAAGTTCGCTGGTGATAGCGAGACATTCTTCTTTCCGGTTAATTTTTGGGTTTTTAGAATGGATCCAAAAGGCCTCCAGTGTCTTACGCGCAGTAATGTCGGATTCCAGACCCGGAATTTTGACCGAAATTTCAAGTCTTCACCTGCATGCCTTTCAACCCGGTGGGTGCCCAGTGGGGTGGAGAGCCGCGACTTGGATTTGCCCTGCAGGTGTTCCTTGATTCGAATGTAGAGGGGTCGCGCCGTCTCTCCAACGTATTGGTCGCCACAGGCAGCGGCCGGCGGCTTGAAGGCTGCGCGAGCAACGTTGCCATGGAGACTTGCTGGTGCACTAACGATATGGACCACCTGCACAATTTCAAGCGGGTTCGACGATTTTATGTGCTTCTACATATTACCAGCAGTTCCCAAAGCAAAAACGAGCATATCGTTCCTCACAACAGCTTATACTTCTCGCTCCTTCCCACAATTGGAAAATATTTTTGCAAACTCCAGCACCACTTTGCAAAGAACATACCATTAGCTAGAAAATCTGGGAAACCGAACCATATAAGAGGCTTCCTTTACAATTTCTCAAGAATTCCTCTCATTAAAAATCCTTCTCTGTTCAGCGCACACTTAGCTGTGTATGAATTCATTTTCTTCTTCAGCTCCTCGCCTACGACTCCTTTTACTCCTCTCTTATTGCTGCTGTGTCTTACTGCCTAACGGTAGTCGAACTGAGGTAGACTAAGTGCAAGCCATCATAGGAGAGCTAAGGAAACGCCGGGAGTACCACAGTGCCTATACCTGATGTGGTAGTCCTTCTGTGCTTCGCGGCCAAAGTTCACTGAACATCTTCTCCCTAGCATTTTTTGCCACTTGTCCACGAAGTGATCTATGACTATTGCAGCAAATTTAGACGACCTCGCCAAGAAAGATGATTCAATTACCCTAAGCTATGTATTATAATAACTATTATGGAGCACTTCCTTACAAGGGAGCTGTCTTAATGGTATTATTTCTGTGGAATACCACAGAAAGAATCTCCATCCTCCGAATAGGAACAAAGCACGTTTCAAATCAGTTTCTTTAAGCCTCAATTGGCTGGTATAAGCACGTTTCGTTTGTGCCGAATCCTCAAGGCGAACGAGTAGGAGGCATTGAACAGTTTCTTCACACTGACGGAAATCTCCCCTGTGCGATCACGATATGACAGCACTGACCTTACTTGACAAATTGCATATGTAGTAGTTTTTCGCACTATGGTACATTTTTTCGAAGATGAAACAAATTTTCTCCGAATTTTTTGTTGAAGAGATTATTTCCCAAATCAGTCGTTCGGTACACCGTGCTGCCCGCCGCCCACTTCCCGCTCTGCCCGCGCCGCCCTATTTGGACAAGTTTGCTGCGCGCGAAACCGTCGTTATTTGTCGTGAGTCATCCAAAAACCCAACAGCTGATAGGAGACGATTGGGAAGCGCGTCTCGATAACTCTGAAGTCATTTTCCAGTTGGTTCGGTTATAGAGGCAGTTGAGGAAAGGAGAACGTCGCTCTTCTCTCTAAATTCTTTCAATTTTTACCACAATTCTTTAAATTTTCGCCTCTACTAGAGACTATGGGTGATTCCGGTCAGGAGTTCTACATTGAAGGCTTATCCGTAATTGTGCGCAATACCAGCTCACCGTCCTCTCTTTCCAAGGATCAGATAATTGTTGATGTTGTTGTACTTGTCGGAGAATGCGGACGACGCCTTAGAGACCCGGACATCTTGTCCTCTGCGCGCCCCTCACCCCGCCCCTTTCTGAGGGCGGTGTATCTAACGACTCTCCGCCGATTATTTGGTGTGATGATCACAAAAATTATGTCTACCCGATTGTTCTAATTATGTTGTTTACGGTAACTGATGAAAGGATGGGATGGGATAGGGAGGGATGGACGTCAAGGTGAGCGATTTTGCGCCTACGATAATTGGTTGAGGTGGTAATTACGAACATGAAGTCCAAACTTGGTGCTACGGTGGAGTACGTAGATTGCGGTGGGTAGGAGTGAGGAGGAATGATGAGCATAAACTAACGCTAGTAAGAAGGTGTGATGAGCATAAACTACCGCTATATATAGTTACCGTCACGTGCAGTAGCACCCAATCCTAACCTTATATTCGTGATCAGTGCTCAAAATAACTGTTCTGGGCATTTCGCACAACATCTATACAGAACCCAGATCAAATCGGTGATTCTCAACCGCCACTCTTACCCACAGGCTCCCCTGTTCCACTGTAAGACCAAGTGCGGTACTCATGTTCGTGATCCTAGCTAGTCCAATTAGGCAAAGTGTTGACGAAATCCATTATTCTGACCATTTCTCCAACACATTCCTGCCATGGCCTATCGTAATCGGTCGAGATTTTGAAAACGCAAGATCGCACGATTTGTGGCCAGCACGTCACCAGTAACACCATCCTTCCCCCACCCACCTGATAGACAACGCTTAAGCGAATTTTCATCGACTTTTGGACTGGTGAAAGTACAGCTCTAAGGTATTTGTGTCAAAGATTCGCAAAGCACGTTTTTAATACAAATGAGGCAATGGTAATGATTCACGAAGTGTCGACAAGGAATGGGTTGTAAAACATCATACCGCAGCGAACACCAACAAGACACGCAGATTCCGTTCCTCTTTGTTTACATTCTACGATATTGTAAAGCTGTTCTCCACACATGCTAGGATTTCGTGTAAAAATAATGAAAACCAGTAGAAGGATCGTCCCAAAGGCGCAGCAATTGAGCGCCATTTTTTCTAACTCCAATTCCGTTATTTCGGAGTGGTGCACATTCATTTGGTTGTAACAAATAAGTTTCTCGACGGTTTTAACAACAAAAAAAAAGACATCGTAGAGGTTTCACGCCATGCACTCTCGTGTCTGCAGAAAAGTAGTCATGAAATTCCTCCAACCAGCAAAATCGAAATTCCTGTTAGAGCTCTCACACGACCTTAGCGCTCTCGTTATGGTGGAAGTGGGCCGTCACAAGTAATACAGTTCCGTTATCGTCTCTAATAACATCTCCAATGTATTCGCAAATCAAGTTTTAAATCATGAAAAGCTGACACTATTGAACTTTCAGGACTCCAGAGGTCGAAGAGAGGTCGAAAAAAATTTCGCTCAAACTTCGCCCGGGAAGAGGGGTTATTTGGGGTGCTGTTCACGAATCTTACATCCGTTTTTGAAATTTCGGCCGATTACGGTAGGTTACGGTAGGTGCGGAAGACTAAGGCTACCGAGATCACAACCGCCGATTTATCATAATAAACTTCGCCTAATGGGATTATGTTGGGTGCTGATCACGAATCTGACATGTTTTTCGTTTTGCGCTGGAGTACGGTAGGTTATAGTAGGCACGGGTGACTAGGGTCATAGTCACCGATTTCGCCTAAACTCCAGCGTAATACCAAAACTGAATATTAGATTCGTGATCAGCATCCCAAATCCCTCCTAACTAATGTTTGGGCGAAATCTGGGGTTATGACCTCGACAGCCTTAGTCACCCGTACCTAGCGCAACCTACTGTAATTGGCCGAAATTTCAAAAACGGATGTCAGATTCGTGATCAGCACCCCAAATAGCCTACCTCGGCGAAGCTTGGGCGAAAAAAACATTTTTCGATCTCTCCTCGACCTCTGGAACCGTAGCGCGAAAAACTTGTTCATTTCTAAGCGTTTCTGTACGACTAAGAAGTAGCAGTTGTAAATTAGGTACATGCTGTTGCTGTGACTGCGGTCCACTCTGTATGTATTGCAAGTGTCATGCTGCATATGTTTTTCTAATGGAATTATTGCTTCACTCTTGGGTAATAGGCCTTGCCGAATTCGAAGGTTCACACGAGACCGTAGCATGCGTTCCACGTCTTTATTTGGAACTGGTGACTCCTTTCTTGTATCACTGGGTTTGCACTCACAATATGTTCGAAATACAGCACTACTGGATCGTTCCTCCACGTGGTGCCACTGGAAACTGTTCGCCCTGCAAGCTGAGCTAAACGCGGACACTCGATTGCAGGCCTTTGTGACAGGCCGGCCTATGAAGACCCATGTCACTCACATGGTGGTGTATGGCAGTTCAAGTATACCGAGGTAGGGTTATGGCGTCCGCGGGAGCCGACGCGCACTCGCTGAGCCCGGCGAATGGAAGAAGTATGTGAGGGTCACTGGTGCGAGGACGGCATCCGGGGCGGGGGGGCACTGAGCTAGTCCGAAAGTCCCGTAACGTAAGCAGGACCCGCGTGGCAACACTCAATGTAGGTACGTTGATAGGCCGCTGTGTAATTTGGTTGAAGGAGTGGAGCGTAAAAATGTCGATGTCTAGGCGGTGCAGTAGACGAGGTGGTCTTGCTTCAAGTCAAGGGACATAGAACGAGGCTTTAAGGTCGTTCAATGTGGAAGTCCCTGGACCACCATTGGTATCGGAATAATCGTCTCCGAACGATTTCGTGACTCGATTGTAAGCGTCGAACGCTTTGACGATCGATTGATGAAGATCGTTGTCGCCGCTAAGGAGCGACTCTGTCACTTCTTCTCTGCGTATGCTCCACAGACTTGCTGCTGCGATCAAGCCACGGATGAGTTTTGGAGCCTGCTTGATGAGAAGGCAGCAGAGGTACCGTCGAAAGACGTCATCGTAGTCGCCGTTGACCTTCATAGGCACATCGGCGCGACGAAAGCTAGGTAAGGCTGTAATGGTGGATTGGGTTACGGATTGCGTAATGATAGGAGCGTATCAGTGAGTATGCGGCATCGCATAACCTCACCATAGTGAACACCGTATTTCATATTATAGTGGGAATTCCAAAAGCAGATTGACTTCGTCCTTGCGAAGGATCGCGACCGAAGTCTTGTCACAGATGCGAATATCGTGCCATATGAGACGGTCGCCCTACAGCATCGACCGCTTGTCTGCACTTTAACGATCACACCTCTGAGGTTGAGGCAGACTGAGCGTTGGGGTGCAGCTAGAATCAAGTGGTGGGGAATGAAAGAGAAAGAAGCAGCTATAATTTCTCGCGTTCGGTTACCGACAAAGAAAGAAGCCTGGACGACGTAAGGTCGAAATGCAGACATTGCTGTGGACGGACGATGTGAAAGCGAAGGTTAGAGAGAAGAAATCGCTTTATCGTGTGTTTCTCAGCGATAAAACAGCCGAAAACTGGCAGAAGTATCAGAAGGCGAAGAAGGCTGCAAAGAAAGCCGTGGCTGTTGCGAAAGCCACTCATTATGGTGATGTCTACCGAAAGCTCGAATCGCACGATGGTGAGCGGTATTTGTACCGACTTGCTAAGACCCGCCATCGCCAAACCGAGGATATTGAAAAGTTCTTTGGCATCAATGATGAGAGCGGCCATCTTCTGACAGACCGCAAAAAGGCGCTGAAGCGATGGCGTGATTACTTTGAGGAAATTTCCACAAATGAATTTCCTCATCCGGCCATCCCTTCTGTGGCTTCTGTCCACGGTCCCGTCCACAAGCCTACCGTGGAGGAGACAGAAAAGGCTCTTAAGATGATGAAACGCTGAAAGGCGACAGGCCCCGATGATCCGTCAGCCCATTTATGGAAATGAAAGCACTGGTATCCTGCTTAGTGGTTGACTGAGTTCTTCAACCAGGTAGTGAAGGAGGAGAAAGAACCGGAGCGTTGGCACAACAGTATGACGATTCCGATTCGGAAGAAGAAGGGCAGTCCTGCAGACCGCGCTAATTACCGTCAGATTCGTTTGCTTTCTCACAGCATGAAGATCTCCGAGCGAATCCTCGACAGACGAATTCGTGAAATCGTCAAGCTCTCCGACAGCCAGTGTGGCTTTGTAGCTGATTGTGAAACCATATTGATGCAATACACGCCGCCCGCCTTCTGATGGAGAAGCATCGCGAAAAACAGAAGCCGGTGCATATATCATTTCTCGACTTGGAGAAGGTCTTCGACCGCGTACCGCGTGAGCTTATATGGTACACAACTTACCTGAGCTCATGGAGTGGGTGCCGATGCTCTATTCAGCCCAAAGAGTAGAGTGCAAGCTGCAGCTGGAACCTCGAATTTCCCATCTCTGTTGGGGTGTACCAGGATTCTGCGCTTTCTCCACTCCTCTTTGTTGTCGTCATGGATGACAGTACGCGAGATCTTCAGCTGCCTGTTCCATGGACGCTGCTTTATGCTGATGACGTAATGCTCGCTTGCGATGATAAAACTGATCTCTAGCGGCAGGTTCAAGCTTGGTGCGACCGCTTGGCGATGTTCGGACTCAATCTGAACGTCAAGAAGACCGAATACTTCACGACTGACGTTAAATAGTCCGGCTCCCTTAAGATTACGGTACTGAGCTTGCACGCGCTTCGGTGTTTAAAGGCCTGGGTTCAGCAATAGCGTTTCACGGCGGTCTGATGGTTGAAGTGAACACACGCGTGAGTGCAGCTTGGTCCAAGTGGCACTCGTTGACTGGCGTGCTCTGCGATAGGAAGATACCAGAGTACCAGAAGTCGAAGATCTACAGAGCCGTCGTCCGGCAAGTAGCAATGTACGGCGCTGACGATGAGTGTTGGCCAGCGACCAAGGAAGTTGAAATGCGCCTCAGCGTCACGGAGACGAAGATACTGCGCTGGACAGCCGGGGTCACGCGCATTGACCGCATCTGAAACGATAACATGCGGCAGAAGTTCGGTGTCGACCGATAGCTGATAAGATGCGCGAAGCTCGCCTGCGATGGTACGGCCACGTCCTGCGTGGAAAGAAGACAGCGTCCGCAAGTTGGAAGTGTCTGAAAAGCGGCCTAGAGGGCGCCCGAAGCAGCGCTGGGCTGATACGTTACATACTTGAAAGCAGCTGGTGTACACCCTGACCTAACGCTGGATCGGGAAAGGTAGCGTTATGATACGAGTAAAGCTGACTCCGCCATGAAACGGGACAGACGCTGAAGAAGAAGAACTACCTTCTTGAGTAGTATCCTTTCGCATTAAAGCTGTAGAATGCTTTAAATTAAAGGTATAGTAGTAAAAAAGATATACAGCATTAATGGGTGAAGGTCGCTTCATGTGCCATAGGTCGATTATGAACTCTTTTTTATTATTACGAACCTTATTTTTATTTTTATTATTATGAACCCTTTTTTACTTGCAGGAGCACATTGTTGTTGTTCTTCTCAAATGATGCCTGTAGACAGAAAAAAGGTTAGTTTGTGATTGTTTTGTAGATTGAGGGCTGATCCGGATGCATTTAAAGGAATCGGCGGCGATACAAATCCAATACTGGTGGCGAATACATTTAAAGCAGCACGAAAAGTTGGCTGAGAAAACTCGGAGAATGTGAGCCTTTATGCCTCGACATCCCTACAACGTCACTTGGTCGACTATGTGCATTGTCGATGTGGAATGTGCGTCTTTTAGCATCGAATGGCGAGGAATGCAGGACATCTCACTGCACAACACCGAGCTGATCGAGCGGCTCAAGGTTATTCGAAGACAAAAGGTAAGGAGATGCACAAATGCTATTGCAGATGCACAAATGCTATTTCATCGAGCTATTGCAGAGACCTGGATTATTGACTTATCCGTTCAATTAACTAACGGTTCAAACATCTTTAATCATTTACGTTGCGCCAGAACCTACCAAAACCACCGCATTTACCATTTCATTCTGCTTCCTGACGTTGCCGAGTGCGGTCGCCTTTTAGCCGTGAGCTTTTTGTTCTGATCATTTTCATATACATTCCTTTCAGTTCCGGTCTATTTGAGGTTTCACTCTTGGTTGCATCGTAAAGGAAATGGCTAATAATCGCAAAATCGAACCTAAGCAGAATACGAAGCCTGATTTGCCCTCTGATTCCCAGTCGAAGACTGATTCTCAAGGACTTTCATGCCTTCGTCAGATGTCGCTGTCAGACATCCTTCAAGCAATTATGGCACGTAATCAGGATCCAATTATTAATGAGATGCTTCTCGTAGCATGTGAAAAGATATCTGTTGAACATTCTGAGGCCATCGAAGCTGAAAAACGCTCACGTAGCATAGTTGTTTCTGGGGTAGAAGAGGCAGCTGACAATCTTTCCCATTACGAACGTCAAGCTGATCTCGATGTTAAGGTTTGCAATCTCATGTGTGCTTTAAAAGTTGAGTGCAAGCCAATGGAGGTTTTTCGAATGGGAAAATCTGACTCCAACCGTCCGAGATTACTTAAGATTGTGCTATCTACTACCCGACACTGGCGACAAGCACTTGCAAACGCACGACTTTTGCGTGGCATAAATGGAATGGAGCACATATACATTAGGCGTAGCATGACAACAGAAGAGCGTAAACGTGATTATGAGCTGAGACAAATGGCTAAGGAAAGGAATGCTAACATAGGGCGGCGTGAGTGGGTAGTTTATCGCAGCGAACTCAAACATGTTTCGGAATTGCCTAACAGACAATCGGGAAACGTATAAGCTTGCACGGTAATTGCCCCCCCCCTTTTTCTGTTGTCTCATGAATGCCCGTAGTCTCTCTAATAAACTACATCATTTTCATTCCTTTCTCTCAAATATTAAGCCCGCCGTAGTTTTTGTAACAGAAACCTGGTTATCTCCAAAAATCAAAGACTCCGAAGTGACTGCTGATTTTCCTTATACCATTTATCAATTCGATCGTCCAGCGAAGAGAGGGGGTGGAGTTTGTATGTTATTTTCTAGCAACCTTTGTGCACAAAAAATTGAATCAGTTTCTTGTTTAAGAGCTGATGTTTTGTGTGTTGATATGCTATGTGCAGCTACGTCAACTTTCACAAGATTTATACTTGTCTACCGCCCACCTAATTCACACAGCAGCGATGATGACTTTTTACTTGATGAACTCCGTGCTCTTTGCTCTCTGTTGTGGATACTGTTTTACTTGGTGACTTCAACCTAAAGGTTAGTTGGCAAGACTGTCGACCGCTCGACTCCATCGCCTCCCGATATTTAAGCTTTTTCGATAGCTGCGGGCTAAAGCAACTCGTCAATCAACCGACACACGAAGGAAACACACTCGATATCATTCTTACCACCTCTGATAACATATCAAACATCGAGATTCTTCCTTCTCTAGCTAATTCTGACCATAGCGTTGTTGGTTTCAAAATAAGTGCCCCTCGTCTTTCCTCCACACTGTTACCACTGCCAGATTTTCTCCACACTGATTTCCGTTCACTTAACGGATGTCTTGAAAGAGTTGACTGGCTCAGATTATTCGATGCGTATGAATCAACATCTGATCTCTACAGAAGGTTCTGTACTGTACTCTATGACTTGCTGGGAAAATTTGTACCATTTAAAATCAGACAGCCCTTCTCATTGAAACTTCCGCAACACATACTTAATCTACTAGCACAGAAACAGAACATCTTTTCCAATTCTATTAACCCTATGCAACATCCATTATACAAAAAAGTATGCTCCGATATTGACTACCATTTAAGAAGGTTTTTAGATTACAAAGAGCGACGTTTAGCATCTCGTCCATCCATGAAAAGCCTTCACCTATATATTAGAAAGAAAATTAAAGGTCACCAACAAGTTCCTGTCCTTATAGATAGAGATGGCTCAATGTGCATTTCCGATTCTTCCAAAGCAAGTGCTCTTGGAAATTTCTTTTCAAATGTGTTTTCAACTGAATCTCTTGAATCTAATGAACATCCTAAGCCTACCTTTCATTTAGTTACTGCCACATGTAATCAAGAAAATCTGTATATCCATCCTTCTGCTATCACTCGAATACTTAAGCATATGAAAATTTCCGTGACGGAACCTTATGATGGTATACCACCTATAGTATTCAAAAAATGCGCTCTGTCCATTTCAAAACCACTTGCATATATTTTCAATGTTTCGTTCATGTTAGGAGAAGTGCCGGGAATTTGGAAGGAGGCTCTGGTTACAGCCATACCGAAAGTTAATAACGCCAAACTAGTATCTGAATACCGGCCAATAAGTATCACACCGACACCTATCAAAATCATGGAAAAGATTATTAAAAAACGGCTCTTGTCATGGATCCATAAATTCCATCCGTTCCCCTCTGAGCAGCATGGCTTCCTAAGTGGAGCTTCCACTACAACAAATTTGGTGGACAGTTTGCACGATTGGACATCAGCTCTGAGTAGTGGAAAATCGGTTGATGTGTTTTTATCGATCTAGCTAAAGCATTTGACAAGGTGAACCACAACAAACTTATTCACAAGCTAAAGCTCCTAAAGATTCCGGATAATCTGTTGAAGTGGATTATTTCATACCTTTGTGATCGATACATGACGGTTAAACTTGGTAAGGAATACTCTGAAAGACATCACTGCACTAGTGGCGTACCTCAAGGCGGGGTAATCTCACCTTTACTTTTTATTGTCTACATAATCGATCTACCTAAGATGCTCGCGATTTCAACACATGTAAAAGTCCAGATATACGCTGACGATGTCAAAATCTATGGGGTTTATGATAAAGGGAACTGTGATGAAGTACGTTCTGCTCTAAAAAAATGTATGCAACTTCTAAACGAATATTCAGTACAATGGGACCTCACGGTAAATCTGAACAAATGCTCTGTATTTCACATAGGAAAAGGGTCTTGTAATGAATACTGTATAAACGGAGTCATACTTACGAAATCTGAAATCGCCAAAGACCTGGGTGTTTTGATGGATACAAATCTAAGGTTTTCAGAGCATATCAACTACACTGTAAAAAAGCTTATGCAGCGCTTTTTTCTCTTCTTCGTAATGTTCATGTTAAAGATCCAACACTACTCGTTCGTCTGTTCAAAACCTACGTTTTGCCACATCTTGATTACAACTGTCCAGTATGGAATCTCTGCGCAAAAAAATACATTCTCCAACTTGAAAATGTCCAGAAAACATTTACAAAAATAGTTTTCCGCAGAATTAATAATTACTCTCGACATGTTAACATACCATGTTATTCTGACCGACTAAGATTACTAAACCTGCAAAATTTACAATGCAGAAGGGCAATTGCTGATCTCGTTTTTTGTTTTCGAGTACTTCGCAGAGAGACTCGTCTTAACCCCAATAAGTACTGGGTTTACATACCATGTAGCGAGAGAATTGGTAGTTTCACCATTCACTGTAAACATCCAACAACTAAATGTCGTGGAAAAATCTTTAACTCACCATTTTGTCGAGTTGCCAGATGGTTCCAGCGCATTCCAGCAGAAATTTTTTGTTCCGAAAACAGCTACATCTTCAAAGCAGGGTTGGAAAAGCTCGATCTTTTGCAAATTCTAGGAAATAATAATGTCTAACGATGATGTCTTTGATTGCAGCCAACATTCACTTTTATCCTTGCCATGGTTTGTCAGAGACAATCTGCCGGCCCCGCTCTTCATCTTGCAGCTCAGTCTTCAGGAAGATACCAGCAGTCCAATGAAGCAGTAGATTTTTAAGAATACAGTTCTCAATCATGATTGTTAATTACAATGAGTGTTTTTCTAACCAACATAATAATTCTCAGATCGTAGGCGAGTTCATTGTCTTATGGATGATATACATGTATGTATCAATGTAAAGGCGGCGTCAGCAAGAGTAGTCCCGGGTTGCATTTAATATTCTTTATACATTTTCTTTTTCTTGCTTTTGTTCAACTTAAACGAATCTTGTTCTCCGTACCGACGTCTTTCGTTCGTGCGTTTGAATATGCGCAACTCCCTTCTATGCTACCGCCTGAGGTGCGTACCAATTTAAAGAGGCCTTTGAGATACAGGGCCCGCCTCGGGGTCGTGTACGTAGAAGGTCGTAGACTTTGTGCATCTCATAATTCGCATGCAAGACGTCCTCGCGAAAAGAATTTCATCTACGCTTCATGTTCTTTTTATTGTTTTCAACAGCCTTTGCAGGTTATTTTTTTCTTCCATTGTAAGAAACAATGCGGACTACTCTTCGACAAACCTCTTTTTCCATTAACAATGAACCAGGCAATGAACTCACAACGATCTCAATTTATTCAATTTCAAACTGGAGTTCCCACATTCACCAATGGATTGAAAAACACTCAAACTGAACATATGTCATGTATGTGGTCTGACGTAATCTACAGTATCTGTTTTGTTTATTATTTATGGCACACATTTTGTGTAGTGAATAAATAAATAAAATAAATTTTCGCAGTGGGTGATCAAAGATGGTTGGAGCAGACTTTCTGCTATTGGAGCAGCTTATATTCCAGGGCTTGCATGTTTGCGGAGTTTCTCAAGCTTGATGTAAAGTTTTCTGTCATGCCGGGAATCCTCTGAGAGTGCGCCGTGCACAATGCATATAGGATCGAACTTATCAATCGTATCAATCGAGGGGGAACAGCTTGTAAAGTGAGCATTTGGGTAGTTTTACAGAAATTCCCAGCCGCCCTACTCAGGAAATGCTGTACTCTGTCCCGGCTAGACTTTGGAGTGCGCACAGCACAATGTATATGGGATGGAACCTATCAATCAACTGGGCGCGACAGCTCGCAAATTGCACCGCGGGCATGTTCCGAGCGCAGTAATTCTGTCAAGTTTGAATCTTTCCGGCTGCAACTTGTGGATTTTGTAATCAGTAGAAAGTTCAGGAAGTGCGCTGGAACACAGCGACGAAGCTTATGACTGAACAAAGCTCCAGCGGCGCGAAAATGCAGTTTATCCTTGTGTAACACGATTTTTTCCGAGTTCAGTCGACTACTGCGGGAAGAGAAGGAGAGCTAACGGCATGCAAATGCGTGGGCGAGCACGAGGCTGAAGGCACTTTACGACGACGTGTTCGCACCTCCAGATGCGTAAACTGCTTTAGCACAATCTGCCATTTAGAGTGGCGGAGGGCAACGGTGAAGTTCCTTCCGCCCTTACTCGCCCAAATTTGAGTT
The DNA here is from genome assembly GCA_947396885.1 of Heligmosomoides polygyrus polygyrus. NCBI lineage: Eukaryota > Metazoa > Nematoda > Chromadorea > Rhabditida > Heligmosomidae > Heligmosomoides > Heligmosomoides polygyrus. Next base: position 67,815,768 of record OX377203.1, read on the forward strand.
CTCGATACTCGCAGTGGTACCATTCTATTCAGCTTGACAATCTCTATCGAACGATGTCAATCTTGACCAATTCTGGGAATATCGATTTTTTGACAATTTCCCTCGAGGACGGAGGCGCTCTTTGCCGAGTCTATCCGGATGATGACGTCATCGAAAATCGATATTTTCGAAATTGGCTGAATGTCATCATCCAAAATCATCTTGGGGTTATTTGGTGCGGTGATTACGAATCCCGCGGTTTTTAAACCGTTTTTAAAAATTCCGCCGGTTTTGGTAGGTTTTAGATTTTCTCCTGGATAACCGTGGGTGGTCGAGTCAGAAGCACCGATTTTGCTCAGACTTCTTCTAAGGGCAAAGGTTATTCATGGTGCCGACTACGATGCCGAAGCCCCTTTGACCGATTATGGCAGGAGACCACCCATACCGAGAACTGCGGGTGAGTGGCGAGTGATCCTGACCCTACCAACCTCAAGTGGCTGCAACATGCCAAAATCGGCGGAATTTTCAAAAACGGACAACCCCCTAGACGATTTTTGACGAAGTTTGGACAAGAAAATTTGACAAATTTCGAAATCGTCGACTTTCGATGACGCCATCAACAGGGCAAGCTCGGCGAAAAGCGCCCTCGTCCTCGAGGGAAGCTGTCAAAAAAACCAATTTTCCCGGAATTGGCCGAGATTGACAGCGTTCGATAGAGCTTTTTAAGTTGAACAGAACGGTATCATCTCCTGTTTCAAAAACTCAAATGTGGGCGAGTAAGGGCAGAAGGAACTTCACTGTTGCCTTTCGCGGCTCTAAAATGGCAGATTGGGCTAAAGCAGTTTAGGCATCTGGAGAGCTGCGAACACGTCGTCGTAAAGCGTCTTCAGTCTCGTGCTCGTACACGCATTTGCATAAGTAGGGCGGCTGGGAATTTCTGTAAAACTACCCAAATGCTCTATCTACAAGCTGTCCCCCCCCCCTCAATTGATACGATTGATAAGTTCGATCCTATATGCATTGTGCACGGCGCACTCTCAGAGGATTCTTGGTATGACAGAAAACTTTACGTCAAGCTTGAGGAACTCCGAGAACGTGCAAGTCCTGTAAAATAAGCTGCTCCAATCCAAAGAGCCCGTTCCAGTCATTTTTTGCTCACCCAATGCGAAAACGGGACCAAATTGTATACACGTTTGTGTAGATCTCGGAGAGACGAATCGAACGGTACCAGCCGTTTCTCAAGAAACTCAAATTAGAGGAATTGTGAGCACGCAACGGTTTCCGAAGGTTTGCCACCGACAACTCGTCCGCGATCGCCCTTCGCAATGGAGCGCAAGTTTTCAATTTCGAACATTTTCATGGCTTCATATGAACGATGTATACCAAATGATAGAGCTCGAACTCGTGAGCTCAAATATATCCTTGGTTTTTGGAACGAATGAATTTTAGGTGAGTTATATCAAAAAAGATTAGAGAGTTATATCAAAATCGCTATTTTTGCGTTTATTCAAAAGCGCATCCGGTACTGCAGTAGGTGAACGAGGATGTGTAGTTTTCGAGTCGTCTTCAGTTTGTGTCTCTACTGTAATATCCATGTCGCTACGGCGTAGAGGCAACGGGTCACGGAAAAAGATGCGCTCTCAGGATGTTTCCCTGTTAAATCACCATGTCAACTGTCATGTTCGTAATATTGAAACAAAGCCAGTGGCTATGCGAACCTACCATGCGGTCCAAAGCCTCAAATGCTGCCAGATTCCTTATAAGTAGACTGCTCTCATGTTACAACACTTATAAATGCATAGGACTTGATCAGCTGGGAGGAATTTCTCAACTGCGAAAGTGCTGACCGGTTACCCAGCCAGCAACACCGAGCCCCAGCAGTAGCATACGCAATACCTGTTCTTTCTGACATTCTGTCAAAGCTGAGACCTCGCTTTTTTACCATATACAAAAGCTTTTTTAAGGCTACATTCTTGAAGTGACGCTGGGGAGGCAGTCGGTGGTCCCATCCAGGATGACACTGAAGATCCCGACAGTGCTTAGGAAGTAAATTAACGTCGACTAGCGCCCTGACACCCGCCGCTTCGCGATGATCCAAGGCAGCCCTCGCCGCGGAGGTAATGGTGACCTGGCCGACCACGGGAGCCCGCGATCGACTTGATTTGGTGTGATTACAATCCATGGTGAGCTAGGGGGATCAGAGGGCTTGCAATGGCAGTTCGGGGATTTGGACTGGTGTGAACCCTACCATCTCCTCTATTAGAATTTTGAGCTCTGTCGAATGAGCCAGAAAGGATTTTGCCTCTACAACCCTTAGGTCAGAGGCATACTTCTATGGCCGCGATGCCATCGCTGTGCTCAGTTCATGGTCATTCCGCCGCACGCGGTCGAATAATCAAAGCAAACTTTGCCGCTACCGCCACAACAGTGGCGGTTGGCATGCGCGGTGGCTTCCCGCCCCGTCGCTGGCATGGCATACTTTTTCGCGCCGCGCGCGGTGCCTAGCGTTGGTCCTGGACGGATCGCCGTCGCGCTCCCTTGCAGAGCGATGAGCGATGCGACGAGCACTGAGAAGTTCAAATCTTTTCGTGTCGCTCTGCAAAACTCGGAGGTGGAGCGTTCTACCCCCTTGTCCCCCTGGCCCGCTCACCCCCCAACCCCTGGGCTTGCTCGAAAGTCCAGTGGCTGCCTTACGAGATAGTGGAGACGCAGACATTTGCCACGCCTCTGTTTAAAGGGCGTGGGATAGAACGCCATTCCACCGCGAAACTCATCGCCGCGATGGAATCTCGGCGGCGGGAAGTATGCGCGAAGCCTTGAAGCGATTTTTAGGCGCTGTTTGCTTTTCGTTAAATATCAGTATAGAAGTCTAAACGAACTAGCTTCAACATAATATTTCTTAAGCATTTCGTAACTGATTTTTCTATGGAACCTTACAATGCATAGGATCATATCCTTCAACGCTAAGGCTGATTAGGTAGCTCACCAAATCTAATGTTAAATATACATCTTGCTGCATAATTTTCTTGTTTCTCCGGGACTAATTCGTCTTGAATGGTACCTCCCGACGAAGCTATGGAAGGCAGTTGACGATAATTACTACAAAGTTCACTAGAGCTGCAATAACTCGATATCTCTCTGTCGACATTATATTATATGCATCGCTCCTTCTAAGGCGAGTCATTCCATCAAGTTTCAAACTGGCAACGTGCTTTACGCACTGAAGGATCATAATGTTATTTCCAAAAAAGTTGATCACTTGGGGTTCTCTTAGAAGGTGTCTCGTCTACCTAGTTGGATCCTTCGTGCAATTCCAGACTGGAGGCATGCCTTGCAGTTAGTCCTGACGTAAATAAAACCGATATTTAACGAAAAATAAACAGCGCCTGAAAAAATCGCCTTAAAGGTTGTCGAGGTACAATCCTTTCCTGACTCATTCGATAGAGCTCGAAATTCTGATACTGGAGATGGCAGAACCTCCTAGCTCTCTATCGACTGTAATCACTCCAAATCTGGCCGATCCGCAGGCTCCCGTGGTCGGCTGGGTCATCGTCGCTTCTGCGGCGAAGGGTACATCAACGGGAAGCGGCGGGTGTCACGGCGCGAGCCGACGCCAATTGACTCCGCAGGCAGCGTCGGGATTAGCGACTACCATCCGTGACGCTGCAACCTGTCGCGTAAGTGTCTTAACACAGAGTCCTGCACCACCTACTGCAGCAGGCGGTACAGCTGAAAGGACTGCGGAGAATGCCTGCGAGGATTCCATACGTAAGCGCTGAAGAGGATGCTAAGCTACGATTTTTCTAAAATTTGGCAACTGCGGAAGAAGTGCTGCGACTCGCACCACAACACGAGATGGGAGTTGCAGTACTTGTTGTTGCACATATACCGCTAAGAATTGACGCGTGGTAGCACGTTAGGGCCTGTTCATACTTCGCAACAGCAGCGACAAGATCGCAGCGCGGGGAAGTATGAACAGGCTACAGCAGCGAATAGAGCGACTAGAGCGACAAGAGCTGCTGGAGCGACAACGCCGGCGCGCGAGTATGAGCACTTTTGCGGTCTGCTTTAAGCATTCCGCACACTTTTGTGGCAGCGCGGTAGCCCTTTCTTTAAGCGTGGGGCAGAGACGCAGAGTCGCCGCGCGAGGGAAAGCTAGCCTCCGTGGCCTGCAGCTGATGTGCCGCCTACGCGGCAGACACGGTGGCAGCTGCAGTAATCCTTCAAGGCATTGTTGCCGCACTGCCGCGTTGGTGATCGAGCGAGCGGAAGGAGTGCCGCGTGAACTCTAGCACGCGGCAGTGGAAGCCGCGTAAGCGGCTGTTCTGGCCTCTGCCACGTGTGCGGCTGCCGCAAAAGTATGCGGAGGGCTTTAGTCGATTTGCATGTTTTGCACGGGCGACGGGAGCGACGATAGCGCAGCGCGAGTGGCGTGCGCAGCATGCGCAGCGACAAGAGCGACAAAAGCAACTGGATCGACAGCGCCGGCGCTCGAGTATGAACACATTTCGGCGGCGCGCGCTTGGTTTTAACCGGTATGCATGTTTTGCACGGGCGACAATTCGCCCCTGTCGCGAAGTATGAACAGGAGCTTTGGAAGAAGCGCCGACTATCGCAAATCCACACGCCAAGTCGAAGTTCTTACAATAAGTCGGGTTCTGCTCACGCTAGCCGAGCCATCCGCATTCGGTGAATAGGAAACGGACCTGTCCGTGAACGACGAAGTACGCAATTGTTAAATGGGTATAGGCCAAACATGCATTCAAGCCCCACCATAACTCGTCAAAGCATGATGCACAGCGCGTCGCAAACGAATTAATTATCGTTGTTCTTTAACCTTTATTCATTTCACCACTAAGAATAAGGCCATGTTAAACGATAGGCACATCTGCCTTGAAAGAATTGATATCTGTTGTCTCAGCAATTGGGAGAAATCCGTGATAACATTAGGTCGAGCCATGATTTTTACAACAAAATTTGACGTTCCTCAAAAACTAGCATTATGACAAAAGAAAAATGATTGACTCTGCCGGAGTATTTTACTTTATTCCCAATGATCCTCTTTTCATGCACTGAGTGGATTTCATCTTTAGAATTTGGTCGTTTTCGATCTGAAGAATTCTGCCACCGCCGTGACACATCGACTTCGCTGAAGCGCTTTCATCGAAGAAAGTGATTTCTTGACCGCAAATGATAATAGTTGCACGGCGCAATGTCGAGGCAACTCGCGGTACACTGATCATTACACAACCACTAGATGCACAAAAGGAGGTGCTCTTAAGCCTCGGTTTTGACATCAGGACCACTGGCTCATTGCATTTCAGCCATTAGTTTCCGCTTTTATGGTTGTCGTTAAAAACAGCAGCAACAGTAGGGATTTCATCCAGGCCTCCTTGCTTGAACCGTTGTAGGAGCTTTCGGCAGTCGAAAGCACAGCGATTTGCCATAGCGTTCGTTAAACGACTGCCAAAAAATTAACAGAAGCTGTTACATCTATATTGTAGTCAAGACGATAATAATAATTTTAAATGTAAATCTAATTTTACTTTCTCAATAAGACAAGGTACCTTAAAACCTTGTCTCGGCCAGTGACCACGTCGCTTTAGACGAATTTTCGTATTTATTTTTTACAATATCAATAATAAAATAGACTAGCCATGCTATATTTTGATACCCATGTCAAAATACTAATATTTCAAATGTCATATAATTATTTGATAATATAAATATGTGCTAGATATTGGTTGTCATTTTTTAAAACTTTCTTTAACCTTACCAACATTTATTTATTATAATAATATTATTTATTATAATATATATATTATATAATAAGCAGCTCTGTTCAATTTAATTAAATAAAATTTTTCAAACCTTTCCTCCTCTCTTTATGTATATAAATTATATAAACATTTTATAAGAAAAATAAACAAAGTATACAATCATTATTTTGTATATAAAATAACCTTCACAAGTTTATATTTATTGAAGATAAAATTAAGAAAATTAAGAAAATATTTTTTAAGTGAATAAAAAAAACAAATTTGGAAATATTCGTAAAATAACGCAAAATTCACTTTTAAAGCCTTTTTTCAACTATAGAACTTAATTCTAATGTGTGTTCTAATGCATACATTCAGTTGAAATCTAGGGATAAGAGGACCACACCTCCTGCCTTAATAAAAAAGAGGTTCTTTTGAAGGAGTGATAAGAGCAGGAGTTTGCGGGAGAAAACTTCTGTGCTTCCAAAAGAACCGTTCCTTAAAATACATTTGCGTTTTAAAAATTAATGAAAAACAATTATTTCTAATTGAAGGAACACTAATAGTGTGGTATGGACTACATACCTGCGCTAACCCAGTGGCAGTCCCACTAAATACCTCCCCTAGCTCAAAACAGTGTAGAGCTTGGGCCTGTTCTACACTTTATTATTTCGGCCTGCTCAAAGAACACACACTAGTAACCCTTCCAACCCAAATCATTACTATATAAATAATAATTTATCTAAAAATAAGGTTAACGGCATTAATATTTTAAATACTTTTGGAATTGACAACAAATGCATTAATTGTTCTGAAAATTGTAATATTCGCACAATAGTTAATAAAACTTAATATATTCATTCCTCAGTCACAAATTTAAGGATTACCACTTATAGCAGAAACAATGGTAATTGCAATGTAAGTAATGTTGTGTATTGTATAACATGTCAAAAACAATGTATCGGAATCACAACTAGAAAACTAAAATACAGAATTAAGGAACATCTGTACCAAATTAAAAACCCTAAAATTAATAAATATTTATATTCACATTTGAAAATAATTGTAATAGTTTGTCAATTAAGATAACAATTCTAGACTCTTTAGAAGATGATGTAGACAAGGATATTCTTCTACAAAAAACTTCTTCGGGTAAAACTAATTAATACAGCTTACCCTTTTGGTTTTAATGACCATATTGAAGGTAACGGAAATATATCTGATATTGATAACCCTAGAAAATCATCTGTTTTATAAATTAAAAATGACAAAAGTTAGGAAAAGAAATGGCAAAAATAATAATAAACGAGGAAATAAAAACATAAACAATACATTCGATATGGGTGAATTTTTTAATAGATTTAATCAATTAAATTCTATAGCAGAAATGTATAGATACATGAATACTTTTAAGAAAAAACATTTTTAAAAAGTTACAAATATAACATGTAATAAAGAAAGTCTGGTTAATATAGATCCAAATAATTGTAGAGTTGTTGTTAGCATGTTATGTAAATTCAAAAATTTGACAATAATAACAGTAATTATTTAAAACTACAACAAAAACATAATAACTATATTAACCTTGGAGTCACATATATCGTTAATGTTATAGATAAAGTAAACTTGAATAACATATTTAACAATAAGTATATACGTGAAGGGCACGTGTAGCGCAATCGGAGGAGGCGCGACTGTTGCGTGCACCCGATACCAGGTTCCTGGTTCGGATTTCCCGCCCAGGCCAACCAAGCTTTCCATCCCTCCGGGGTCGGTGAATTGGTACCAGACTTGTCTGGGAAGGATAGAGCGCTGGCTTGTTCATCGGCTGGCCACCGCAAGTCATTGTATGACCAAATACGCATTCATGTCGCCTCCACGACATCCCGTAGAAGTAGAATGCGCTGGCGCATCCCAGGACGGATTGAGTAACGCCGTCCTTTATCCTTTATCCTTATATGCGTGAAATTATAGAAAACAATTCGAGCAAAAAATGTTGTCTTTCAGATGCGTTTTTAAATCACAACATTCTTTCTCCAAGAAAATGTTTAATTACAATACATTAATTAGAAATACAAACTTATCAGGATTAAATTCAATTTTTAATAATAAATGCCTATGTGTTGAAGAAAAATATGAAATATTTGTAGACAAAACACATGAACATATTGTCACAGGTAATTTAGAAATAGTTTCAGATAAAGTCATCAAAATTTCAAAAGGAACAAAATTTATCCCTAAACATAATGTTTCAAAAGAGAGCATTCAACTCTGGTTTGAAGAAGTTTTCTCTTTATTTATTTATTTATTTATTTATTTATTTATTTATTTATTTATTTATTTATTTATACTCTTCATCGCAACGACATAAAGATACGCGAGTCTTTCTTGCGAAGAGGTCAGCAGATTTCTTTGTTGCATCATTCACCATCCATTCCCAGTCGATCACATCTTTTGCCTTTCGTCCTCGATATCGTGCAATATCGTCGAGCCATCGTGTCCTCGGTCTCCCCGTACTTCTTTTTCCAGACGGCAGCCACTTTGTCGCTTCTCGAGCCCAAGAGGTGCACGTGTTCAGTGACAATTTATGGGCGTATATCCATTTACGCCTCAGTGCGGAAATTATCCAGTCCTTCAAGCCAGATCTTCTTCTTATCACTTCGCTTTTATTTTATCAGCAAGGCGGATACCGAATATAGCGCGCTCTAAGCGTCGCTGAGATGACTGCAAACTGATGGTCATTTCTTTAGTCCAGGCCCATGACTCGCAGCCGTATATTATCGCTGGAACAACGCAAGTGTTGATGAGATTTCTTTTAAGGGAAATCGCCACAGTGCTTGAGCAGAGGAAGTGCTTCTCTTTATTCCTGGATAAAATTAGAAATAAATATAAGTTAAAAGATTTTCACATTATTTTGATAAAACAAAGCTCAGTATTTTAAAGAAAAGATATGGAAATCTTTACTATATCATATTACTGTGGAAAATAACAGTTCTTTTAAAAAATTAAATGCACATAATATAGAATACTTGAATTTTTTAAAAGAAAACTTTGTTATATGCCCTCTTGACAAAGCAAATAATAATTACAGTTTCATTTGTAAAAAAAAATTCTATTTAATCACATTAGCAAAAGAAATAGGAATTGTTTCTAAAAATAGTCAATTAAAAATTTCTGACTATAATCAAACATATGAAATATATAACAAAGAAAACGAACTGGAAGTTATCAACAGACATAAAATATTATGCTTGAATAATAAAATTAAATTTGATGGAACAGAAAGAGTTTCATTGATATATTGTTTACCAAAACTGCACAACAGTGAAATTTTGATTTATTACTGGAACATATAATAGCCCCATACAACCTCTTTCAAAAGAAATGACTGTAGTTTTTACGTTTTTGAAACAACATTTTATTAAATATATTAATGTAATAACATCGAGAAATAAGAATTTTATTGGTTATTGGTCTATTGATAACATAACTATATCTGACAAAATAAGTAAAATCAATATCGAAAATTGGAAACTGTTTTCAACAGACTTTACTAATATGTTTACTAGTCTTCCTCATAATATTATATTGAAAAATATAAAAGAATTAATACAAATATGCTTTCATAATGCAAGTAAGAAATATATTGCATACAATGGACACAATAACATTTATTACACTAATAATAATACACAAGGTCTTCTTCTTCTTCTGGTGTCGATGTCCGTTCCTCCACGTGGTGCCACTGGAAACTGCTTGCTTCGGCGAGCCGAGCCAAACACGAACTTCGAATGCAGGCGACAGGCCCTAGTGACAGGCCGGCCTACGAACATCCTGTGTCACATCATGTGTTTGATGACGTTTAAGAGCTTTCGAGATAATGCTACGGCGTCCGCGGGAGCCGACTCGCACTCGCAAAGCCCGGCGAGTGTGAAAAGTATGTGAGGGTCCCTGAGGCGAGGACGGCATCGGGGGCAACTGAGCTAGTCCGAAAGTCCCGTAACGTAGGCAAGACCCGCGTAGCGACGTTGAAAGTGGGTACGTTGACGTGCCGCTCGTGCGAGTTGGTAGAAGCGCTGGAGCGAAGAAAGATAGATTTCTGTGCGGTGCAGGAGACGAGGTGGTCCTGCTGCAAGTCAAGGGACATAGGACGAGGCCTTAAGGCCGTTCTATGTGGAAGTCCCAGGACCACCAGTGGTGTCGGTATGATCGTCTCCGAACGTCTCCGTGACGCGATTGCAAGCGTAGAACGTTTCGATGACCGCTTAATGAAGATTGTTGTCGCCGTAGAAGAGCGACGATGCCATTTCTTTTCTGCGTATGCTCCGCACAGGCTGTTCCGAGCAAACCAAGGATGAATTCTGGTCCCTGCTTGATGAGAAGACAGCGGAAGTGCCGTCAGAAGATATGATTGTTGTGGCAGGTGACATTAATGGTCACGTCGGAGCAACGAAAGACGGTTACAGCTGTCATGGTGGTTCTGGATATGGCTCACGCAACGCCGATGGTGAGCGTATACTTGAGTATGCAGACTCACATGACCTCACCATCGTGAATACCAAATTTCGAAAGCGTGACTCCCACCTCATCTCGTTTTATAGCGGGAACGCTAAAACGCAGATTGACTATGTCCTTGTTAGGCGTCGCGACCAAGGTCTTGCGAAGACCGTGCTGTATGAGACGGTTGCCACGCAACACCGTCCACTGATCTGCTCGCTGAAGATCAAACCTTCGAGGTGTAAACATGCCGAGCGATGCGGGTCGGCTAGAATCAAATGGTGGCGACTGATAGAGGAGGAGGCGGCAGTTATTTCTCGCATTCGGTTGCCGAAGGTGATAACTGCCGACGAAACCTGGAAGATGCTACCGATGCGATAACTCGGGCTGCACGCTTCGAAATCGGCACAACGAAGCCTGGACGACGCTGGGTTGACAAGCAGGCATGGCTGTGGACTGATGATGTCAGAGAGAAAGTCCGAGAAAAGAAACGGCTCTATCACGTATTCATCGGTGATAAAACAGTCCATAATTGGCGAAATTATCGAGAAGCGAGGAAAGCGGCAAAGAAGGCAGTCCATTCACGCTGTTCGTCTTTTGCTAGAGAAGCACCGCGAGAAACAGAAACCGGTGCATTTTGTCTCCGTGACTTGGAGAAGGCCTTCGACCGCGTTCCGCGAGATGTTATATGGTACGCGAGAACATGGTGTTCCTGAAGAGCTTATTGAGTGGGTGCGCACTCTGTACTCTTGCCCAAGGACTCGAGTGCGAGCGCCAGCGGGCACCTCGAAGGGAATATCCCATCTCTGTAGGGGTGCATCAGGAATCTGCGCTATCCCCTCTGCTCTTCGTCGTCGTGATGGATGCAATATCACGAGATCTCCAAATGGCGGCACCTTGGACATTGCTGTATGCTGACGACGTTATGCTTGCATGTGAGGATAAAACCGAACTCGAGCGACAGGCACAGGCGTGGTGCGATCGCTTGGCATTGTTCGGGCTCAAGCTAAAGATCGAAAAGAGGGAATACTTGACTACGGATGTGAATGAGCACGGATCTATTAAGATCAATGGTACTGAGCTCTCACGAGTTACATCTTTCAAGTATCTTGGGTCAACAGTCACGTCCGACGGCAGCTTAAAGATGGAGGTGAATGCGCGTGTGAGTGCAGCCTGGTCCAAATGGCGCTCGCTGACTGGGGTGCTTTGCGACAGGACAATACCTGAGCACCTCAAATCGAAGGTTTATAGAACAGTAGTCCGCCCAGTAGCGACGTACGGTGCTGAGTGCTGGCCCGTGACGAAGGAAGTTGAAAGCCGCCTCAGTGTAATGGAGACGAAGATGCTACGGTGGACGGCTGGAGTTACGCGTTTGGACCGCGTTCGTAACGACACCATACGACAGAGGTTCGGTGTCGCCCCGATATCCGAGAAGCTGCGCGAAGCTCGTCTTCGATGGTACGGCCACGTCCTTCGCGCTAACGACGACACCGTGTGTAAGATTGGCCTGAATCTTGTGGTCCTTGGAAAGCGGCCCAGAGGACGCCCGAAGCAACGTTGGCTAGATACGTTGCGCTTGGACTTAGAGATGGCTGGTGTGCACCCTGATCAAGCGTTTGATCGGGAGAACTGGCGTCACCACACCAGAAGAGCGGACCCCGCCACCAAGCGGGACGAGCGGACCCCGCCACCAAGCGGGACAGACGCTAATGAAAATGATGATGAAGGTTTTCTTCTTCTTCTCCTGAGCGTTTAGTCCCGCGCAGTCGCAGGGTCCGCTGTTCTTGTGATCTGTCGCCACCTCATCCTATCAACGGCGTCATTTGCCGTGGCGCCGACTTCGGCGAGATCTCTCTTCATGGCGTCCTTCCATCTTTTCCTTGGGGCTCCTCTTTCTTCCGGGTGCCTCGAAATCTAGGACCAACCTTGTGGGGTGATCCTCTGGTCTTCTAAGGACGTGTCCATACAACCTCAGGCAATAATAATACACAAGGTAAATATAAATATTATACAGCAGAAGATTTAATGTTTTTTACTGAATATTTACTTAAAAATAGTTTCACAATTTTTGCAGGCGCAATTTATAAACAAATTGAAGGAGTACCTCAAGGAAGTAATTGTAGTCCATTACTTGCTGATCTTACGTTATCAATATTTGAATGTAAATTTTGTAAAAAGGTAGTAACACAAAATCGTCATATAAACATACACCCATTTAGATACATAGATGATATTCTTATAATTCGCAATAAAAACAATCAACATATACAAGAAATACTTGGTGAAACATATGAAAATTCTCTTCAATTTGAAACAACACACGAGTCAGATTACGAATGCAGTTATCTTACAAATTACGAATGCAATTATCTTGATCTGAATATCAAAATTATTGACAATAGGATAGTCACAAAATTATATAATAAAATAGATAATTTTAAATTTTATGGCTTTAGATTCCCCCATTTCAATTCAAACATTTCTATAAAAGCTAAAAAATCAATCATGTTCACAGAAACATTAAGATTAGTTAGATGTTGCACGGTTTAAACGATTTTATTGAAAACCTTATTTAATTGATAATTCGACTTATTAAAATTAACTATCAAATAGATATAGTCATAAGAAATATATTTAAATGTTTAACCCATTGACGACCGCGCGGAAAATCGCGTGTGTGCCGCGTGGGACCGCGCGCTGGGACCGCACGGACGCTGCAATCTCGTGAAAACACTAATTCACGATATTCCGAATGAAGCTCCCTGTCCAAAAGCTCCCGCTCATATTGAGGAAGGCCGGAACAGGTTTGAAGCAAAACTTAGAAGATGAATTTGCTCTTTTAAGAAGGCCTACGAAGAAAAAGGACGCACGTTTGCCGCGAATCGTGCAAATAAGGTGACTACTTGTTGTAGCAGGTGTTTGACATATTTTTGTCTAGACTGTTTTCAAAATTTTCACAAGAAATATGACTAGTTATTCTCTGCATGACTATTTTTACAAGATGTGAGTAGCTGTTTGTGAATAGTGCCGATCTTTGTGCAGCTTGAATAGTGTGTGGTGCTTATTATTTGACTTTATCAGTGCTTAGAAGTAAATAACTGCCGGACCACAGCACAGTAGCATTGTTAGGATCCAAAATATCTAATGATTACTCGTAAACTACGGCAAAAGCGAGAAATAGGCCGTACCGAACAGTTTTATAACCGCGGGCCAAAAACGGCCCGCGCGGTCCCACGCGACAGAAAAACTGCGGGTCGAAAATGGCCCGCGCGGTCGTCAATGGGTTAAATAGAAATAAGCACTTATTATATAAATATAATCAACATAATATATTGCATCTTATACCCAATTTACTTGATTATAATACAAATAATATAAATTACTGATATAGTAACACTTCTCCTATAAAATAATAAGTTTTTGTAGTTAAATATAACATTAGAATGGAAGCGGAAAGTGTATTTCGACGGATAGTGATAAGGGTAGGTTCGATATACTTTAACATAAACATAGTCGGTTTCATTTTATTGCTATTTCTTACACCGATTGGTAAATTTTTTAAGTTACAATACAAAATACAAAAATATACAATATACAATAATACATACATATAAAAAATAAAAAAATAGTTCAAACAAATAAATAAATAAATAAATAAATAAAAAGAATTTGAAAATAATATAATATAATATAATATAATATAATATAATTTAAAAATAATTTTAAAAATATTATATAAAAAATTGAATAATAAGAAATAATAAAGCTTATCTAAATAAATGAATGAATAAATTAAATAATATTTTACTTAATTTTATTAAAATAATAATTTAAAAAAATAGTTATGACTAAGAAATTGAAATCGTAAAAATTTGATTTCAAAGGATCTAAAATAACAGTTAAAACAATACAAGTTCACTGACACTGAGCGGCGGGTTCGTGCAGCGCTCTCGTCTATCTGGTCTAACCCGCTCGTATTCTTGCTAATTCTTCACTGCATTCGTCAGTTGGACTTCATAGCCCTAGCTGTCGTCAGCTTTCGACACTTCTACTTCGACAGTCTTCTATCGGCCGTTTTTCGACCACTTTTCGTCAAGCAGCTGTCTGAAGAAAACTCCGTGCTAGCGGTGTCTGCGAGCGACCCGCAGTCAAAATCAATAGTTGATCGTAGGTCGCCTTCACAGGTCTATTGGTTCTAATTTTTGTTTCGTGTTTCGGACATCTACTCTCCGATAATGGTGAAAACTGGTGAAAGCTTTAAGAATGGGAGTCTCGACAATGGAACGTCTGCTCCTGCTTCCTCGCCTTCACAGGATGGACCTACTTCTGATGAGCTGAGTAAGGCAATCCAGGCGGTCAAGAAGGCGACAGGAGTACCAACTTGTGTGAAGAAGGCGTTGGACCTCTTGGTCAGGCAATTTGTTTCAGTATTAGATGAGAAGAATAAGGTCATTGAGCAGTTGCGTAACGATAATGAAATGTTACGTGAAAAGATTGCAACTTGTTCTGAGGCAGTTCACAATTCGTCTGTTAGTGCTGTGATTTCGAGTCTTGATAGGAATGCTACTGATCAATTCCATGTTGTTAAGGAAGCAGAGCGTCGTAGGTCTGTAGTAATTGGAGGTGTTCCTGAATCGAAATGTCAGTTCATGAGTGATCGTGTTGTTCAAGATTTCAATCAAGTACGTAAGGTGTTAGACTTTCTTGATGTGCAATGTGAGCCTACGGCGGTATACCGTCTAGGCAGACCGTCCGATAATCGAGATAGGCTTTTAAAAGTTGTTCTTCCTGCTACTGTTTTCTAGAAAATGATTCTTCAGCGTGCTAGGCGGCTGTGGTTGTATTCCAATATAGGTGTATACGTTAGGAAGTCTTATCCTCAGGGTCGGGAAGGTCGTGATCGTTATGTTGGCAGCGCTCACGGTGGTGCACCTGTAATCCCTTCCGGTGGAGGGGATGTACGGAGTCCAGTGGGTGATGCCGATGTGTCCACAAATCTATCTTCTCGTCTCAATTTAAACTAGGAATGCGTCAGGATTACTCAGGGCCGTCGTCTTTGGTGACTTGCTTTTATTCAAATGTTCGCTCTGTATCCAAGAATGCGATTCATATTGACTTTGTGTTGGCCAAAAACTTTGATGTTTACTTCTTCACAGAAACTTGGTTGAGACCTTGCCATATTACTTCTAATTTGCTAACTAATATGAGTAGCGACTATCAGGTCCTACGCTGCGATAGAGCAAGGAAGCCTGGAGGAGAGGTTGCCATTATTTTCAAAAAATCTATCGGCTGCGTGGAGGTCTTTTCCGAGTCCGTCCCTGGTTCTTTTTGAGATTCTGTCTGCGGATATGATTTTTGACAGCATTACTGTTAGATTTATCATTGTTTATCGTTCTCCTTTCTGTAAATCAGCTGAGAACGATCAACTAGTCCAGGCTGTAAGCGACCTTTTGGCATGTGAATATCATTCGGTGGTTGTAGGGGACTTTAATTACCCTGACATTGATTGGAGTGATCTGAGTCAGTCTGGTCCATTATCGTCACAATCTTCAATATTCGTGGAGATGGTATGCAGCCACAGTTTGATGCAGTTTGTGTCAGAGCCCACAAGGTGTGATAGAATTCTCGATCTTGTTTTAGCAACTGATCCGTCTCTTATAAGTGAAGTCGCTACGGAGCCCCCTGTCGGGTTGTAGGATCATTGTAGTGTTAGATTTAATAATAACTATACGCAGGTTGAACCTAACGTTACGTATTATCGACAGTTTAGTAGGTGCAACTTCAATCTAATTTGTGATTACTTATCGTCTGTAGCATGGAGACAGTCCTTTGACTGCTTATGCAGCGTGAATGAAAAATATGAGTTGTTCTTGCTGATTCTTCAGCATGCTATCGATATGTACGTGCCGTGGGGACGCGCTAGAGTCAACCATTCATTTTTACCACGTTATCTCCAAAATATGCTCGACCACCGTTCTTGCCTCTTCAATGTGGCAAGGCTTTCTAAGTTGGAAGACGATTGGGCCAAGTACCGTGCGTTTTCGACAAAATTTCATAGGAGCTTGCAGAAATACAACAGCTCTATTGAGAAGAAAATTATCGAGTCGGGTAGTAATCAGAAGTTCTATAGGTTGGTCAATTCGAAGCTCAAGAGTGGTAATTACACTGGGAGTTTAAGAAAAGGTATCAGATTGCGGTTACTGAGGTTGACAAAGCAAATATCCTGGCTGATAAATTTTGTGAAGTTTTCCTTCCAGAAAACGAGGACATGCCAGATTATGACCCAGAAGTTTCCGAGCCTATGCAAACTTTTCCATGGTTCAGTGAAGAGGAACTTTATAAAATTATGATGAAATGGCCCGATTCCAATTCGATAACACCAGATTTGATTCCGGTCTCATTTATGAAGAGGGTTGCTCATGTTGTTGTTACTCCTCTAACGTATATATTTAATCAGTCAATGATGTACTCCGAAGTTCCAAAAAGATGGAAACATTCCTTCATAACTCCTTTACTGAAGAAAAGCCCTGCAAGTGACGTAGGCAACTACAGACCCGTGAGTATTACTTCCTTCCTATGTAGGGTATTTGAAAGGGTAGTGAAAAATCATTTGTTGATTTATTTAAAGTCTAATCACTTGATACCGGCGTGCCAGCATGGGTTTATGCCAGGCAGGTCTATTGAAACTAACTTGTTAGAGGGTATTAATGATTGGTCCAACAGTTTAGACTCCAAGAGATCATCGGATGTAGTATATTTCGATTTCTCCAAAGCTTTAGACCGTGTTAGTCATAAAAAATTACTTTATAAAATTTCCAAGCTTGGTATACACTCTGTTATTTACAAGTGGCTCGAAGAATACCTTACTAATAGGACGTTCCAAGTAAAGGTAGGGAAGGCGTTCTCAGTGTGCAAGGAGGTTAAGAGCGGAGTGCCCCAAGGTGGGGTGCTTCCTCCCCTTCTGTTTATGATTTATACTTCGGACATTTCAAAATTACTAGAAGACAGCGGTGTGGTGGTCAAGCAATTTGCGGATGACGTTAATTTGTACAGAGAAGTCATTTCTTGTGAAGATCATAACATTTCGCAGCTTGCAATTGATAGGCTGCAATGGTGGTCTTCTCAATGGAGTCTCCCCTTGGCGCCAGAGAAGACACATTTTATGAGGATTGGTGTCTCTTCGGCACCTACTGATTATAAGGTCGGAGGATATAATATTGAGAGAGTTCAGGCTGTAAAAGACCTTGGATTTCATTATAATCATAAACTCGACTTTTCGGATCACTACAGAGTTATCCATAGGCTCAGGCGCGGATCTACCAAATCTTCAGAGGCCTTTCTACTCGAAGTAAGAAGGTTTTGCTGCAGGCGTATAAGACCTATGTCCGACCTATTGTGGAGTGTAGTTCTACAGTATTTTCGCCTTCAAAGAAGAAGGATATCGAATTTTTAGAAACGATTCAGAAAAACTTCACAAGAAAGGCAGTGATTAGATCTGGGAGTTTCCTTTACTCCAGAGTACCGCGTTCTAATATAAGAAACAACTATCTTAGTCTGAACACTCTGGAGTCACGTCGAAAGGTTAGGGATGTGTGTGTGCTCATTAAAATGCTTGCAGGAATCATTGACGTGGACGTCTCTCAATTTTATACAATAATCTCTTCTAAGACCAGGGGTGGGTCGGAAAAGATATCCTATCGTAGACCGAATACAAAATTACGCTCCTCCATGTTTACTTGTAGGGCAGCTTCATCTTATTTGAAGTTAAGGCACAATTTCATACCCGGTCCTCAACTTCTGTGCTCTTTCAAGCGTATGGCGCAGGACACGTTTTTGTCTTTCTGAAAACTAGATGTAACATGGTTTGTTTGTGAGTTTCTTGATTTCTGTGTTTTTTTCTCTCACGTGTGTCTTAAACCGCGTAATAAATATTATTATATTATTATTATTAAGTTATAGGTATAATTTATAAAATTAAATAATGTATATACATTAGTGTGTATATGTGTTTGTTTGTATATATCTGTGTAGGTATGTTTTTGTATATGTATATGTGTATGTATATGTGTATCTCTGTATGTATTTATGTACAAGAATATCTGTGCATATATATATACATATATATGTGTACATGTGTGTGCATATACGCATGTATGTATATGTGTATATGTATACATAGTTATATAAAATTTATTTAGTCGTTAGTAACAATGTGTTAATATTTTTGAATTATGGTACACTTGGAACGATTAGAACGTGTTTACTATGATTTCGTTTATAAAATTTAGTTGTTAGTACAATTTATAAACACAAAAATGTTTAAAAAATATATCTCCTAATACAGTACTAACAACTAAATTAATTAGTCACCTTCTTCACTGATGAGCCTCGGGGTGACTAATTATAAACATGTTTTGTGTGAAGGTAGAGGCGAAACAAAACATGTTTGAGTTGTTGTTAGTTTGGAGTTTGTTAGTTTGTTTCGTTGTTTTGAATGTTATTGTCCTTTAAATAAGATTGTTATGTTGTAGTATTTCATGTTGTTGAAGAGCTATATATAATTTAAAAAATAATTTTAGAAAGACAATTTTAATTTTAATAAATTATAGCATAATAAATATTTAAAGAATTTTATGCATAGATTTACAACTAATTCTATTGGGTCTCGTAAATGCATGAGGCAGAGTCGTCGGCGATTTTGGCGACCTTCCAGTTATGTGCATCTGACGAGCGATGATTCATTGAAAGCTATGGAGATCAGCATTCAGCTCTTGTGTGGTTTGGGAAGGATTCGACTTGATGGATTTGTGCAGGCGTCTTATGTTTACGGTACTTGGTCGTCTCAGGGTGATTTGCATTTTTGCCTGTCTGAGCGGCTCCAATAACTTATTCGGTCGCGAGTGACGGTGACTTCCTGAATGTGCATGACCCCGTAGACGGGTTGCAGCCGAGTTTGAACTGATTCAAAATGAAATCGCCACTTTTCCACATTGAGTGGTCATTGCTCTAGAGAATAAAACGTTTCAACAACGCGAGGCAACTCGCGTTGTTGAAACGTTTTATGCCTAAAATGGCCGCCAGGAAACAAGCATTGAGTCGATGCTAAGATATTTTTTGCATGAGGCTGTGGGCGAAGAGAGTGTTTTATAGCTTATCATTTTATGATCACATTGTTACAACAACTAAAAGCTATCCTCAAGTCTTCACCTTTCCCATTCCACCGCAACGGCCATTCGTGAACGTACCTTTTCAGCCTGAACGGGTGCCTCATAGTTATTGCGCTGAGACAAAAATCCTGCAACGTTGCTGTTTTTTCTTCCTGACATTCAAAGCGAACTCGCTGAACTGCTGTATTTTTCGAGACTTTCAAACAGATCAGGATATAGGATAGCGCGAAAACTGCAATCTAACAATCAGACTGCGTGAGGAGAATTCAAAGAAAAATAGGCAGGTTTAGCCCACCCCCCTCTCGTGCTTCATTTCCCTGGAGAAATTGTTGTTTCCGAGTCCGACTACCACTGAATCTCGGCATCGGTGTTTGTTGTTTGCTGAGGTTGATCAACCACACGAGATTGGTAAATCCGTTACATTGGCCGTTTTGGCAAAATCGCCTTCTTCAAGGGCCTAAATCAGACAGAGTATTTACAAAGGGTTTTAGTGATGGATATTGCGCTACGATCGCAGATCATGGATTGGAACATGGATTGTTTATATCTGATTTAAAATCAGATATAAACAATCCATGTTCCGAGAAAAAAATCGGCGTGAGTGTAGGTTTGCAAGCAATTAAGAAGCTGTATCCTGTGGGCGTAATTATCTCATGCAAGCAAGACGGCCGCCGCGGCAAACATACAGGTCACCGAGCAACTTTTTTTAGAAACCACCAACTAATTTTTAGATCATTGTAAAGTAACATTACGGGGACTCCAAATATACATACTGTTTGAAGATGAGTGCATTTTGAAGAAAGCTACCAAAAATCCACTTAAGCCGTCGTATCTAGGTCAGATTAAACGATACATCAACTCTGTTTCGATTTTCGAGATCTACTCGATGACACAATTTCAGCGATGTAGTCAGTGCTCCAGTAAACTCATTACAAACGATTCCGACGCTTTGCGGCGCTCCTTCGCGTCGGCGACGCGAAGTGCGATACTAACTAAGAGCGGTATTGTACGTGCCAGCCGGGTTTACTCACTTTCGACCAAAATAAAGGCTCTGTCAAGATTTGCGGTGGTTTAAGTTTAACACAAATATCTGAACAACTAATTGTTGTTGCCTCTCTTTCCACTGTATTACAGAACCAGCAATCGCATTGCGCGAAAGAATGATCCAACCGACATTTTAAGAAACGTTCTCGAACATTAGTTCTTGAACATTATTGCATCAGATGTATAACCAGTGCAAAGCAGCTCATACCTATTCCGTCATTCCGAACTGTGCTTGCGTCTTTCAGCGCAAGTTGCATAAATGGAAGTCGGCGAAGCTCCATATTCCTTTTCCAGGCCTACGATCTCATGAAGTATGAGCACATCCTCCATCTACCTGCTCGAAAAGTGTGTGAATTCCTGTCTAAGGAGTGCGAAATGCCGTCTGCTCTAGCGAGAGACGAAAGCGAGGAGATACTGGAAAGGATCGAGTACGAGAGGCAGCACAAGGCGGCAAAGGTCATACAAAGAGCGGTCAGTCATCGCCACGGGAAAGAGGCTCGAAACACAGATCGAAATGTCCTCCCACTACTTGCAGTTCAAATCCTACCACAAGAAGCGGTTGGCTAAGAAGTATCTGCGAAGCGTCACTCAAATTCGGTGAGTTTTTGCTCTTGGAAGGATACAAATTCCTCCTGGACCTACAGTTTCTACTGATGTAATACGTTAATCAGAAGCTCGTGCGACCTTTCGCTGCTAATGTAAGTTATCTTAGTAGGAAGTGTAATAGTAAAACACTATGGAAATGTCATTGGTATTTCGACGCAAGTGCCGCACTACACTGGTAAGTAGCATAAGTGTTTCATTTTATGTGAAGCTTCACATAGCCAACGCAGGCTTAGTTCCGCAGTTTTCGGATTTCCAGCCCAGGACAACCAAGCCTTCCACTCCTCTGGTGAATTGATAATCATGATTACTTTTCCTCAACTCTGCCTATAATAAGAATCGGCGCACTGTAACTGGCAGATTTATACCCCTCGCGAACAAACCTATAGCGCTAGTATTACAACCAAAGCCTGCGTTGTAGAAAACCATTAGTGGCGTTTGTCGTCCTATTGGAACTTTTCGAGGAATCAGATTGTAAGAACTGCGGCCGAAGAAGGTGCCGCAGCAGCGGCGGTGGTGGCATAGTGGTAGTGTCCATGCCTTCAAGAGTGGAGTCACAGGTTCGGTTCCTCCTTCCGATCCCCTCTTTTCACCCTGTGCTTTATTGTCGACGATACTCTGCGTTATCGTTTCCAACAAATTTTCGAGCAAAAACATTAAATTCATTAATAACACTGTTATACACGTTTGTCGAGCTCTTTGAAGATGGAAGTAAAAGAAATTTCGATTTTAAAGTAAAGTTGGTTAAAAAGGGTATTTATTTATTTTATTTTATTTAAAGATGGTTTATTTAAAGACGCGGGATCAAACCACACGTGTAAAGCGCAAGGAAAAGAAGGGAACTAGACATTAAATATGAACGGAAAGCCATCAACATAAGTTCTTGATCAATAGCTGCTGTATGTGGACGATCACTCTGAAAGACACAAGAAGACAAAAGAAAAACAACGGCAGACACAACAGACATATCGTCTCTGCTCCCCAGCAGAGATTTTCCCTAAGAATTTCCGGAAGGCTTGGACAGATAAGCCCAGCGACAATTTATCACAACCTAAGAATGAACTAAACTGTTTAAGGTTTCTATAGGTAAAGAAGTTTGACCTAATCTTAGTTCTTACCACCGAAATATATAACCGTAACATCCCCCTTCCGGATCGAGTTAGAGAAACGCCAAAGAAGGAGGGTGGATCTACAGAAACCCTTTCAGTCTAAATCTTGAACATCATAGTGAGATCTGCCATCCTTCTCCTGCAATATAGTGTTGAAAGACCAAGAATTTTTGCCCTTTCAGATCCATCAGGCAACTGCCTTTAATCTAGCCCAAAACATCTTATAAATAACTTTCGTGTAAAGCTGTTTTGAACGCTTTCTAAAGGGTGAATATCTCCTTTTCTGCAGGAGTTCCAGACAGTTATTCCAAACTACATTACAGGTCGAAAATAGGTCTTATAGGATCGTAAATAGACCAGGGTCTTTCGTTTTCAGAACCTTGAAAGAATGTAGGTGCAGTTGTTGGCTTTCTTCGTGAGAAGTCGATAGTAGCTGCTGAAATCGAGGTTCCGCGTGATTTGAAAGCCTAGGTCTCGAACTTTCTCCACAGGTGTGAGGCTTCTCGACTGCAGTTCGTATGCGAATGACGGCCCCTTACCAGTAAGCATGTGGTTTGTTCTCTCCGTAGACAATGGCAACCCCCATTGCTTAGACCACTGTTCCATATAGTCAATTGCCGCTTGCACATCCCTAGTTTCTTGGGACTCTCTAATACATTTATAGATCTTGATGTTATCCGCATACACTTCGCAGACTACACCAAAACTGGAAATGGCAGTTGGTAGTTTACATGTGTACATCACAAATAGCAGGGGAGACAATACTCCACCTTGAGGTTCACCACTGCACAAAAAGAAAACTTATCTCCAACCCGAACCTGATATGTTTGCCCTGAAAGAAAATCCTGGGTCCACTTTATAATCGTGGGATGAATTCCAGTAATCTTCATTTTTAAGAGCAACTTAGTCACAGGAACTTTGTCAAAAGCCTTAATAAAGTCAAAATACACGACATCTGTACGATACCTATCTTCAACAGCCTTTGACCAGTCATTCATTGCAGTGAGAACTGCAGTTTCACCAGATCTCCCTTTCAAAAAAACCAAATTGGTTCTCAGAGACTACATCGTTTTCCAAAAGATGTTGCATAATATGTTTCTTCATAATCTTCTTAAAGGGTCTAGCAAACACTGAGGTTATACCTATAGGTCTGGGCTTTTTTATAATTGGCGTTACAAGCGCATACTTCCACCTCGTAGGCACTTCACCTTTCGTGTAGCTCAAGTTAAAAATATGTTCCAGGGGGTAGGCTAAGGAGAAGGAGAGCGAGATTTTTAACAAAGGCGACAGGTGTGAAATCAGGAGAGGTTGAAAACGATTTAGGCCATCTACGTAAAATATCTATTATTTCTTCTTCATAGAACCAGATCCCCGGATCTCCCTCGTTGCCTTCGGGCTCTCTTGTTAAGAGGGATCTCGGGCCGCTTGTCGCAGGGCCACGTGGCGCGTCCCCGGGTGGTGGATAGGGGAATGAAACGCGAACCAGATGCGACCGTGTACTGCCCAGAGACGCAGGTGGGACGCAGGGGATGGACTCCTTGCTCCTGCTGTGTCGGGTCGACGCGTTCCTTGTGCGTGGGAGCGGCATGTTCATGCACATTGTATGTGGATGTGTTCGCTCCTGTGCGGATTGTAACTGTGTCGGCCCGGCCAAAAGCTTGCACTCGGTAGACTGGGAGTACATGTAAGGCGATTCGAGACCGCCTTAAGGCCTTTGTCATACCATCGCTCACCCCGAGCGACGCCTAATAATATGCACCCATATCGATTCCATCGCGCCGCCCGATCGATATGGGAGCATATCATTAGGCGGCGCTCGGGGTGAGCGATGGTATGACAAAGGCCTAAGTCTCGCCCCGTCCCTTCGGGCAGTCTGGCTGGCTGTCCGGAGTTCTTCGCCCGCACGACTGAGCCCGACTAGCTACCGCTCGTCCATTATTCATTTTTAGTGAACATTTCTAACAACAACATTAAGCGGCAGTTAGTTCGGAATAGACTCTACGATCAGCAGTGTCTTTCTGAAAATTGCGTTATTTGCTCAAGTGGAAGATTAGGCGATGGCTCAAAGATTGGAGCAATTTATCAGATCGAGTGCTTGACATGTAACGCCTAATACATCGGAGGAACGGGAAGAGCTCTCGCAGTACGTGTAAGGGAACATCTATTAAGTAAACGATGTGGATTGCTAACCAGCCCACATGGAAAGCATGGGATTGATGCGCATAACGGTAATGACTTTGAGGTGAAGTGTACCATCTTGGCCGTTGTAGGAGACATTTCGTCAAGCGTTAGAGGCATTCTGTATTTTCACAAGAAATCCAGTGATGAACAACCGGAATGAGTGTCTTTCTGTTACGAGTGACTTTCTGCCGTTTGTGACCCATTGTGAACTATAGAAGGACCGGTCGGCGACAGCGGTGTGCAGTATGCCCCATTCTCCCTACTGGCTTACTGACGTGGGCGAACATGAGCCCTTGCGGTGGATCTAATTGGCGAGTTCGTTTCTCCCACTTGGTCCCTCCCTTGTGTTCGTGAGGAAAGTCCGAAATGCTAGAGTAGCCAAGGCGCTTGGTGGGGTAGAGCGCAAATGAAATCTTATGCACCACATTCAGGCCTCTGAAGACGACGAGGAGTCGAAACGTCAGGCCCTGCTAAATAAAGATCCACCTAAAACCTCGTGTTGGCACAAAAAGTTAAACTGATGCTCGGAGTGACGCGACTCACACAAGTGAGAGAAGGCCTCCATAGTTCCGACCTTCGCCGACGTTCGAAGATCAGTGACGCTGTCGCGTGGGCCAAGTTGTCGAAAATTAGGTGGGCCGGCCACGTAATGCGCTTCGCAGACACCCGCTGGACGAGAGCCGTCACCGACTGGATTCCGCGGGATGTCAAGAGAACACCAGGACCCACGCGTTGGTCGGACTTCTTCGTTAAAGCCCTGAACGACCGCTATGACGCTCTTCGTGTCCCTCGAGCGAAGAAGATCCATCGGAGCACTCTGGCACGCGACAGGGACAAATGGAGACGCTGCTAGCGCCCGCTGGAGCAAGTCGATGATCAACGGGACGACAGGTGATACAGGTGATAGAACCAGATAAGATTCGTGATAAGTACTTCGACTAATACACAAAGTGCGGACGAATTTGGTACTCCTACCGTAACACGCCATAAGGATCTTCGATTGTAAACAGCAGTGGAATACGTTTGTTCGTGTAGAAGCCATTATAAAGCTACTATTTCAAAGGTTGGCCTATGCTGATAACGCGCAATGCGTTCCGTGGTGGGTATATGAAGAAATAGGTCTGAATTATGAGGCTAACTGAAACTCACACCTGTGGTAGAAGTACAAAGCAGAACGGAATCGCAAAACGATGAGCTGGTGTCTCACTGTTGAGCTTTTGGGACCACATGCTTAATTCTTGACTCTGCAATGCAGTATCCAATGTGAGACCTCTCCACACTTTTCATTTTTATTTTTCTTCCTACTGATCTGATCCTAGGGCGCGTGTAGCGCAGTCGGAGGAGGCGCGACTGTCGCGTGCACCCGATACCAGGTTCCTCGTTCGGATTTCACGCCTAGGCCAACCAAGCCTTCCATCCCTCCGGGGTCGGTGAATTGGTACCAGACTTGTCTGGGAAGCTTAGAGCGCTACTTGTTCATCGGCTGGCCACCGCAAGTCATTGTATGGCCAAATACGCATTCATGTCGCCTCCACGACATCCCGTAGAAGTAGAATGCGCTGGCGCATCCCAGAAGGGACTGAGTAACGCCGTCCTTTATCCTTATCCTTATCCTACTGATCTCCTGTGGGCCCGAATAGCGCAGTTCGAGGATGTGCCGACTGCCGCCGGCACGCTATACCAGGTTCCTGTTTCGGGTTTCCCGCTCAGGCCTACCAAGCCTTCCATCCCTCCGGGGTCGGTGAATTGGTACCAGACTTGTCTGGGAGGGACAAAGCGCTGACCTGTTCATCGGCCGCCCACCGTAAGTCATTGTATGGCGAAATACGCATTCCAGTCGCCTCGACGACATTCCGTGGAAAGTACAGAGTACAGTAGAATGCGCATTCCAAAAGCGATTGAGTAACGCCGTCCTTTATCTTTTAACCTTACGTATCTCCCATTGCAGGAGTGTCTTCGAATGGAGCGCGACTTTATGTAGATCGCAGCCCACAAGCACCAATGCTTCCATGTTTCAGACCACAACGCCGTGTGCAGCTAATTGGCGAAATCAATGATAAGCTGAATAGGAGGACTAGCCTTCGCAAAGAGCATCTGACAGTAATGAAGGAGAAAGTAGGTGACAGCTGCTGCGTCTTCTGTGCCTCGTCGTGATTCCCCTCACATATGCAACCTTTTCCAGCTGGCTGCCTACAGAGCAGCGCGAGGGCACGATGCTAACTCGTTCGCGAAGAGGCAGCTAACCATCCAGTCAATGAAAAGGGACATCGCCATCATGAACAGTAAGTCTACCAAATGTCAACTCCATACTTTCTGGGGAGCGGGCAACTGGCTCCTCTGTGGCATGGTCTGTCGCTCAATTTTTAGGCATCAAACCTGGAATGCACATCACACTGGCACTGCTGAAATGTCTCGGCTCAGCAAGGCCATTGTCCAAGTACAAAGCCTCGCTTCACCACGACGACGAAATGGAGCGCATTGAAGATCGTCTGACCGACTTATCCCTCTGACCAGGAAGGGTCTGAACTTCGCAAGGAATATAGAACCTACCTAGGCAGCTGGATGGAGTGTGGATGCTGATTGCAGCTCTCTAGGTTGACATTACAAAATGCATCCTAACAGGCCCTGATGTTTTAACGTTCGCCGTGTCGACCCTTTGTTGGCTGTGATTGAAATACATAATTCAATATGAGTATGAAGGAAATCAGAACCGTTGTCATCAGGGATAAGCACCCCAAGTAATTCCCATTTACAAGTTTTGTCCCATCACCCTTCCTCACCCATGCGTACCGCAACTACCGTAATCGGCCAAAAATTCCGATACTGATATCAGACCCATGATCGGCACCACGCAATGTTTGAGTGCAATCGATGGTTCTGACCCCACCACCTTCATACTCGCTTAGCCATACCTACACACAACCTACCAGTAGCTTTCTCGGTCTTGGCTCATCAAGTGCGGTAGCGATTTTGAATCCGGTGCTCAAACTTTTTAAAATATCGTAGGCACAAAGCAGAACATGTTGATAATCGTTGAGGCTTGAGGCCTATAATGGTATGTCACTATTGGTAGGTTACATATAGGCACGACTAGGTGATAGTGAGGGTGGCGAAGTCGAGGATCACCGATGAGCTTTGCATACAGATGTCATTTGGGGTGCTAATAACAAGACTAGCATTCGTTCTTCCTTACTTTCTTCATGTTTGGATAAATTTTCCACCTTCACCATCTTTTCGGCTGCAAACACCACTGCAATGCGTGTGATAATTGCAGACGCGTGTTTATTACGTTGTGTCGTAAACGGGAATAAAACGCCTTATCGAGGATGAACCACAGCGTGCAAAAAAGGGTTAGCGGAAGTTGAATGTACGACCTATCTGTCTCTCATGAACCCCACTAACCTCTCTCATCCGTAGAACTGTGATGACGAACGGCGCTGAGAGATAGCTCAACACGCATTCATATAGTCAACCAATAGTAATACAGTGTAAGTAATCATTAAAGTTCAGAACTCACTCGAGATGGATTCTGCTATTCTAACTCAGTTTTTGTAACTAGAACCCCAAGTCCCATCAATCTAGGTTCAGATGTCCATACAGGTTGAAGTCCTTCCCTTGTGAGTCATGTCATGATAAGCAATATCTTCAGATGAGCCTGTCGTTGTGCAGCACATAGGCCCTGGAAGGTGCGAATCAAGGACCACCATTGTATCGCACACGATTCTGCAGGGTGTCTCAAAAAATGTATACACTGTTTGAAAGGTGATAACTTTGTTCATAGTAAAGGTACTGAAGAAGTTAAGGGCTCATATGAAAGCTTAAGAAAATAGAAATTTTTGTAATATAAGAGAGATGGAATCAGGGATGAGCGGATTAACCGTTATCCGGTTTCCGGGGGGTTTTGGCCTATCCGTTTTGCTGTTCGTTATCCGGCGATTTTGGGCCGGATAACGAACAACAAATTAGCTGAATCTTAGCTTTGGACGTGGTGATGGGTGGACTATGTACAGGATCCTTCACGATCGTAAGAGTGATCGTCAGAAACAACAGAAATTTTCAAATCTAGAAGGGTTAGTTGAACTTTCCTCACTTCGGAACTGGCTACATAGTTTTAAAGATATCTAACTTCCAGCCTTCCAGAAGGCCAGAAGGCCCGCTAAGCCTGTCTGTACCATACTTATGTGAGACATTGTTCATTCATCTCAAGTCATGTGCTGACCAAGAGGGCATACAAACTGCTACTAGCAATCGATAGTGGAGAGCCGCATCCTGCGAAGAATTTTTTTACCAGCGATCTTTCCAACGTATCATTTGTGGTTACACGATTGCAGTATGTTCGGTTTGATTACAGGCGGCAATGGTACCTTTTCAGCCACATGCTGTCGTGAATTATCAAAAAATACTGCAGTACAGCAATGATTACTAACAAAATAAATAGGATTAATCCAAATACATAGAGTGAGCAACCTCTCCACTAAAAATTTGAGGGGAGCAATAAACTACTAAACAAACTTATCATCGTGGGTGCTGAAGACATGTAGATTTGTTTTAATTTGTGAGCTTTGTGAAACTTATCTGCAACATAGGGAACACCTCCGTTTTGGAGCTGGGTCGGATATTCTTCCTCAGATCCAGAAGCTCTGGATGTCATAGCTCTTTGAGTGTGTGTTTGCCGTACACAATTGCTTGCAGTTACTACCCAAAATTTAGTATTTTATCCATCCCAGATAATAGGTAGCTTGGATCTTGGGATGCTATCGAGCAGGAACAACAAAAACGGTTTATAGCATGTGTAGGACAAGATCGTTATGCGAAGTTTGCTTCGCTAGATGTCTTCTGCCTTCTTCTTTCCAGAGACATCGGAAGAATTGCTCTTCCAAAAACTATTCTATTCTTCTACTGCTCTAATTGAAACAAGAGTTAAGCGCAGAGTAAGGCTGGTAAATAAGACAATCCAACTGACCCCTTGGAAACAAGTGAAAGGCGGGTGTGTTGCTGTGCGTTTGTCTTCCTACGAATGGATAGAAAATCCCATAGAGCGTCGCTAATGTGGCACTGCAAAACGTTTGGAAAACAGTACTAAAATGTCTAGAAGTGGCTTATAGATTAACAGTGCTTTAAGCCCTAATCTGTTGTTGAAATTAGTGCAATTTGAAAAGAGTTTTAATTTTTGTTGTTTGTTCGTTATCCGTTTTCCGTTATCCGGCCATTTTCGGGCAAAATTATCCGTTATCCGTTATCCGGTTTTCAAAAGTTCATTATCCGCTCATCCCTGGGTACGATGGAAGTGCCCTGTTGATAAAGAAGTGTCCCTGCAATTTTTTTTAGCCCTAGGCACGACAATTTTCGATGTTTGAAAATAGCCGTTAGGCTAGTTATAGAGGACTTCATAGTACAAAACTGATTTATGCGAAGGCACGCCATGAATTATGTTGTGTAACAGAAGGAGGTCAAACTTTTTTCTTCTCCAAGCGAAGGACCGGAGACCAAAGTTTAGATTCCTTTCGGAGGCGGGTGGGATGCAGTCATAGAGAAAATCAACTGCCCTGATCATAAGTTTCCTGGTGAAACCGTTCTGAACTCTTTCGAGTTTTTGAATTACTTTACATTTGTATGGGTTGAAAATACCGTTCCGTATTCAACTAATGGTCTGATGTATGATTTGTATGCCTGAAGAAGCACATCACTGCTTTTTGTAGTTAAAGCACGAAAATGTTGTGCATAACTGCTTGTGCTTTTGCGCAACCTGTTCACAATGACTGTCGGAGCTGAGGTCCTTCGTAACCAAAAATCCTAAATCTCTTATCTGGTCAACGCTCCCAATCGGTGCATGACCTACTCTATATGTGTACATGGGATTATTGGTACCAAGGTGGAGCACTTTAGTCTTTTCGGCAGAGAGGGGAAGATCCCAACTGCGTGACCATTCCGTAACAAGATCGACAGCATTTTGCAGCTTAACACAGTCGGCAGCAGTGATTAACTGTCTGTAGATTTTTACGTCATCTGCAAAAGCAACACATCCGACATCGGCTTCAAGAAGGAAGTGGGGAAGCTTGTAAGTGTATATGTTGAATAGAATTGGGGATAAAACGCCACCCTGAGGAACCCCACTCGTGACGCTTCTTGGTTCAGAAAAAGCAGAATCGTTACGCATCATAAATGTGCGATTGGATAGAAACGAGTTGGTCCCTGAGACGGTACGGGGATGAATGCGAACAGCTGATAAGTTCCGAAGAAGCGAGATACTTTGTCGAAGGCTTTGCAAAAATCGAGATACATTACGTCGGCATTTGTACCTTCGTCCATATATGTTGTCTAATCATCTAGTGAGTGCAGCATAGCAGTTGTCGTTGATCTGTCCTTCTGAAACCCATGTTGGTGGATTGAAATGACATTATGATCTTCGAAGTGCTGCACAACCCTTTTTTGAGAATTTTTTCAAACAACCTAGCAAAAATGGAGGTGATGCTGACTGGGCGATAATTTAATGGTGAGGTGCTTCGACCCTTTTTGGGAATAGGAGTAACAAGAGAGCATTTCCACCTTGAAGGCACATCAGACCTGAGGAAAATTAAGTTAAATAAGAACTCCAAAGGCCGTGCAATAACATGAGCAACTTTTTTGATGAAAACTAAAGGAATATCATCTGGAGTTTCAGAAAAGGAGGACGGTCAGGCAGCTGTCTGCTTATGAATATCTTCGGAATAAAACCACCCACTATCCGACATAATAGGGAAAGCGGGGACGACAGATGGCTGATGGGAAACAGAAAAAGAATCCTGCGTAAAAGATTACTCAAACACAGCAGCAAGAATTTCGGCTTTATCTCTGTCAGTTCTGGCAATAACGCCTTCATTTGATTTATGAACACCCATCCTAGGCTTATAATTCAGTTTGGAGTTGAGGAACCTGTATAAAGACTTCGCTATTGAATAGCCTTCTTTTCGACAATGTTGTTGTATTTCGAAAGCCGTTTAACGAAAAGCTTGCTCAGACGTCGGTATGTTGTCCAGTCTTCAGGCTTGTGGTAGCGCAGTCCCATGCATCAGCTCTCTTCCTGGACAATCTATCTAGGTATGGAGGAAGAGGCACTTTGTGAACGGGGACTTTATAACCGGCACAAACATATCAATAGTGTGATGGAGAACAGTAAGGAAAAGCTCGTATTTTTCATTCGCTTTTTCAACGGTATTAAATGATCCCAACAAGTCAACATTGCAGAAGTACGCATTAATGGCATCAAGATCGGCGTTGTTATAATCGCGCTTAAGTATGAAGGGCGAAAAAGGTATTGAAATGTTTAACTTAAAGCGAATGGACGAATGATTACTAGTACCGACGCTAACAGAAATTTCGTTTAGCAAACCAGTTGAATTTGTCATTACGAGGTCAAGAGTGTTGCTACCCAGGGTGGGCGTTTTGACGTGTTGGGAGAAGTTGTGCGATGCGCACACATCGAAGGAATGATCTAGAAGTTCCGGATCTACCCGACGGCTTAGGATAGTGATTCCAGTTTATATCAGGCATATTAAAGTCACCAACCATGACGCAAACTCGACACGAAGAGCATAAGTCGCTAACAGCTTTACATAGTTGTTCGGCCTTAAGAACTGAGCAGCCTGGTGTTTTGCATACATTGACCACAGACACGATAATGTCGTTAAGGCTTATCTCGCAACAAAGTAATTCATTAGAGTCAGGAACGGACTCACAGAAAACCAAATCAGAGCAAAGTGTTTTTCGAACTACGAGCGCAACTCCACCGCCATTGTTCGCCGGCCTATTACAGCGAAAAATTTTACTGAGAGGCCCCTTTACCAAGCAGAGAAGGGCAGTCAATTTGACTGTTTAATCATGTTTCAGTAAGGGCTATTAAATCAAAAGGCCTGACTGAGAGGCCGTCAAGCAGAAATAAGAAGGCAGATCTTGTTTTTGGTTATAGATCTTACATTGGCGAGGAGACATGACAATTTCCTGCGGGAATTCCGACGACAGCTTTCTAGTTTGACGAGATAGGAACTAGGTGTAATTCAAGTTCGGCTGATGCTAGTAAAGCATTTGGAGATATTTGAGACTCACATGAAAGCGGAGGGCGATGGGATTACTGTGGCGTGCAAATAGTCAAGATTACGCCATGCTCTTGTCTGAAACCTTGCATTCCGGACTCGATTGATTGTGCATGGGCTGAATGCTTTTACAGTTTTGTTGCTACCTGGTCACATTAACCTGTGCTGTGCTTCTTTTAACGTTTTCAACTTGACAACCTCGTGAAAGACACGTTACATGCGAGTTTATTGATTGCGCGATTTAAATGTGAGCAGGAGCCGCATTTTACAAGACGCATTCTGTGGACGGATGAAGCAACACTTAAGCTGGATGGAGACGTTAATTGACAATACTGCAGCTACTGGACGACGGAAAACGTTAAAAGAAGCACAGTACAGGTAAATGTGACCAAGTAGCAATAAGATTGTAACAAGCATTCAGCCCACGCACAATCAATCGAGTCTAAAATACAAGGGTTCAGGCAGGAGCATGGCGCAATCTCGAAAATTTGCACGCCACAGTAATCTCATCGCCCTGCGCTTTCATATGGGTCTCAAAGATCTTAAAATGTTTCACTAGCAACAATGTTAGAGCCTTTCGGATACTACCTGCATTTTTTAGGTTAAACTGCATTTTCTGCAAGCCATAGCGTGCTTAAGTTTTACACATTAAAAGAAGCAAATCAATCGAAACAGCCACTTTGTGAAGAAATTATGGCAAGCATTCAAGCGAAACACAATCATTCGATTGTAAAATGGAGATTTTCAGACGAGTGCATGGCGCATTCCATCCCTCTCATATGCTAGAAAATTTCTATTTTCTTAAGCTTTCATATGAGCCCTTAACTTCTTCTGTACCTTTACTATGAACGAACTTATCACCTTTCAAACAGTGTATGCATTTTTTGAAACACCCTGTATTGTGAGTGGACTGCATGTTTGTGAAAAATGAACAACAAATAGGAAATTGATGATACCGAAATGTGCACAGCGACTTGAGAAAACCTTGGGCTCGCAAGTTTTGAACTAAACGCTCCAATACATTTTTATGATATTCAGTGATTTCGACGCACGTACGTGTTTGTTTTCCACTATCAAAGTTCTTAAGATGAGTAAATGGAGGCATACCAATAGTCCATAACACCCCTTTCTTCCCTGCCTCCAATCCAGTGTGTTCTCCGAGCAGGATTTGACTCACCGCAATGCATCTACGTCAATAACACTGGAGTGGAGTAAGCGATGTTGCATGCATAGCCAAGGATTCCTCCAGTCGCGCACATGCAGTGTGAAGCTGCTCGTGCATCTTGCATACCCCGAACAATGAAGATCTCTTCAAGTCTTCAAGTCGACATCGAGCTCGGGTACACAGGGCTATGTTTCTTACCGTCTTCCCACTACCCATGGCCCATAGTACAGGCGGAGATTCTGCGTTTACACCAACATCCCTGTACCAGGAACCTAGGATGCACTCCACAGCTCGTTCTTCCTACAAGAGCAGCACCATCGGCACTTGAAGGCAATGTGTTGTAATGTCCAATTTCGACGTTCTTGAAACCTGGGCATTTTGTCGTTTTTCGGCTGCCAGGTTTGGTACAAATTTCTTTACTGCAACCGACGTCTCGACGAACTCGCCTTTATCAAGGTCTGAAAGAAGCTCGAAATGTTCGTTTCTGCAGAGTTCAACTGGTCGGAAACGTTGCGTCCCCCCTTTCTGGAACAACATACTTATAAGAGTCCTAAGAAGAAAGAAGACCACCTCTGCGCCAACTAACTCACCGATATCCCCCCACCAGCGTCAAGAAACCGGCTCAACTGGGCACCATGGAGCAAGTGAGACAGTAGTTTCGTCAAACATACTGCTCTGAGAACGGTAGGGTGGAGAATTAACGGAAGCAGTATACGTCTCACAGCTCGCGCAAAGGGATAAAAGACAAGAATTCACTGGTATTCACAGTTCGAGCTTCTTTCAGACGAGTTCGTCGGAACACCAGTCACAATAAAGAAATTTATACCAGGCAAGTAATATTAAGAGATAGCGATGTGTTTTTTTTACTGATCTTCGCTGGTCCGAGGGTGGAAGCTTGAAATGGAACGGTTTCGGTTGCCTATACCCAATTTTCGCCTCCTATTTGCTTCTACTTCGACTGTTGTTTAGTTCCTTTTTTGTATTTTCCTTCGCGTTGTGTTCAGTTGTGTTTGACATGCCATGTAGGTAATAAATGGTGAAACAATGAGGTAGCGTCACCCTTCAATTAGTACTTCGCAAATCAAGTTAGACGCGTCTAAAGTCCCAACAGTCGCGGTCCAAAGGTAGAACGATTCTTGCGCGAAGCTGCTGCTGCTTTAGTAGTCACGGAG
Organism: Heligmosomoides polygyrus polygyrus; assembly: GCA_947396885.1. Lineage (NCBI taxonomy): Eukaryota > Metazoa > Nematoda > Chromadorea > Rhabditida > Heligmosomidae > Heligmosomoides > Heligmosomoides polygyrus. The sequence goes on from OX377203.1 coordinate 67,850,513, forward strand.
TTCTTGTCTTCGGGGCTAAACAGTATATGATTACTTTGGAATGAATCTAAGTGTTCGTTGCCAAGGGGATAAGCTTTTAACGCCCATTCAAAAGGTGTAGTCATCTTTCGAAATTTCTGAGATTGTAATAAAAATTTTCTTTTCAAAACATTACTAAGCCTTTGCGTTCAAATGTTTCCATTCTGACATAAGCTGGTCTCATTTCGCTTGATAAGTGTCCGATTTATGGCGAAAATGATAATAAGTGTCAAAGAAAATGAAGGTCAAGAAGTTCGAATAAACAAGCGGCGTTTCTGTTCAGCAGCTTTATTTGGAGATATAAAAATCTGATCAACAATCGATTGATATGCCTTATGAGACACGTTTTCTGAGCGGCACCCGAACATTGCTCAGCGCGATCAACTGCTTTCCAAACTTCTCGTACAACTCCCCTCCTTCCTGAAATAGGGGTGCTGATGTAATTCAGCCTGATTTGATGCTACTCACAAAGCTTTCTACTAGTTACCCACCTGGAATGCTTCCGAAGGTTCGCGCATTGTCAGCGCAATTCTTCGCCCACGAATATGATGGGGCAATACGGCGTGTTTCCACTGGTACCTGGAGCAGAGATATATGTCCTCTTCCCTCTCCTTTGAATAAAAACACACTTGGTACAACAGCCCAGTATAAGACCGAGTGCAGTACTGTTATTAGGAAATATTACCTAGACTCGTCGGACATGCACAGCAAACACCTGCGAGGCATCCACACGTAGCACAACTGAAATAACAGACTCCTTAGTTTCAAAAATAGAGCAAACAAAATTTAGAAATCAAAGCCGAACCTGCTCAGTCTTCTCGTTGGCCAATGTCATAACGGTTCCACTCAGCAGGTTGATGCTAGAAATATTTTCAAGTTGAACGTAAGCATACTTCCTACCTGCCTACTTTTGCATGCATCCTAGCAGAAACTATGATGAATATGCCAAGGCCTCCTTCACCGGTTGGAGACCATGTTATAATGACGAGGACAATAAAATTCAGATCCTCTAATGTGGGCCAATTATGGTTTTCAGAAGATCGATACCAAAGAAAGGCAACAGTCTACATCCATATAATGTTGACGGCAAGCCTTTTATAACGAACACAACGTAATCTGCATTTTAATCCATGTTCGATTCTCGATGAACCTCGGTATCTTTGATGTAGCCAAGATTGGTACAAGTCTTTATTTCTTTCGGCGTTGTCGCCTTCTTCAGAGTCTGGAAAGGTCGAAGTCATTTGAGAAACTACCCTCCCGAATACAATTTCATTCTGCAGGAACCCATCCAAAAGGCTAAGAGACTATGAAAACGATGCTGTAAGAAATCGAAAACATGGCTAACCTTAGATGCGGAGAGAAGAGTCCACCGTCACCCTAGTTGGACGAAAGATGGGTGAATGAGCTTAGAGCCCTTGGGACCACCCGCCTTAAGGACCTAACGGGTCATGACCCAAAGGTCAAAACCCGCAGAGGGCGGCGTACGGCACAGCTCTTCGGTCACAGCCAAGCACTTCCTATTGATTTGGGGAGATTTCGCCGCAACGTACATCGCCGAAATCTCATCTTCGTGGAGATCTTGCAAAGGATCTTGACCTCCACCCCAAAACAGCTGTAAAAGACTTGAACCAATCTTGGCTACGCTGAACAAACTACTCGTCTATCTTTTAAATCGCCAGGAGTTGTGTGTTAGATGCTAGATCTCTTTTTTTTTTGCTGGAAATCTGTAGAGAAAAATCCATCATCCCACAACATAACATCGACTGAATTTGACTAAAACTTTCAAAGTGAAAACGGTATGCATGGATACATTAGCTTTATATCTGTAAGGGGCACCTAGATTTGCTGCGACCAAAGTAAAGCTGCTATTCATGAATGAGATACAAAACGAAGCCCCGCTCTAGACTTGCACAATATTTTCTCTTTTTTGGACTTTCTGTATTGCAATACCTATCGACGAACAGAGAAGCAACAACCAAAGTCGCCGAAGAGAGCACAGGCCAAAAGAGGTTGAAAGAAAAGACGCCACTACAGCAGAACTCTCGCTGGTACTGTGGGACCTTAACGTAAAGAGCGCACTACAGATTGGCTCCCCACCCACCTAGGGGGTTCATAGACCGAGGCGAGAGCGGCGAAGAAACGGCAACTATGAGCGGCATGGCAACGATTAGAGCGACAGGAACGACGGGAGCGAGTGCAAAACGCAGCGTACGTAGCTACGCAATAGGATCTTTTCGGACTTTAAACACTTTCCTCCCAATCATAATCGACTTCAAAACATCAATTTAAGCAGCCGGAGTATATGACTATGTATGAGGATCGCAATGGTTTGACCAGCACGAATCCGTAAACGTACACTTTCTGCTAATCGGCATGAGAATCTGAAAGAACCATGGGAGAACGCATGCTCGCCTTCTAGGCAGATTGCACGGCCATCGGTCCAGAAAGCTATAACTGACTAAGGATACTTTCCGGATAATATGATGCACAGAATTAAGAGGGGCCACATGCAAGATTTTCGAGCTCTTCCCAAATTCAGCTACGGAAAATAACACGTTGCAATGGTAAGCGCCGATCTCGTCACTTACTGGCGCCATCTCTACCACGAGACAGACAGACAGACAGACAACACCGCTTCTCAGTTAACAGAAGAAAAACGATCACCTGATGAGCCGGTTACCCCAGATCCACATATCATCGAAATGCATCTCGATGGTGCTCCTCTTGCTTTGATCGTACTCCAAATTGCACATTTCAAACGGGACATAGTTCCCCAGCTTCTCCTGGGAGATCGTGCGCATCTTCTCGAGCAACATGTCCGCGTACTCAGGCATACCTAAGTATTGTTGTGATAATCGCCCTATAAGCAGTAGACTTTCTACAGCAGTGAATAGCGAATGGGATACCTACAAACGAGTCCGTCTTCACTTTCTTGTGCTTGAAATTAACTTTCGGTCCGTAGTCCTGCAAGCACAAATACGGTACGGATTAACAGCTTCTCTGAATAAACGAAATCTCAAGGACTTTGAATTTCAGGATTTGTGACCTCTTGGTACAATTGCGCTAAATAAAACACTAAAACACTGTGCACTGTTCAAAGTAGTAGACGTAGTTTAAGAGAATTGTTGAAGCTTACATTCGCCTTACGTCAGCAGGTACTTCGGACCTCATGTTTTCGTCCTGTTAACGAAAGCACTTCACATTAGACACAGCAAAATATTATCAACTAATACTTGTCCACTTCCACTCCTGTCATCCAAACAGGAAAAAGAAGGCAATAGCACAAGGAATGTACCGAACGCATGCTGGAGCTTCGTCTGATGCTGAGCATAAAACCCTTTCAATCGAAACAAGAACTAATGACATCCCACGAAAAGGTTTCAGAGGAGACGAAGGCGACGAGCTATGGCGACAGATCATCGTCAGGATGGAGGAGAGTACAGTCCGCATCCTTTTCCTGTCAGACGGAGAAACAAGTGCGGCAGCCCGAGCGCCACATGCGAGCGCCACATCTAAGCACGCAGAATACTCGACGTGATTTGGATCGCTGACGCAACAGCAGTCAAGAAGTGTGACGCTGTGACGCAAGTGCTAGCGACTTTCGTTGAGCTCCGCGGGTTTCGACGTACGTGTTCTTGCGTCGTCGCGTCACACTCAAGGGGTCCTTATGACTGCTGGTCCACGAATTTAAACACGCCAACATATATGAGTAAGCCCACTTCCAGCTAAGGGTTAGTGGTGGATCAAGTCAACTTCCATCGATAATTAGCCCTTCTGGTTTCTATGAATTCTCACTTCTTGTCCCTTGCATCCTATGAAAATAGGATGAAGTGTCGTTGACGTGAGAAGCTTCTAAATGACTCTTCGACTTCTCCACGCTCTGACGACCGCCGAAACGTTAGCCAAATAAAGGTGGACCCCAATCTTGTTATAGATGTGGACGAACTGCGACAGCTCAGTGCTAGCGATCCAAGATTTATGGGAAGACGACAGTACATAGTGCAATACATCCAGAAACCTGGAGCAAGTAAATTCTCTCACTGCGAATTTTCCCTAGTTGTAAGCTAAGTTGATTCGTCAGTAATAATCTTGGTGCGCAAGGTCAACATCGCAGCGCTCAACACTCTCCAGACACTGTGGATCGTCTTCAAAAGCCAAATAAATCGTGGATCCCACTTTTGCTCCGAAGCTAAAGCTATCAATTTCCTAGATCCAGTTTTACATTCATCAGTAGATGCAGCAAGCGTTTCAGTTGCGCTCCAACCTCCCTTCTCTTAGAACTATTTCCACTTGCCTGACATGATGCGCCAAGCTGCCTCGCCTATGGATTACCTAGTAAAAATGGATAAGTTTCCACAATAGAGATGGTATCAAAACACTACTCCATTGTGTCGGCACCTTCCCACTCGTTGTCGCTCTTCCTTTTTTCATTTCATTTTTCGTTTTCCTTTCAGAGTTTAAGAGGGTTGACCTTTTAACAGATAGTGCAGCGTCACACTCGTCTAAACGAGATTACAAACGAGGCAGATGCAAAAGAAGTAAAGAACCACCTGTTTGCGACGCCCAGACTGCGACAGCACCCATTCCGCACCGTCGATCATTTCCATGAGATCATCCTCTTCGGCGTCAGTGAGGAAATCCGGAACGAACGTGAGACCTCCAATACTAATGTGCTCACCAGAAGCCGTCAAGGAGTCAGATGAAGTGGCTGAAGGAATGAGAGGCAGTACTACAACCGGGGGACATCGTCATTCTGCACCGAAAATCTAATATTAATAAATGAGAATAGCCGTAACTAACAGGTATCGTGAGCTACTATGGCAATTACCAGGTCTAGGTTTGTCATGACTAGGGTTAACGCTGATGATAAGCCGATGCTTTTAATTAATTACCCATGTTTGAGGTGAATTAACTCTTTTCCAACCTATTCAACACTACTCACGTAATCCAGTAGACAATGAAAGCAACAAATACAAGAGTGCCTGCAAGGAAGGGTCTATGTATGGGTGGTGGAAACGAATTTTAAAGGGCATTTCGCCCCAACTAAACCAGAGAAAGAATAAACTAAGAAGTTTTTGCGGCTAAGCTGTTGCATGGAGAGCTCGCACCTAACATGGATCGTGGCGGTGCTCAACACCGCAACGGCAACGAACGATTTCAGCAGGTTAGCGCTGTTGAATAAGTCTCGATTGGTTAAATCAAGCTATTGTACTTGAGTAAGCTGGCTAAGTGCTTAATATTGTTTCACGAGAAACTATGTGCAGCCGAGATCGACACAAGCAAATGACAAAATTTGCCCGCTAACAGAGTGACGATGAAATCAAGCAAAACTCGCAAAAAAAAACTTGCTCCAAAAACATTCCTTCTTAGATTTTCACGAGCACTCAAACATTTTCTCATACGAAAGAAAAAACAACCATAAATAAGTATAATGGTAGGGCTCAATTAATCCGTCCGTTTGTGAGATGCGCCATGCATTCTGTCGACGGGCACTATTCGGTATCACCGGCTGCGACGCGGTCGTGCCGCGGCAGCGCTTCGCCGACCTGGTCTGTTCCGTGACTCGTTCAGGGATAACGTATAGATTCCTTTTAAAGTAGTAGAAGCAGAACATGGACCCGATAAGTAGGGTTATTAGTAGAACTGGCCGCAGAGTATCGTTGTCGGAGAACGCCAAGCGGGCCACTTCTCCGGCACCAGTTGTTGGGACTGAAGTTCAAGTGATGAAGTGGTCAGTGGACGTAAATATAACAGAATACTCATACACCTATAAGACCTTCTATCTCGCGATATGACGCCAAGTAGACCTATGATCCTTTGGTCCCATCAAGGGAGAGACAGCTTATTAACCCATTGACGACCGCGCGGCCCAATTTCGGCCCGCAGTTTTTCTGTCGCGTGGGACCGCGCGGCCCAATTTTAGCCCGCGGTTAAAAAAATGTTCGCTGCGGCGCACTTCCTCGATTTTTCATAGTTTACTGGTTTTCATTAGATTCGTTGGATCCTACCAATGCTACCTGAACAGTGGTCCGAGAATCATTTACTTCTAACGAAAGCTTCGATAAAAAAATCAGCACAACACACTATTCAAACATCAAATAAATAGATACTACTCACGAGCAGCTACGTATATCTTACAAAAATGGTCATGGTTAAGACATCTAGTCAAATTTCTTGCGAAAAACTTGAACCCAATTTAGAAAAAATATTTCAAACACTTGCTACATCGTGTGGTCACCTTATTTGCACGATTCGTGACGAACGTGCGCCTTTTTCCGTGCTGACCTTTTTGTAGCAGCAAATACATCTTCTACGTTTTGCTTCGAACCTGTTACGGCCTTTTCCAGTATGTGGCTCACCCACTGGAGAGGGAGCTTCATTTAGAATATCGTGAAGTAGTGAGTGCACGAGATTCGAGCCTCAAGGCGGTCCCAGCGCGCGGTCCCACGCGCCAGACACGCGATTTGCCGCGCGGTCGTCAATGGGTTAAAAGGGTATTAAAAGCGAGACGGCACTTCTGCTGAACCGGTTTCCGACGTTTTCATATACATCCATCTTTCATGTTCGGATTTTTTTGGAGCTAAACGAGGAAACGGGAAGGATTTTGTTTTCGTCATATACGATTCTGGTATTCGTTGATCTGAATTCGACAAAGAATCTGTTGCTGTTCTCAGCATAAGGAAAAACTGCGTGAAAGAACATGAAAATCTTACCATAAACGTTAGCTTCAAAAATTTTAATACGTTTTCCGGAGCGCAAAAGACCCAGTCTTGAGCTGTTATTTGGGGGACTAACCTAATGTTCAGCTGCTCTTGTAGGTTTGGAACTAAATTGTAGGAGCAACCTCAAGAAATCAAGATGCTACAAAAAAATGGTTGGTTAAAGCGGACCTAGAAAACCTCTCAACTTTCTACCGCAGAACTCCACTTATATGGTATTTCCATCATTAACGAAGCAATCTGGACAGATCCATGGCAAATAGTTGTTCAAAACAAGTATTAGGTTGAGTCATAAATTTTGCAACATTTCTGTCTTTTCAGGAAGTCAAAGTAAACCCGCTGAAGTATTCTACTTTGTTTGAAGGCTTGTTTCCTGGCGATAATTTTGAGTTTTGAGTAGTTGATTTTCCTTGCGCTGTTAAAAATTTTTGTTCACTAGAACAATGAACACTCACAGTGAAAAGTGTGTGATTTCATTTTCAATTAGTTCAAGCTCAGCAGCAACCCAGCGACGGGGATCGAGCACATTCAGGAAGTCACCGGCAAGTTCACTTCCAACCGAATAAATTATTGGAGACGGTATCAGAGGTTCCTTTCCGTCAAGAAGGGCAAGAAAGACAAGCCATCCCCATGAAGATCAGCTGCTGTAAACAAAGGGCGCCTACGGGCAGCCATCAAGTTGAGTTCTTCGCAAACCACGCTAGGACTGACCGCTGATCTCCGCACCTCCCAGTGATCCGCCGCTCGTCGGCTGCGGACTGGAAGATCGCCAAAATCGCCTTCGTCAGTGCCTCATGCACTGACGGAAACACAGGTAGATCGCTGTGCTTCCGACTGTCGAGAGCTCCTGCACCGATTCAAGCGAGGGGCCCGGATCGAATTCTTACCAGCGGTGAAAAGCGGACGACTCCGCTGTACTCACTGTAACTGTAAAGCCGGAAAGCAATAGCTGGAACGCAGCGAGCTGGGGTTCTGACGTCAAAACCGAAACTCCACTGAAAGAAGATCCTGCTGTGCGCTTGGTGGATGTGTAGTGGTCCAGTGCACCGGGAGCTGCCCCACGTAGTCAAGCCATCCTCGAAGCTCGCTTTTGTCAACAACTCGATCAAATCCATCGAAAATTAGAGGAGAAAAAAGCCGATACGAACCAATGGTTCTTCCACCAGGTCAACGGCCGACCACTTACGGCGCTTCAGACGGTGGCAAAAATCTAGGAGTTGGGCAGGACCAAAATCATGCAACCACCATACACCCGGACATTGCACCGCCTGACTGCCATCTGCTTCGATCGATTGATCATATCCTCCATGGTAGGCCTTCGATGAAGTTGGTGAGGTCACAGCGGTGGTACACGACTTCTTCAGGTCGAACCGACCAAATTCTACAGAGATGTTATCCGCTCAGTTCATGAAAAGCGGGAGAAACACATTGAGAAAATCGGCAATTACTTCGTTTAAGTCAATCATTTTTCCTTTGTGGTATAATCTTATTTTTGCTGGAAGACAAACTTTGTTGCAAAATTTATGACTCAATCTAATATATCGGGTGAGCCATAGACACTTCTCTAGTTCAATCGACAAGAGGCCGATGCTCCTCCCAACGGCGGAAACATGTGAAGAGTCAAACTTACGGCCATCTTGATAGCGTTTTTCGAGAAGCGGCGGTTTTCCTTTATTTCCGCTCCATTCTGATATCTTGGTTTCAGCAAACTCTTAAATATTTCCATTGCTGGCGTTCGTCCCCTTTCTCAATGCAGTTTCTACGGACACCTGCTGAAGACGAAGTCCGTCCCGTAAGAAATGAGCTCTCCAAAGAAGGAGTCTAAATCGCTATGGGGCGCTGCAACGCCGCGAGCGGCTGTAGGCACGTCGCAATACGGCACCAGGTGATATCGAATAGTGCCCATCCATTCTGTCTGTGGCCTATGTTATACTTCGACCACAACAGCGTCACTGAAGTAAAGTACTATCATCTAAAACTTGGTCTGACCTGCTACAATGTCCTCCACGGATGCTATAGACGTCAAATCCGGACATCGTGCGCAAAAACCTGTCTCTGGTTTGAAGACATAGACATCATAATGACAGTACCTGAACGAGATTTCAAATAGGAAATCCACACAAGAGCCATCTGAATACACCTGACGGTACTTTTCCGGCCTACAGCCCACGTGAAGGGCAGTGAGGGCTGGTGTTCTGTGCATGAGAGTACAGAAAAGGGCAAGAGAGAGAGAAGCCCAGGATGTGGAGCGTGCAGCTATTCCCACCGCAGAGATCGCCACCCGGCACGTGGTCTGCAAACCCGGAACGAACCTACCTGTCGTCCTCCATTCTCAGTTTCCTCACTCTTTCAGATGATTCACAAACTGCGCAAAAGCGCACTCCCTTGCAACCACAACTTTGAGTGGAAGCCTGCTCCGCAGTCGCCATCTGGAAACCGCCACTACATTTACAGTGACCCTGGAAGCCTGTAGATCCACTGCAGACGAGAAAGCAGGATTGAAGAGAGCAACAACCGGAGAACAGGGATTGTCCGGAGTCTTGCCTTCCAAATCCTGCGTGCACCTAAAGCCTCCCAGCGCGTCACCGTTGCGCAGAAACAGCGAAGCTCCTTGAATCCGAAATCCTATCCCACGTGAATAAGGGTTCAAGGTTCAACGCATTCACAAACTGCAGAGAAGGATGACTTAGGTTGAAACTGAAATTTCGATTTTTAAAATTAAAAGCTTCTGCAACACCGTCATCTAGAGGGCGGATGGTGCATTGCGGACATCGGCTAGTACAGTTTCCTCAAAATGCAGTCAAGCGTTCTGCTCGGCGAATGGGACGCTGGAGCATGCCTCTGTCTTGGCGCTATGCTCACACGGGCAGTCCTTTCGACCACTTCTATCCGCGCCTGGACTTTGTCGCTGTTGGACGCTTGTTGGCGGCGGACAGATACCGCAGGATGTGTCGTGCTCTTCCTCCACTCCCTCCTCCATATCCACCCTTGTCCTGAGCCGGCGACGTGCCCCGTCTGCTCACCGGACACCGGTTGGAGCAGCCAGGCTCGTCGCCGAGGCATTCCGGTTCCTGCCTCCGTGGTCTTGTGGCCGTGCGCGCCATGCAGCTTATCTGGCGGTGGGTTTGTGCTTGTGAGTCACGTGTCGACGCTGATACCCGCTCGCTGCGGGGTTTCGGCCGCTCCATTTCTTTTCCGTGCTTCGCCTTATCTCTGCTGTTATTCACTGCCCTTTATTGGCTTAGGTGACTCACATTCCATCGTTCATTTGGCAGCGCTCACGTTGTGATTTATTTCTTTGTGAACGTATCGTTCTTTTTTTGTTGATAAGCGCTTTCTTCTCGTCTACAACAAATAGTTGCAGGAAAGACGCGAGTGAGTGGGAAACATCCTCGTCGTGTCACTGTTTGTCATTTCATGGTATCGTTATCGGTTTCCCGCATGAGTTATGGCCCCATCAGGGGTTAAACCTGGCGTTATCAAAGTAGGTTTTAATTTCTTTGGCTTATTTAGCATTCTTAAAAGTTTTATGTAAGCGATCGACTCTTGGAAAGGAATTCTCAAAACGCAGGCCGTCTCAAAAATCGCGTACTATACCTCTACTTGTGCGCTCTATAGTGCAGGTGTTTGTTCTTCTACAGCGGGAAACGTCGTTACCTTATTTTGGATATTATGGCGTCGGCGAAAGTTCTAATAGCAGGCTCCGCGTCGTTGTTACGCCAAGCGCGTTTTCGGTAAATCGCAGTGCTTAAATGAATTAAAGATGGACGTCAATCCAAATGGAGTACTGCACACTCCGGCCAGAGGTACAGAAGTAGCGACGACTTGTCCGGACGAGTTTTCGCACAGTATACAGGCGGTTGTTGTGGGACCCAACAAGTGCGCCAACCAATGGCCGAGAAATTACAAACGCTTACCAACATTCATTACGCAAACATGATAGCATTTGTATTACGAGAACAGCAACGCGAACAAACGATAAACGCTTACTAGGTAGAACTGCAACGTGCAGTGGGGCATGGTAACAATGTGCCAGAATCATATCCACAGCCTTTTCCAAAGCATTTGTTTTTGTAAGGGGATGGATTCCCTGTTCCACAACAGCTGCTTTCTGTTTATCTGCCTCGCTCTCGCCTTTTGTGGCGAGGCAAAACGCTCTACACCGGGCACATTAGATGGTGTGTTAAAACCTAGTGGCACTGTTGATTATCATGGCTAGAAGGCTAAAAATTATTACGATTACACCTCGTTGTGAGGGCGCGTGTAGCGCAGTCGGAGGAGGCGCGACTGTCGCGTGCACCCGATACCAGGTTCCTGGTTCGGATTTCCCGCCCAGGCCAACCAAGCCTTCCATCCCTCCGGGGTCGGTGAATTGGTGCCAGAGTTGTCAGGGAAGGATAAAGCGCTGACTTGTTCATCGGCTGGCCACCGCAAGTCATTGTATGGCCAAATACGCATTCATGTCGCCTCCACGACATTCTGTGAAGTAGAATGCGCTGGCGCATCCCAAAAGGGTACTTCGTTGTATGGTTTTTATTTCTATTCATTGTATAAATGAGAATATGAGGTCTTCACTTCGACTCGGCTTGCACCAATATTTCTTGTAAACTGTGCTGAGCTAAAAGTAGTAAGACCAGTACGGGAAGAAATAGGTCAGAATCTTTAAAAGTTCTTCCTCAAATCCGCCCTATACTGGCTTTTCGGAAGGCGTACTTAGAAGAACCGTAAAAGCAAGAAAAAGAGGGGGAAGTTTTAATGAAAAGGTAAAGCAAGTTTGGCTTACCTGAGGGCAATGTTGTCCAAAAAGTAGGCTAAGTAAGTCGCAACAGGTAGAATAAAAAACTAGTACTGACAAGGAATACAGGAGTAAAAATAACCCTATCAAAATCCTGCCGGTGTGGAAGCAGCGGATTTAGTTCGTACAAACCATTGCAAGGATTACATTATAAAAAAAGGTAGAGCGAAATGAGGGTTCGTAGACGTCCGCATGCTTCTCGACCATTGACTGATGCACTCGTTGATCCCGCAACGATCGCCTACATGCGGTACAAGAACTCCTCCGGACAACTCGTCGCTACATCTGTGGCCTTAGACGCGATTGTAATGCGCTATGGCATTGTGCACATGGAACCGTTTGGCTTACCTCTAGCTTCAGTAGCAACTACATTTAGCTACGGCTGGTAATATGATTTGATTCAAATTGTTGGTAGGACGCACAAACGTCGGCCACATTGTTTCCCGATTTCCGGCAGTTCCATAATTTGTGGTAGGGTTATCTTGAATTAAGCTTTGTTTTGGTTGATTGTTCGCACTTCGGCCACCAGTATCCTTCGACTCCATCTTAGAGCCTAGGATTCGCGGCAGATGCTAATAATTTGCTGACTATGGTGTAATCCGTGAGCTATGCAATGCCACAAAACTGGAGTTTTCTAGCTAAGAAACTTTTCTCATGATCTTCAGTAACGTGCTTTCTGATGGCGTGGTTTCTTTTTAATCGCCGATAAGCTTACAACCGCAAAAAAGAAGTTAGTACTAGTGGCAGTCACCGGCACATAATTCAAAGGGGGACTTTTGCATTTGGACACTGTTACTACCGGGGCCAGTTTTGTATAGGCCGCACGATTTACTATATTGGCGATTCCTGCTCTACTGCTGTGCTTTCCTCATTCCATTCTAAAAAGTACTCACAGTGTTCCATCTCTACAGCTGCGTATTTCTGTTAGCACCAGTATTCAAAGCTCGACCGTTCACGCTGTTTCACATACTAGTCGGATTGAGTTTTTTGGTTTTACGCTACCGATTTTCGCCTTTATTGCATTTTCCCGTGGATATGAGCGGGTCTACATACATCTGCGGCACGAATAGAGAAGACGAAAAACAAGATTGAACAACAGATTTTTGGATGACATGTTATTCAGCGGAAGTCAGTTTTTGGCCTTTTGTACTGTTGCAAGATTTTTGTGATGTAAAAATATCGCGTACACGCAGTCTATTACGACTGCTCAAATGCTTCTACTGATTTGTTAATCATCAGGCAGATAGTCTAGCGAACCTGATAATTCCTGTTTAAAAGTGTCTTTCGTAGGCTTTCTTGTGCTCTTACCTGAAGGAACATTTCATTCCACTTCTGCCATATCTTTATTACTCACCCGTTTTACCAACCATCCTAGTTGGTCGCTCTAGTCTTGGTCCAGTATAGTCTTGGGGTCGTGCGCTATCCACGATACTGCTGGAGTCAACAGCCTAGACGTCATCTGTGGTTTCTCTATAATTAGTTGGCACTCCTTGGCGCTACGTTGACCAAATACACACGTGCAACCTCAAGGGGGTCGCTGTGAGCTATTGATATGGGGGAGGCGAAAAGAGAATAATGATAGGCGGTGAAACATTCGCAGCGAAGAGAAGGGATCCTGCTGCTGAACTTACCAGAGGCCTTCTTGCTTTTCTCCAACTAGACCTGGCGTTTATTTTCGTTCTACTTGGTATTTAATCGTTTTCTGAATAAGCGGCCCCCGTTGCCGATGCTTTGGATGTGATATGGAATCTGATACCAGGTCGCTGAAATCGAATTTCGCTCGATCACGCTCCTTCAATTCGGCAATCTCGCTTTCAAGCTCACAAATGATGCATTGTAGGACTGACTCGGAAAGGATTAGCGATTACGTCGTCCAGTGACGAAGCACGTAACTTCCTCCAGAAAACTCCCTCGTAGATGACACTCATACCGCCTGTTATGTAAACAGCGCGGGATATTGAGCGATTGGTTGTGTAATCTCAATGCTTAGTACAACATAACTAGCTTTCTTGCTGTTCAAAACAAGCTTACCATAACTAAGTCCATTAGCTTCACTTAGTTATAAAGATAAAAGTTCTGCCTAAATTTAGACATTAGGTTAGCATTGTCCTGTGATGTAAATGTCATTACTTGTTAGCTGTACGAAGTTTAAACAGGAAATTATACTAGGATCATATTATTGGAAGAATGTAACGGCTTAATATTTCTCTTAATGGCTATATAAGTTTCCCTTTCATTCTACAAATTATCTTTCTAGGATCCTGCCGTTGCTGCTCTATTCAGCCACAAAGATCCAGAGTCCCGATATGATGATCTCAGGGAAATCGGACATGGATCTTTCGGGGCCGTTTACTTCGTAAGTTTTTCTCACATTTTCAGTTTTCTTTTGGAGTGAGGAACAATGACGGTGACGTCCAAGTGTCTTTCCTTGTACTAGGCGTTTGATAAAGAGACGAGCACAACAGTTGCGATTAAAAAGATGGCGTACTCGGGCAAGCAGGCTGGCGAGAAATGGGCCGACATTCTGAAAGAGGTTTGTGGCTGTGTTGCCTTTCCACTATTATGCTAAACGTAGGGATAACGGGTGTTGTGGTGCAGCTACAGGTATTGTTGTAAACTGTAACTCTCCGTGCAAGGTGTCCAGATTGTGACGATCAGAGGTGGAAGTCGACAATTTTGCGCGGTTCTTAAGCGTCATTCCTTCTCATCGGTAACCTGAGACATCTCAATTGCTTTAAGAGATTATAGAGGTGAAATCATTTTCAAGGCTCGTCTTCACACTGATTTAGAGGCTACAGTAAAGTGAAACGTAAAAAATAGCGTAGTGAGTAACGTAGTGTTTTGGAAATTTTGTACTTGAGACGAGTTTGCAAACGAACGGATGAGCTTGTTGCAGCCCTCTCTCCATAGAATGATTTCTAATGCTGAACCATTTGTAAGAATCTGAAATGCGTTGGTGTGACAAGACGACGTTGAAGAAGTCGCTTTATCAGTGCTCAAGTTCGAATATAATTAGTTCATTATAGTGTTCTCTTCTGAGTTCGCGTAAAATTTGAACTTACGTTGGTGGAGGGCGTGTTTACTTCACTTTTCTGTTGTTCACTACCTTTAAAAAATTTTTCACTTGAAAAGCTCTTATGTATCCCTTATGATATCTTCTTTCGGTAGTAACTCCCACAAATCACTGCAAAACAGTGGCAGTAGGGTTCAAATTATGTAGAACCATCAAGTTGCGTCACGAAGTAGGATCTCCACACTGTACTCCTATGAGCCTGGAACTATTTAGTCACAGTGTTTAGTCCGTTGGGGGTACTATTGCCTACATGGTGGGTAAAGACTTCAGTATTAGAAGCCATAGCTACTTTTACGCATCCGCTTCTTTATCCTGCGTTTTTGTGTTGATTTTCTTCTTCCAGGTTGCTTTCCTCAACAAAATCAAGCACCCCCACATTGTCGAGTACAAAGCCTGCTTTTTGAAAGAGCAGACATGCTGGGTATGTTTCCCTTCTAATTGCCTCCAAGCCGCGTCTCTTTTTCTCGCGCTTCGGTGTATAAGATGCAGTTTTCAGCTCGTAATGGAGTACTGCATCGGCTCTGCGGCTGACATTGTAGACGTCCTGCGGCAAGGAATTCGAGAGATAGAAATTTCTGCGATTTGCAGTGAGACACTGTCTGCTCTCCACTACCTTCACCAGCTAAAGCGAATTCATAGGGATATCAAGGCTGGAAACATCCTTCTGTCGGACACAGCTCATGTTAAGCTTGGTTCGTCTGTTGAGTGGTTTTAATTCGATAGCTTATCCATTTGTTTGCTTGTTGCAGAATTCTCTAAAGATTTAGAAACCTATGTAATTCAGCTGACTTTGGATCCGCCTCGATGTCAGATCCAGCACAAACATTCATTGGGACACCTTTCTTCATGGCGCCGGAGGTAATCCTTGCCATGGACGAAGGCCACTACACCGAAAAGGCTGACATTTGGTCGTTGGGGATAACCTGTATTGAATTAGGTAAGCACACACTCCTATTGCTCCATCTTCTGTGCCTTTCGTTTAGCAGCGCAACAGAACACCATCAAGCTAAAATCTGTTGCATATGTGTAGGTCAAGTTGTTGGCTTGTTTGGTGGTTTGTTCTAAGGAGTTTATTCTTGCAGCTGAAAGGCGACCGCCTCTGTTTAACATGAATGCCATGTCGGCCCTGTACCATATTGCTCAAAACGATCCTCCAAAGCTTGCTCCCATCACTAACGAAAATCAGCCCGAGTGGTGAGTTGAGTCTACTTCTCTTAGCGGAGTTGGAAAGAACCAAGTTTTTGAAGGTCCGACTGGTTCAAGGATTTTGTGAATATTTGCCTGCAGAAAGAAGCTGAAGAGCGTCCACCTACCGGAGTGTTGTTAAACGTAGGTTGATAGGATTTTACTGCATATATTTAATAAGCTTCCGGTCTGTCGGTATTTGATTCAACTGCGTTTTTATTTGCTTGTTTTACTTTATTTTAAGTTGGGAGCATGCATTGGAGAAAGGGGAAATATTAAAACAACAACATGAAAGTACACAACTTCTGGTAGCTGAAATGGTAATAAAATCTGAAAAGAACTAGATCAGTGCATAGATAAGTGCAATAATGAAGCAACTGTAAAACATCGGAAACTGGCGGGCATGAGCAGATCTTATGCAAGATTTAAGAAAAGTCGATGTGCTGTTTGAGAACTAGTGCCAGGCAAGGGAGCACCACGGCATGCTAAAATTTTCGGGGTCGGTCTCGTTCACGCTTCGTGATGGAGGGACAAAGGGAATTCCATGAAACGGGGTGCCAAAGTGGAGATGCACGTTTCACCATTAATTGCGAGGAACTTAAGCTTGGATGCAGGATTTTCGTCATCCATAGATGTGAGGCTTTTGTACGTCCCTTTTTGCAAATACCTCCAGGATAATACTCAAATCGTAAAGTCCCATATTTAACGAATGCGAGTGCGACCACGAAGAGAACAAGCAGAAGGAGCGACTGCGGAACTTCCAGTGGTCCGAGAACGATAGAGCGAGGACGTTCGCCATTCTGAGAACATGCTTTTCTTTTGTCAACTCGTAGGTGAGGTCCAATACCGAAATCAGTTTTTCCTATCTTCCACAAGAAGTTCTATAATTGAGCATAGGTGTAGAGGTATGTGACACCATAACAAAACCATCAAAATCAAACGGTCGTAATGAAGGCGCATGTGAGGTGTTCCATGAAAAAAAAAAGCCGGGAGATGAAGTTTCTGCAATATTCAGCGCAGAAATAGAACTATACCATTTAAGGAGGCTATAGGGTTAATCGGTTCAGTGTCTGACCACAAGGGTATTTTGCCTGCCCAAAATCAGCGATGTGACATTGTTTATTCGTTTATTTATTTAAGACAGTGCAGTGAGCTCTTACTTATCTGGTGAAGAACTAAGCATTCAAATAAATACCACCGTGGCGAAATACAAATGATGTGCAGTAACAGTGATGCCGCAATTTTTCTCACTGTACTACGAAATAAAAAAGTGTTGCGAATCATGTGTGCGCTAACCTACGATAATACTATTGTATCGTCGCCACTATTGTACTTTTCACGACTCCGGAAGTCGAGGGAGGTCGAACAAAATGTCTGCCAAACTTTGTCCAGGGTTAAGTTGGGGTGCAGATCGCGAATGTGAGATCCATTTTTGAAATATTGGCCGATTATGGTAGCATATGGTATGTACGGGAGATTAAGGCTGTCTAGGTCATAATCACCCATTTCGCCCAAACTTCGCCCAGTAGGATTATCTGGGGTGCTGAAATTGACATACGTTTTTGAAATTTCCGTGGATGACGGTAGGTACAAGTGACTGACTAGGCTGTCTGGGTCACCATGACCTTAGCCACCCGTACCTATCGTAACCTACCGTACTCTAGTGTGATACGAAAAACGCGTGTCAGACTCGAGGTCAGCACCCCAAATAATGACCCTGGGCGAAGATTAGGCCAAATTTTTTATCTCTGCTCGACCTCTGGAGTCGTGAAAGTACAATAGTGATGGATTGCTTTTCGAATGTCAAAGAGTTTAAAGGTCATAAGTGAAACGTGACGCCTTATGAGCAGCTGGGCACTCATAGGGGATGTTAGAACTTGATTTTCGGATATTATTTCGGATATTAGGCATTTTCTACCCGTAACAGTTCAGATTTACACGCCCAAAGAAGTAATGCTTGTTGCGAGGAGCTTTAGGTTGTCATGTTCAGTTCCGTTCCATAGTTTCGTTTTCGAATACTATAGCTTTCTTTCAGAAAGGAAATCCACTATTGAAGTAGTTGCACCTTTTCGGTCTAATTCAACAATTGAGAGTTGTCTCAGTTTGTATACAGCCCTGCTTCTGAGGCTTTACGTATAGTGCAGTAATGAGCGCGTACGCTCAAGTTTGAACGTGTTTCGTCCACGTTACGCCTTTCATACGTGTTTGTTTCGAATCTCTTGCTACTGTTTATAACTACTGTATCTGATTTATTCTCTATACGTGTTCAGCTATGAGAATCTGTGAATCCATGCACTCAGAAAGGGTCTTTACCATAGGTAGTCAGAATCGATTAACTCATCAGTAACGAGTTCTGTGCGGACTCTGAATAGTAATAAGTCAAGGCGCAACCATTTATCTCGTGTTAAACGAAAGCGAATGTCAAAGATGTACGTGAATGTGTTGTGAATGTTTCAGCACTCCTTTATTACTCGCCATGACCACAAAGGTGTTATCCACGAGCTGATATCAAGGACCAAATCTATTGTAAGTCTGGACTTTACGTCTGCTGAGAATACTCCTTTTCCTAATTTTGCAGCAGGGATATTCTTTTTTCGATGTTTATATAATTGTTACGTCTGCTGAGAATACTCCTTTTCCTAATTTTGCAGCAGGGATATTCTTTTTTCGATGTTTATATAATTGTTACGTCTGCTGAGAATACTCCTTTTCCTAATTTTGCAGCAGGGATATTCTTTTTTCGATGTTTATATAATTGTTACGTCTGCTGAGAATACTCCTTTTCTTAATTTTGCAGCAGGGATATTCTTTTTTCGATGTTTATATAATTGTTTTGTGGCGCTGATACTATTCATTCGCTTGCACTTCTAGAGCCTCATATGGGGTTTTTAGGTGATGGAACTGGACAATTTTCAATACAAGAAAATGCGCAAACTGATGTATCTCGATGAGGTAGAAAATAAGGATGGAGAACATACGCAAGGTATTACTCATGTTCCCCATCTCAGGTGTTTTCTTTATTTGTTGTCGGCCATTTCTCATTTTTCCTGTGCAGTACAATGGACTCGTTTTTCAAAGTAGATTTCTCGTTTTATTTTCGGTTGGAATTGCTCGTTTGATTTATTTTCTTTGTTTCGACTCTTTCTTTCATTTCGGTGTTTCCTTTTCCTGCATGAGGTTTTGGTTGAGGTGGTGGATGCGAAGATGTGGACGACATAGTCACAGATTCAGGAATGCTGTCTGTTGAAAAAGGTTGGTACGCTTCATCTGTTTTGGCCGGGACGTTCCGGCCCTCATAGCTGAGCCTCCTATTGAGTCAGAGCTTTCGTTAAAAAGCTTATATGATACCTTACGGTTTGGTTTTACTTCAGTTTCAGTCAAATTTTTCTTTCGGTAGAAGAATCGAATATACCTAGAACAGTATCCTCCTTGGAGCACGGTAATTCCATGGGTCTTTTCGGGATCCATCAACTTTCAACGGTGTTTTAATACTTTATAAGCGCGCGAGGAGCGCCTTCTTTGCGTCACCATTACAGTACATAAGTGGTTAGCTCCGATTTGATGTTGTTGCAGTTTCATCACTTCAGGTGATTCTACGAGTTCGAAGAGTGGATCTATGAAGAGTCTAACGTCGTTCCGGTCATTACAAAGTAGCAGCGGTGGAGGCAATGGGACTGGCTCTCGCCCTCCAATTCCTCCAAGCCTTCGAACAGAGAATGCTGAAAGCGAGGTGCGGGAATTTTTATTTATTCGCTTATATCAATTGTTGTTTAAACACGTTCATTTTTGCTGAAATCAGAAAATTAGTTTACATCCTATTAAAACATATGCTGCTAATAGAACGAAGTAGAACCTAACCAAAGTATAGAGGCAAAGGCAGCAAATTATAAGCAGTAGCAACTTTCGTCATTTAATGAGGCAGATCAGCAGAAGATGATCCAGACGTTTTCATTTTCAAAGAAGCGTTGCTATTATGGTGCCCTATGGAAGCAAATTTCATTTAGTTCTTTGCACTGGTTAAGGAAAGTTTATCAAATATGCCTGTGCGCATCAGTCAACCATCGTCCCGTACGGCAGATAACAGACTTTTCAGAAGTGGTTGGACATCGCTTAGACAGCCAATAAGTGCAAACAATTTGTAATGTATGAAGTTGGATGAAACGGTTGTATTTCTCTACAAGAAATCCCTATAATAACTAAATTTCATTGAGCTCTAAAGCCCGTACAAAGACCAGAATACTGCAGGAATCATTGCCTTTGGAAGGAGAACTGTTGCAAAGGTGTTTGTCG
Source organism: Heligmosomoides polygyrus polygyrus (assembly GCA_947396885.1). Lineage (NCBI taxonomy): Eukaryota > Metazoa > Nematoda > Chromadorea > Rhabditida > Heligmosomidae > Heligmosomoides > Heligmosomoides polygyrus. The sequence continues at coordinate 67,870,593 of OX377203.1, forward strand.
CCAGCACATCTTACTATTGTTATTAGGTTAAGTCATACATTTTGCAAAATTTCTGTTTTTTTCTGGAATTCAAAGTAAACCCGCTGAAGTATTATATTCTGTTTGAAAGCTTGTTTCCTGGCGATCATTTCGAGTTATGAATCGTTAATTTTCTTTCCGTTTTTGGAAAGTTTTATTCACTCGAACAGTGACCGCTCAAAATGAATAGGTGCGTGATTTCATTTTCAATTACTTCAAACTCGGCAGCAACCCATCGAACGAGGTCAGACACATATAGGTAATCACCGGCAGGTTCACTCCTAACCGAATAAACTATTGGAAATGGTATCAGCAGATCCTTTCCGAGATGGGCAACAAAGACAAACCACTCTCAGGAAGATCGACTGCTGTAAACAAAGGGCTATCCATCAAGTCGAATTCTTTTCAAACCACAACTACGACTGCCCGCTGATCTCCACAACTCCCAATGAACCACCGCTCGTCATCAAAGAGTTCAAAACACGTTTACACGCAAATTATTCCTACGCTCATTCAGGCTGTCATATGCTGATATTCCTAGCTCATGCGATAGAAACAAGAGATTATGCCTCCCTTCTTTGGAATGGAGAAGAAAGAGATTTGATTTGCTTATGGCCTTTAAGATGCTAAAAGCTACTACAAATCTCAGGATTTCGGATTTCTTCATACTGGTTCCTTCATCCACAAGGGGCGCCAATATCAAAGTCAGTACAGGTGCTGCCAGTAACTCGGTCAGAGCAAAGTTTTCAGCTTTAGAACACGGACTAGTTTTAATAGAGTTCTCAGGTCTTCCAGTTGGTCACTGAGTTATGCTTCTTTTAAAAAGCGTGTTGCCAAGTTCGTTGATTGATTTGTACCCTTGCATAATTATGTGGTTTTTACTGTTTCGGTTCAAATTACCGCTTCTCATTTTGTAGTATTGAATTCACTTAATTCCTAGCATTGTGTTTGAGTTCTTGTTCTTGTTGTCTTGTTTGGTTCTCCTTGAGTTTGTTTTCTCGTGCCGATTTCGGCACCCACAATAAATAACTAAATAAAATCTGCAGTAGATTGGAAGATCGACAAAATCGCCTTCGTCAGTGCCTCATGCTTTGATGGAAACCCAAGTAAATCGCTGTACTTCCGACTGCCGAGAGCTCCAGCACCGGTTCAAGCGAGGAGGCCTGGATCAAACCCTCGCCAGCGATAAAAAGGGGATGCTTCACTGCAACTGCAAAGCCGGAAAGCAATAGCTGAAACGCAAGAGCCCGGAAAGCAATAGCTGAAACGCAAGAGCTGGGGTTCTGAGGTGAAACTGGAGCTCCACCAAAAGAAGGTCCTGCTGCGCGTTTGGTGGGGATGCGTAGTGGTCCAGGGCACCGGAAGCTGCTCCACGTAGTGATACCATCTTCGACGCTCGCTTTTGCCAACAACTCGACCAGATCCATTTGTTGCAAAACTTATGACTCAACCTAATTCTAAACTGTAATGTTTTAATGGTTGACGGGAAAGGAAACAGGAGCAAGTATTGATTAAACGAACAGGCCCAGCTATTGTTAAACAGTGTGAAATTCCAGTGTTAAAATGAGCATTCAGATGGGGTTAGGTCCGTGATTACCTGCGAACATTAGGCTTACTCAGCTATCTTTACTATAGGTCAGCTATTTTGTGATTCTAGACCTTCCGAAGTGCCTCATTCATCCTGCCTCCCGATTGTATGTAGAAATGGGCAACAGTTTTTAGAAATTCGTGTAAAGGTAACTAATGGCGCTTGTCGTGAGTTTTGGGTGGAATCTGGCGCGAGGGAGTGCTTACGCATTTTAACCATTTGTTCACTTTCCATCATTTTGGGCTTCACTAGCGGCTTAGGTGAATGGAGATAGCCGTCTTTAGCTGCAACATTCTGCTCAACAAGCGCTAGATTGCGCTGACTCTCAGGCTCTTTCTGTCTGTTTTTAAAGCCACGACCTTGAATATCTTTTGTTATGGTGCTCGATAGACCACTCCGCGCTGAGACGTCAGCGTACCGCTTTCAGAATATTTCTTAAAGTCTGTTGTTTTTTTCTTCTTCAGTTTCCTGACGTGATAGTGCGCCGATAAGCTGTGCGCCATGGCGACTTATAAAATGCTACAAATGTCGTGGCCTGCTTGGATTAATGGGTTCTGGCCTGCGTGACGATGGTTGAATGCGTTATTTGTTAGGCAACGCGGTCATTGCCGTGATAAGCTGTGCCGTGATATCCCTCAGAAGATTTTTATTACAAGGAAAACAGAAGGACAGCTGCATCTATCGACATTGACGACATTGACCCTCATTCATCGCATAGACGTCACTTGCTAAATCTTCCACTGCATAACTCTTCCTCAATGTATAGCTGTTACATGGTCGTGTCTGTTACATTCTGTTATTTCCACTGAACGGTGATACATATCAACTCTGTTGAAGGCGCTACCGCATTAATCTGTTTCAATTGCAAGGCGGTCCTATCCACTCTAGAAGCATTTAATAAAAATGTCTTCAAACGTTCTAAAAAACATATATTAGTTATCTTTAACAAATCTTACTAACTGCAGGCCTTTCAAAACTTCTGTATTTAACTGTGAAAACATAAATTAGCACACATTTTCTCCTATCTCTGCTCGATTACAATTAGAAGAGTTGTTTTCAGACCATTTTATAGTCGTTCATCAATATCCCTGTTTGTGCTAGCGTCATCATATAATTACCGAGTTAAACAAGTATTATTGGTCAGTTCTTACGTCACTTGCGGTTCTACACGAAAGCTGTTGCTTGACATTTCGAATCGCTTAAATAGGTAACTGCTTTTGGTCGTTGCTGGCAGCATTTTGTGTATGGCAGTCGTTTTTTTAGCAAATGACGACAACGCCTAACACCCCACCGCGCACGTTCATCTTACAAATTAAAAGGCTTTGCTCCATCGTGGAGCGTTGAATTGGCGCAAAGCTTCGTTTCGAGAGGCGCTTCTTTTCTGAATTTCATCTAGCTTGAAGATGTAAATCCACTTTCGTGTGATCTGAGGAAATGAAAGCGTTGGGTACGTGATGCATCCAACAAGCTTCCCTAAACTATAAATTGGATGCGATCGGAAATCTTCGGATATTTGGGTATTTCGGATAACGCTAGTTTCGTGCACCTTGGATTTCTGGATGGTTCTGATAACGGCAATTTCGAGGACGCCGTATATGATTCAGATAGGATATATCCGAGCGGATATCCAAAAATGATTCCTTTGTCATTGTATCCGACCAAAAATCCTCGGATAACATTTGAAGAAAATGTTGTCGCCTAATAACTTATGGACAGTAGGTTAGGGCAGGTCTCCTCTAGTGCTAGACATTTTACCGCGTTCACTCTAAACCGGATTCGTGTAAGCTTTCCAATTTTAACCCAAATGTGTGGCCAGAATTTCTTGAGAACGCCAGTTAACTCGGTAGTCTCAATTCCTCTCAAGTCCGCTGCAAGTGGGGACGGGTTCACCGGGCGCCAATTTTTTGCCACTCCTGGACCACACTGTCGCCCGCAGTAAAAGCGAATTCACCCTTTTGCACCTTGTTAGATGCCCTTTAAGACCATATAGGTCTTGTCGATAATCGTTGTGGTATGCTCACAGACATCCCTTGTACGGGAAAAACTGAAAATGAGTTTACTGATTTTTTGATCTTTATATATAGAGATCAACATTTTTTTTGAAGAAAACCAAGAAACAATAGCATTCACGAGAACGTTATAGTTGATCTTTTTTTTTCAGAATCGCACTCTAATACCAGTCGGAAATCTGTCACTTGATGGTTCCGATGCGTACAGCACAAGACCTGCGAGTCCGACAGCATTATCCGTGAAGATTGACAGAAACTTCAAGGTTGGTCCTCAAAGAGTCGTAAGAGAACTCACGATTGACTGGGAATGTCGGTGCGGGTAAATCTAGTTGCTACAAGTCTTCGCTTTTGTACTCTGGGCGGCTTCCTTAGCGTGGAACTTCTGGATTTCTGTTTCATAGATCCCCTCTCTGCACGGCGAATTTGTTTCCAACTAACACTGAATAGGATCGCAATTTAGGATGAAATGGCAACATTGAAGAAGTCGAAATTCTCAACATTGCGCTCTGCGAAGTTAATATCGCGGGAACAAGAGGAGTACAGCAAGGAAAATAACATGTATGAGCAAATGAACGGCTATAAACGACTTCGTCAAATGCACCACAAGGAGATGCAGCAGGTTAGCTGTAGTTCGTCGTTCATGTTCATGTAACGGCTTATCGGAGTTGAATTCGACAAATGGTTACAAGTTTAGCTAGAAGAGAGATGTACTGCTGAGGTTGAACTTCTTCGTATGCGCCTCGACAAAGAACTTGACCAGCTAGTTTCCGGATACGCCAAGGTTTGGAAATGCTTTTTTAAAGCTCACCCAACTTTACTTCTCCCATATTTCATCTCTCAGCGCTGTTCGTTTCGTTTTCATCACTTCCTCATCCATTTTCACATTCTACTTCTTCTACGTGACTTCAGAAAGTGTTTGTTGAACCGAAACATCGAGCCTTCACTTATTGAAATTCAACTGTTGAGAAGAGAACTCGGATATTTCGTTAGCAGTCTTCATATGAGAGTTCAGAGGTTTAAAGCGCGTGTTTTTGTGTACATTGCACTGATTGCTTTTCTAGCCGCTGAGGCACTCGTTTTCCTCAGGTACTTTTAAACTCTTGAGTGATATTGTCTGTGTTAGATTTGTATCTTCCAGTTTAGTGGATAGTATAGATATTGTTTAGGAACGACAACGTTTTAAGAATGCTCATCAGAGCGAGCTGGAGAAGAAGCGGAAAGAGGTTGAGGAGGGTGAAAAGAAGTTGCGAAAACAAATTCTCGTACGTTTTTTATAAACGTTTTTCTATGCACTTCTGTCGAACATTTGTGTGAAAAGTATTCTCATCGTCAGTGATCACCCGGTTTGCTCTGTGGGCTGTCGACTTTTATTATGTTCATCAGTCCTTAGACTTCCATTAGTTTTTATGGAGATTTTCCAGCTCTACGTGGTTCCCACCTCAAGTGATAAATCCAGGAAATGAATATTATCTTCACGGGGCGTGTTTATCATTGATATGTGGTTGTTAAAAATGAAGAGGCAGAAGGAAGTCGCTTCAGCAACTGATGAAGTACTGTTGACGCGAATGCTGCGGTGTTGGGCCATAGCTACGGCTTGGTCTTTGTTCTAAATATACCATACGGCAGAGGTTCGGCATCATTCGATAGCTGAGAAGTTGCACATTTGTTCGCCTGTGGTGTTACGGCCGCCTCTCCCTCTCCAATGGTGACACCGTCTTGAAGAATGCGCCTAATCTCGATGTGTTGGGAAACAACCTAAAGAAATGCGAATGCGATGTAGCGCTGACTTGGAGAATTTGAAGGCAGCTTCTTTTCACGCCGAGCGAGTATAGGCAAAGCGGTTATGGACGCATAACACCAAAGGGGACCACCCGTCTCCGGACAGGACCGACACCTAGTAAGAAGGTGGTCCTTGAAGCTCCTGCTTGCTCAGCTATTTTGCGTGGCCTTCCTCTCATGGTGTTTAGAGCCCCTCCCATTTCACATTGTGAGGCTTGTTGGATCGTACAGGTTTCCTTCTATGTTGTATAACTGCATAAAAGTTGCCTCGTGCTTTTTTAAAGGAAGGTTCTGTTCGCTAATCTTGGTCCATTCCTGTGGCCTTGTTTCAACAATTTCATTAGACGGATAACGAGTCTAATGTTGATTTGAAATTTTATGATAACTGCATGAAGTTCCAACATTCCCAATCAGAGGAATTGATTGACCGAAGGGAGCTGCCGTCTCCCTGCGGGCTCCTTGGAGACTCCGTGGTTTCACGCGCAGGATTTGACTCAACATTGTTAAAGGTGGTAATGGTATATGCCCCGTTGACTACCACGGGTGCAACTATTTATTTATTTATTTATTGTGGGTTCCGAGATCGGCACGAGAAAACAAACTCAAGGAGAACCAAACGAGACAACAAGAACAGGAACTAAAACACAATGCTAGGAATTAAGCGACTATTCAATACTACAAAATGAGAAGCGGTAATTTGAACCGAAACAGTAAAACCACATAATTATGAAAAGGTATAAATCAATCAACGAACTTGGCAACCCGCTTTTTGAAAGAAGCTAAAGGATACATGCTCCAGTGATTCGCTCATTCCGTCACTAAGTGGAATACATTTAGAATAGTATATGAACTAGTCCAGGATATTGAGGTTGCTTGCGGTCTAGGCTGTGTCTGTTAACGACAACGTGTTTATGTCGCGGTTTGCTCCGAAATCAACGTTTCCCTTCCGACATTTCATTTGTTTAGGCACGACAAGCACACGAGATGCGTTGTTTCTCAAACTCTCAGCTGAAGGAATACCGACACAACAAGGAACTTGCGAAGAGCGTATGTCGCGCTTCGTTTTCCGATACTGTTCTAGCTAGCCCTCATCCCTCTATCCAAGTTGTCCAAGTATAGTAAACGCTGATAGCGTGTCACTCGTTCTTTGAGCATATTGTAATATTATAAGAGAAGTTCGCCGTTCCTGTCATTGTTTGCTGCAGTGTGCTAGGAATGGTTTAGCTCCATAGTCGCTGTTTTACTTCGAGCTCTACATGCTTGTCAATTTCACAGTGTTTGTTTCAGAGTTTAAAAGAACGAGGTCTCGCTCGTACGACCTATGAAACAGCTTTGAAAGACGTGAAGGCTCAGTTGACAAGGCAGAGATCGAACGCAGAGGCAGCGTTCGAGGCCAAACTTCGTGGTGAGCTCGAGTCCGAGCTGGTGAAATACAGACGTGCTCAACTTCTAATGATTCATAATATCGAGAAACGATTGGACGAGGAAGTAAGTTTAAGCAGCTTCGTCTAAGGCTAGCGGTACAAATTTCTTGGTTCTTTCGAGTGTGTCTCATGGAGCTGTTAAGAACGCCCAGTTTTGAACTAAAATGGTTCCTTGGTCAGTAGAGAGACCTAGTTGCGTGATTTATGTCCGTAACCTCACTTTGAGGATCTCAACGTACTGGAGCGTCAAATGGATAATCGTCACTCGATGTTGATGCGTCATCATGAAGCAACGAGAGACGTCGAAGTGGCACATCTGAAAGAGACACAGACAATGAGAAAGCGACACCAGGTATCTAGTTGGGACTAGCAGCCTTGATAGCGAGCAAGTGAGATCTGGTGCCATGATTCTTTAGAGAAACTGGGTTAGGTCAGAACATCAGAACAGCGCGTGAAGGGAAACAAAATGGACTACTGATCACGAGTAGTGAAAACTTGCTCTAACCACGGTTGGAGTGTCTTTCATACTACGTTGCATAGATTAAGCAGGGGTTGTTTTCAAGCGTTGCGCGGAGTGCATCGGAAACAAGAAAAAGCCCACTTTTTGTGACCAAAAATTGGTTACTATTACAGTAGTTCCGTTCTAGTGAGTGTTTGTGTTCTTCTAAAGTGTGTTTTATTGTGATGAGATGTGTTGAACCTGAATCAATATGCACTTCTGGGAGACCTATGTTGTGTGGTATTCTGATTAGATGTGTTGTTTTCTAAAGGATTTATGAGACGGGAGAACGATAAGTATGTCCACAATAACTAGGAGCGAGGTCGAGATAAAAAGGAAAACGACTAAGGAGGGACAACACTTGTTGGTCTTACCACAGAAGGTTGGTGCATGGAAGGAAGAGAGAATGTGCAAGCTTTGTAGATAGACTTTGCGACTGTAGACAGATTTGCGTGACAGTACAAGCTTTGTAGAAAGACTTGCAGAGTAGACGGGTTGTTTCCTCGTCTCCTGAAGTCGTTTTGAGGATTCCCTATACTTAGTTTGAGAAGGATTTGAACAGGATTTCTTCTACTAAGACCGCAAATTCCAGTCTTTCCTTGTGATTGTTTTTGCTTCAGATTATACAACACGAAGCGGAGTCAACGAATCAGACAGAGTACACGAGAAGGAAAACGGAGGATTTGAGGAAGAGACATGCAACGCAGAGCCGACAGCAGCCCAGAGAACTCAAGGTTTTTGCTTTTTTTGGTTCTGCACTTTTCGATCTGGTTGTAGTCGCAAGCTCATGCAATGAACTCTTTCAGCTAAAAGAAGCTCAAATCCGGAAACAGTTCCGACAAGCGGTGAAAACTCAAACCAGACAGTTTAAGTTGTACCAAACGCAGCTAATGCAGGCTGCTCCTAAAGAAGAGCATAAGGAAATCGCCATGCAGTTGAAGGAGGTTTGCCTGCCTTCTTTGGATCTTCTAGATTTTACACGTTTTTCTACCAACTGCCTAAGCTTGTAAAAGCGGTATTAGGTGGGGTCCTAATTTTCCTCAAAATAATGGTGGGCTATCCGTTTTTACAGTAGCTCGCACCGCGTGTGAGGCGTTATAGTTTCCATAACCCTTTTGCTTATATCCTCCATCTCATTTTAGATTGTGAAATTCTCATCATCAATCGTTTATGCAAATATATTCATTCAAAAAAGTCCTTGCTGTTCGTGTCTGTTGCCTAGTGCTGTCTATTTTTCAGAAGCAAAAACATCGCATCGCTCTTTTGACATCCCAATACGAGTATCAGATCGAGAGCATGGTGCAAGAAAAGACGGTTAGTTTGTCACACACGGTAGCTCTGCTTCGGCGTATGAGTAATTTTTGCCGGAAGGAGTTGTGCTTTTTTCCGAGAATTCCTGTTCACGATTCGAAAAGCTCTTCTTCGAAAATCTTAATTTTTTCAGAACTGTTTTACTCGTTTGGGGCTTTGTGGGGCTTAGATTTAAGTGACTGATAGGGTGTTTTTAGGGCAAGCTGGAATCGTGGCAGGAAGAAGAAGCGCGGCTGCTCAACGAGCGGCTGGCTAAGGAGTTGGATGAACTAAAGGAGTACCAAGCAAAGCAAAGAGCTCAGCTGGAGAATACGATCGACAAGGTTGCTGTCCTTTGAGCGCGCAGCTAGGTCATGCTCATGTGCACTCCGTCAAATTTAGGAACGTGCGGCACTGGATGAGCGGATTGCGCTGCGGTGTGCGATGCTTGAGCAACGATTCAGGGAAGAACGTGAGGACATGCAGAAGCAGCGCGACTCGCGAAGTCGGGCGATCGAGGAGCGCCATGCCGTCGAAGAGCGGCACCTGGCCGACACCACAGGCAATTCCTCGCACACAACGGCGCTTTGACGGCGTGCTCACCTCGCTCTGCATGCAGCCAACGCGGCCGTGCGCACGGTGGGCTTTCTTTCTTCTGTCTCCTTTACAATTCTATTCACCTCAGTTTTGTTTCGCCGCACATATTTCATCGTCGAGCTTTGCTAGTTGAGTTTCATAGACACGATGAGCCTTATCTCGCTTGTGTGTAGGTGGTGACAAATCAGTCCTCTAGTCCCTAGCTCACTCTACCAATCGTCATTTTTGTGGCAATATGTTTACTATTGTTGTTTATATTTCCTGGTGAGAACACTGCGCGGAAGCTAGTTGTATAGTGCAGCGATTGCCTGATCCAGTTATGGAGCTTATCACCTTGTTGTGAATACTGCTATCAGATTCCTGTTGTATGTTAATTTTGGAGAAGTTGGTGGTGAGAGTACTGATCGGCCTTGGCGGAGTAGTCAACAACTAAGACTGTGGTCGTGCCCATGCCCATTTAAGCCTCGCCTTCTGATTCGCAGTTGCTACAGCTTGTGTAGAGAATGCGGAGTAGCACATTTTCTTCAAGTCGTACAATTCGGGAGCGCATGAAGGGTCATGGTTTGACCCCGTTTTCACCTATTCTTTTGCGCGAGGGATAAGTGTTGTGGTGCGATCGCTTTGAATCGAATCAAGCGATGCAACGTGGCGTAGGTGGTATCCGCAGTTTTCATTTTCCGAGGGGTTCCAGAAGTACATCGTCCATACTAATGTCTCCCTTGCTGTAGGACACTGAACGTCTGGTTTTTGAAGTACAATTTTAAATGGCAGGTTGAGTACACCTTCAGCCTTCTGATAATGAACGGAGGATTTACAGCAAACAGTAACACAACAGGTGACTACAAAAATTGAAATCTATTGAGAGGCACCTTGGACATATCTGTCAATAAGCCTTAGCATGAAGCATTCTTCTAACTAGGAAAGGGTTTCGACCTCCCATGGAACTTCAAGTTGAGATCAGGATCATTAGAAAGACTCGGAATGCTGATTACGAATATGTGTGTCAAAATTGCAGAATGAAAATCCTGAGCGAGTTATGGCCTGACGAAATCGGGGCCTCATCACAGGCTGGCTGTGCGACACACCGGGCGCGAGAGTGGTGAATCATCGGGGCTCCGTAAGAGCGGCCAGCCAGCTGCGGCGGCGCAGGGTTAGTGCTCACGCTCGTCGTGTGCGACGTCGTTTGTTCGGTTCCCGTTGCTGCCCGTCTTTTTGAAAATCATAATTTATCTTCGAAATGACCTTTTGTTCTGAATTATGACACGTGTTTGATTAAATAGCCGGGAAAGCTACCGTACACGTTTGTAAAAGTGCTTGCAGGCAAAAAACTGCGATGGTGGCATTTTTATTTACTATTTTGCACAAATAGAGTCGAAATCGTATACTGAATAATTAAAGGTGTTTCTATCAACCTTGCCATTCATGGAACAAAGCAAAAAAATGTGTGAAGCAAAGAAGGTAAGTAGAATGTAAGATGAGGAAGAACAAAATGTCGTTGATCTACTGCACTTTTGATTGATGTGGAAGCCTTGAATGTCGTTGATCTACTGCCTTTTCTTTACTCACTAGATCCTTTTCACCAGCAAAGGTGGTGTCCATTCTTCTCGCTGAATTTCAGGTGCCAGAGTAAACGTGTATGGTGGTTTTCCTGACTGTTTAATCAGACACGTGTCATAATTCATAAAAAAGGTCATTTCGAAGATAAACTATGATTTGCAAAAAAACGACAGCAACGGGAACCGAACCACGACGTTGCACCCGACGAGCATGAGCACCTCCCTGCGCCACCGCCGCAGCTGGCTGGCCGCTCCTACGGAGCGCTGATGACTCACCACTCTCGCGCCCGGTGTGTTGCACAGCCAGCGTGTGGTGAGGCCCTCAATTTCGGCAGGTCATAATTCGCTCAGGAGTTTCATTTTGCAATTTTGACACCCACATTCGTAATCAGGATTCCGAGCTCTTTCTAATGATCTTGGTCTCAACTTGAAGTTCCATGGGAGGTCGAAGCCCTTCCCTAGTAAGAGAAGTCCAAAAATTCTGTGCCAGCTTGATTTGTAAAGACACGAATCTTAAAATACTTCTATTTTGGGATACGGATTTTCCACTGACCACCTCTCGTGTGCCATCAGTGTTCACGGTTTGAAAGTTTGAACAAAGACAACCGTAGTTGCTATTCCGTTCTCGGGTGGAATGAGCCAGTTTTGGATGTGGGTCTCGGGCTTTCCGTGCCTTGGCTCAAAAACCTGTGTCCGCATGGCCCTGTTGATGCTGTGTCTGCAAAGTCACCTCAAACGTTACCTATTATGGGATTGCGGTTGGGGTTGCACTAATCCGGTTTTTCTAAGGAGTCAGCTTGCTCGGCAACCAACATAGACTTGCCGGAGAGGAGCTGACAGATGAAGGAGCCCCGGAAGGTCCCAGTCGGTGTGGGCCGAAGTGGGCACGCTGCCATTCTTCCATCTGTCTCCACTCAGTCGGCCATCGTGCTCTCCCACCACTCTTGCCGTCTGACCGCCTTTCTCCTCATCTCTTCCTCGATTTTCCCCGTCGATCTTTAACTATGTGCGCTCTCTCTTCCTCTCGCTCTCAGTCGTAGCCTTCTCGTACTCGATTTCCTTTGGGTAAAGATTTCTTTGTTCGTGTGTGCTTTAGATCCATGGTCACGTGCTGTGTCGGTCATGTCAAAGGTGTGATATTAGGGACGTTCATCCTTTCACCGCACTAAGAGCCGTTGCTCGCAGTAGACGGAAGAGACCGCGTTGCCCTTTTGTTCCGAAATTGAGCACCTCTTGCTGTAGAAGCCTGTGATGCCTCGTCTCTTCTGTGCAACAAGGCAGTGTCGGCGTCCGTCATTTGATATGAGATATCAAATCAAAACATATTGTTAGGGGCCTTCCGTTTTTCTTTGTATTAGAGTTGCACCCTTGCTGTGTTTGCAACAACACTATTTTGTTAATAATTTATTTGCGTATTGTTTTGGATAAAAGCGTATTATTGTAATTGCGAATAAATATCTTTGTCATTGTTTTTGAAGTCACGTTCAGCTGGTGGTGGTCCACTGTGTGTGTAGAGAACATTGTCGACCTAACAAGGGAGGTCAATGAGCGTCCCGTGGCAATTTTAAAAGTGACGTATTGGGGGTTGTAGGGGACTGTAGGAGAAGCACCGTAGTGGTTTTCGAATTTCCTGCGGACATCTGAGTAGGTCAAAAATTGCAAAAAAACCGTATCACCTCAGTGAGGGCCGATAAGGCAAAACCGCCGTCTGGAACTGCCATGTCGTGGTTAGAATCTATCCTGCAAAAGGTTTGGGATTGAAGCAGTAGCAGAATTACAACGACCTCACAGTTTGCTTGGTAGCGATGCAGCGACTAAAGTGGAACATTGAGGTGCGGCGCTCACCAGTAATGCGAAGCTACTAGATGGCCGAGCGGATATGAGGGCAGACTTGCAGGAAAGGGGTCAGGGGTTCGGATTCGGAGGGTGTGTTTCTTCATTGCTGGGCTTGCTCGGTCCGATTTTGTCGATGTAAAGTGTATTTTGACCACGGTATTGCACCGTACTGACATTATAACCTTATTTTAACCTGGATGACACGATATAAAAATAAAAAATAAATCAAGCAACAGCGTTCATAATACATAGTTTGATTGGCCATTGAGGAGAGCAGGCGGCTTTTCTTTGCTTAAAAATAGACAATATTCTTAGCCTTGACCGTCTTCGGTAGGCATTGACGGTGGGACTGTCCGCTATACCTTTGTCCTTGGGAAAAAATTTCGAATTTCGAATGATCGAATAATATTCGATTTCCAAAATTTCGAATTTCGAATGATCGAATAATATTCGATTTCCAAAATTTCGAATTTCGAATAATCGAATTTCGAATTGTCGATTATTCGAATTATCAAATGAACACCTTACTTATTGTGGTCACCCAATGATTGACATTTCCTTATTTTCTATTACCCACTGTAAACTGCGTTCTCAGAGCGGCATAGCGGCATATATACAAAGGCTCAGATTGTCATTACTCTTATGCCTGTTGGTTAATTGCGAAAAGGATCGGTAATTATCAATTGCGGTGCATCGATTTCTATCAATGGATCTCCTGTCCCGTGGCCGACATACTCTCGCTACTCTTCCGTAAAATCAGGGCTAATAGAGTGGAGTGTGGCGAGTCCAATGAGTGATAAGCGCTACTGAGGCTGAAGGCTACGAGCGAGGCGAGGGCGAGCTGAGGACCGAACCGAGGCTGTGGAAGTCAGTGTCCAGGCTCAGATGCCGTTGTTCAACAGCCGCGAAAGCTGCTCCATCCATTTCCTTCAGGAGACCAAAAGATGGTGGCAAAGGTATAATGACAATGAAGCACCCTTGCTTCCCTAAGAGTTCGTGCCCCGGGAAGAGAGGAACACTCTGGTTAGGCAGAGCTAGATTGTTATACATCTTGCTCCATAGGTTACTGTCTCCTTAGGTTATACCGAAGCTTCTATGTGGTAAAAGAAAAGTTAGCATGGACGAAGAAGTAGCACAAGGGCGATCTGGTGCAGAAGAGGCACATTGGAGACTCATGAGTGCATTCAATCTGCGGTCTGGCTCTGTTGAAGAGCTTCGCGTCACCTATAAGCAAACGGACCCGAAGTCCATGGTTGGAATCTAATCTGATAAGACACTACGACATGGACAGTGTAATTGCGAAAATGTGGATGGCTCGCTTTCATAGGAAATGGAGTAACTGACTGGCTCTAGTACTCCATAGCCATTGCTCTTCCTCTCTTCTTTAAGGCCTTTGCTGGCAGAAAGCAGGAGCTTCCCAGGCTCCAGAAAGTGCTACCTCCCTACCGCAGCTCCTTCCTGCTTTAATCGTTCCCTCGCTGTATTTGGGGTAGAAATGCAAATATTCTGAGAGATTCTCCCGTAGTATACCGAAGGCAAAAGCGTCATTGAACAGCCATTCACTCGTTATTCACGTGACTGGCAGCAGGAGGCTCGATGGCGTTCAATGGAAGCAGAGACGCAGCGCAGCGTTTGCCCGCGCTTACCCCGCGTGGACTAAAAAAGGAAGTGTCTAAAGCGTATGCCTGAACGGGAAGAGCGAGTCATATAGGGAGAATCCACCCTAAATTAGTATAAAAATGTGTTTATTTTTTTCGCCAAGAAAAAACCCAAGGAGTACGGGATCGTTGTAGTTACAATGTAATGGGCGCCTCACGAGTTCGGGGGTCTTGAATGCCCGCTATGCGTCTGCCGCAAGCGGGTCGCAGCATAGTGAATAGAGACGTTGTTTCATGCGAGGGAGATCGAGGGTTCAATTCTCCTGCGCTGCTGCACTTTTGCATTTCTACTAGTTGTCGAGATTTGATGGATTCTGACGTCTATACCATTTCAGAGGTTTTCTACTCATTTTTCTAGCTGCATGCTTTGGTGTTCAACATAATGATGTATAAACATTCAACTTCAGTGATACACAGGCACAATGTGCATGAAGAAAAAGCAGTGGTCACAATATATGAAGGCTACTGACTCCTCACAGTTTGTTTCCCTAGATGGCCCGATGACCTTGGGAAAAACCATCCTGCTTGTATTTTCAAAGACTGTGGATCCCGCAAACTGACGTTAACGGCCATCGATACACTCTTTCTCTCATCTTTGCCTGTCAACTGGAAATCAGAGGTAGCTGAAGGTTTCTTAAACCTACCACCAACAATGTTCGCCAATGCTGAGTGGTTATCCACCTACTTACGCTGAAGTGGCCCACCTTTAGGCAAGGAACCTTCGAGGGAAGAAAGCAAGCTGGCCGAATGGATGGCCAGCATACTCAAGAACTTCGAAGCAAGTTTTTGACTTGAAGTTGACGAAGTCGAACAGCTGGAAGTGGTGGAAGAAGAAGATTGGGATCCGCAAGATGAACTGATAGACGTGGAGATGCAAGCAAGAATTGGACATATGATAACGTTTTCGGGTGGAATGATTTCACTCCCACGTCATTGTGCACGACCCTCCTTTTGACCTGCAAAAAAGGGACAATATCCCGAAGGTAAGTGTCGAAGCTGCGGGTAGCTACGGGTAGCCGAAGGAGAACGGATTTGTTATAATGACATTGAAGGTGGTGTCGCTGGTATACCTGTGAGGTCCTGTAGCTTTTAAAGGCTGTCCGATTGTGACCAGTGCTTCTGTTTCATGCACTTTGGGCCTGTCATAACTGGTGTTGAACGTTTATACATCGTTGAGTAGCTTTCTCATTGCCTTGCGGTTAAAAAACCGGTCACTAATAAACAAGTGGCAAGAAATTTACTCTCCACGGTGTACAACTGGAAAATTAGGCAAAACATTTGAAAGTTGTATAGATGTCAGAATCGTTCAACTCTCAAACATATGAAATGCAAAAACGCAGCAGAGTAGGAGAATCGAACCCACAACCTCCCGCCCATGAAACGACGTCTCTATCCACTGAGCTC
Source organism: Heligmosomoides polygyrus polygyrus (assembly GCA_947396885.1). Classification (NCBI taxonomy): domain Eukaryota; kingdom Metazoa; phylum Nematoda; class Chromadorea; order Rhabditida; family Heligmosomidae; genus Heligmosomoides; species Heligmosomoides polygyrus. The sequence goes on from OX377203.1 coordinate 67,886,251, forward strand.
CGAGCCACTTGGCGGGCGTACAAGACCCACGAATTCTACTGTAACGGACTCCCCACTCCTTGTGTTTAACGACATGGCAAAAATAAACCCATTTTTACACTAGTTGAGGGGTGGGGATTCTCCCTATATGACTCGCTCTTCCCTTTCAGACATACGCTCCGGGCCCTTCCCTTGTCAGATTGCATACACACAACTCGGCCACTTTGAGTGACACGCGAAACAAAGCATCGTTCTTATCAAAAGGTCACAATTCCCTGGTTTTCGAAGAGGATTGTCATTAACTTGTTAAGAGATTGATAAAGAATATTCGAAATTCGATTATTCGAAATTCGAAGCCTTCGAATATTCGAATAAACGAACATTCGAATATTGGGCTTTCTCGAATATTCGAATAAACGAATAATTCGAATATTGGACTTTCTCGGATATTCGAATTAACGAATAATTCGAATATTGGAATTTCTCGAATATTCGAATAAACGAATAATTCGAATATTGGACTTTTTTCGAATAGTCGAATATTCGAACATTCGAAATTCGAATTTATTCGAAATTCGACTAATCGAAATTCGAAAAGGAGAAAGGTATACTGTCCGCACGACCGTACTTCACGGCTCCAAAGATCGAGGAGAAAGTGAAAAAATTGGATAAAAAAGATTGGTTTTTATATTTATTTATTCATTCATTCATTTATTGCTTTGAACTTTAATTTTATTTATTATATTTATTATTATTTATTTATTATTTTCATTTATATTTTTAATTAATAAATTAGTTATTATATTTATGATTGATTTTTTCAACTCCTCTTCGACCTCTAGAGATAAATTGTAACAGTACCAATCTGTCTTCTTCATGCTTAACCAACCATATTGCTAGTGATCTCACGGCCGCCACATACAGCAACCTCCTCACTGCTACAAGAAGACGTAATACTACTCATATCATCGTCATCGTCCGGCGACCATTCCACATCTTGCGCTTCGTTCAAGTCAAGCTAACATCACGAATGAGAGAACAGGAGATTTTTCTTCGCAGTTCCTCGGTAGCATTCTAGGGCCTATCCCAACTAGAAAATAGATAATATTCTTTGCAATTTTTGCAATTTTTGACCTACCCAAGTGTCCGCAGGAAATTTGGAAAACACTACGGTGCTTCTTCTATAGTCCCCTACAACCCCCAATAGGTCACATTTGAAATTGACACGGGACGCTCATTGACTCCCTTGTAAGTCGGATGCGACGATTGTTCCATAAACGTTGCCGAATTCTGCTGCTCTATATTCCGACACGGGCGCGTGTAGCGCAGTCGGAGGAGGCGCGACTGTCGCGTGCACCCGATACCAGGTTCCTGGTTCGGATTTCCCGCCTAGGCCAGTCAAGCCTTCCATCCCTCCGGGGTCGGTGAATTGGTACCAGACTTGTCTGGGAAGGATAGAGCGCTGACTTGTTCATCGGCTGGCCACCGGAAGTCATTGTATGGCCAAATACGCATTCAAGTCGCCTCCACGATATCCCGTAGAAGTAGAATGCGTGGCGCATCCTAAAAGGGATTGAGTAACCTCGTCCTTTATCCTTTATCCTATATTCCGGCAACTGCTGCGCGTATTTTTTATCAGTTATTACTATTTTGTTATTATTATTCAGTTTTTTTTGCTCAGGCTTTCGTGTGCGAAATATTTTTTTGCAAGAACATCACAGGTCTACGTTGGAAGACACCGTTTATGCAATAGAAGAAACTGGAAAGAAAGTTTGCGCTTTGAAACTCTACAAACGTGCTCGGATATGACAGAAAATGCCTTTGGTGTAAGGAGCGCTAGTGTTATAAAGAGCCCAGATTTAATTTCGATTGTGATCTACCACTCATCTATTTATTACTGAATTTACACAAGGGTCTCACAAAATTTAGGTTCATTGCAGGTGTTCATAACGGTAGCATGTTGGGAGAAGAGGTTAGACTTTTTCACTTCAAGAAATATTTAGTTGATATGTTAATGTTATACATGCCCAGAATCATATTACAAAAGCGTGTCGGTTATTAGCTTTAGCATTGCGCACTAACTTGCTTTTACAAGAGTCGAGAATACAAAAACCTACCCAGCTGACTTTCACATATGTTCGCATAGAATACACTCACATTCTGTGATAGAAACGTCGAAAAAGATTTCGGCAGCTAACGGTTTAAGATGTGTTGGACTAATTGTGATAATGCAGGAGGGAGGCCGTTACACGTATTTCCAAAAATATGGTCTTGTGTGTTCTACCGAGAAACTGTTGAAAAATGGTTTTGTGTTTTCAGTGATTTCGTTCTTAAACAGATTAAGGTTACTCAATGAGGCAAATTTAGCCTGCTTGTATTAACTCATATTAACTCAGCGGTTCTACGGTTTACTTTCTCAACAACACCGAAATAACTAGTAGCGTTATATTTATGCTGTGCAGGTATTTGACGACCTGATAGCATTGCATAACTCATGGACGAAAAACAACTAAATTTGGGGTGTGCTATAATTCAAGAGAAATCAATATTATCAGCTCGTGAGGTACCTAGACGTAGGTATCAATTAGGGCTGGAACAGTTGAAACTGAGTTATGTAGTAGAGCTATCGATTTCAACTTTCTTTTTTTAAATGAAAGTTTAGCTATCATGCTCTATAATAACGCGCTAAGCGCTGAGTCATAGTATCGATCGGTTCTGCAGCAGAAATTAGTCATAAAATAGGGGCAAAATCGGGGGGGGGGGGGGGGGGAAATTACGGCACGAAAATAGCGATAATACCCAGACGTCTTCTATCTGCATGGAAACTTCAACCCTGGGGCAACCGCGGTCGCTGAAGACGAATGTGAGGTTCGCTTTTGAAGAATCGTTCGCCATCAATCGATATTGATGAAAGTATCGATTTTTTGTGGATGTCGTCCAGGCGGTACGAAACTTTAGTCCTGGGGAAGTAGTGGTCGCTCAACACAAATCTGAAGCTCGTTTTTGTAGTATAGATCACCGTCAATCGATGCTGATCAAACTACGGGGCGCGAAAATAGCGAAAAATATCCAGACGTCTTCCACATGCAAGGTGATTCAGAAGATGTGCGAAAGGTGTCGCTCAACGTGTTTGGGGATTCAGAGAGACGTGCCGAAGACGTCGTCTGCTAACTGGTATTAGTGGTACTAGTCCCCCAATGATGGGGCATCATTGAGGAGGACCAGCACCAGTAATAGGGACCGTTTCACTAAGGGAGGACCATTAGTGAGGAACCAATAGATCGCCCTATCCCACTATGTATACACTGTAGGTACAGTACCGGACGCGTCTTTTGAATAGACGCCGAAAAAACCGCACTTTTGCGGTTTTTGCGTCTTTTTGTTATAACTCGCCAAAATGGCACCCATTTGAAAAAGCAAGAGTATATTTGAGCTCAGGAGAACGAGCTCTATCGTTCGGTATATAAATTTCATATGAAAGATCAAAAACGGCCAAAATTGAAAACTTGCGCTCCATTGAGAAGGGCGGCAGCGGACGAGTTGTCGGCCGCAAGGCGTCGAAAACCGTTACAAGCTCACAATTCCTCTAATTTGAGGTTTTTTGGGAAACTGCTGGTACCGTTCGATTCGCCTCCTCGAGATCTACACAATCGTATATAAAACTTCGCCAAACTACACCATTTTCGCAGTGGGTGGTCAAAAATGTCTGGAGCTGACTTTTTGCTGTTGGAGAAGCTTATATTCCAGGACTTGCATGTTCTCGGAGCATCTCAAGCATGGCGTCAAGTGTTTTGTCATGCCAGCAATCCCCTCAGTGTGCGCCGTGAACAATGCACATAGGATCGAACCTATCAATCGAAGGGGTGGGGACAGTTTGTAGAGTGAGCATTTATGGAGTTTTATGGGAAATTCTCAGCCGCCCTACTCAGGAATTGCAGCACTTTATCCTGGCAAGACTTTGGAGTGCGCTGTGCACAATGTATATAGGATCGAACCTATCAATCGACTCGGCGCGACAGCTCGCGTTCGGAGCGCGATAACTCTGTGAGCTTCCGATCTTTCTGGCTGCAACGTGTATATTCCGTAGGCAGTAATATTCTCTACTAAAGCGCCAAAGCATAGCAAATTATCTTACGAATTGGCAGGGTTGCGGCGGTGCGAAAATGCAGGTTGGTCATGTGTGACACGATTTTTTCAGAATTCGGTCGACCGCTACGGGTACACTAGGCGAGCTAACGGCGTGCAAACTCGCGGACGAGTAAAGCACCGAAGGCACTTTACGATGATCTGCTCCTAACTCTGCAACTGCCTAAACTGCCTTAGCCTCATCTGCCATTTTAGAGCGGCGGACGGCAGTGGTGAAGCTTCTTCCGCCCTAACTCGCCCATATTCGAGTTTTCGAGCCCCAGCCAAGTACCATTTTGTTCACCTCGAAAAGCCCTATCGAACGGTATCAATCTCGCTCAATTTTGAAAACATCGATTTTTTGACAGTTTCTGATCGAAGACGGCTTCTAGGCCGCGCCAGACGGACGATGACGTCATCGAAAATCGATGTTTCTGAAATTGGCCGAATTTGGTACCGTTTCATAGAGCTTTTCGTGCTGAATTGAATGGTGTCGCTGCTAGCAGAAAGAACTGTAATCTGGGCGAGTAAGAGCGCGGAGAACATCGACCGTTGTTGTGCTAAATTAGACGCACAGGCGTGTTCTGAGCGCGATAATTCTGTCACTTTTGAATCTTTCGGGCAGCAACTTGTGGATTTTGTAAGAGTAGAAGGCTCAATAGGTGCGCTGAAACACAGCGATGTAGCTCGTGAATTGTAGATGTAGTTCCTACAGTGGTCGACTGAAAAATCGTGTCACACAAGGTTTACCAGCATACTCGCACCGCCGTAACTTTCTCAACTAGCGGCCTACGAATGCGTAGGCTATCAAATCAGCTAAGGTACTTCACGATGAAGTGCCCATAGCTCTTCAGCTGCCTAACCTGCCTTAGTCCCAGCTCCCATTTTAAAGCTGCGGAGGGCAGCGGTGAAGATTCTTCCGCCCTTACTCGCCCAGGTTTGAGTTTTTGACACAAGAGATAGTACCGTTCTGTTCAGCTCGGAAAGCTCTATCGAACGGTACCAATCTCGTCCAATTGCGGGAAAAGTGATTTTTTGACAATTCCTCGTGAGGACGAGGGCGCTCGCTCTTCGCCGAGCCCGCCCGGACGATGACGTCATCGAAAGTCGACGATTTCGAAAATTCCCAAATGCTCTTGTCCAAACTTCGTTCAAATTCATCTAAGGGGTTATTTGGTGCGCTAATTACGAATCCGATGTTCGTTTATGAAAACTCCACTGATTTCGATAGGTTTTGGTTTTCCTTCTGGATAACTGAGGGTGGTCGGGACAGGAACACCGATTTTGCTCAAACTTCCTCTAATGGCAGGGGTTATTCAGGGTGCCGAATACGATGCCGAAGTCTATTTGGTCGATTATTGCAGGAGACCACCCATACCGATAACTGAGGATGGTCAGCGACCCTGACCCTACCAACCTCAAATGGCTGTAACATGCCAAAATCGGCGCAATTTTCAAAAACGGACATCGGATTCGTAATTAGCGCACCAAATAACCCCTAGATGAATTTGAATGAGGTTTGGACAAGAGCATTTGGCATTTTTCGAAATCATCGACTTTCGATGACGTCATCGTCCGGGCGGGCTCGGCGAAGAGCTAGAAAAAAATCAATTTTCCCGCAATTGGACGGGATTGGTACCGTTCGATAGAGATTTCCGAGCTGAACAGAGCGGTACCATTGAGAGCGTCGAGAACTCGAATGTGGGCAAGTAAGGGCGGAAGGAACTTCGCCTTCGCCCTCCGCCGCTCCAAAATGGCAGATTGTGCTAAAGCATTTTAGGCATCTAGAGAGCTACGAGCACGGCATCGTAAAGTCGCTTCGGTGCTTTACTCGTCCTCAAGTTTGCATGCCGTTAGCTCGCCTCGTGTACCCGCAGCAGTCGATCGAATTCTGAAAAAATTGTGTCACACATGCCCAACCTGCATATTCACACCGCCGTAACCTTGCCCTTTCGTAAGATAATTTGCTATGCTTCGGCTCTTTACTAGAGCATATTACTGTTTACAAAATCCACAAGTTGCTGCCCGAAAGATTCAAAAGTGACAGAATTATCGCGCTCAGAACACGCCTGTGCGTCTAATTTAGCACAACAACGGTCGATGTTCTCCGCGCTCTTACTCGCCCAGATTACAGTTCTTTCTGCTAGCAGCGACACCATTCAATTCAGCACGAAAAGCTCTATGAAACGGTACCAAATTCGGCCAATTTCAGAAACATCGATTTTCGATGACGCCATCGTCCGTCTGGCGCGGCCTAGAAGCCGTCTTCGATCAGAAACTGTCAAAAAATCGATGTTTTCAAAATTGAGCGAGATTGATACCGTTCGATAGGGCTTTTCGAGGTGAACAAAATGGTACTTGGCTGGGGCTCGAAAACTCGAATATGGGCGAGTTAGGGCGGAAGAAGCTTCACCACTGCCGTCCGCCGCTCTAAAATGGCAGATGAGGCTAAGGCAGTTTAGGCAGTTGCAGAGTTAGGAGCAGATCATCGTAAAGTGCCTTCGGTGCTTTACTCGTCCGCGAGTTTGCACGCCGTTAGCTCGCCTAGTGTACCCGTAGCGGTCGACCGAATTCTGAAAAAATCGTGTCACACATGACCAACCTGCATTTTCGCACCGCCGCAACCCTGCCAATTCGTAAGATAATTTGCTATGCTTTGGCGCTTTAGTAGAGAATATTACTGCCTACGGAATATACACGTTGCAGCCAGAAAGATCGGAAGCTCACAGAGTTATCGCGCTCCGAACACGCCCGCGGTGCAATTTGCGAGCTGTCGCGCCGAGTCGATTGATAGGTTCGATCCTATATACATTGTGCACAGCGCACTCCAAAGTCTTGCCAGGATAAAGTGCTGCAATTCCTGAGTAGGGCGGCTGAGAATTTCCCATAAAACTCCATAAATGCTCACTCTACAAACTGTCCCCACCCCTTCGATTGATAGGTTCGATCCTATGTGCATTGTTCACGGCGCACACTGAGGGGATTGCTGGCATGACAAAACACTTGACGCCATGCTTGAGATGCTCCGAGAACATGCAAGTCCTGGAATATAAGCTTCTCCAACAGCAAAAAGTCAGCTCCAGACATTTTTGACCACCCACTGCGAAAATGGTGTAGTTTGGCGAAGTTTTATATACGATTGTGTAGATCTCGAGGAGGCGAATCGAACGGTACCAGCAGTTTCCCAAAAAACCTCAAATTAGAGGAATTGTGAGCTTGTAACGGTTTTCGACGCCTTGCGGCCGACAACTCGTCCGCTGCCGCCCTTCTCAATGGAGCGCAAGTTTTCAATTTTGGCCGTTTTTGATCTTTCATATGAAATTTATATACCGAACGATAGAGCTCGTTCTCCTGAGCTCAAATATACTCTTGCTTTTTCAAATGGGTGCCATTTTGGCGAGTTATAACAAAAAGACGCAAAAACCGCAAAAGTGCGGTTTTTTCGGCGTCTATTCAAAAGACGCGTCCGGTACTGTACAATACCGCTCCTAATTCGTGAACAGTCGACGCTTTGCGACAGATTTTTCCGTCGCAAACCGTCGCAGTGCCATAACATCGTTCAAATTCAATTATATGAAAATTAAATTGCACCATTAGATTCACCTTCCTTCTGCCAATCCAACTACCTGCATGAATTCTGTGGAGCTGGATACTCTTGACCTAGTTGTAGAGCTCATCCTCTCAAACGTTCGCTAATTGATTTGCGACCCCATCCGGGAGCGCCACTGGTCCATCTTTATGGAGCTAAAGAGTTTAAAAAAGTATCACATCACAAAATTTCTTTATCAGATCTCTGTTTTGTAGAGCATGGCCATCATTTTGATAGTAGACACTGCGAAGTTTATCGAGTTGGAAGTGTCGGCCTGTTCATACTATGACATGGGTTCTTCGAAGTTCAGCCTCAATTCCTAGTTAGCAGCGATCATCACGAAGGAACTAGCTCATTTATCATGAGAAGTTGAATGCCATTTTCGTTCATAGGTTTATACAGGTCCAGCACTTGTCAGCCAATTTCAAGATCTCGAGCCTAAAAAAAACCCTCCGTCCTTCCTCGCCCATATTTGAGTTTTCGAGACTCTCAGTGGGACCATTCTGTTCGGCACAAGAAGCTCTATCGAAGCGTTTCAATCTCGACCAATTTCGGAAAACCGATTTTTTCACAATTTCGCGTCGCGGACGGGGGCGCCTAGATCTGGACGGTGCTGGCGATGACGTCACCGAAAATCGCTTTTTTCGAATTTGGCCAAGTTGGGCACCGTTCGATAGAGCTTTTGATAATGAATTCAACGGTGTCACATAGAGTAGCAAGAACTGTGATCTGAGCGAGTAAGAGCGCGAAAAACATCGATCGTTCTTTTTTTCTTCTTCTTCTTCAGCGTTTGTCCCGCTTAGTTGCGGGGTCCGCTTTCCTGGAATGTTAGCGCCATTTCTCCCGATCAAATGCCTGATCAGGGTGCAACCCAGCCATCTTCAAGTCCTGATGCAGCGTATCAAGCCACCGCTGTTTCGGTCGCCCTCGTGGCCACCTACCGGGCACATCAAGGTCAAGACCAGTCTTTCGGACAGTGTCACCTTTTGCGCGAAGGACGTGGCTGTACCATCGCAGACGAGCTTCGCGCATCTTCTCAAATATCAGGGTGACACCGAACCTCTGCCGTATGGATTCGTTGCGTACTCGATCCAAACGCGTAACTCCGGCCGTCCACCGCAGCATCTTCGTTTCCATTACGCTGAGGCGCTTTTCAATTTCCTTGGTAACGGGCCAGCACTCAGCTCGGTAAATAGCTACAGGTCGGACGACTGCTCTGTAGATCTTCGACTTGAGGCGCTCTGGTATCTTCTTGTCGCAGAGCACTCCCGTCAGAGAGCGCCATTTGGACCACGCTGCACTCACGCGTGAGTTGGCTTGAACGAGTAAACTGCCATCGGACGCGATTGCTGATCTCTAGTACTTGAATACCGAAGTATGTGGCAGCTCAATGCCATTTACCTTAATAAAGCTGGACTCGTCTTCATCAGTCGTCATATACTCGGTCTTCTTGACATTAAGTTTGAGTCCAAATCTCTCCAAGCGATCGCACCAAGCTTGTACCTGCCGCTGGAGTTCAATCTTATCTTCGCTAGCAAGCATTACATCATCAGCATAAAGCAACGTCCAAGGGACTGGCTGCTGAAGATCACGCGATATGGCATCCATAACGACGACGAAGAGTAGTGGGGATAGCGCAGACCCTTGATGTACTCCGATGGAGATGTGAAACTCCATCGACGTGCCTGCTGTAGCTTCTCGACTCTTTGGACAAGAGTACAGTATTCGTACCCACTCTATGAGCTCTTCGGAGACTCCGTGTTCCCGCAAGGCACACCATATCAGTGCACGCGGAACGCGATCAGAGGCCTTCTCCAAATCCAGGAAGGCAAGATGCACCGGCTTCTGTTTCTCGTGATGTTTTTCTATCAGAAGACGAACGGCGTGTATGGCATCGACTGTGCCACAACCAGCTACGAAGCCGCACTGGTTGGTAGAGAGCTGGACGATATCACGAATGCGCCCGTCGACAATCTGCTCGAAGATCTTCATGCTATGCGAAAGCAATCGGATTGGACGGTAGTTTGTGCAGTCTGCTGGACTGTCCTTCTTTTTCCAAATCGGAATCGTCGTGCTTCTCTGCCAGATATCGGGCACTTCTCCGCAATAACCTGGTTGAAGAACGTCGCCAGCCACTTCGTTGGGTACCAGGATTTCGACTTCCATAAGTCGGCCGCCAAGTCATCGGGGCCCGTTGCCTTGCCTGGCTTCACCTTCTTCAGAGCCGATTCTATCTCCTCTACGGTGATATTCTGAACGGGACCGTATACAGCAGGAGAAGATGGAATGCCCGGATGAGCAAACTCTACTGTCGAGACTTCCTCGAAGTAGGTGCGCCATCGGTTCAAAACCATCTAGCGGTCCATGAGTAGATGACCGTTCTCATCGTTGATGCCAAAGAACTTCTCAACATCCTAAGTCTGGCGATGGCGGACCTTCGCGAGTCGATAAAGAAATCGCTCGCCATCGCGCGACTCAAGCTTCCCGTTGATATCATCGTAATGAGTGGCTCTTGCAACGGCTACCGCCTTCTTAGCGGCTTTCTTGGCTTCCTGATACAGACGCTATTTATCGGCTGTCTTGCCGCCGAGGAATGCGTGGTATAATCTCTTCTTCTGTCGGACTTTTTCCTTAACTTCGTTAGTCCACAGCCATGTCTGCTTATCGACCTTACGCCGTCCCGGTTTCGTAGTGCCGAGTTCGGAACGCGCAGCATTGAGAATCGTGTCGGTGGCTATTTGCCATGTCTCGTCGACGGTCATGACCGTCGGCAACCGAATGCGCGAAGTGACAGCTGCTTCATTCTCTTTCAGTCGCCACCACTTAATTCTTGACGGACCGCTCCGTTCGACCTGCTTAAACATCGGTGGTATGATCCTCATAGTGCAGATCAGTGGGCGGTGTTGTGTGGCGACCGTTCCATACGGCACGACCTTCGCGTCCGTGACAAGCCCTTTGTCAGGATTTCGCACAAGGACAAAGTCGATCTGTTGCTGTAGAATGAGATAAGGTGGAATTCACGTTTTCGGAATCTGGTGTTCACGATGGTGAGGTCGTGCGACTCCGCGTACTCGAGGATACGCTCACCATCGGCGTTACGTGAACCAAAACCGAGACCACCATGACAGCTGTACCCGTCTTTCGCAGCGCCAACGTGTCCGTTAAGGTCACCTGCGACAATAATTACGTCTTGTGACGGCACTTCTGCTGTCTTCTCATCAAGCAGGCTCCAAAATTCATCCTTGGCTCGCTCAGAGCATCCAGTCTGTGGAGCATATGCAGAGAAAAGATGATACTGCCGCCGTTCTGCAGCGATTACGACCTTCATCAAGCGGTCATTGAAACGTTCCACGCTTGCAATCGCGTCTCGGAACCGTTCGGAGACGATTATGCCAACACCGCTGGTGGTCCTGGGATTGCCACACAGAACGGCTTTGTAGCCTCGGCCTATGTCCCTTGACTTGCTACAGGACCACCTCGTCTCCTGCACCGCACACAAGTCAAGCTTCCTTCGATCCAGTGCCTCTGCCAACTCAAAGGAGCGGCCCGACAACGTACACACATTCAGCGTTGCCACGCGGGTCTTGCTTACGTTGTGGGACTTTTGGACTAGCTCAGTTTCCCCCCGATGCCGTCCTCGCATCAGGAACCCTCGCATACTTTTCACACTCGCCGGGCTTTGCGAGTGCGCGTCGGCTCCCGCGGACGCCGTAGCATTATCTCGTGAAACATTCAGCACCATCAACCATATGATGTGACATGGACTGTTCGTAGGCCGGCCTGTCGCCTGCATTCGAGTGTCTGTCTTCAGCTTGGCTCGCAAAAGCGAACAGTTTCCAGTGGCACCACGTGGAGGAACGGACATCGCCACCGCGAAGAACATTGATCGCTGATGCGCCAAATTACACGCGCAGGCGTGTTTGGAGCGCAATAGCTCTGTAACTTTTGAATTCTTCTGGCTACAGCTTGTGGGTTTTGTTGTCAGTAGGAAGTTCTAGTAACGATTCAAAGCACAGCGATGTAGCTTTAGAACGGGCAAAGTTGCATGGTGCGAATATGCAGGTTAGGCTTGTACGATAGGATTTTTTTTCGATTTCAGTCGACCACTACGGTAAGATACGGAGAGCTAGCGGTCTAAAAGTGCGTAGACGAGCAGATTAGTAAAGGTTCTTCACACTGACGTGCTTACAACTCCCTGCTATCTATACTGCCTTAACCCCAGCTGCCATTTTGGGCGACGGAGACTTACAGAGGCCCAGTTTCGCTATTTTCTCACGTTTTCTTTCATTTGTTCTTCGGGTTGTTTCTGTCTGAGAAAATGGTTAAATTGGTAAGGCTGGTGGCATGATCAGCTCTTTAACAGTGTAATCCGGCTCAAATCGGACTCCGATATTTCACCTTTTTTGCAGACAGTCGAATTGCGAGACCCGCCGCCGAGCACTGGACTCGGCCTGAGTCCACCGCTCGGCGGCGGGATCATCAGCAACCCCTATGTGGTTCGCACCTCGCTGCCGTACCCACTGGCAGTGTGATACTCCAGCGGAGCAATAAAACAACACTGATCGATCTTTTGGGAACCCTTCGACGTTCATCCTTCGCCTTTGAAGTTAATCTCGATCCTATCTCAACACCTGGGAAGCTCCAAACTCCCCATTTATTTGGTTTGTCTAAAAATTATGTCAGGTTTGAAGTGCCACATTAAAATTAAAATATTCCAGCACAAGAGTTTCTGTTGAGTTGAAACAAAGCTTCCAGTTTCTACATGTCTTTCCTGATAATATGCCAGGGGTAGCGTTCCCTATATACAGGGACGTAAAAAGTATTTACGCACCTAGTTTTTGTTTCAGCTCCAACTTTCTCTTTCTACTTTTCAAAGTTTTTGTGTGTTATTTTTGTTGTCTATATCGTGTTCAAAAAATATTCTTGTAAAAAGTGAAGAAACATGATACCGTCGTGATTACGGTGAGCCTTTCCTGGCTGTTACCAAAGGAAATGAATACTTCATTAACAAAAGAATTAAGCTGTGTTTGAAATGGTGGATGAGAAAAGAGGTCAACAACCCAAACGTCGGCCGCGCCTCTGTCATAACAGATGATGATTACAAGATGTTCAAGCACGATAACTTCTTCTTCTTCTTCTTCAGCGTTTGTCCCGCTTCGTCGCGGGGTCCGCTCTTCTGATGTCATGATGCCACCTTTCCCGGTCATGCGCTAGATCAAGATGGACACCAGCTGCAAGACCATAGTACATATCAGACCAGCGCTGCTTCGGACGCCCCCTAGGCCTCTTTCCTAGCACTTCCAACTCAAGGCCTATCTTGCGGACGCTGTCTTCCTTTCCACGCAGAACGTGGCCGTACCATCGTAAGTGAGCTTCGCGCATCTTGTCCGCTATCGGCGCGACACCGAACTTCTGCCGAATGGCTTCGTTTCGAATGCGGTCCAGGCGCGTGACTCCAGCCATCCAGCGTAGCATCTTGGTTTCCATTACGCTGAGGCGCGTTTCAACTTCTTTAGTCGCAGGCCAACACTCAGCGCCGTATATTGCTACCGGCCGTACGACTGTTCTGTAGATCTTTGACTTCAGGTGCTCTGGTATCTTCCTGTCGCAGAGCACACCAGTCAGCGACCGCCACTTGGACCAAGCTGCACTCACGCGTGAGTTCACTTCAACCATCAGACCCCCGTCAGATGCTATTGCTGATCCCAGGTATTTAAACACCGAAGTGCGTGCAAGCTCAGTACCGTTAATCTTAATGGAGCCGGACTCGCTTACGTCAGTCGTTAGGTACTCGGTCTTCTTGACGTTCAATTTGAGTCCGAACATCGCCAGGGGGTCGCACCAAGCTTGCACCTGCCGCTCGAGATCATCTTTATCTTCGCAAGCGTGCATCACGTCATCAGCATAGAGCAATGTCCATGGGACAGGCTTCTGAATGGCATCCATGACGACAACAAAGAGGAGTGGAGAAAGCGCAGAACCCTGGTGCACCCCAACAGAGATGGGAATCTCTATTGAGGTTCCAGCTGCAGCTTTCACTCTACTCTTTGGGCAAGAGTAGAGTATCCGCACCCACTCTATAAGTTCCTCAGGTACGTTGTGTTGTCGCAAGGTGTACCATATAACCTCACGCGGTACACGGTCGAAGGCCTTCTCCAAGTCGAGAAAGGCGATATGCACCGGCTTCTGTTTCTCGCGATGCTTCTCCACTAGGAGGCGGGCGGCGTGTATAGCATCAATGGTTCCACAACCAGCTACGAAGCCGCACTGGTTTTCCGAGAGCTTGACGATCTCACGAATTCGTCTATCGAGGATTCGCTCGAAGATCTTCATGCTGCGCGAAAGCAAGCGAATCGGACGATAATTGGAGCAGTCTGCAGGATTGCCTATCTTCTTCCAAATCGGGATCGTCGTACTGTTATGCCAACACTCCGGTACTTTCTTCTCCTTTACTACCTGGTTGAAGAATTCAGTCAACCACTCAGCAGGATACCAGAGCTTCGACTTCCAAACATCGGCTGCCAGATCATCCGGCCCTGTCACCCTACCGGGCTTCATCTTCTTCAGAGCCGCTTCTGTTTCCTCCACGGTGATCTTGTGAACGGGACAGTGAACAGAAGCCACAGAAGGGATGGCCGGATGAGGAAATTCCATGGTGGAAATTTCCCCAAAGTAATCACGTAATCGCTTCAGCGCCTTTTTGCGGTCTGTCAGAAGATGCCCGCTCTCATCATTGATGCCAAAGAACTTTTCAATGTCCTCGGTTTGGCGATGGCGGGTCTTAGCAAGTCGGTACAAATACCGCTCACCTTCGCGCGACGCGAGCTTTTCGTTGACATCACCATAATGAGTGGCTTTCGCAACAGCCAGGGCTTTCTTTGCAGCCTTCTTCGCCTTCTGATACTTCTGCCTGTTGTCGCCTGTTTTATCGCTGAGAAACACATGATAAACTGACTTCTTCTCTCGAACCTTCGCTTTCACATCGTCTGTCCGCAGCCATGTCTGCTTGTCGACCTTGCGTCGCCCAGGCTTCGTTATGCCGAGTTCCAACCTTGCAGCTTGGCGTATCGCGTCGGATGCTTTCTTCCAAGTTTCGTCGACAGTCGTGACTGTCGGCAACCGTACGCGGGAAATCACAGCTGCTTCCTTCTCTTTCATTCGCCACCACTTGATTCTTGCAGCACCGCGTCGCTCAACCTGCTGCTCCCTCGGAGGGATGATCTTAAAGGTGCACACCAGCGGTTGATGCTGTGGGGCGACCGTCTCATACGGCACGATCTTCGCGTCTGTGACAATGCTTCGGTCGCGATCCTTGACAAGGACAAAGTCAATCTGAGACATGGAGCTCCCACTATAGTATGAGATGAAGTGGGAGTCGCGTTTTCGGAAAACGGTGTTCACAATGGTGAGATTATGCGATTCCGCATACTCAAGAATGCGCTCACCATCGGCGTTACGAGACCCGTATCCGAAACCACCATGACAGCTGTACCCGTCCTTCGCAGCACCTACGTGCCCATTAAGGTCACCAGCGACAATGATGACGTCCTTTGACGGTACCTCTCCTGTCTTCTCATCAAGCAGGCTCCAAAACTCTTCCTTGGCTTGATCGAAACAGCCAGTCTGCGGAGCATACGCAGAGAAGAAGTGATAGAGTCGCTCCTTCGCGGCGACAACGATCTCCATCAATCGTCGTCAAAGCGGTCAACGCGTACAATCGAGTCTCGGAAACGCTCGGAGACGATTATACCAACACCGCTGGTGGTCCTGGGACTACCGCATATAACGGCCTTGAAGCCAAGTCCTATGTCTCTTGACTTGCGGCAGGACCACCTCGTCTCCTGCACCGCACAGAAATCAACTCTTCTGCGCTCCAGTGCTTCAACCAACTCGCACGAGCGGCCCGTCAACGTACCCACATTCAGCGTTGCTACGCGGGTCCTGCATACGTTACGGGACTTTCGGACTAGCTCAGTTGCACCCCGATGCCGTCCTCGCATCAGGGACCCTTGCATGCTTTCCACACTCGCCGGGCTCTGCGAGTGCGCGTCAGCTCCCGCGGACGCCGTAGCACAATCTCGAAAAACGTGACTTATCATACACCATGTGATGTGACATGGGTCTTCGTAGGCCGGCCTGTCACAAGGGCCTGTCGCCTGCATCCGTGTGTCCGTGCTTAGTTTAGCTCACACAGCGAGCAGTTTCCAGTGGCACCACGTGGACGAACGGACTTCGCCACCGTTCAAGCACGATAACGTGCAAATCAAAAATTGTCAACCTCTGTCCCATAACGGCAAACAGATAACGCGCGCAGGTGTGAACAGCTTCTCAGAAGAGCACAGCTTGAACATGAATCCGCTGGTTACTTTTTCTAGGCGATTTTGAAGAATGAGGTCTGTGCTACTTTCAACAGAAGTGACCAGTCGCAGAAGGCTACCCTGTTCGAAGCACGGAACAAAATGCAAGCGAATACTTGCGGCGCGTGCTCATGAATTTTCCGCCGTTTTTGCTCCTGTATTCACAGTAAAGGAGCCAATGTCGACTGCGAGTTATTCTATCGTATTTGCAAGATCATTTTCCATATTTCTCAAATGAATATTTCGAAATTTGCTGCGCATTACTATTTCCACAACCGCCATTTACTGCGTCAATACTTTTTACGCACCCTGTAGGTGTGCCATTTTCACATAAAGTTGAACACTTCAAATCAAATTGGACCCTCTTCTAAACAAAGCTAACTAGACTAAAACAAGCATTAGAACGTTTTAATTCACCTCCCCAGTATGTGAATACATCGCTTGAAATTTTATAAATTCATCATTTTCGAAAAAATATAGGTTTAGGCTTGTTCCAAGAAGCAGCAAGGCGCCCGTTTTGTAGTGCGCAGAGAAAAAATTGCGTCAGCCCTTGTCAGTGATTTTTAGTCAAATGGTAGCAAAATTTCTGTTTGCATGGAGTTTCACGCCTGTAAACAATCCAGCAAAACAATTGTAAAGAACACACATATCCTCTCTTCGGTGTTTCATGTAATAAGCGTTAGCATTTATCAATCAAATAAAAATCGCGACGAATTTTTCCAGTGCATGAAGCGATCTCATTTTCTACTGCAGTAAGTGCCTTTTTAAGCTTTAAAATAAAATTTGATTTATTATTTTTATAGTGAACCCTTATGCAGTTATTACACTTATTCGGACAGCAAAACAGAAAAAAAACTAAAGAAGTAGTACTTTTTCCTTTCCTTTTCCTTGAACAATAAATTATTTTAATCATCTCGGGAGTTTGTAGGTCAGCAGTAAGAAGAAAAATCTGGTTTTGAATTGGAAGACGTTCACCTTGATTTCAAAAGCATAAATTTTGATTAGAAAAGTAGGGAGACGTGAGTGAAAAAGCGAACCTCCCTTAAATTCACTACAAAAAAAGATTTCTAAGTATAACAACACTGAGAAGAGTAGATTTTTACATTTGCTAATCTTCTAAAGTTGTGTATGTCTTGTAAGTTTGAAAGTTAAATTTAGTGGTAACTTGGTTAAATGTTGTATTATTTGATTTCAAAAGCAAAAAATGTTTGCTGTTTGTAATCTTTGCTTAGAAAAATAGAGAGCTGTGAGTGAGGAAAACAAACGGTTTGTTTTCGTTTGTCCTTTCAACGTCTTGCATTTACCCCAAGTATTTTTCAAAAATCTGCGCATGGTTTTCCCGAATGTTACAAAAAATTCATTTGAAGAGTGACTAGAACCATTTTTCTTTACTTTTTACGTGAAAATTTTTCATGGGAATCATTTGTGAAAATAGTATGTCCAGTTTCTCCTGATGTAGAATGTTCATTTCCTTCCTCTGTTGATTCTGCAAGTATTCTGCAATATCACCTGCAAGATGATCTAACGAGTCTGTGGGAGCGGCATAACTCCGCTGGTTTTCTCAACCATCTGAGAGCATGGGACATACTCCGCCCTGACCGCGCTCATATCGAATCACAACCCCAAACTGTTCTCTGGTGGGTAAGAAGTGGAAATGGTTTATATCTTGAATACGCACAATATTACGTTTGTGAAAAGCTCGCGAAGATCTGAAAAACGCTATTCAATTTATTCTTGAGGAAGCGTCTTCATGAATGAGCTGGCGGCTAGAGCAAATATTGCTTGCGTTTTCGTCGACGTTTGTTCCCATTGGAGTCTACTTTAAGATGACCAGAATCTCTGTTCCTTTTTAGATGACAAAGTGCTAATGGTCTACTGTAGATCAGAAAAAGATTGGTTTCCGTACTGATACGGTCCAAAGGTTACAGATGATTAAATAAGGAAGAAATCATATGCACCAAACAGAAATGTGGCAAATCCCTTCTTGAGAAGGAGGAAATCTAGCCACTTCCGTCCATTTATGGAGAGAATTTTGCAAATTTTATGAAGAAAGCCGTTGCTTAAATATAACAGCAGAAAACTATCCTCTGTCCGAGGTCATTAATTGGGTAATTATTGACTGAAATACAGGTGACCGCTGCTTGTACTTATTTAAAGCGGAGCGTATGTTATTCAAATCTAGTGGAGTTCAGTACGACAGAGATATCCTAAACGCAATGAGTGTAAATTTCCCGTGGAAAGTAGAGAATCCTGACTTTTTATAAGCATTGTTTACCAAATTTCATAGTATGAACAGGCCGACACTTCAAACTCGGTAAACTTCGCAGTGTCTACTATCAAAATGATGGCCACGTTCTACAAGACCCAGATCTTATAAAGAAATTTTGTGATGGGATACTTTCTTTAGCTCTATAAAGATGGACCAGTGGCGCTCGCGGAGGGTCGTAAATCAATGAGCAAAAGTTTGAGAGGACGAGCTCCACAACTAGGTCAAGGGTATCCAATTCCACAGATTCCACAGTTCATGCAGGTAGCTGGATCTGTTCACGAATTAGAGCGGGATTGTACTGCGAGCCTTTTGTACTCCTAAGTAAGGAAAAACCTGTACAAGTAGAGCAGCTAGCTTGATGTGATTGTCCTTAGCTTAGTGATACTGCAACATCGCGCGAAGCGCGCAACTGCGCGGCACGCTGATAGGCGTGACGGAGCACTTGTTTCTAATAACATCAAGGCGGCCACAATCTACACAGGAGCTTCTACATTTTCTACGTTCCACAACAACTGCATTTTCGCACCAGCTGGGTAGTCAAAGGGCCGGATTTAACAACGACCTACAGCAATTTAGGGAGGAAATGGATCCGATATCCCTGATAGCGCGGTTTATCAAGCATGAAGTGTTTTTCTCCGTATTGCTTAATAAGTTGCGCTATCAGGGATTTCGACTGTATTTTCTCCGATAAATTGCTGTCATCGTTGATGAATCCGGCCACTGACAGTTGGGTGTCCAAGAGCAATGATGTAAGCGGGTGAGGATTAACTAGACTTCAAGATAGCCAGGTGGTGTCGCGTCCTGATGAATCTCTATGAATAGGAACAGGCTCCACCGTTTGTCATGTTGACAAATACACCAAAGCTTGGGCTGAAACCAAGGGCATATGCTATACTTCTGCAACTGCTAGGCGGGTGCTACGCAGTGCGTAGCAACTCGCGCAACACTGTCCTCGACAGCGCAGCAGGGCTGTTATACTCCCTTATCGCTGGCCCTCTGGTCGCAGAGGGTGCGTGACAGCGGTGCTCTCTCGCGTCGCAATCGGCGCGAGAGAAACAGAGCTGGGCGAGACTAGGAGATGGTGCAGCAGAACGAAGGCACTGCATGGTAGCCGCTGTCAGCGTATGCTGCATAGATCCGATGCTGGTGTGATGTCGTTATAGAACAAGTAGATCAGAACGAATTTTGAATTTTTACTCTTGTTATGAACGACCACCAGGCGCGCATTGTGACGTAGTGCCAGCAGTCTGGAGGTCAACGGCCCATGCTAAATCTTGTTACTGTGGATTTCTTTTCACACACGTGTCCTTCCGCTCCCATCAATTTTTTCTCTCAAATTCTCTGGGCGTTGTTTATCGTGATTATAGAACAAATAAGGTGCGTTACACGATCCTAATCAGCTCGCCAAGATGTCGAGTGGAAAGTGCTCGATGCGAACCCTTAACATCGGCATCTTGCGCGCGAGGTGTGGAGCCCCACTTCTTGCTGACGTCACAGCAATTTGGCAGCGTGCTGTGGACATGCGAGCTGGATGCGTGCAGTCGTCCGTCTCTAATGCATTGTGTAGCTGCCTCATAGTGAACAATCATCAAGCGGAGTGCGGACTGATTGCTGTACCTGCTCGCCGATAGTTTCCTGTAAAGTAAAGGTTGAGATGGGTAGATGTAAACCCGTTTGGTTTGTTTTGCCACCTTCCTTCAGAGGAACCACCATGAAAAACGTAAAATTTTAGATCGTGCTAGTGTAATTCTATGCTCTCCTCCGCTGGCGTTGGATGGGACACACTCTGGAGTCCCTTCCCTAGCCTGGTCCTGCGGTCGAAGAATATACGGTCCCTGAATGCCCCATGAGGGCGCACACTTTTCTGATAGGAGCGTAAATTATTTGCTCGTGGGATGCTTGAAGCAGGAAAGACAGATTATTTTGTTAGATCGCAGACTTCGTAGCACTCGAACGTTCGAATGCGAATGCTTCGAGCATTCGAACACGAGTGTTTCGAGCATTCGAATTCGAATACATTCGAAAATCGCAATTTTTCGAGCATTCGAATACGAATACAATCGGAAATCGGAATTTTTCGATCATTCGAATTCGAACACATTTGAAAATCGCGTTTTTTCGAACGCTCGAATACGAATATTCGAATTCGAATAGAATTATGCAGGATGTCTCAAAGAAATGTATAGACTGTTTAAAAGGTGATGATTTTGCTCACAGTAAAGGCACTCAAGAAATTTAGAGCTCATACAAAAGCTTAAGAAAATAGAAATTTACTATGAGCGGTATGGATTGCGCCATGCATGCGTTCGAAGTTTTGCGTTGTGCACTCGATTGATTGTGCTTCGCTTCATTACTTGTTATAGTCCATTTCTCCACAAGGTGGCCGTATTAATTAATTTGTGCTTCTTTTAAGGTTTAAAACTTAAAAACACACTACGACTTGCGAGAAATCTGTTGTGTCCTAAAATACCCAGATTCTATTTGAAAAGTTCTAACATTGCCGCTAGTGAAGCTTTTGAAAAAATGTGAGACTCACATGAAAGCATAGAGTAGCGGGATTTCCGTGGCGCGCAAATAGTCAAGGTTGCATCATGCCCCGACCTAAAACCTTGCATTTCAGATTCAATTGATTGTACATGGGCTGAGTGCTTGTTATAAACTTGTTACTACTTGGCCATACTAACCTGTGCTGTGCTTCTTTTAACGTTTAGAACTTGAAAACCACGCGAAAGACAAGCGTCATTTGAGTTTATTGACTGCACAATTTAAATGTGAACAGGAGCCCCATTTTCTAAGACGGATTCAGTGGAGTGATGAAGCAACACCAAAGCTGAATGGTTATTCAGCATAACTGCAGCTACTGAGAGAAGGAAAACGTTAAAAGAAGCACGCACAGGTTAACGTGGCCTAGCAGTAACAGGATTGGTAACAGGCGTGTGTTTTTAAGTTTCGACCCTCGCAGGCATGTGTTTTTTTTGACTCTCAAAGGAAGCACAAATCAATCGAAACGGCCACTTTTTGAAGAAATTATAACATGCATTGAAGCGAAACACAATCAATCGAGTGCACAACGCAAAATTTCGAACGAGTGCGTGGCGCAATCCATACCGCTCATATGTCAAAAATTTCTATTTTTTAAGCTTTCATATGGGCTCTTAATTTCTTGAGTGCCTTTACTGTGAGCAAAATTATCACCTTTCAAACAGTATATACAGTTTTTTGAGACACCCGGTATATATTACAGTTGTGCCTGAATGAATATTCGAGCATTCGAATTCGAATAATTCTATTCGAATTCGCGTTTGAAAAAACGCAATTTTCAAATGTATTCGAATTCGAATGCTCGAAAAATTCCGATTTTCGAATGTATTCGTATTCGAATGCTCGAAAAATTGCGATTTTCGAATGTATCCGAATTCGAATGCTCGAAACATTCGCATTCGAACGTTCGATTGCTACGAAGTCTGCGATCCAACAAAATAATCTGTCTTTCCTGCTTCAAGCATCCCACGAGCAAATAATTTACGCTCCTATCAGAAAAGTGTGCGCCCTCATGGGGCATTCAGGGACCGTATATTCTTCGAGCGCAGGACCAGGCTAGGGAAGGGACTCCAGAGTGTGTCCCATCCGAGCTGATTGTGTGGAAACTGCCTTCGTCGCTCAGTGGAATTCCGTAGCTGTGTTCTGCTCTCGAATTCCGTCGTTGCCGGTCCCAAACCCGAATAAGAAAGGAGGAGGGTTGGACGACGGGCTGGCAACCGGTCTCCGTAAAATCTTTTTTAGCTACAGAAACGATGAAAACTTTTGTTGAAACTGAAACTGTAATGCCGGATGCTAGCTTTATGACGGTTTCCCCGATTCTAGCGGCGGTTTTTTCACCTAAAACACCAACTCGTTTTGGTACTTGGAATGTTCGCACTCTGTTTCAAACAGGAAGGCTCGCTCAGCTACTGCGAGAATTTGACGGCTGCCGCCTTGATATACTCGGAGTTAGCGAGATGCGATGGACTGGGAATGATCGAATCGTCAGCTCTGGGAAGTCCATAATATTCTTGGGCGGCTCGTTACACACAAATGGAGTGGGATTCATATTGAGTCAACGTGCCAATAATGCTCTCGTCAGTTGGAAACCAGTCGATGACCGGATCATAAGTGCACGCTTTCGGACAAAGCACATCGGAGTCACGGTGATACAGGTGTATGCAACGACTGGAGATTCTGAGGATGCGAAAAAGGACGAATTCTACGAATGCCTACAGCAAACGATAGACGAGACGCCTCGACGCGATTTGAAGACCGTAATGGGGACTTCAACGCCAAACTAGGCGGTGATCAGGCAGGGCTGGAAAAAGTTGTAGGACCGTTTACGTCAGCTAGAGATACAAATGAAAATGGAAGTCGACTCATCACCTTTTGCAGCTACAACAATCTCTGCATTGGCAACACGTATTTCCAACACCGTCGGATACACAAAGCAACGTGGTCGTCGCCGGATGGAGGAACAGTAAACGAGATTGACTTCGTTTGTATCAGCAACAGGTGGAGAACATCCTTACTAGATAAACGAGCATATCGTGGCGCAGATGTAGAATCCGATCACTACTTGGTTAGAGCAAGCCTGAGACTGAAACTCAAGCAACAGAAACGACATTGCATTGCACGTCCCTTTGACATAGCTTGACTAAAAGATCCCATCGTCTCGACAAACTTCTGCATTAAGCTGCAAAACCGATTCCGCTTGCTAGAAGAGTTCGACAACTGCACAGAGGCTGAAGAGCAATGGATTATCATAAAGGAAGCTACTCGTGCATGTGCTGAAGAAAACATCGGGAGGAGGAGAGGCACTCGTAAAGAACAGTGGACAAGGCACGAAACGTGGGATCTAATAGACGAGCGGAAACGTACGAAGCAACAAAAGGACCGATCTAACTTGAGTGATGAGTTTAAATGGGAATATTGCCGGAAGTACGCTGAACTCGATCGGTTAGTCAAACGATCATGTCGAGCCGATAAAAAGAATTGGCTGACGCAAAAAAGTGTAGGAGCACAAAACGCTGCCGAACGCGGTAACTCGAAAACGCTCTACAGAATCGTCAGAGAGCTAACAGTAGTACACAGCAGCTCAAACACACCGACAAAGGATCGAGGCGGCAAGTTGCTTGTCACGGACGAAGGACAGATCGAGAGATGGATTGCGCACTTCAAAGAAGTCCTGAACCAGCCGGAACCTAGAGATACATATGACTTTCGTAATGAGGAAGAGGAGAGCGTTCTGATAGTTTAAATGGACAACATAACATTGGAGGAGACGGATAGAGCATTCAAAAGTCTGAAAGGTGGTATGGCGCCGGGTTTCGATGAAATCTCCGCTTAACTTCTCAACGCAGGAGGCAGTGCAATGACCACTACATTAATGAGGCTATTTAACACATGCTGGCAGCGTTTAGAAGTTCCGGAAGACTGAAAGAGAAGAGTCGTCGTCAAAATGCCTAAAAAAAAGTGACCTATAAGAATGTGGAAGCTGGCGAGGAGTTACATTGCTTTCTATACCCGGCAAGGTGTTCTGCTTAATTCTACTACATCGACTACGAGCCGTGATAAATGAAAGACTTCGTGAAGAACAATGCGGATTCCGAGGTGCTAGGTCATGCAGCGAACAGATATTTACCCTACGGAATGTCATTGAGCAATGCATGGAATTTCGGAAGCAACTTCTCATCAATTTCGAGGATTTCCGGAAGGCTTTCGATATTATACACCGTGAATCGCTATGGTCAATTCTTAGGATTTACGGTATACCCAGCCTTTTGTGGAAATCTTCAAGAAGCTGTACAAGAATTCCTCCTGCTGCGTGAGAACGAATGCAATGCACACGACATTCTTCGAAGTTGTTACCGGAGTAAGACAAGGATGTGTACTCTCCCCCCCTTCTGTTCAATGTTGCTCTGGACTTCATTATGAGGAAATCCATAAAGGTGATGAAACGGGTATCAAATGGGGCAGGACACACCGCTTAACAGACCTCGATTTCGCAGACGATGTAGCCATCATAGCCGAGAACAACGATTTACTGCAGCAGGCGACTACAAGCCTCGCGAACGAAGCCAAGAAAATTGGACTACGATTAAATCCGGACAAATCGAAAGTGATGAGCATAGAGAGAGCACATATGAACGTAGATATCAACGTCGAGACAACACAGCTTGAAACTGTCGAGAAATTTACGTATCTTGAAAGAACCGTGTCATGCGACGGGAATGCGGAATCCGAAATACTAACGAGGATTGTGAAGGCTGCATCTGTGTTTAGAAAGGGGCGTCACATTAGGAAACCCCAGCTGGGCTCTCAATAAAATGCATAGGAGGGTGAAAGGGATCTCCCGAACTCGTAATGCGAGACGTCACCTAAATCCCCAGATACGTTATCAACATTGGCGGCACGTAACCAGGGGTGGTTTCCCTTTATCGCTGCGGGTGGTTTTCTTTTATCACCCAGTATGTGTAAACCAACCTGATAACACATCTGGAATTATAAGCGGTTAGGGTATGCATTAGTGGCAGGTCTTAACGGCCGTCAATTTTAAATGAGCGTTATAGGGGTGATGAGAGGTGAGATGTGTTATTCCTTCAATGCTTCGTACAAGATTGCTCACCGTGGCGTGAATATATACAGTATAAAGGAAAACTAATGCAAAAGGAGGGAAAATGAGAAAGCTGCCATTTATGGGAAAGATCTGATGATGTGACCCAGTTGAAGCATCACGTTTCACTGTCTATCCTCAAAAATGCAGAATTTTTTCATTCTCTACGCTGAAAACAGCGCCCCAAGCTTCTGGGACTACCACTTGAGCGATGGAGAGTTTGGAAGATACGGGCGGAATATCAGTTACAATCGCACTGGGAAGTCTATTTGCCTAAAATTTGAGTTTTATAACATTTACAATAGGTTCGAACGCCGATCACCGGCAAAATCTGCAGCCGCTCATGGCTTGAGGAGGTATCTACACCAACGGGAAGACCTCCGGTTTTTATGGACGAAGGAGTAAAAAAAATCAAGAGTACCGACAGAGATCTTTGAGGCCGCGGCACTTTTCTAGTCTCAGCGGCACTTCAGCAATGCCAGTGAACGTTTCAACATTACTCAACCACTGCACACAGGGCGAAAAGCACGCAAGCATGGTACAAGTCCAATTTTCCGGACTTCGCTATGTCTGCGGAATGGCTATAGCACTCCCCGGATCTGAATCCAACGGACTACAGCGCGTGGTCTATTTTGAAGGCCAGGCTCCCTGCCAAGCGCCACCACAGCCTAGAAGGGATCTCTGCTTCAGGAGTGGGAACGACTGTCTCCAGATGACCTGCGGCCCATCGCCAAAAACTTCTCCATGCGTTTCGAATTCTGCATTCGCGCCAATGTTGGCCAATTCGAATCCGGTCGAATGTAGTGTTGCCTATTGTCTATGCTGTTGTTATTTATGTATTGTTTTGTAAACGTCCCAATTGTTTCGTAGTTATAATTTAAAAACCCTCATCACGTTATTTTGGAACACCCTGCATAAGCGAAACGAAAGTCGGACACAAAGCGAGGCGGGCAAGGGCGAAGCCCACATACAGGTGGGTCAGTACACTTGTCATCAATATACAGAGTATCTAAAAAATGAATACACTGTTTGAAAGGCCATAATTTCACTCACAGTGAAGGTACTGGAAGTTGAGCGCAAATATGAAAGCGTAAAAAATAGAAATTTTCTGACATATGAACGGTGTTGATCATTCCATGCACTCGTCTGAATTCTTCCATTTTACACACGACATTGAGTTTTGCTTAACCACTTGTTGTAATTTTTCCTTAAAGGAGCCATGTTGATTAATTTGTGTTTTTTAAGTTTAAAATTTAAAAGCACAGTACGGCTTGCGGAAATGGAGGGTATCCTGAAAAATGTAGGTACCAAATATTTTAAATGCTCCAACATTGCTGCTAGTGAAACATTTGGAGCTGTTTGAGACTCACATGAAAGCACAGGATAGCGGAAATTCTGTGACATGCAAATGGTCAAGATCGCGCCATGCACTAGTCTGAAACCTTACATTTCAAACTCAATTGAAAGTGCATATCCTAAATGCTTGTTAAATATTGTTACTACTTAGCCACACTAACCTGTGCTGTGCTTCTTTTAACATTTAGAACCTGACAATCACGTGAGAGACAAGTAACATGAGATTTTATTGATTGCAGAATTTGGCGTTCTCGCTATCGCTCTAATAACGCTTTCTACATATTTGACCCCATAAAACGAGTCACGCCCGGCTCTTGGCTTTCCTTCGAGGAGAAGAAGTTTACGCCGAAGTGCTACTTTGATGATTCAGCGACTACTTCTCCAAAACATCGCCCACTTGCGTCACTCATGCACAATCCAATCAATCGACTCTGAAATTCAAGGTTTCAGGCGGGGGCATGGTACGATCTTATTTCCCTAAACCTTCAAATGAGCCCTTAACTTCTTCACTACCCTTATCGTGAGCAACGTTACCACTTTCAAACAGTGCGTACACTTTTTGAGACATCCTGTGTTTGCTTTGATGAAATGATCTTTCCACCCAAAGGCGAATATTCGACTTCGAATGCTCGAAAATACGCTATTTACAAACGTATTCAAATTCGAATTCTCGAAGAAACGCGATTTTCGAATGTATTTGAATTCGAATGCTCGAAAATCGTAGCTATTTGAATATATTCGGTTATTCGAAATTTTTGGGGGAGCACAACTATAGTATATGTTTATTTATTTATTTATTTATGGGTCAGAGAAGACGCGCCTTACGATTACAATAAAAGAACAAACACTGAAGCAAACCACGCTCAAACAAAAATGAAACAAACGCAACTCAACATGAGCACCAACCAAGTACAGAAGAGGAAAGGCATTCTTTGGCTTTTCAGCTCATAAACCTACAACTGCAGTGGGATAGTAGCGTTCTAGCAAGTAGGTGCTTGTGAAAATTTTGGTACATGATTTCATTCTCTTAGGTAACGAAAGTCCCAAAAACGAAGGACTCAATGCATCTGCAACGAAAAGTTCTACCCCAGTGCAGCTTGCAAAATGTGAATCTGTAACTAGAAGGCATCAAACCAATTTAGAAAGAGTAACTAGCCTGTCCCCACGGATGTTCCTCGATAGACAGCTTTCGGGCTCTTTTGTTAAGAGGGATCTCGGGCCGCTTGTCGCAGGGCCACGTGGCGCGTCCCCGGGTGGTGGATATGGGAACTAAACGCGAACCAAATGCGACCGTGTACTGCCCAGAGACGCAGGTGGGATGCAGGGGATGGACTCCTTGCCCCTGCTGTTCGCGTCGACGCGTTCCTTGTGCGTGGGAGCGGCATGTTCATGCACATTGTATGTGGATGTGTTCGCTCCTGTGCGGATTGTAACTGTGTCGGCCCGGCCAAAAGCTTGCACTCGGTAGACTGGGAGTACATCGTAAGGCGATTCGAGGCCGCCTTAAGTCTCGCCCGTCCCTTCGGGCAGTCTGGCTCGCTACCCGGAGTTCTTCGCCCGCACGACAGAGCCCGATTAGCTAACCGTGTGTATTCCAGTCAAAAACAGCAGCACTAAAGGCCCTCATTCCCCTGACCCCGAAAGAGCCCCCATTTCTGCAGCGATGGGAAGGACGAGTACGGAGAGGCTGCTAAAATCTCAGGGCCTAACCAGGCTGCGCAAATTGAAAAGGACTAGGATGACGATCTGTACTTACAACGCCCGCACGCTTGCATCGGAAGCATCCGTCGAGGACCTGATGATGCAAGGCAGGAAGATCAAGTACGACGTCATCGGACTCACCGAGACGAGAACACACCACCCCTATACGCCGCCTACGACTCCGGAGAAGAACTGTTCCTCGGAACATGCGACAGCAGGGGAGTAGGCGGCGTTGGTGCCCTCGTCAACACGCACTTGGCCATGAACATCGATTCGTACGAGTCTCTGACAATCCGAATCGGACGTCTGCGACTGAAGCGATGTGGCTCCGTGCCAGCGTTGACTTTATTCGTCGCGTATGCCCCAACATCCGACTACGACGACGAAGAGGTCGAAGCCTTCTACGTGGAGCTGGAGAAGTTCTATAAGGAAGATCACACCTTCACAAGGTGATCGTTGGCGACTTCAACGCCAAGATCGGACCGCGAAGGTCGCCGGAAGAACTTCACATCGGAACCCACGGTTTGGAGTGGAACGAGCAAGGTGGAAGGTTGTCTGAGTTTATCATGTCGGCCAAGACCATCCATGGAAACTCGCAGTTCCAGAAGCCTGCCTCTCTACGATGGACCTGGGAATCCCCCGGTGGCCAGTTCCACAACGAGATCGACCACATCATCTTCAATCGCAAGTATTGCCTGACCGACGTCTCCGTTGTCCCCAAGTTTTACACGGAATCGGACCACCGCCTGCTTCGCGCGAGGTTTCGCTTTTCGCGTCAAGGAGAGAAGGCCGCGAAGTTCAAGAGAGGAATCCCAGAACGACCATCAACTGGGACCTCTACACCTCTCTTGTCGGCCTTTGGGAAGATGCCGTCATGGACAACGTCGATGAGGAATACGACCGCTTCGTGCACCATCTCCACGATAGTGCTAAGGGAGCCGAGAGCTTGAAGACCACCAAGAGACGCCTGTCTTCGGAAACTCTCGAGCTTATACGCCAGCGTGTAGCAGCACGAGAGTCAGGCAACTACCAGCTGACGTCCGAGCTTGCGAAGCTATGCAGAGCGGCGATAAAGGAAGATCTCAAGGAGAGAAGGGCGGAAGTGTTGGCTGAAGCAGCAGAGGCAGGGTTGAGCACCCGCAATGCCCGCCGAAACTTCGCCAACTTCAAGACCAAGATTACCGCTCTCCGACGTCCTGACGGAACCGTCACCTCTTCCAGAAGGACCATGGAGAAGGTCATCCACGACTCATACTCCGATCTCTTCGATAGCCATGTCCACCTGCCCCCATGCCACCTTCCGCAGGATGGAGACGTCGTTCCCTCTGTTCTCCCTTCCGAGATCCGACACGCCATCTCGTCGGTGAAGAAACATACAGCACCCGGTCCCGACAGGATCAGACCCGAACACCTGAAGAACCTCCCGCCAGCGCTCATCAACACCCTGGCGCGGCTCTTCACGCGCTACCTGTCGGAGTGCAAGGTTCCATCTCAGTGGAAGACCAGCAAGACCGTCCTGCTGTACAAGAAGGGGACGTGCACGACATTGGCAACTATCGCCCGATCTGCTTGCTGTCCGTAGTCTACAAGCTGTTTACTCGAGTGATCCTGAATAGGATCAGCAGAACGCTGGACGAAGGACAGCCACACGAACAAGCAGGATTTCGAAGAGGATTCAGCACGATCGACCACATACACACCATTAGGAAGCTCATCGAAGACTCGCGAGAGTATAAGCTGCCGCTGTGTCTTACGTTCATCGACCTGAAGAAGGCATTCGACTCCGTCGAGACTGAAGCGGTCCTCGAAGCCCTGCTCACTCAGGGCGTTCCTATCAGTACATCAGAGTCCTTCGAGAGCTGTATAGTGGATTCACGACCAAGATCTCTCCATTCTATAACGACGTCGTCATCGACGTAAAGAGAGGGGTTCGGCGGGGGGATACCATATCCCCGAAGCTCTTCAGCGCCCCCCTCGACAACGTCATGCGTTAACTAGAATGGGAAGACATGGGAGTGAAGGTAGACGGCCGGCAACTACATCATCTTCGCTTCGCTGACGACATCGTGCTCATAACACCGAGCATCAGCCAGGCGGAGCGAGTACTGGCCGACTTCGATCGTGTTTGTGGGAATGTTGGACTGCAGCTTAATCTTTCGAAGACGATGTTCATGAGGAACGGACAAGGTGCCCGAAGCCCCATTCTCGCTCAACGGAACGAAAATCTCCGAATACTCCAGCTACATCTATCTGGGTTGCGAAGTCAATATGGCCAACGACCTAGCGCCAGAGCAGAGCAGGAGGAAACGAGCGGCTAGAGGAGCTTTCAAGAGCGTCGAAGATGTCGCGAAGAATACAAAAAACGTCCGACTCCGTGCCCACCTATTCGACTCCACTGTTCTTCCTGCACTAACATACGCCTCAGAGACCTGGGCTATACGAAAGCAGGATGAACACACGATCAGCATCGCGCAGCGTGGAATCGAGAGGACGATGCTCGGAGTGACACGACTCACGCAAGTGAGAGAAGGCCTCCGGAGTTCCGAGCTTCGCCGGCGTTCGAAGATCAGAGACACTGTCGCGTGGGCCAAGTTGTCGAAAATTAGGTGGGCCGGCCACGTAATGCACTTCGCAGACACCGGCTGGACGAGAGCCGTTACCGACTGGATTCCGGGGGATGTCAAGAGAACACCGGGACGCCCACCAACGCGTTGGTCGGACTTCTTCGTGAAAGCCCTGAACGACCGATATGACGCTCTTCGTGTCCCTCGAGCGAGGAGGATCCATTGGAGCACTCTGGCACGCGACAGGGACGAATGGAGACGCTGCTGGCGCCCGCTCGAGCAAGTCGGTCATCAGCGGGACGACAGGTGATACAGGTGAACTAGCCTGTCCACATCAGCCAGCGGTGATGCCCCTGGTAGATACGAGAACTTCAGCGCACGGGTACGCTGGCCGGCCTAGTACAGCCTAAAGTAACAACGTGAGGGCCGCCAAAAAATGCCGCTTAATAAGAAATAGAGAGGAACCTGCATGAAGAGAAAACAATTGAATCAACAAAAGCTCTCAAATGTAGAGAAAAAAGAAAAATCGCGCTATTCCGGTGACATCCGTTTGTAGATACCCTAAATGTAAAACTACAAAAAGTGCGAAGCAAGTAGAAGAAAAAACACTATCCTGACAAGAAGAAAATTCGTGGTTTCTATCGATATTCCTGAGAGGGCTTTCATAGTCTCGGTAGTCGTCTATTAAATACATCTGTTCTACATTCCTAAAACCTGTAAGATATCGATTTTATCTTATTCCTGAAAATGCTACTGCTTTCATATTACATAACCTCTGCAGGAAATACCCAATCCACCGAGCTCCATAGTAAAATATGAAGTTGAACAATTGGTCGTAGTTCTTCCTTTGGATCATGGGATAGTGGAGGTTAAATCCTCCAGATCGTGGTCCACAAGGTCTGAAGGTCTATGCAGTACTTGCTAGCACGCAGTTTCAGCTCACCGCGAAGTACTTTGAAGCAGAACACTAGATCAGCGACAACTCTTCTGTGCAATAGAGATCTCAAGACTAGTAACTCTAGCCGATATCTACAACTAGGGAAAGTTCGCGGCCTAGCTCAGATGCCTAAAAACAAAGCTATTGCAAGGCGTTGTTCAGGGCCGAGCAGGTGACTGCACGCTGTTCTTCTTCGTAAATTCCGTAGATCTTTATATCATCAGCGTACACTTGAAGTTTTAGATTACTAGAAAAACTAATAACATCAGAAATACCAACTGTGTACTCAGAAACAGGAGAGGTGTCAATACACCACCTTGTGGAACTCCGCTAGTACATTCGTATTTGTCGGAAAATTCATATCCTACCCGAACGGTCATTGTGCTTCGAATATGAGCGAATCATTTCAGAAGCTGTCCCTCAATCCTAGTGAGTTCCGCTTGAGAAACAAATTTGTGTATGACACCTAACCAAATGCTTTCGTCAAATCTATGTAAACTACATCTACCATTTTGCCCTGGTTAAGAGCAACTCTCCAGTCGAAAATGCTATTAACAAGATTCGTGACTGTAGAGAGTCCCGGTAAAAAGTCATGCTGCTGTGGTGAAACAGCAGCATGGCGTTCGAGTTAACCACGCCAAAAATTTCACCCTTTTTATGCTTTCTATAACCTGAATAGGGCCAGGTATAGTGCTAATTGGTCGAAACTGAGAGTCCGAATGTGCAGCTGATACTTTAGGAATGGCCGTTACTAGTGCATGCTTCCAAGCATATGGAACCTCGTCAGACATCATTGAAATATTAAAGATATCCGAAAGAGGTCAACACAGTTCATAAGCACAGAATAATTGGTGGAATGTCATCACATGGTTTAGTGATGGAAGGCTTTAGGTTTCTGAGAACGCTGTATACTTCATC
The DNA here is from genome assembly GCA_947396885.1 of Heligmosomoides polygyrus polygyrus. NCBI lineage: Eukaryota > Metazoa > Nematoda > Chromadorea > Rhabditida > Heligmosomidae > Heligmosomoides > Heligmosomoides polygyrus. The sequence continues at coordinate 67,918,686 of OX377203.1, forward strand.
TAGTCGAAAGACTACGTTTCCGAAGGCGTGATTGGTATTCGTAATTAAAGAAGCATTTCCAGGAGCTATTGTGCTTGCAAGCACTACATCGTATCCTTGAAGAAAGCGTTAACGAAGAAACAACCCAGAACAATAGCTTTGCTTTTGTCGCAAGAGCAGACATTACCATAAATATCAGTTATATTTTGAAAAATCCACTCGATTGAATCTTATTGCGTATACGTAGATATAGTCTTTTCATAGATACATGTTTGGAGCGCTTACGCTAGCGCTGAGCCCAAAATCTTTTTAGATGATAATCAATATTCGCACAAACGGCTTCATAACAGGCATTATTCAGAGGGTCAGGAACGGAGCGAAATATGCGCTCTTTTTGGGCAAGCAAATTTCGTATATGCTCTGGATAACTCACTCGAGATGACTGTTTGGTTCTAAAAGAAACAAACTGCACCAGTCTATCGTAAATAACCTTGCAAAATCCTTGGTTAGGTCATCTACATTTTCGTAACCGTCGAAAACAAGCGGCCACTCAGTTTCGGTCATTGACAACTTGTGCGAAGCCAGCATCATTAAAGAGGTCCAGAAAATTAGCTGACGCATGGCATTTAGAGGAGCAATTTTACCAGTCTATTGCTAAGTTCAGATCTCCAAGAATTATAGTTTTATTTCTGACAGCAACCAAAGAAGAAGGAAGACCAAGTAGGGCATCGTCATTGCCTTTCGATCAGCTAGGAGGACAATAGACAACGACGAGCCGGATCTGGTTCAAATGAGCTCTTGTACAAGATGAAATTTCAATGCAAAGTACATCCGCTCTAGGAGAAGCAGAGTGATTCAAGATGCTGAAATTAATGGTATTTCAGAAAATGTCATAAACGCCCCCCCCCCCCCCTCCTTTACCATTACGCCGGTCAAAGCGGTGCATAGTATACGGTATGTTGGCTAAGATTTCGGCATCACTGATCCTTCCATTCAACCAAGTTTCCGTACAAATACCATATCTGTTTCACTGTTGACAGAAAGTGTTGGAAATGAATAAGTCTGTTAACGAGGCCTCGAGCATTAATCAGGTAACAAGAAAGGAGCGGTGGAACACCGTGCCCACCAGGCGTTTCCCGACCCCGCATTAGGTAGCTCGGAAACGTGCCTGAGCTGACCACGATATACCATCCACTCGCTCTCCTTTCTCGCCTTGCCCCCTTTTTTCTCATTAGCGAACTGCCTCTACTCATACTCCCGCTTTCTTTCGCCGTAGTCATGCTTCTCCGCAAGAAAACGCCCTCGAAGCCTGCATCGCGGATAATACGCGCGTTAGCCATTGCCCTCCTCCATATTGCGAGGGTAGGAGAACTTTGACCAGGCGTGGCCTGGAAGCATCGGGCTTGCCTGCAGTCGGTGCATCTCCGCGGATTCGCAATCAACTGCAGAATATCGAGGACCTTCAAGACATTAGTTTTCAGAACTGTCCTCCGTTCCGATGCCTGCAGGCTGTCCCGACGGCTCTGCAAGTCCAGATACCACGATGGACCTCCCTCTTTCTTCAGCTTCGGCCTGGTCTGAAAAGTTCTTTGATATCTTCTCGCCAAGGATGTTGAGCATCTGGAGAGTCATGGGATCGGATACGCGATCAAATATCTTCTTGAGGAGACCCTCCACCGTTAGCATATTTTGCTCCGAGTCGTGTGCAGCAGCATCCAGTTGGCCTTCACCAGAATAGAAGCAGGCTGTGAAGCACTGCCAGTAGTTCTTCGGCGCGTAGCACTGGTCATGATAAGTTTTGATCAGAGGCGTCCTCAATCAATCAAGAATTAATCAATTCTTTATGCAAACACCCGAAAAAGAGGAGCTGTTGGAGCAAGCAACAGGAAATTTTAGAACAGGCTAAAGAGGAGGTCTTAGACAGAAAGACGGGGAAGAGAATGAAGTATAATAACTAGGCTAGGATAATCTAAACGCTCAAAATGGGCAGTGAGAAAGGAGTGGTGGAAAATGCTGTCGCTCAAGGCGATGTCGTAGGAGCGAATCATATATATTTTTTCACATCGAATTGGATATCAAAGCGAACTCTTCCAGATCAAACGAAATGAGTTTCTCCTATATTAAATTATAAACTCTCAAAAAAGGCTAAAATAATTTTTTCAGGAAAAATTTTGGTACAACTTTCTTTGAAGGTTTATCTCATCTATCCAATAAGTGAACATTTTGTTTGAAATTTTATTAAATTCTTATTTTTTGAGGAAAAATAATGGTTTAAAGCTAGTTTTTAAGCACAGCAGGAAGGCAGCCCTTCTTTGGTGGCAAAAAAGGGATTGCGCCACGCTCTCTTCTAAGACGTCTCGACTTTTATTCGATTGGTGGCGGAGTTTCTGTCCGCATGGAGTTTGACACCTTTTAATGACACAACAAAAGACACAACAAAAGAACACACAGATCCTCACGTTGATGGTTCATGTAAGTGGCATTTACACTATCAAGCAAATAAAAGTTGCAGTGGAAACTTTTTGGGCGCCTGGCGCGATCTGATCTTTTAATGTGCTATATGCTTGCTTCTTTCCAACTTCTTTCTTTATGTTTCAAGGCAAATTTTAGTTTGTTTCTTCTTCTCCAAAAATTAAACACTGTATAAAATCATTACTGTTATTGAGGCATGTGAAGTAAAAAATTTGAAGGAAAGCCCTACCAAATTTTCATTGAACAAAAAAATTGTTTTAGCCATCTTACTGGATCCGTTCATCTCTCTCTCTCTCTCTCTCTCTCTCTCTCTCTCTCTCTCTCTCTCTCTCTCTCTCTTGGGCCAAAGGGCGCGTGCAGAGTAGGCACAGAGCGCTCTGCCTGTCCTCTCGCTTGTCCTCGATTTGATTCAAGGTAGGTGCCTACTCGGGCCAGCCAAGTATGCCATTACTCTGCGATGGGTATGCTGTTCCAGATTTGTTTCAAAGAAAACACTTTGTCGTCTGTCCAGCTAAAGCTTCAGTATTGGCCAAATACATACGTGTCAGATTATCTACTCGGTATTACTGGCAACTGGTGCATCCCACACCGCGATGGACTCACTCTCACTCAAACCAACCTGTATGCTTCATCTTTGTTATTCTCTCCTTTTTGGCGTCTCGAAACGAAACTTGAGCATGATGCGCAAAAAGCATAAGGCCCCATATCGGGAACGTTGGATTGGGCTCAATTTCGAGTTCGCTTACGTATGTCACAACAGTGGGCTAGCGTTCTGATGATGAGGTGCTAACTTATTCCCGGTACTACTGCATGGCTGATGCTTCTGTTACTGCAGTATGTTTTCCAAGGATGGAACTAGAGAAATCACTATTAAAGTTCTTATCTGGAGGTCCAGCCCTTTGCTTAGATCCATTCCTTATTATTGTTTGCGTCCAAATCTTAATTTTAATCATCTCACCATCAGCTAACGCCACTTTTTCACGCCTTCCCAAGAGACGATTGTATGAAAGTCCCGGATGAGCGCTACGACGCTCCTCATCTCCCTCGAGCGAAGAGGATCCATTGGAGCACTCTGGCACGCGGTGGCGCCTTTTCAAGGTATTCGACGATCAACGAGGTGGCAGGCGACAGAGGAGCGCCCGATCGGCGTAGGACGCATTCGCAGAGATTAGGTTTTGGCGTTGCCCTTCTACCTTGTCCAGAAGGATGCTGCTGATCGATAGCCTCTGTGTCGAACCAGGGAACAGTCTCAAGAGAAGCTTATTTGACGGCCTGCTGTCTTCTCCCTCCTCAATGGCTCCTTAGCTATGTATACCAAATTTGTGTCTGACTCTAGGTCCAATTTTAGCCACGAGAATATGTAGGCGATCACACTCCTTGCACAGTCGTCGTTTTTCTGAGCGTTGATCACCTAACAGTCCGTTGATTTCTAGAGTGCAGGACCTCCCGTATCCTCCGTGGTGGGCACATAACCGCTGATCCCGTCTTGCAAGTAAAGAACGTCTTTGGATTGTTTCTTCCAAGAAAAAGGTATCTCTTTATGGAACGCGCTGCTACATCTGGCCAGCACCTTTTTCGACGAGGATTTTATTTCTCTCCACAGCAGAGCCCAGATGGCTCAGCACTCTATACATAATGCGGCTGCAGAGCGGGAATTTGTTTCTTAAAATAATTGCCCAGCATCCGCGATAGTCTTCACAGCACTCACCACGCATCCATACTCTTCAAGTTTACCTGAAACATCTCCTTAGAGAGTGCCAGTTTTCAATCCCAACCGGACTAAAAAGAGGCAAAACTGACAGTCCAAGAGCAGAACACAGATTTCAGCCTTTTGAGTTGTCTTTTAGTTTGGCCATCTCTTTTGCTCTACCAGTGAGATGCTTCTGCTGGTTGACAACGGGGAATCCACATAGAGGTACATATAGTCGTCAAATCTGCTAACTTCATGAATTCTGCTAATAAGCGACGGTGTAGAAGAACAACTACGCAACTCCGCACTGAACGTAAAACACCAGAAGCCCTCTGGAAGAAGCGGGGGAGACAAATGTGTTGGAAATGCTGAGATGCTGGCTAATCTCACCGCTCGAGGTATGTATAGAAAAATGCAAAAGAATGAGAATTTTCAATGCTCTTCGCGCTTGTCTCCTGATGCGTGCGTTAAGTGGCTTCCATCTTCTTGCAGCTTTGCTTGAGTGCGACAGCTACAGCTAATTCTAAGCATTTAAGTCACTGTACACATCGCATTCTGCCTACTGTGATTTGCAGTTGAGACTTCTTGCCGCCCGTCGATTGAACAAGTGTGAGCCGACTTTTTACTATAACAGATTCAAACGGGAAACACACGAAACCTTCCCATTTGTAGCGTCTTCACAGCGAGATCATGTGCTTGGAGGGTTCGGATGTAATTGCTTATATGGTCCCTGCTACATGAAACGAGGCCCGAGCAATGCCAGCAAAGCATCGATAAGCGATCGGAGTTATGGGTATTCGCTTACCGTATTGCTGTTTTTTGTGGAGTTTCAATTCTCGGAAGAAGCTTCTGTGTGACTGGTTAAAAGGGTAAAGGATAATGAACGGCGGTATTCAATCCCTTTTGGGATGCGCCACGCATTCTACTTCTACGGGATGTCGTGGAGGAAAGTTGAATGCGTATTTGGCCATACAATGACTTGCGGTGGCCAGCCGATGAACAAGTAGCGCTCTATCCTTCCCAGACAAGTCTGGTACCAATTCACCAACCCCCGAGGATGGAAGGCTTGGTTGGCCCGGGTGGGAAATCCTAGCCAGGAACCTGGTATCGGATGCAAGCGTCAGCCGGCACCTCCTCCGACTGCTCTAAACGCCCTCACTGTGACTGCTCACCTGCTCTCTGCATTTATCCAGAATTGACTGCGTCCAACTTTATCATCGTGATCGTTACTCTTCCTAGACTTATGAATTCAGTCAAGTCGGACATAATAACGTTGCTATTCATGCAGCGTCTTGGGTTATACCTTCATCCATGCCTGGCGCCTTGAAAAAGGGCCATCCACACAATAGTTCCCTGCCCTGATGGAAGTGTCCGCTAAAGGTACAACGAGGAGTTGCCATGTAGCTGTCCATCTAGTGCAAATTTGAAGCCCTCTGGGCCGCCTCTGATCGCTCCCAAAAGGGTCCCTTCCTACACACACTCTCTAAATGTTGCTGGAGGGTGTCTCCGACGTGCATCTGCCGAGGTTCGCCAAGAACGAGGGTTGTTCGCCTCGTCGCACTCGAGGTAGGTAATCCACCTGGAGGCGCCCGATCCTCAGCCCCACTCCAGCCCGCTCCTCACTCCAGCGTCTCCTGCATACGTTCTTCCTCCACTGAAGTCCCACGGCTCCTTTGCTTCGTTTCTTGCTAGCTTCTGGGAATCGATTAGTCAATTTGCGTGCAAAGTTCGCAAAATGCCTTTCCCTCGGAGCGCCGAAAGAGTTCGTCGTTAGCTCCTCGACGTTTCTGCGCTGTCCTACTGCCTTGTTGGGCCCGACGCTGGTGCTAATTGTGCACTTTCGCTCAGATGTCACTTCGAATTGGTAGCCCCACTTCGCTCTCTGAGGTCACCCCGTCGATCGCAGTCGTCCTATAGAGAAAAATGCCCGTTAGAAGTTTGCTGAGAGGGAGAGCGATGCAGAGCCGAATAGCTTCATTCCTAGAGCTGAGAAGTGCCCACACTCCCTCCATCGCTTCAGCGTAAGAGCGCGCTCGTATTCTGGCGGGGATAATGATGTTTTTGATAGGCCTCCCCCACTTTTCCATTCAAATTGCCTACGTTCTCCTGTTATACGAACACAGTAGCATAACATGTAGCATACTATTCTGAGAAGACAGAATGTAAGCATTTTCCCAAAAATACCCCAATGAAATCTTGATAGCGTTGCCAAAAAATTGTGTACAATCTTTGGATAAACATGAAATGTTTATCCTCTTAACCACGGTCATACTCCACCATATCTCATAGAATAAGCATGCGGGAATCCTCTGTAATGGGGAGAGAATAGCGCCTCATACACCGACGCTTTCAACTTCTTCTTCTTCTTCTTCTTCTTCTTCAGCGTTTGTCCCGCTTCGTGGCGGGGTCCGCTATTCTGGTGTCATGACGCCACCTTTCCCGACCCAGCGCTAGATCAAGATGGACACCAGCTGCAAGACCATAGTACATATCAGACCAGCGCTGCTTCGGACGCCCCCTAGGCCGTTTTCCTATTACCTCGAACTTAAGGCCTATCTTGGGGACGCTGTCTTCTCCTCCGCGCAGAACGTGGCACTACCAGCGTAAGCGAGCTTCGCGCATCTTGTCACCTATCGGCGCGACACCAAACTTCTGCCGAATGACATCGTTTTGGATGCGGTCCATGCGCGTGACTCCAGCAGTCCAGCGCAGCCTCTTCGTCTCCATGACGCTGAGGCGCGTTTCAACTTCCTTGGTCGCAGGCCAACACTCAGCGCCGTACATCGCTACTGGCCGGACGACTGCTCTGTATATCTTCGACTTCAAGCGCTCCGGTATCTTCCCACCGCAGAGCACTCCAGTCAACGAGCGCCACCTGGACCATGCTGCACTCACGCGTGAATTCACTTCAATCATCAGTTGAAGCTTGAACTCGACTCATTGGACAAGAGTAGAGAATTCGCACCCACTCTATGAGCTCTTCAGGCACTCCATGATGTCGCAGGGCGTACCATACCACTTCACGCGGAACGCGGTCAAAGACCTTCTCCAAGTCGAGGAAAGCTATATGCACTGGCTTCTGTTTTTCGCAATGCTTCTCTATCAGGAGGCGGGCAGCGTGAATGGCATTAACAGTGCCACCGCCAGCTACGAAGCCGCACTGTTTGCTGGACAACTGGACGATGTCCCGAATTCGTCCACGACAATTCACTCGAAGATCTTCATGCTGTGCGAAAGCAAGCGAATCGGACGATTTCTGCTTGTCAGAGTCATTTGTGCGGACTTATTTTTTGCATGCCGCTTTGCTCTCCAGCTTACGATCAACGGAAATTTTATCAACTAAAGGTGCTCATTAAGTTTGAGCTATCACTTGTGTTTTGTTGCTCCTAAAATTTGAGTAGCCACGTTGCTTCACTTTAGAAGAGATATTCCTTTGCTAAAAGCAGTGATGTTCATTGATATCGCGCGATATCCAGTTGGTTATAACTCTCCTCAAGTGGTTACGAAACGCATTGGGTGTCGAAGATCAAGTGCCCACTTGAATTTCGACGACTGTTCAGCGTTTCTGACCCACGACCACCGATGAAGCTCGGACCACCGAAGGACCTACCTGAATCGTGTAGCTCTGAACATGGTCCTCTCGATGATAGCATGCTCATCATGGCTTCGTAAAGCCTAGGTCTCTGAGACGAACGTTAGCGCTGTGAGAGCAGTCGAGGGCACGGAGTTGGACGTTTCTCATAGAAACTTAAAACACCATGAAAAGCTTCTGATCTCTGATTACGTAGATTATTAAGGCGGAGCACGTTGGGAGATACTCCTAACGGCATCACATTCGGTAGCGCTATCGTGGTGACGACCTTTGATATTTTCTCTACTGTCTCCACCAAGTTTCGACGTGCTTGTTTGTGCTCTTGGCAGTATGTGATCTTTCATCCAGTGACGTCTCTGCATTTGTTATTATTCCTTTGAGCTTTCTTAATGAAGCTCGGTCACTACAGTGCACACATGTGGAAATACGAGCACCCTTTTGTCTCTACGGTTCGTCTGTAAACTACTGACGTTTTTTATTTGTCCACACATAAGCATTAATCCCAAATACAGCAAGTAAACCTTCCTCTCTCCCTGACATTGTGGACGCACAGCCTCCTGTATGCGCAGCTCACTGCAAGTCTTTTCTCACAAGGTTGAAGTTACTGCATTCTGGAAACGAAGGTGTTGCCCTGAGCATGGCGCTTAGCTCACGCGAGAAGAAAGAGTTCCTTGATGGGTAGCGCTCGATCTATGTAGTTTCACTACTGCCATGAAATGACGCCTTCACAGCGCTGCCAACTAGCGATAATCATCCAACGGCAGTAAGGGTAATATAGCATGCTTTGAGGCAATTGTTGCGGAACGGTGGTCTCTTCTTGATTCACGCTTCAGAATTCTGGAGGCGGTAGGCTATGCGCCACGGCACTCGCATCCTGCGGCTGTCTGAGCAGGTTCGGGGATAGTTGACGCAGTTCGCGCATATTTCGTTCTGGCCAGGAGTGTGCACAGTATACGATCAGTCCTCCATATATTGGCCAATTGTGACATCTGCTCGCGTAGAAGTGCGGGCTTTAACCAGCAGATCATGGATGTTCATCAGTGTGGTTTTCGGGTCCAGGTGCCTGTCTGATATGCAACTAATTGAATGTGTGCCTGATGATGATCAATGTGATGCAGCGGCAGTGGTCGCCTTTACACTTCCACGAGTACGTAGTTAGGCTTGCTCCTATCGAGGTAGAGAATAATACTGTTCCCACCGTTTCTCGTCTTCTTAAAAACCGAATATTTAACCTTTCGATTTTTTAGGTTTTTTCATAGCCTTCTTGGACCCTGACCATAGGATACGGCGCGATTCGGGTTTAGGGGATCACCCTTGGGATTATGGGTTTTCTCTCGGTTTTCTGACTAGGCTTCGTTATTGTAGGGTAATCCTAGTGCTAGACTGGACCAACGCTGGTTAAGTGAAATACTCTGTTACTATAGGCTGCATGGGCGCGAGGAACGCAGTCGAAAAAGGTACCTGCCGGCTCGTGCATCCAACGCCAGGTTCTTGTGTCGGATTTCCCGTCCTAGCCAAGCAAGCCATCTTGCTCTTCAGGTTCGGTGAATTGGTACCAGGCTTGTCTCGGAAGGATAAGGCACTGACTTGCTTATTGGCTGGACACTGCAGCTCTATATGTAAGGTAAATACGCGTTCAAGTCGCCACTACGACATGGCGTTGGAGTACATAGAATGCGTGGCGCATCTCAAATAGATTCAGTGGCGTGGTCCTTTATCTTTTTTTGCTGTATTTTGGAAATGTACAAGACTGGGAGGAGCTTACCTCCTCCTGCACTCTCTTCTCGTACTGCGTCCAGGATCCCTGTCTGTGTGGGCTCCCGCTCATTGAGCAGAGAGACTGGAAGAGGTAAGGCATGGCGAGTGTTTTCGAGATGGGGTGGGGTTGTGGACATCAACGACGGTCCCAGGAGCATTCTTGGAGCCACTGCCGATTTCCCTCGCAAACTGGTTGAGATTGCGAGCATCCAGCGGGAAGGCAACAGACTCAATCTTCCCTGCTTAAGCGGTCCTCAGTGTTCGCTCTACGTATTTTTAAATCAAAAAACGGTGATACCAATCTGCTTAAGGTAGTGTAAGGTTTACGAGTGGTTAAAGCGATATCGCAGCAAATCATTAAGAATAAGAAGGTGATGTTTTCAAGAACAGAGAACAAACAGATTAAAAAAGGTCAACAAGATATTGCTGATGTCCGTTCCTCCACGGGGTGCAACTGAAAACGCCTTGCTTTGCGGACGAAGCTGAACGCGGACATTCGAGTGCTTTCGACAGATCCTTTTGACAGCAAGACGTCAGGCTCTGCGAGGATCCCATGTCTCCCATGTCACATCACATGGTTGTTGGCGTTAGGTGAGTGTCATGGTAATGCTACAGCGTCCGTGGGAGTCGTCACGCAGACGCAAAGCCTGGCGAGTGGGAGGAGTATGCGAGGGTCCAAGGACGACATCAATGGGAGCTGAGCCAGTACAAAAGTCCCGTAGTGTAAGCCGGATGGGAATTATTTCAGTTTATTCAAGGCGTCAAATATATCAATTGAAATAGGCCACAAAAAGCTTGTCATCAAGCTTTCGCAGCTCGGTGTTCGAATCGATTGCCTTTGTGGACTAAGTCTCACCTAGAGACTAGATACTTGTACATTAAGGTTAGCAACTCTTCTTCGTGTCAGCGGAAATGGTGTCTTACAAGAAGGGGTCTGTCGTATTCATGCCATACGTGTACGGTAGCCGAGTGCACTGAAAATCCTCCCAGCTCTCGAGGTGCACATATTTGCTGATGATATAAAGGCATACGAAATGCTTGTATGGTTGAAATCAAGATTGTGTTCGCAAGGCTTTGAACCAGTCGATGCTCAATTTGGATACCTCGGCTAGCGATGGGACTTGCAAGAGAAGCTCACCAAACGCGCTGACGCATTTCAGATCTTGAAGTGCGTTTGGCTACAAATTCAATGGTTGCGAATCAAAGCCTACTATTGCTGTTGTTGGAATGTTGGCACTAGCAGCATCGATTATCGCATGCTGTTGAGCCTCTAGGGGCGTTCGAAGTATGTCTGCCAAATTTGGGACCCAAAACGAAGAAGGTGCGAGTTCAAACTAAAGAATTACAACAGCTGTTCACCAGAAGATTTTTCCGCAAATGCTTTTCAAATTAGGATGCTCTAAACCACGAGCACAGGTTGACATTCTTGAAATTACGCTCTTTATGCTATAGCTGTGTGGATTATTTTATTTATTCTATTTATTTCCTTCTTTAAATTGCTAAAAGATAGGTTTGCTTAAATTTACTAAGAACAGGATATTTTGCTCATTCGATATCGCTCTTAAATTTACTAAGAACAGGACATTTTGCTCATTCGATATCGCTCTGGTATCTTAACAACTCAGTGCAGAAACCCAGCAGAGAATTTTTGTGCAACGCATTTGTGCAAACTTTGTTCTGTTTCGTGAGCACCTTTCTTCCGTATCGTATTGGCGGTGCTGTGCCGCCAACTTCCAGGTGCTTTCTTCTTAGCAACAACATAACTGGAATACTTCCAATTACTTTCTTGTTGCAGCACTTATTTCTTATTTCCAGAGTCACTTCAACGTACGCCCTTGAGTCGGATTTAAAGCCTTACAGCTGTCTCTGGATTTATTTTGAATTGAATCTGCCATCATCATCTCACAACCTACCTCAAAACTGGTGCCTTGCTCTGTTTTCAAGCAGCATCGACTTAAAGAACCTCGTGATGAGAATGGGTATTTGCTGCAGGCTCCCTTGAGTGGATGCGCACTGTATAGGTACCTCTGAGCACTTTTCTCAAAAATCGACGTAATGACGAAAAAAAGGAAAAACGCCCTTCGCACACGAAACGTGCGGCAGTTAGGAATCAGCGGCGTTTGGAATTTGCATGTTTTGCAAGCTATTCCGAAGAATTGCCCAACATGATTGGCGTGCACCAGAACTTTGACTGAATTCTGTTTATCAGAGAAGTTGCTGTCCCTCGATTTGTATATTCGTAAATTGGCGCGAAATCGCCTAAAAACTGTAGCAGCACCTGCCTCCCGTAATAGACAATATCCATGAGAAAATGGCTGAGGGAATGAAATCCAGAAAACGCACAATGAACGAAGAATAATTCTGAGAAAGTAGCTGGACAACACAAAAAGGGACAAGGAACAAATAACGAAATATGAGAATAAGTTTGAGCTGCCCGCTCGCTTGTGAAATAACTGAAGGCTTCAATAAGAATTAAGCCACTCCTGACCATTGGGCTGCATGAAAGGCAGATCAGAGGAATGGTTTCCAGAACTGCTCAACATACCTGGTATCGAGAAAGGTTGTGAACAAAAAAGAAGTGTTTTCACACCGACGTCTGAATAGTAGAAGAGTAGCGTAACTCAATTCGACGGAAAAATCTAGATCAGATCAAACCGATTGCCTGCTTGTGTGGACCAAAGTTTTACATGTTGTTCCTTTTTGTATTCTTTCAGTGCCCACTGCCCTTCACGAGCTTTTTTGCAAACATTAAGAGATTCGACTCTGACATAGCTGGAATACTGCGTGATTTTCAAAGGGAGTAGAGAAATTTGGCACGCTGCTACTGCATGACTACGTCTACCTTCCTATTTTTGTACAGACAGCGCTGGGCAGCAAGTCACGTTGGCTTTATTAGGATGTGAAGGGGTGCGGGAACGCTTACTCAATTTTGGCCGCACGTCTCGGCCGCGATGCCGTCGCCCGCGGCGAGCCGGCGATGGGGCGACGAAGACACGCCCGACTTGCAAGGCTCCGTGCGCGTGGGCACCGCACCGACTAGCGACCGTTGGCAAATTGCCAATCGTCCCGCCCTTGCTGAATGTTTGCTGTTGAACCGAGTTTCAGTCTACAGACGCTTTTGAAATCAAGCGGAACATGTTCCAAATCAAAACGAGCTCCACGTTAAACTGGAGGCTGTCCAAAAAAGTTGAAAAAAATTTTCCAAGGAAAATTTTGACGCTGATTTCTTTGATGATGTAATTTATCTACCCAATAAATGAAGACATGATGAAAATTTATAAAATTCTATTTTTTTGAGAAAAATAATGGTTAATGTTTGCTTTAAGGAGCAGAAAGGCGGCCACTTTTGTGCTATAAAAAGAGATTACGCCATGCCCTTGTCTAAGACGTCGCGACGATTGGTTGGTTCGTAGCAACATTTCTGCTTGCATGCAGTTTCACACCTGTCAACAACACAACAAAAACAGCTGTAAAGAACACACATATTTTCACTTTGATGCTTCATGTAAGCGTCATTCATACTGTCAATCAAAAGAAAAAACGCGACAGAATAACCGAATGCATAGCGCAGTCCCTTTCTGTTGCGCTACATGATTGTTGCCTTATTTTCAAAACAAAATTAAATATGGAATCGTAGAATTGCTTTGAACTCGAGACCAAGATTGATATAATATTTTTATCCGGCTAACGTTTTGGCGCAACCGCCTTCGTCAGAGCCTGGAAAAACAAGGAAACTTAAAGAGGTTGTTGTCCAAGGACTACCTTCAAGTCACAGAGCTCTAAGAAGATATAGATGGAACGAGAAACAGCATAAGTGGCACAGTCCCAACTAACCTTAACATTGCAGCCGAGAGCCTGTCACGTCACCCTCGGATGGAGGTAGATTGGGCGAGTGAGACTCTCCCCTTCTAGTCATCTCTTCAGCAACCATCTCTCTATCACTACCTGGCGTCAGACCGTAAAGATCAGCAAACGGGGCGAGTTCCTGAGTTACCATCACGCGTTCCTCTCTTTTATTCATCACGGGGTTCCCTGCGGTAATTAAGAGCGCTTCAAGAGTCTTGCGTGCTGTGATGTCGGCCTCGCGCGCTAGTACTGTCACCGCTACACCAAACATTGCGCCAGCATGACTTCCCATTTATGTCGGATGTTTTAAACGCTCAAGAATGAAGCTGTATTCGTAGAGCTGGATTGGACGACCTGATCAGGCTAACTGAGATACCACCTAGTAATCTCAAGGCGCAGCTCGTGCGAAACCGCCTGTATGATTGCGCTTGTACTACTCCTTCATGTGTGGTGTGTCCGTTCGGTAAAGGAGGAGATTGCTTGGTCTCGGGGGCGGTGTACCTCATAACCTGCTCTCAGTGCAAGGAGAAATACATCGGTGAGACGGACAGGCCACTTTGGGTAAGGATGAAGGAGCACATGGATGGACTTAACAAGTGCAAGCATTCGACACCATCAGGCATATGTTATACTTCGGCGACGCGTCGCCGACGCTGCGACACGTCAGCGACGGCCCGTCACCGACGTCGGCCGACGCTGACGTCACCAGCGACGTCGCCGACGTCGCCACAGACGTCGCCGACGTCGCCACAGACGCAGCCGACGTCGCCACAGACGCCGCCGACGTCGCCACAGACGCGTGGCTGAGATGCCATTCGGAAGACCGAACGCGTTGGGCTTATTTTCTTACTCCACCTAAATGAACGAGGAAGTAAAGCCAACCCCTCTAAAGCGAGCAAGGTATTAAGTCTGGGAATAGACCGCTACAAGAACGGCGGCTGGACATGTGACTGTGCCTGCAATAGTCCATACATTGCCCTTGTGAGTTACGAAATCGGGCGGAGTAATGTTGCACGGCCAGTGTTGCGAAACACAACCCACTCTTCTCGAGAATCACTGCAATACGCCAGGCTGCATCTCATACCTGGAAAATGGAACGTTTTCAAGAAACCATGACAATGAGTGAGGGTGTCTTGCTCTCTGACATGGTTAGAGAGAATTGTGTGTGCGGAGGAGAGCTATCTGATCAGTGAGGAGGGCGCGCTCTGCTTCCCTTTTGACATACATGTGGGACACCTTCATCCGCATTTCTGCGGCAGGTGGGACGGAGTACGTCTGCTAGGGGCCATTCTCTCCACTGGTTAGGACTATTTAATGTGCTCCCTCCAAAGGAGAGATTACCAAAAAAAAATTCTCACCCCAATCGCAGATAGGATGTGAGGTAAGAGAAGATAAAGGTTCAAAGATTTAAATATGTGAATCCATATTTCAGGACTGGGTAGTTGAGCCAGTCGCTGTCGGAGAACCACCAGCACAACCTTGTGCAAAGCGCTTGCCTCAGAGGACCAGTTGGGAATGCAACGGAATGATGAATGCTGACATTTAGTAGCTTTTTTTAGTAGGAACACTTTTTTGTCAACATGATCGTTCACAGAAGTAGTACAAGCTAGTTTGCTCCGAAGCAGGCCAAGTCTCGGTCCACCTTTGGGCAAAACGTGAGCCACCTGTGACCCACAAACCGTTCACGCTCTGGTATCAGGTTCACAGGGCGAACAGTCCTGCGAACGCCATCTGACTAAATGGACATGAAGAGTAAAAAAGGCACCATTTGTGCCCGCAAGATGGGCGTTTTTGCACTTTCGATTTCGTAATTCGAGGTCCGCCGAGGATGTTGACAGTGCCGGGAACGAAGAACCCACCCACAAACAAAATACTCCCTCTGAGCGCATTTTTTCCCAGCCTTGAATGAGGCCGGCGACGGCCCGTCGCCGTGCACAGCGCGGCGACCGACCCACGGACGACGTCGCCACCGACGTCGCCGCCGACGTCGCCGCCGACGTCTGTGGCGACGTCGGTGGCGACGTCGCCACCGACGTCGGCGGCGGAAGTATAACACCCCCCTGCGGAGCTCTCGGCGACGTCGTCGGCGACGCTGTGTTGGGCGGGCTGCCACGCAGTGCGTAGCTGCCCGCAAAGCACAGCGTCGCCGACGTCGGCCGACGCGTCGCCGAAGTATAACATTGGCCATACGCGTCGTCGACGTCGGCGACGTCGGTGACGGATCCTGTGGCGGTGTCGGCGACGTCGTTGACAGGAGAGCATCGGAGCGCATTTTTTGCATCGGAGTGCGTTTTCAGAGTCATCATTTGGTAGCCAGTCTGCCAATAGAAATGCTAGGTGATCACATCTGCCTCGAATTTGCATACATTTCGTGCTTTTCTTAATATATTTCAAGAGTTGATGATGATTTTTGTTCTGTATGAACGGCGGTCTGCTCAAACATTGTTAATCAGCCGAATGTTCCCGGCAGATTAACAATAATCTGCCGAAGTCTGAAATGTAAGGTTTTAGACGGGAGCATGGCGCAATCTGGGCTATTTACAAGCTAGGTAAATCTCTTTGCCCTGTGCTTTCATATGAGTCTCAAATGTCTTCAAAGGATTCACTAGCAACCTTTCAAATAGTTTCTGCATTTTTTAAAGGATAAACGGCATTTTCGCAAGCTGCAGTGTGTTTTTAACTTCTAAGCACTAAACGAAGCACAAATCAACCGATACGGTCACTTTATAAAGAGACTATAACAAGTGAGAAATAAACGCGATCAATCTAGACTCGAAAGTAATACTATAACAAGTATTCAAGCGAAAACAATCATTCGTGTTCGAAATGTAAGAATTCAGACGAGTGCATGGCGCAATCAAGACCGCTCATATGTCAAAAAACTTCTATTTTTTAAGTTTTTATATGAGGTATTAATCTCTTTAGTACCTTTGTGTGAGCAAAGTTATCTCCTTTCAAACAGTGTATGCAGTTTTTCGAGACACCCTGTATAGAAGAGAAGAGTAATTGTTGACAAACATGAGGTTGCAACTGTATACATACGAAGGTTTTTAAATATGACTGATGGAAGACGAGTTGAATGAAAAGAAGCACAGTTAAGCAAGTAAAAGTAAGTGAAGAGTAGATATTTCACCATTGCTGTCCACAAGACGGGCGTTTTTGCACTTCCGATTTCGTAATTCGAGGTCCGCCGAGGATGATAACAGCGCTGGGAACGATGAACCCATCCAAAAACAAAATACTCCCCCGGAGCGCATTTTCTGCCACTCTTGGATGAGGTCGGCGACGAACTGTCGCCGTGCACAACACGGCGGCCGACCCATGGACGACGTCGGCAACGCCCGTCGTCGACCATGGGTCTGTGGTGATCAGCGTCGCCGACGTCGGCGGTGGAAGTATAACACCCCCTGCGGAGCTGTCGGCGACGTCGCCGAAGTGTAACATAGAGCACTGGAGCACTCTCGGTGGTCCCCATTCCTCTCGAGCTCGCTGCAAGTCGAAACGGGTTTACTAGGCGAACTTCTTTGCCATTTTGAACCAACTTGTGGCTCGCAGCAAAGATAACTTTATCCCGGCTCCTTATTAGATGCCCTAGAAGGGTCTTGCTGAGAATCGTTGGGATAAGTCCTTGGAATGAAGTCGTACACCCCAGTCAACGAAGAGAAACGTTTCCGTTATCTTTGGCTCTGACAAGGGACGGCTGTGAACTTGTGCCCCGCAGCTGAAATAAACCTCATCTCTGTGCTCACTGTTAGATACTAGGATCTTGTAGAGCACCTGACAGTATAGTAGATCGTATAGTCTTGCTGAGAGTCGTTGAGGTAAGTTCACAGACTTCCCTTGTGAGTTTTGACAGGCAGCATCGCCGGTTCGTTGGAGAAGTCTCATGTGGTCAGCAACACAGATGGGAGGATCTCTTTGGATTCAACTTACAACTGACGAATGCCATTCTTGAGCACAGACCACACAGACCACACAGACCTCAATGCAGACACAGGAGTCGTATCGCTGCTATTATATACATATTAGGAGAGCTCTGGCTGTGTCGAGCGGTTTTGTTTTCCACTCCACCTCCTTCAACCTCGCGTGTTGTTTATGCCGGACCTGAGCTAAATCCTTGTTTCCAGCAATGGTGCACGATCGCAGTGAGCAATTTTCCGTCATCACCCCGACCTCCGAATCGCTGCTGTACATCGGGAACACAAAGCATTGTGCAGTCCGTACATTTCATCGGCTCTAAACTCTGTAGAATTATTGTACTTGGCCTAACCTCAAGTGTTATTGCAGTGACATACAATAGAGTCCTAGCCGTTCTCATTCTGGAAGGAGTAAAAGTTGAGGTTCGTAAGAGCTGACTCTAAGTATTCTCTGTCAATCATCTCGATGTAAGATATTGTTCAAGTTGAAAAATCCTCGCGTACTAATCGACTTTTGCAGACGGCACGTGATCAACTAGATATACATTCGAGAACGAACTGAGGGAGAGCTTAGTTCATAGGTGCCTACGTCACAAATTTCGTGGGTGTCTGCAGTTATTTTTTGGCGAAGTTCTCAAATATCCCACATCGCTTTGACGGTGAGAGACCCCTTCAAAAGTTCTCTCCAGAGCTTGTCTTTGCTTCTTTGTTCTTTTTGCATTCTCGTGAAGCTCTACTGATGGCATCTTCTGCCGGAGAATCATCTTTTAAGCGTGTTTTCTAGGCAAGCTCATAATGCTGTTTGCAATGACTCCTGTAGTTTGCCTCGCTCGTCTTCCCGAAATTGACCAGTGACATTGTCAGTGTTTTTGACATTCTCACGAAGTCGATCCCCCTAACCTTATCTTTTTCTTCTTCAGCGTTTGTCCAGCTTCGTGACAGGGTCCGCTATCCTGGTGTCATGACGCCAACTTTCCCGATCCAGCGCCTTTAAAACACTGCATACGCTCACTCTACAAGCTGTCGCTCGCTCTGTAGGTTGTCGCGTCCACTTGATTGATTCTGTAGGGCCTATATGCATTGTCCACATCACGCCATGGCCCCAAACAGTAGGCCATGTTCGTCCAAGCGCATGGGTAGGCTCCTTCCATCAGCCTAACGTCCAGAAGTTGAGGACGCCGCGCCCTAAACGAACTGCATCATGCGCGACGCGTGGCGAGCGGAGAACGACGCTCTCCGGCGCCGTTTCTTTCTCATCTTTGGCGCCGCTTGTGCTTGTTGGACGCAGCGGCATGTCCGGTACTGTAGATCAGGGTGGACACAAACTGCTTTCAAGTCCATATGTAACGTATCAGATCAGCTCTGTTTCGTAATGCCACTTTCCTTTTACCTCGAAGTTAAGGCATATCTTGAGGACGGTGTCTTCTCCTTCACGCAGAACGTGGCCGTACCATCGTAAGCGAGCTTCGCGCATCTTGTCACCTATCGGCGCGACACCGAACTTCTGTCGAATGACACCGTCTCGGATGCGATCCATGCGCGTGACTCCAGCGGTCCAGCGCAGCATCTTCGCCTCCACGACGCTGAGGCGTGTTTCAACTTCCTTGGACGTTGGCCAACACTCAGCGCCGTACATCGCTACCGGCCGGACGACTGCTCTGTATATCTTCGACTTCAAGCGCTCTGGTATCTTCCTATCGCAGAGCACGCCAGTTAACGAGCGCCACTTGGACCAAATTGCACTCACGCGTGAGTTCACTTCAATCACCAGATTGCCATCAGATGCTGCTGCTGATCCCAAGTGCTTGAAAACCAAAAAGCTCGATGCCGTTAACCTTGATGGAGCTGGACTTATTGACGTCCGTCGTTAGATACTCGGTCTTCTTCACGTTCAATCTGAGTCCAAACCGCTCCAAGTGATCACACCAAGCCTGCACCTCTCGCTCGAGTTCATCTTTATCTTCGCTAGCGAGCATTACGTCATAAGCAAAGTCCAGGGACTGGCTTCTGAAGATCCCCTGTAATGGCGCCCGTCACGACAACAAATAGGAGTGGCGAAAGCGCAGAACCCTGGTGACCACGACAGAGATGGGAAACTCCATCGAGGTTCCAGCTGCAGCTTGAACTCGACTCATTGGACAAGAGTAGAGAATTTGCACCCACTCTATGAGCTCTTCAGAAACTCTATAGTGTCGCGGGCGTACTATATCACTGCACGCGGAACGCGGTCGAAGGCCTTCTCCAAGTCGAGAAAGGCGATATGCACTTGCCTCTGTTTCTCGCGATGCTTCTCTATCAGGAGGCCGGCGGCATGTTTAACATCAATGGTGCCACAGCCAGCTACGAAGCCACACTGATTGGTGGAAAGCTGGACGATGTCACGAATTCGTCCATCGTCAATTCACTCGAAGATCTTCATGCTGTGCGAAAGCAAGCGGATAGGACGGTAATTGGAGCAGTCTGCAGGACTGCCCTTCTTCCTCCAAACTGGATTCGTTGTGTTTAGCGCTAACACTAGGCACTTTTCTCTCCTCTACAACCTGATTGGAAAACTTCGTCAACCACTCAGCAGAGTACCGAAACTTTGACTTCCACAGATCTGCCGCCACATCGTCGGGCCCATTCGTTTTGCCTGGCCTCATCTTCCTCAAAGCCACTTCAGTCTCCTCCACGGTGATCTGGGCAGAGCCTTGGGTTGGAGCCGTCCGCCCTAACCTTATAATACGTGTAAATATTGACCTTACTTTTTCATATAGCACACGCTTCAAACGGTCTCTTAATAAAATAAAAGCCTTCTAAAAAGGCACGTCTTAAAAACAGACAGTGAGGGTATTGGCTGGGATGTAACAAAATGTACATGTAACAAAACCTGTGAGGATGAGGAGAAACGGTAAACTTAGCTTCCGAAAGTTTGCCAAAGTCAGATCTCGTCTGTAGGCTCACATTTTGCGTGCGTGCTCCAACGAGAACGACACGAGGAGAGAAAGTGGCGGTAGCCGTCAATCTTACGTGTAGACGGAATCGCAGAATTTCACGGCTCTAAAATGCATAGGCCGACAAAAACCTGCGAGTCACGAAAACACTCCAACTGGAAAACTCCCAGCAGCTGCTTCGCATCGGCAGACCCATGTTGTAGACAAGGGTTGACCATCTCCTAAGCTATGTGCCTAATAGCAATTATTCGCGTTTGGCTCCCTTCCACCTCGAAGAGCTGTGCTGAGCAGGGACAGGTATAGTTGCTAAATTTCGCTTAAAACGTAAGATGGGCAGTTTACTTCAGTTGCATGTACTTTTGGTACTTTTATGTGCTTTCTACAACTTTATACTTTACTACTATTTTCAAAGGTGACTCCGCGATGATCTATTTTTAATTGCCACTCGGGGGGGGGGGGCAGGAACACCTTCCTTCATTTACTGGTGCGGACAATAGATTGCCATAAATTTCCCCAGTTTGTTTTCAGATCTCACCATCCCACCATATATAATACAGGAGGGTTTTTTTGTCTCAACGTGACCGTGGGAAACTTTGTAAACTCCGCAGGCTCGATGGTTTAATCACCCAGTTTGAGACAGGTTCTCGACTTCTCTCTCCGAAGGGAAGCGCCGGGAGGTGAGCAGTCGCCGCTGCCGAGGAGGACACGTGAGGCGTTGCGAAATAGGTCGGCGCCGCGGCTCTGCCCGCGCACGTCTTGGGTGGCTACTGCCTCGAACTGACCCCCTTGAAGGCTCCTGTCCTTGCTACCGGTCAATTAGTGCTTGCAGTTAGGTGCTGCTACAGTTGTGTTACCGCAGGGTACGACTCTGCCGCCTGTGTGCATGGCCGAGGTCAATGCTCATTCCTGTTGTTGCTGCCTTCTCTGTGTTCGGGCATAACCTTCTGATGTGTGCGAGCTTCCGCCTTCACTTTTCTGAGAACAGCTCCTGCTGTGTTAATCCATACTGCCGCTCTTCGTTAGTGCCTTTGCCACCGTTTCACTTTGTTTCTCTTCGAGAGTCTTAAGTTGATGTCAGTGTTGTGGTGAGAATCTGCGGCCCTATTATAGTGCTCCTCGCTCTACACGTTAGGCCGGGGGCATACTTCCATCGCCGCGATGCCATCGCGGCGCTCAGTTCATGGCCATTCCGCCGCACGCGGCCGAATAGTCAAAGAGAACTTCGACGCGGCCGCCGCAACAGTGCCGGTCGGCATGCGCGATGGCTTCCTGCGCCCATCGCGGGCATGGCATACTTTTTCGCGCCGCTCGCGGTGTTTAGCGTTGGTCCTGAACGGATCGCCGTCGCGCTTCCTTGCAGAGCGATGGCGATGCGACGAGCGCTGAGAAATTCAAATTCTTTCGCGTCGCTCTGCAAATCTCATCGCCGCGATTCCATCGCGGCGACGGGAAGTATGCACGAGGCCTTAGAGTATGCCCCTTGGTAGGAAGGCACATGTATGCCCATTCACAGCAGAAATGAACTTACTTGGTTCATCATGGGGCTAGAACCACCAGTGCTGCTGATAATTTTGAATTTCATACAACACAAAACGACGGATTGGGCGTTCCTACGTCGTGGCCCTCCCGCCCCAGCCTATTTGAGCCCCGCTGCTAGTTGCGGCACTTATATCCACACTCGTGTGCTTCTTAAAAAGGCTGACGACCACTTAACACGATGAGCCCTGTCCACCCGAGCCGTTTTGCGCCTGATTCTGTAGGCTGTAAGTAAGATTCTCCCATTCTAAGTTGGTTGGATTGAGCCCATCAGTTTCTCCCGCCCACATAAACTTCCTACTTTCTAAACCCTTCCAAGCTGTTGGATTTTTATTCGTGTGATAGCAGAAGTTGAACAACAAACACAACGGTGAGGAACATACATATCCCAATTTTGTGGTTATGTGGCTTTTACACTATCAGTCGATTAAAAGCTGCGGTGAACTTCTCGAGGGCATGGTGTGATCTCGTGTTTTATTGCGCTATATGCTTGCTCATTAGCTAGGCTGTAAGTAGGATTCTCCCATTCGAAGTTCGTTATGTCGAGCGCATGCAACAGTTTCTCCCGCCCACTCATGATTCCTATTTATCGCTTGGGCCCCCTTCTGAGACGTTGCGATATTTATTGATAGCGTAAGTTTAACAACAAATACAACAGTGAGGAACACACATATCCCCACTTTTGGTGGATCAATTAGGTGGCATTTTTGGAGTGCATGACGCGATCTCATCTTTTAATGCGCTATATGTTTGCTTCTTAGCTGCGGGCTGTAAGATTCTCCCATACGAAGTTATTTCGGCTGAGCGATTTTTATTCGATTGATAGCAGAAGTTGAACAACAAATACAACAGTGAGGAACACACATATCCCCACTTTGGTGGTTCAAGTAAGAGGCATTTACGCTATCAATCAAATAACCAGGGGTGCTATCGGTTTTCTCTCAGACCTAACCGATCGGGATTGGAGTTGCCTGATTATGTTGGCCGACGGGAGCGTTTCACAGTAGATTGGTCGTTTTGATCAGGCAGTCGATATCGATCGATATTATCGATCGTTTGAGTGGTGCTATCGGTTTTCTCTCAAACCGAACCGACCACCTTTTCTATCTGACAGATTGGAGGTAGGGAAATCAGAGACAGAAAATCTCGCCATATATATATATATATATATAAAGGAGGGAGGCATAAGTCACTATCTGTAGTGGTTCGTCTACAGCGGAAACCAAGTTCCCGTCCCACCCCCAGTTTTCGACTATACTAGGCTCTCGGAATAATTCTTCCCGTACGTTCCCTCAAAATTAGTGGCTAATGATTCTTCCCGTACGTTCCCCCAAAATTAGTGGCTAATGAAGTCACCTCCGGAATTCGCCATACCTAGCGACTCGAAGCACGACGACTGGATAGAAGTGTCAGACATTTCTTTAGGCTTGACAAGCTGCAATAGGCTGTGAGGCTCAACGCTAGATGAAGAAGGAGTGCTGAGGACATTCTTCTGCGTGCTATAGTGAGTGGTACCAAGCTAGGAATCAGTCTGGAGTAGGCGTAAGTTTCAACGTGCTCGACGCTACGGATGCTTCCTTACCCAGCGTCGGCGCCGGCGGAGCCGGCGACCGACGCTGGGTGAGGAAGCATCCGTAGCTAGGTTTGGGCTACGTCCCTAGCGTGGCCCGCCATACCCGACGCCGGGCTATCGATATCGACTGTCTGATCAAAACGACCAATCTACTGTGGAACGCTCCCGTCGGCCAACATAATCGGCTAGCCTGGCGTGGCCCGCACACTCCAGCGTCGGCGGCGGCGGAGCCGGCGACCGACGCTGGTTCTATCATATTCCACATGCTTGGATGTAATTGAACACCTCGCTCCTTGGACTATATCATGAACCACTCCAGCAGTAGGCAACTAGTTTTCAAGAACAGTTCTCTGAAAGTGGCGTGCTCAAGTCTGTATCGCTTCGAGTGCACTAGTTTTTTTTCTTCAGATTTCCTCTATTTTTTTACGCAATCACACGCCATCTGCGCGTCATAGTCTGCAACTATTTCTCCACTTAAACTGCGTACTGCATTTGATTGTTCCTTGGCCCGAGCTTCTACTCCGAGCAGGATCTCCCCTACTTCCGAGCTCCATTTCCTTTTTCTCTATTTCGAAGGGCCTCATTACAGACTTTCACTGTTGCTCTCTTGTTGCCCTCTTAGGCGACTACTTTTTGAGGCAATGCCCAATTTTTGTTTTATTTTTTTTTGTTCACGAGACTGAAAGCAACGTGTCGTTGAAACTGCAACATTCCTGTAGTGGCGTAAAATAGAAGACAAGGGATCAAGCATTCATTAATCCCTTTTCTTCTATTTCTACAGATGCGGGAAGTCGTGGAGGTGTACCTGACTGCTTATTTTGGGTAGAATGGCTTGCGATGGCCAGCCAATTAGTTAGTGCTTTATCCTTACTAGACGAGTCCTAATTCACCATCCCTGGGGATGAAGTTTTGGTTGGCATGGGCGGGAAATCAGAACCAGGAATCTGGCATCGGGTGCAAGCGACAATCGACACCTCCTCCAACTGCGCTACACGCGCCCCAGTCGCGAAAAATGCCCAGAAATATACAGCTTTTAAGATGCCTCTTAAACGCCTTACATGTATTTAGAAAAGCTTCTCCAACCAAACCTCCAGTCGTAAAGGAAATGACTTAGAATAAGGCTTTTGGTCCCGCCTTGTAGATATACACAACAGTGTTAATCAGTGAACAAAACAGCTGCTACCCATAGCTGCTTTGAAAAAAGTGGATTTTATGCAACGCTCTCTTAATGTGAAAAAGTAATCTGAAAGGCTGAGGGACACGTATGGAACTAAAGTGGTGTGTTCAGAAATCAACACTAAATGGCTGTTCAGCTTGTCAATTTTTCAATACCAAACATAAAGAATAAAATCCTCTTTTTTCATAAATACCCATTCAGCGTAATATTTGGTGGCCCTTCCGCTTCATGGATCCGAAGTTTGTCCTTGGCGGCTTATGTGTCTGGTCCACGATTCTGTCCCAAATTTCAAGGTTTACCTACTCTCAACCATTCTCCTCGTAGATTTCACGATTCATCTCTTTCAAGGTGTGAAAATCCACATGGCGGTTTCATTACTCTTCGCTCGTTGCTGTTGCCTTGTACAGTCATGGAATTTTATATTCATTCCGAAATTTTGATGAACGGTTATGGTGAACTTTTTTAGGCACGGTCCACGGTGGAGTCGGGCTTGGGATCGCAAGCTGTCTCTTTACCAAACCACCTTGTATCCGAGGATACTCTTCTGCGGACTTCACTGGACATTATAATCGCAATAGGAATGCAATTGCATTTGCCTTCCGTTTGCCTTTACTGGATTGTGGAGGAAGTTCTACTAGTGTTCGCGAGTTCGCAAAACAAACGCAGAGAAAACTTACGTAGCATAGAGGCTTCCCTCCTTAACATGCCTCTTGGATGGTGCAGAGATTCTTTGCTCCGCCTGTTTCCCCAAGAGGCTGTTAACATATTCAACTTATTGCGGCATTGCCTTGCAGCGTGGATACGATAGTCTTTCGTATCGTTTCGCTTCGTGGGTTATAACAAATTGTTACGAAAATTAGAGCTATTAAATTAGAGGAGCCTGGTTTAAAAATTAAAATAAAACCCAACAAACGTCACGCAACAGTTTTAACAAGCCGTTTGTGAAAATCAGTATTCTTTCTTAAAAAGACTTTCCTTTGCAGTTTCGGAGAGTTTTCTTAAAAGCTTTTCGTTGTTTCAAAAATTTCAGCTTTCATAAAGCTCATGGATAAACACTATGGAGGCGAACCAACTCCATCCCGCTTCGCCATCATCCTTTCTGGTTCAGAATAACCACGCACGGAGAACGAGTGTATGAAGAATTCTATCGAGGGAGGTGTGTAGATCCTACCCGTTGAGAGGTAGACTTTACTAGCTAGATGTGCTGAACATCATGAGCGTTCCGAGGGAGCTATGGGTTTAGCTCAACAACCACGATGACGTCTGCTCTTGAGCCGAAAAACCAAGGACGGGCGGCGTCGCGGAACTGCGGGACGTTCGAAACGGGCCCGAGCGATGAGGTTTCTTCATGACGGGCTCTAAGTGAATTACCGCCCACAGGATTCATCCGCTGCCGTGCCCGATGAAAAGCGCGGGTGATTCAATAAGCTTCCCCATAAACCGCCATAGGTTGGCATTTTTCGCTTTTTCGGCATTCCATTCCGTTCCTTCCTTTGCTGAGCGACTCATGGCTAGCAACTTTTTGGCCGAGTCGGAGCTCTTTCGCAAAGCCAGTCGTTACCGCTTGCCACACGGAAAGCAATGCCAGGTGCCACCTCTTCCTAATTTGGGTAATAAAATCGATATATCTGAAGTTTAGTAGATCGTGAGCGCCACTTGTTGTGATGAAAATTCTTAACACTGATGCTAAAACCTTATACAAATGCGCAAAAGACCGAGAGCGCGATAGTTCAAGAAAAAAGGAAAATGTTGGAAGAAAAGCAAAAAGCAGAAACAACCTGCCACTGCACATGCTCGGCTTTCAAACAAGCGCATGGCTTTCACAACTTCATCGGCAAAGGGACCTACAGATAAACATCGAAACAGCATCATCAGACCATATAACGGCAGCTACCGGCTGTGAGCGAAAAAAAAAACATCAACAAAAAAAGAATCACGAATCACGCTAATCCTGCCGCCGACAAGATCATTCGTCCCAGCGTGGTTGTAGGATCCGATTTTTCACATTGCTTGCTCCCGATTTCGCTTATGGTAGACGTTTCGAAACCTCTAACCCTTTTCGGGGGGATCGTGTGACTCCGAATGCTGCCTGGGAGGCGACTGGTGTAGTGTTTGAAGCAGTTCTCTCTTCGACAACACTCGAGATTGCACATCTCCCTACACGGTACTTAGCGTTCTGATGGCTAAGCCACGAAAAAAAATTGATGATAAAGGTGCAACAGCTGACATACGTTTTGTCCCATGCTGTGAGTATGGCAAGAACGTTTGTCGACATCATGAACTTCTCAGACACGCTGAGCCCGAGAGGCTATAGCCGCGCTGTGAAATGAGGACGAATTTCGAGCAAAGCCTTCAGTTATTCCTGTGTTGAGTCCTGCGTGTTGAATCGCGAGGATCGGACTTCTATTTTGTCATTCTCTGACTGGAGTAGGACCGCATCCATCGTCTGGAAATGCATTATGACTGTCTTGATGTTTGTTACGCTCTCTTCCTTTGACGTAAAGGAGGTTCTCGGGTCGATGTCGAAGTTATACATTGAAGGAGTTACGCTTTCACGGTTCAAACTTGTGTCCATGTCTTAGCAATAAGCAGGCTGAGCAAGTATGAGAGCGACTCTCGGCAAATAGAAGCTGTCCATGCTCTCCGTCAATGCTGTCACCATATTTTCTTCTTCGTTTCAGAGGGTTTAAAGCAGTTGGATAAGTGCTGCAGGCTACTTGTCTGTTCGTGTTGCGAGAAGTGTAGATGACAGGGTGTTTCCGTGCGGTCGGTCGAGGGCTGCACTTGAAGCGGTTTCTCTATTTGAGAAATGTGGTGCTCTGCGCAGCTTCGACTCCTGATTTTTTCTTCATTCTTCAAAGGATCTCGGATCCATCAAAAACAAGTTGAACATCCGCTCGTAGCTGCCAGACGGCAGCATCGACTGGAAATCCAGCTTGGTTTTGGACTTCAATTCTGTTATTCCGTCCCATGTGTATGCATCGACCTTCCTAAATTAATTTTTTTAAATGTTGGTTAAGACGTACGAACTTTGTGCCAAGTGCGCTCCTCCACCCACCCAGCATGCTTAGAAACACAGGGACGTCAATTTCGCCGATCTTCGCCCACCTTAGCGGGATTTGACAGGTGTATGTAGTAAGATACAAACATCACAACAATCATTGGATTATGGTCTGGCATGTTGAAGGAGTCTTCTTGGAGCACAGGCGGGAAGCATCGCCAACCAAGGAGCCCGGACAGCTTATTTTCATCCCAGAAAACAGAACACTAGCCCCGTCTTTTTGTAATCCTTTATGCGTAACAGCTTTCCTATGTCACAGTTGCCTGGAGGTATTGTTTGTGCGCTCGAATCTCCTATCAGTGCTATGCCTCTGCTATTTCTGCCAGTTCTTAAGAACAGGATTAGAGGCGTCACTCGAAAGCATCGATTTCAGCCGACGATAGTTGCCTGGGATGTTACCGGGGGGGGGGGGGGGACGTTTGGAGGTTCGGTATGAAGGTCTACCTCTTCATTTTGTGGTGGTTTGTCACTTTAAATAACCCTTTCCACCTTTTGCAGCATGCTATCCCTCCTCCGGGAGATGGTCCTTCTCGATAAACCACGGTGCCCTCTCCGTGCCACTGCTGCAAGCAGTTGCATCTATCCTACTTTTCTGCTGCCCTTCCTACTTCTCTATACTCCTTATCATCCAAGGTTCATTTATTAGGTTGTAACGAAATAAATGGCACTGAACCACTGTAAATTTAAACAGTTAATATCTCGGCTTGTAGGCAAGTTTATTAATCGAAATAAAAACCTTCTGATTCTACACGTCTTTGCCAACGTGACACAAGGTTTTTTATCCCAGTAGCATAAAAATCAGAAGTTCTGGAATTGACGAAATCTTCGAAGGCACTTTCGGCATCCTGTTGGTATTTGAATATTTTCCGTACCAAGAAGTCGCCAAGATGCTTGAGGAAATGGTAGTCTGTTGGGGAGAGGTCGGGAGAAAACGGAGGATGTGGTAGAGTTTCAATGCTCAGCTCATTCAATTTCTGCAACGTCATTCGTGCTACATGGGGACGAGCATTATCGTGCAGAAGGAGAACTCGCCTTCGGTTTACCAAGGCCGACCGGATATCCTCCAACTTTTTCATCATTTCTTCAATTTCAATGCAGTACTTCTCTGCCGTGATGGATTCACCGGGAGGGAGGAAGCTGTGGTGAATAATTCCCATCGAGCACCACCATACTGTTACCATTACTTTCTTTTGGTGCAATTCCGGCTTCGCAAAAACCTTGGGGCTCTCTTCGCTGTCCACCCACTGTGCCGATCGTCGCCTCATGTCGTACATTATCCACTTCTCGTCACAGGTTACGATGCGATCAAGGAATGGGTCCGTTTCGTTCCGTAGAAGCAGTGCGGACGAGATCTCATATCGTCGGTTTCTTTGCTCCTCAGACAGCTCGCGAGGCACCCATCTTTCCAGTATTTTGGTCTTTCCAATTTCCTTCAGATGCCGGGCAGCTGTGTTGTGACTGACGCCGAGAACCTTTGCTATCTCCCTGGTACCTTTGTGTGGATCTCTCAGCTTGCCCTCATCAACATCACTATGCCTCCCACGACCTTCATGTTCTTCCAAGCTCTCATCTCCATTCCGGAACTTCTGATACCAACGATACGCCGTCCGAATTGTGGAACATCCTTGACCGAATGCGGCGTTGATCTTCTCGTCCGCCTCCTTAGCTGCAGTGCCCGCTTGAATTCATACAAGTAAATGCCTCGGATTACCCTTTTGTCCATCTGCAAAAAAGTCAATAAAACTCTAAAGTATTCCCACTTTTACATAGAAAATTTGGTACTCACCGGTAGAGCAAGGTTTGCGCTTCTAAATGATATGCCACATGTTACGGTTTGTTCTTGATCAAACGCGTAAAGACGCGCCAAATTATGGCGCGAGCCAGTGCCATTTAATTTGTTACAACCTAATATTTCTGGTGGTATCTATGTAGTAGGTTGGTGCATTAGTTCTCGAACATTTGGGGCATGAAATATTTATCACCACAACATACGAACAACAATATCAAATCATTTGAAGTAACCACCCTTTACATCAATTGTCTTTCGCCAACGTGCTGGTAAGTCATGGATGCCTTTTCTCCAAAACGTGGCCGATTGTGATTCGAAAAATGTGAGCAGTGCCTCCTTAACATCCTCTCGGTTCCTAAATTGCTGGCCGTCCAAATTGCGTTGAAGGCTTGAAAACAAATGATAATCAGAAGGAGCGAGATCTGTTGAGTAAGGTGGATGTGGAAGAACGGTCCATCCGTAGTCCGCCAACTCAGCCGCCGTCGCTCTAGCAATATGCGGTTAAGCGTTGTCGTGTTGAAAATACACCTTCACTTGCTTTCCTCGTGTGGTTTGAAGGTGGGCCCTCAACTTCCTCATTTGGTTGACGTAAACCTCTGCCGTCACTGTTATCCCTTCGTCCAGCAGCTCCCAGTATTCTATGCCAAGAACGCTCCACCAAATGCATAGCATCACCTTTTCACGTGAAGGTCGAGTTTCGGAACGTCCTCTGCCTCTCCAGTTGCTCAACCCACTGTGCACGCCGGTGATAATTAGAGTAGAGCATCCACTTCTCATCCCCGGTGACAAGGTTGTCCAGCCATCCGTGGGTTCGTCTGAGGGTAGGAGAGACAGAGCGACATCGGCTCTACGATCCATGTCATGTTGTGTCAAGTCGTGAGGTACCCAGCGACCCAATTTTTGCACCTTGCTAATCGACTTCAATCCTCGAATGACTGTTGAGTGACTAACACCAAGAGTGCTTGATAGTTCGCGGGTGGTTTGGTATGGGTCCGCTTCCACTCTACTTCGGAGGCCATCCAAATCCAGTGTCATCGGGCGCCCTTCTTGTTCATTATCTTCAACGGAGAATTCACCAGCTGCAAACTTCGAGAATCACTGGTACACAATACTTCGAGCAGGAGCACTCTCGTTGTAAACATCCTTCAGGCGACGATACGATTCGTTGTCATTGAGGCCAGATTGATGCAGGAATAACATGACGTGCCGAATATGCGTCTCAGTTGGGATGAATTGCTTAGCCATAATAGCTGACGTTAACAACGCAGAAGTAAAAGTTAGGAACAGTTTTGTAGCCCTTTCCTTTCTCTATCGATCGATCATTTACGCGTTGATACATGTGACAAATTTGGCGGGAAAATGCGCTTTCAACTCAGGAGGGATCAAATGTCCGAGAACTTATGCACCAACCTAATAGCATTAATATCATAAGACATCTTGTATTTACATATTTATGCTTGTTGTTCATTACGTCCAGCACCAGCAGGAGAAGTTCAGGTTAGTTTGTCGGCTCTCTGTTCTTCCTTCCCCTCTCCTACTGATGGATGAGCACAAGGGGAAGGATACTTACTGTGGTTTTCGTGTAACAATAAGGACACGTGAAAAACGCAGGGAAGCCAACTCTTTGTTTTTCATACCTTTACAATTGAAGTCACCACCACATTTATATGGCTTCACTCATTCATAATTTATCAATATGGCCGAGTACTACTGTGTTGTTTACCTTTCGGCATATGTAACATGAATTCCCATCAAGAATTTAAGGGATTTTTACCTCGACCTGAACGGAAGAGGCACCCACTCAGAGCCATGGAGCTTTCCATTAGGTTAGCAGGAGATTTTCAGCAACAGTCTCAACAGCATGCTGAAATCAACAGCAGATTTCACGAGCATTATATGTAGTGGTGCTGCTATTCAGCACAGGTGCTCACTTGTTCCATTCAACCTCTATGAAGATGGGAAAGTGCAGGCGAGGGGTGGAACTAAGTGTTGAGCAATTCACTCATTTTCAACCAAGCGGCAACTATGTATCGCCCTCATCCGCTCCGTGCAACGCACCGATCTCTGCTCTTATCATTCTAACTGCCACTAGCAGTTATCTCATGAATGTCGGCGGTGTCCCTCATAATATCAACGGTTGTTGGGCGGGGCGCTGCAGATGTTCGTTTCTTGCTGCCGGAAGTTCTGATTTCTGAGCTCCTCTCCGGCCCCGCAGTATTCCGCTTCCCGCGATCCGCACCACTCTCGGCCACATTGCGACGTTTCCACGTCTCCCGTTACGATGCATGTCGTGAGAATGTAGCGCCGATGCTAAAAAGTGCAGGCGTCTCATTACGCTGGCTCAGTGCCAGGGTATGTCGTTTGCGCTTGTGTCGCAGGAAAACCTGATTGAATCGTGTCGTCTACGCCAATTTCTAAACACTCTCCAACTCATTCGACTTCGTTCGAATGTTCAAAGCAGATATCTTCGTGAGTCGGCGCTGAAGTTTTATTCGACATTCGCCTTTTATTCGACACCTTTTCAACTGTCTTTGAAGGCTTTTGGATTAGTTCGCACCGCACTTCTTGACCTCATCGTTGGTGTATAACGTTCTGAAAACCAGGTACTCTAACAAGGTGAGTTAGCTATAAAAGGGAAAATTGCTTCATGGGACTACTCTACATATATGTAGCAAAGAAAGGTAAGCTGTAGTCTGTGATGCGAAGAAGACGATACTTTCTAGTCAATTCGTGCTGGATGATATCTGGAACGTCCTAAAGTAGTTCAACTTTCTTCCATCAGGACAACACAGGACTCTGTTGTGCGCATTATCGTGCAAAAGAATCCGGCTCTTCCGCTGACCAATGCTGGCTGAAGAGGACGCTATTTTCGGTACATTTCGTCGAATTCCTAACTAGGACTCTGCTGTGATCGTTTGCCCCGGTGCCAAAAAGTTGTAATGGATCACACCAGCCGCCGAGCCGCCGACCACTTCACAGTGACCATTACCTTTTTTGGTGAGGTCTGTCTTTGGAAAATGCCTAGGGGGTTCGTCGGCGTCCAGCCACTGTCCGGAACGTTTCCTGTTATCATGCAGAACCCGCTTTTCATCAAAAGTGATGACTCGATCCCAAAACGGGTCAGTTTTGTCGCGCAAAAGTAGAGAAGAACAAATCTCGAGACGTGACAATTTTTGCCGCTCACTCAACTCGTGGGGCACTCACTTTTCGAGCTTTTTCAGAGCTTCCCAAGACGTTTCGAAACACACGCAACAGCAGTTTTACGGACGCCTAGCTCTTCCGCGATCGCACGAACTGTTTGGGATGGTTCGGCTTCCACCAATTCCTTCAATTCGTCGTCTAGGATTGCTCTATGTCGAGCGGTACGGAGGTCATCATCGAGGCTAAAATCTCCGGTACGAAATTTACTGAACCACTGGCGCACAGGGCTTTCTACAACGCTATCAGGCCCCCACACTTGGTTGATTTGTCGAGCTGTCTCTGTCGCGGATTGTCCCAATTTGAAGTCAAAATAAAATGTCCTTCGGAATTGCTCCTTCAACGTACTTCAATAAGCCCTCCAAGAACAGAAATACAAAACAACCTTGAAACATAGATTATTCAGTTAGAGCGAAAAATTCTGTGCAGAAAGTTGCATTAATGCGCAATGCAAGTTGAATTTTCACTTAGTAATAGACGAATGAAAAATAGTAACAAAACGCTGAGAACTTTCCGGACAATCTAATATAATACATCGACCTTGTTCATTTCTTGTAGGTCTTCTAAAATAGGCTCCCACATTTCGAAAAGCGAGGAGGCCAGAATTCATTGATTTATTTATTGATTTATTGATTGGCGGCGCGTGTTTGTGCGCTATACAGGAAAGGGAACGTAATCGAAGAAGATCGCAAGTTTTGACGGACTTGAGTGCTTCTCGATTTCATGTTTGTTTCTGACGCAAAATTTTCATCTGACTATTGCATGACATCCTCAGAAATGTATGCTGGCTCGAAAAGAGCGAACATCGTAGTCATTCTTCTCACCTGTGATCTTACAATAAGGGGACTATTTTAAGTCCACACGAGAAAATGCATGGCCGACCAGCTACGGAGAGGAGGAAGTGGAATCCTGAATGCTGTGAAACAGTGCAAGTGCTGATTGAAGCGGATTACATAAACCCTCATAGATGTGAACTCCTCAGCTTTCTCTCGCTTTGCCTATGGACTATAATCGAAGAGTCGAGCGTCCACTTCTCCCCTCATATCCGAGCCATTTCATGTAAAGAACGTGTTTCAAGATTCATTCTTTTATGGTTAGAGCTAGAAGGCAAGAAAGGCGAGTAGCACTGCTAGGATAAGGATAAGCGATAAAGGTGGATGCTCCTAAACGAGATATCGGGGAGGAAATATGAATGCGAGTCCTGCCTGAGCGGTGTTTTGCAGTGGTCGGTCTGAGAGGATGTCAGTTTTCATCTGTCCAAGCAAGCTTGTTACCGGTTCACCCACCCTAGGGAGATGGAAAGCTTGGCAGGTCAAATGGTTGCTCAGCTCTGGTGTAACCGAGAGCAGGGCTATCCACCCACTGCGCTACACGTGTCAGGTAGCAATAATTAGCAAAAATTATAGATTTTGCAAAGAAGATTGTTGTACCCGGTTGCCAAAAGTTTTCCGGCTCTGAGCATTTCCCTGTAACAAAAAAGTAAAAATTCGAAGAAAGATAAAAGCTGCCGAAAGTCTCTGCTCTCCCATGCGGTTTTTGTTGGACAGATTTGCAAGACGCTGTAGGAAGCTGCGTGTTTTTGTGAGAAAGAGTTTCGCTATACGTGAAGGTGTGCCGGGCGATTAATCTTGACCAGTGGAGCACAGCTTTGGGGGAATTGCGTCCTCAAGGAATATTAAGAGTATTCAGGAAAACTTCAAGAAATAATGCACTGGTGATGTGTTCGATGCAGGCCATTCCTTAGCTTCATCCTTGCTGTTCACCTAAGGGCTAAACATTTCTTCATCAGAATTACTTAAGATTTCAAATGAAAGATTTTGGCGACGAGGATCATAGCAAAAGTTCCTTGTGCATTCTTCTTGGCGAGGGCTCACTATCAAAGGTTATTTCCATCATCGCTGCCGCTCTTTCTCAGCACCGAGATTCGATGAATCCTAGGATTAGGCAGAGAAGTTTAGCACCAGCCGAAGCAGCCGTGAATCGATGGCACATCGGCGCCCCTCGCTGGCGTTAAAGTTGACGGCGACGGCATTATCTCAACTTGTCACGTCGGCGGGCGTTTTTCCTCATTTTCCGCAGTCCACACTCCCTATCCCACAATGGCCTTTATAATACATGCTTGCGAAAGCTCGTTGTTCTTAGGCCACGCTATGGCCATCTTAGCCGTTGCTGGTTCGCAGCCTACAAGTTCTGGAACTGCGTTCGCTTTGCGTACCTTTTCAGGAGAGCAGCCTCTGCACGTCGGAGACACACTGTCTTGGAAAGTTGCTTGAACACAGTTCCCTTTCGACGTCCAAGTAAAGTGACTGGGAGCGGGTATACGTCTCATAAGTTTTGCTTCCAGTCACTGAATGGATTGCGAGCGGCTATCTATTGGCGAATTAGTTCTTGAGGAGTTCTCAGCCTTCAACATCCTACTTTCCATGCTTGCAACGCGAGTGGTTAGTGTTGCCCTGATAGGGTTCTCGTGGCGCTGGTTGATAAAGCACCGATGTTGAAGACCTTGTTGCTCCTGGTGATCCTCGTGGATTTATCCATGTCACCTTCTAATGATCATATGCGGTTCTGACTGCATGAGTGCTTGGTAGCATTGCCGGAGGAGGCGTTAGCTGTCTCGAGCACCTCGCATCGAGACCTTCGACCCAGGTTCTGCCGGCTAAGCCTTCCTTCCATCCGGGGTCGGTGAATTGGTACCAGACTCGTCCGGGAGGATAAGATACCGACTTTTACATCGGCTGGCCACCGCAAGTCATTGTATAGACCGAACATGCATGCAAATCACCTCCACTATACCACGTAGAGGTAGACTGCTTGGCACTTCCCAAAGAGGAATCGGCTGTCCCTTATCCTTTGTTCTTCTATCTTCTATGATATGTGATGTTCTGTGACTCGTCGCGCCGCCGCAATTACACCGTGAGTTGCTTATGAGATGACGCTTATTCCTTTTTTGCGAAAACTTTCTACGTCTTCGCAAGGCTGTGTTGTTGCTACATAACGCCACCTGCCTCCTTTGAAAAAAAAACATCTTATTTTGTGTCGACTGCCTTTTTTAACAAACCTTTAGGTTGTCTTCTGATAATTTAGGATGTCCCTTACCTTGTTCCGCTGCACAGGTTGCAAATATCGTAAGCATGTAAGTTAAGTATTTTGAAAATTTGTATTCCCAGCGATTTGTCGAGGAAAAGTCCATTTTCAACCGCTGCAACTTTTCGCCTTCGATTTGAACAAAACGTTTCGTCCTGAGATGATGATTTAGAAGCTGCATTCAGTTGGAAGATTCTAAAAATGTAGTTTCGAAAAGCACATAACTGTCTTGCGACATTCAGTTCTGCAGACACTGAACTCGGAGAGACATCTGAAAGAGCCTTGCTCGAAAAAAGAACAAGCGCTGAAATGCCATGCGCGATCCAACAGTCAGCAGATCCACTACTATTACCAAATCGCTGGGGTATCTGAGGCTGCAGTGACCCACTTCCGTGCGTTATAAAACAAGAGGACATTGCCGTGCAAAAAATGCGAAGTGGCATTCGAAGCTATTTCTACCATTCTTCAAAGTGAT
Source organism: Heligmosomoides polygyrus polygyrus (assembly GCA_947396885.1). Lineage (NCBI taxonomy): Eukaryota > Metazoa > Nematoda > Chromadorea > Rhabditida > Heligmosomidae > Heligmosomoides > Heligmosomoides polygyrus. The sequence goes on from OX377203.1 coordinate 67,954,766, forward strand.
CGACCGAATGACTAACTATGGCGTGTAGGATGCTCGTTAGACAGTAAGGATACCAGTGACGAATCGCATTTCCTTTGGTCTTTGTGAGCTTCCTTAATGAGGAAACCTCTTTGCAGAACGAGAAAGATTGGGCGTTCTCTAACGTCCCAAATTTTCAAACATAAGAGCCTCACTTGCATATCCTTCGCTGTAGGAAATGCTGTTTGCGTTGTCTTGATGTCACAACTAGAGGAAACTGAGTTGTAGCTGTTCGAAGCGTACCAGGACGGCAGATGCGATCCCAGTATTGTTGCACTGTTTCGATGCGTTCTCAGGCAGCAATGCTGTGGATATGAATACTGACGTCCACAGTCCATCCCCTTCCTCGGTGTTCTACGCACGCGGCTTGTATGAAGTGGCACGATGGTGCGCACATATTCTGAGGTGTAGTGGCTAGCCATGGAGAGTTCAGTTCCACCCAAGCAGACCAGTTAGCAGCTGACCCTACCTGAAGCACATGAAGGCGTGGTTAGCCTGAACGAGCATGGACGGCCTGATGAGTGCGGCAGCCTCATCGCCGGCTAACATATACATAGTAGAACGCTTGGTCTATTTCATGCAGTAAAAACGTGCTTTGTTTGAACTGAGCAGAATTCGATCGAGATACTCTGAGCTTTCTCGCGCTCATGTGTTCTCACTAGTTCAGAGAAGGCTGAATGTAAATGGAGCGATTCCTTCCTGGGTTTCCCAGCTATATATACCATCCTCACATCGAACTGGACACTTTTCAGATCAATTGGGTCACTCTTCTAACAAGGGAACTGTCTGAACGGTACACCGGAACGCAAGAACGAGTACTATAGGGAGAATCCCCGTCCCCCAAATAGTAACAGAACATGTTTTTTCCGAATCCTTGAGGGAAACGAGTACGAGGGTGTAATGGTTAAGGGTCCGCAGAGCGAGCTCTTCACGGCAGCGCAAGATCCCGGTGTCGTGTACTGGTTGGTGCTGTGGTAGAGGGCACGCTCATGTTCGTGAGGTCTAGGGTTCGGTTCCCATGCTTACCATAGTACCGGATTTCCATAGAGATTTCCATATCTGAACTAGTTTTTGGAGTTTGCTACGGTAGGATGTTTTTACTACTTATTACTTGTCGACATCTCGTAATTCAACAGCAATGTCCGAAATATGCCAAATGCGATTTTGTATGAAACTTTTGCTCCAATAAATTGTTCTCATTGTCAATGTAAGAAATTTTGACACAGGAACAACATGAAACAGCGGCAGGATGCCAGAAAAATGCTTCAAATGCAATTTATTAGTGTCGGTGGGGTGCCACCAATGTACTTGCAGTGTAGGAGGGGACCACATGTTCTTCAACTTGACCAGCCACCTCGATCAATATGTCGCCTCTGTTATGCTTACAAAGCCGCGCGGTCATAACCAGCTGCTGCCGCCAACACTGACTCTACAATGCCTGCTAACACTCGAGTGCTCATTCACCTATTGACACTGAAGTGCGGATCTCCACTGGATGCTGTCTCTTCGAGAGACGAGATGAAGCTGGCGGAAGGGATGGTAGGTATCCTACGGGATTTCGAACTGCGACAGCTGGAAATCGACGAAGTGTGGAAGTTGGAGGTAGTGGAAGAAGAGGACCAAGAGTTTCAACCAGAAGAGGAATGTGCCGGAGTCACGACGCCACTAACCAGTGAAGGCACTTCACGTTTTCGGAAGAACAGATCGTTTTGAACGAAAAGTTTGACTATACTAGAATTGTTATCCTCTACAAGTTTGAGAACTGGGGAAAGTGGACTATATGGCGATTCCAGGCTGCTTGGACTGCAGCGGAGTACCACTGGGCTGGAACTGCGAAGCAACCTCGCAGTAGAGAAAGTGCTAGCCACTGCTTTAGATTTCTTTGAAAAATGAAAATGAAACATAACCATCAACATCATCATCATCAACATTTGGTTGCTTCGAAAACCCGAGTGGAATCGCATTCCCGGAAGACGCCCGCCCATGTGATGGTGATGAGTCAGGATTATACCTTTGTCCTTTTCGAATTTCGAATAGTCGAATTTCGAATAAATTCGAATTTCGAATGTTCGAATATTCGACTATTCGAAGAAAGTCCAATATTCGAATTATTCATTTATTCGAATATTCGAGAAATTCCAATATTCGAATTATTCGTTTATTCGAATATTCGAGAGAGTCCAATATTCGAATTATTCGTTTATTCGAATATTCGAGAAAGCCCAATATTCGAATGTTCGTTTATTCGAATACTCGAAGGCTTCGAATTTCGAATAATCGAATTTCGAATATTCTTTATCAATCTCCTAACAAGTTAATGACAATCCTCTTCGAAAACCAGGGAATTCTGACCTTTTGATAAAAACGATGCTTTGTTTCGCGTGTCACTCAAAGTGGCCGAGGTGTGTATGCAATCTGACAAGGGAAGGGCCCGGAGCGTATGTCTGAAAGGGAAGAGCGAGTCATATAGGGAGAATCCCCACCCCTCAACTAGTGTAAAAATGGGTTTATTTTTGCCATGTCGTTAGACACAAGGAGTGGGGAGTCCGTTACAGTAGAATTCGTGGGTCTTGTACGCCCGCCAAGTGGCTCGGAGCTCAGTGGATAGAGACGTCGATTCACGGGCGGGAGGTCGTGGGTTCGATTCTCCTACTTTGCTGCGTTTTTGCATTTCATATGTTTGGTTGAGAGTTGAACGATTCTGACATCTATACAACTTTCAAATGTTTTGCCTAATTTTCCAGTTGTACACCGTGGAGAGTAAATTTCTTGCCACTTGTTTATTAGTGACCGGTTTTTTAACCGCAAGGCAATGAGAAAGCTACTCAACGATGTGTAAACGTTCAACACCAGTTATGCACAGGCCCAAAGTGCATGAAACAGAAGCACTGGTCACAATTGGACAGCCTTTATAAGCTACAGGATCTCACAGGTATACCAGCGACACCACCTTCAATGTCATTATAACAAATCCGTTCTCCTTCGGCTACCCGTAGCTACCCGCAGCTTCGACACTTACCTTCGTGATATTGTCCCTTTTTTGCAGGTCAAAAGGAGGGTCGTGCACAATGACGTGGGAGTGAAATCATTCCACCCGAAAACGTTATCATATGTCCAATTCTTGCTTGCATCTCCACGTCTATCAGTTCATCTTGCGGATCCCAATCTTCTTCTTCCACCACTTCCAGCTGTTCGACTTCGTCAACTTCAAGTCAAAAACTTGCTTCGAAGTCCTTGAGTATGCTGGCCATCCGTTCGGCCAGCTTGCTTTCTTCCCTCGAAGGTTCCTTGCCTAAAGGTGGGCCACACTTCAGCGTAAGTAGGTGGATAACCACTCAGCATTGGCGGACATTGTTGGTGGTAGGTTTAAGAAACCTTCAGCTACCTCTGATTTCCAGTTGACAGGCAAAGATGAGAGAAAGAGTGTATCGATGGCCGTTAACGTCAGTTTGCGGGATCCACAGTCTTTGAAAATACAATTGAAAATACAAGCAGGATGGTTTTTCCCGAGGTCATCGGGCCATCTAGGGAAACAAACTGTGAGGAGCCAGTAGCCTTTGTACGCCGTCCGTATTGTGACCACTGCTTTTTCTTCATGCACATTGTGCCTGTGTATCACTGATGTTGAATGTTTATACATCATTATGTTGAACACCAAAGCATGCAGCTGGAGAAATGAGCAGAAAACCTCTGAAATGGTAAAGACGTCAGAATCCATCAAATCTCGACAATTAGTAGAAATGCAAAAGTGCAGCAGCGCAGAAGAATTGAACCCTCGATCTCCCTCGCATGAAGCAACGTCTCTATTCACTATGCTGCGACCCGCTTGCGGCCGACGCATAGCGGATATACAAGACCCCCGAACTCGTGAGGCGCCCATTACATTGTAACTATAACGACCCGTACTCCTTGGGTTTTTTCTTGGCGAAAAAAATAAACACATTTTTATACTAATTGAGGGATTCTCCCTATATGACTCGCTCTTCCCGTTCAGGCATAGGCCCTTGTCATACCATCGCTCACCCCGAGCGACGTCTAATGGTATGCACTCATATCGATTCCATCGCGCCGCCCGATCGATATGGAAGCATGTCATTAGGCGTCGCTCGGGGTGAGCGATGGTATGACAAAGGCCATACGCTTTAGGCCTATGTCATACCATCGCTCTTCGCTAGCGAAGGCGATGGACAACTAACATAATTGGGGAAGGGACGGTATCAGACGTTGTGGAAAGGCAGACGCCTGTAGCAGTTGTCCGATCCACCGCTAGCGAAACCTCGCTAGCGGGGTGTCATACTTTCGTGCGATACGGCATCGCTACCGATGCGACCGCGTCGCTGAGCTGAGCAGAGCGTTGGGCAGCATCGGTAGCGATGCTACGACGCAGCTGCACACAATGCTATTAACTGCGCGCCTATTCGCTAGCTTCACGCTAGCGAAGAGACTTTGCTCATCGCTCTGTTCGTCGCCTTCGCTCGGGGTGAGCGAAGGTATGACATAGGCCTTAGACACTTCCTTTTTTAGTCCACCCGAGGTAAGCGCGGGCAAACGCTCCGCTGCGTCCCTGCTTCCCTTGAACGCCATCGAGCCTGCTGCCAGTCACGTGAATAACGAGTGAATGGCTGTTCAATGACGCTTTTGCCTTCGGTATACTACGGGAGAATCTCCGTTTTGCATTTCTACCCCAAATACAGCGACGGAACGATTAAAGCAGGAAGGAACTGCGGTAGGGAGGTAGCACTTTCTGGAGCCTGGGAAGCTCCTGCTTTCTGCCAGCAAAGGCCTTAAAGAAGAGAGGAAGAGCAATGGCTATGGAGTATTAGAGCCAGTCAGTTACTCCATTTCCTATGAAAGCGAGCCATCCACATTTTCGCAATTACACTGTCCTTGTCGTAGTGTCTTATCAGATTAGATTCCAACCATGGACTTCGGGTCCATTTGCTTATAAGTGACGCGAAGCTCTTCAACAGAGCTAGACCGCAGATTGAATGCACTTATGAGTCTCCAATGTGCCTCTTCTGCACCAGATCGCCCTTGTGCTACTTCTTCGTCCATGCTAACCTTTCTTTTACCACATAGAAGCTTCGGTATAACCTAAGGAGACAGTAACCTATGGAGCAAGATGCATAACAATCTAGCTCTGCCTAACCAGGGTGTTCCTCTCTTCCCGGGGCACGAACTCTTAGGGAAGCAAGGGTGCTTCATTGTCATTATACCTTTGCCACCATCTTTTGGTCTCCTGAAGGAAATGGATGGAGCAGCTTTCGCGGCTGTTGAACAACGGCATCTGAGCCTGGACACTGACTTCCACAGCCTCGGTTCGGTCCTCAGCTCGCCGTGGCCTCGCTCGTAGCCTTCAGCCTCAGTAGCGCTTATCACTCACTGGACTCGCCACACTCCACTCTATTAGCCCTGATTTTACGGAAGAGTAGCGAGAGTATGTCGGCCACGGGACAGGAGATCCATTGATAGAAATCGATGCACCGCAATTGATAATTACCGATCCTTTTCGCAATTAACCAACAGGCATAAGAGTAATGACAATCTGAGCCTTTGTATATATGCCGATATGCCGCTCTGAGAACGCAGTTTACAGTGGGTAATAAAAAATAAGTAAATGTCAATCATTGGGTGACCACAATAAGTAAGGTGTTCATTTGATAATTCGAATAATCGACAATTCGAAATTCGATTATTCGAAATTCGAAATTTTGGAAATCGAATATTATTCGATCATTCGAAATTCGAAATTTTGAGAATCGAATATTATTCGATCATTCGAAATTCGAATTTTTTCCCAAGGACAAAGGTATAGTCAGGATGTGAAGAAACTGTAGCCTTCATACGTTGCCCATACTGTGATCGGTCTTACTATTTTATACACTTTGTGTCTGTGTATCACTGGTGCTGAAGTTATTTCATAAATATTTCATATATAATCGTATTTGACATATTTCGGTCATTGCCGGTGAATTACTAGATGTCGACAAATAATAAGTAATAAAAACATCTTACCGTAGTAAACTCCGAAAACAAGTTCAGATATGGAGATCTCTATGGAAATCCGATGTATGGTAAAATTCCAAAACGCGACATAGTGTGGAAACCGAACCCTCAACCTCACGGACATGAGGCGTACCCTCTACCACTGCATGTTCACCGCACCAGGATCTTGCGCTGCCGTGAAGAGCTCGCTCTGCGGACCCTTAACCATTACACGCTCGTACTCGTTTGCCTCAAGGATTCTGTTTTTTTTTTGTTGAAAAAACATGTTCTGTTACTATTTGGAGGACGGGGATTCTCCCTATGTACTCGTTCTTGCCGTTCCGGCGTACCGTTCAGCAGTTCCCTTGTAAGTAAGCTTGGCACTATTGAAATTAAACTCAAAAATCAAAGCGAGCTTCCTTCTCATTAAAATACAGCCTTTTCGAGACGGTTAGAAATATGTTTTTTCGCTCATGAAACATTTAGTGTAGCATTCTTAGAAATCTTTAAAATTCGCCTGCTCAGGATTTTTTCTTAAAAATAAAAATTTTAAAATTTAAAATTTCGTGCAATGTGTTCACTTATTGGTGCAGCTGAATAGAAGCTTTTCAAAGGAACTAGAACTAAATTTTTCTTGGACAGAAATTTATTTTCTAACCGCAGCGGTGAGTATGTATTTTAATGTGGGAAAAGCTTGCCTTGATTTGAAAATGTTTAGTTCGATTTCAGAATCCTATGGCTTACCTAGAAAAGTGTACCTATTGTACGTAACACCCGCGATATCCTCGAGGTCTGTCAGCACCCACCCGTGATACAGGATGGGCCTCGCTGATATCAGCATGGAACCGGTTAAGCTGAAGACCTTACTAGTAACAATGTTTGAACACATTTGTCTGAGCCTGGAGCGCCTGGTACAGAGGCTGTATGTTGCTACAGGATGTTTTGTTGCGATCAAAACTCTTGCGCCAGGCGGGACTCGAACCCGCATCTTCTGCTTTCCGGGCAGCGATGTTCGCCTTACATATGTGTTCGCCTATGTTCGCCTATTCTATGTTCGCCTTACACATATGTAAGGCGAACATCAGTGTCCCTATTGGTTTGAAAAGTATCCAATTTGTTCTATGTATATACATACATCTGTTATCTGGCGTACGGATCCAAGCATTTCTGTGGGCGGGAGTCTGCTGATATAGAAGGCCACCAAGGCTGTTCGGGTTATTCGGTTATGTGCACAGCCTTTAGTGAGGTTCCTATATAGGAGAACATGAAACAGCATCACTCGTGCACGGTGGATGGAATGACTCGCAAGCGCAGCCGTTAATTTACGATCTGCTAAGTAAACCAAGACCTGAAGAAGTACTTTCAGCATGTATTTGGCCCCGTTGGTATCAAGGAGCACTAATAGGTGTTGGCTAGGAGTGGCTATTAACCATCCGGTAGGCGCCTCGTGCTTGCTGCACTACGTGCCTCGATTGTGTTAGCCAAGCAGACTTTGCAGCAACTTTTCGCAAAGTGCTCTTGAGATCATATAGGTGTCTCTGCGGCTCTAACGTGGCTCCACTGCTGCAGTCAATCATTTGGAAATGCTATCAACATGAGCTACATAGGGGTCTTTGGACAAGGCCCAAAGGCTGGGCATGTTCGAAGAACAGTTTCAAGCTGAACACTGACGGGGCTCCCACACCGGCAGTGGCCATTCGTTCCGCGAAGTCAAGTGAGTGGTGCTGGAGCGATGTATTCGCTCGTTGGCGTTGATGTAAAGTGGAACATGCGCAAAAGTCGGTGGCTAATGAGGCACTGAACATGTCGAAAGCTCAACAACATCGTAGATATGGTTTTTCAGTGAATTGCGCAGAAAACACTGAGCACTCCTCTTCAAGTCGGCGTCACAGATCTGTTCTTCTGGCTGCTTTCTGATGGCAAGAGACAGTTGATGCCGCCCTGAACTAGGCAGTGCCGCCAGCATTTGTGGCACCATGCATGAAGGACCGGCATAGCGCAATCGGCTTCGACACACCCTGCCAGCCCACTTGAGCACTGTGCCAAGTCTGACAGTCGCATCGTGGGAAACATCTCCTAAAAACCCAGTTCTGCCCAGAAACTCAGTTCTGCTCCGCGAAGTTGAAAACCAGTCCGCCCCACCTTTATCCAGTTCCATCATTTTGTTGCATCCCGCATATGATTTGACCTGCACAAAATGGAAATTTAATGGTTAATATATTGGTATGCCCGAACATGGTTCGGCTTTTTTTATCCTGCTAAGCTCTTCGCGAGGCTGTTAACCGGCTTTATTAGCTAGCGTTTCGGTCCGATCTCCATCCTCACAAGCTAGAAGGGTCGAATCAGTAAGGAGTTATCGGTGCTAAGCGGGCTGGCGCCCGTCGCACACCGGCAGGGTGGCTTAAGACGGATACGTTAGATCAGCCAGACCCCGGAGTTCCTTTCCTTGCCTAGTTCTGAGCTCTCCCGTCAGCGGAGGAAAGCACAGAGAACGTGCTAACCTGAATATTCCACGACCATGTGCAATCTCGGAGCGGGCACCAACCGGCTAAGTACCGAGTTATCCCACCAAATATTGCCTCCACATTGAAAAATTCTATGTCAAGGATTTGGCCAATTGAAAGAATCCAAGTACCGTACGTTATGTAGCCTACTGAAAGGCCAACCACAAAGAGCGGACCAGGGGTACGGAATAGCACTACCCAGCTTGAAAAGCGAAATAGAGGTGACTTTAGCTCGCGTATATCATGTATAGAAGCGTTCTCTTCCAGCTGACTTTGGGGTTCCCGGAATGGACCCAGAAGTACTCAAGCGCTTTGCGCGCCGTATCTGAACTTCGTTCCCTAGAATCTTCATCTTAGCGCTAAAAGTCGGGCTCACCAGGCATGCTGTCCATAAAACCTTATCCAAATGCGGAGTGAGGAGGGTTCAGGAAAAGGACAACCCGAATTCTTGAATCCGCTTTATGGGGTGGTTTATCTTCGATAAAGCAAGCACCTCCACCCAAAAGCGTCTGGGAAGATCTACTCTAGAAAATTCGGTTGCGGTGGTTGATCTCCCACCTGACAACCTTAAGATCCAATTGGTCTGCAATCGCGTAAATGAGGGCGGGATCCTAACCGCGTAGTGTGCCGGGAGAAAGGGTGGCTCTGGTCCACTTTATATGTTAAGGTGGCCGTCAGAAGCACTTTGGAGAACTCCGGCGATATTTACATATGGGGATATAGGAAACGCTTTTGGGAGCTACCTCCCTGGTTGCCATAAGATCTCTTTTGCGAATGGAAGAATTTTGGCGTAGAGATGGAGATTCTTGGGCACGAGCCTCAAACATCGGCCCGCAGTGCCTCTGAGGCATTCTGAATCTATACTCTTGAGGAACCCCAAGGTTAACAGGAAGAAAATGGTAAAAATATTTACACCATTTTCATTTTAAAATGAACACCGTGTTTTAAACCGAATGCTTCTCAAGCAAAAATAAACGCACACTAAAAAAGCAAAAAAGCTAAAATACTAAAGCAAAAATAAGCGCAGCAAAAATAAACTTGCTGCGCTTATTTTTGCTGGAGTCAAATGGAAATCGCAACGAGCTGATCGAGTACATGGCGCGATGTCTTCTTTTAATGCACTAAATGATTGCTGCCTCGCTGCGCCTAAACAAACAACTTATCATTTTTCCCAATGAATAAAAATTCTTGTGTGATTTCACCTTGCTGTAAACTTTTCAATCCCAATTCTGTTATCCGAACAGCAGATCTTGGCAATGTTTTCAAAACCGGAGCAGGATGTATGCGGTCAAAAAATAGTCTTGAAAAACTAATTAATGGTTCAATATGAACATCAGCAACATTAACACGTGAAGAGAGCTTTCATATCCTTTTATTCATTTATTTATTACATGGAAAACTATGTTAGCTAACGAGTTTGTACCTGTAAAGAGCATCGGAACCAAGTGTGATCCTATCCTACTATATACAATACCGGCCTTATCTTTTGGTCTTTGGGCGGAAAAAGCGAAAAAACCCGCTTTTTCCGGCGCTTTTCTGTAGCGCTCTTCAAATTGAGCGCATTGCAAATTGAATGACATATTCATGATCAGCACCGAGCTCTCTTCCCGATGAGCTGAAAATCGCATAACGAGCGTCTGAAATATAGTTCAGTGACCTAATTTCTGCCCGGCGCGGCTGACCCCTGTGCTCGCGGGAGATAATTACACCCACAGCTCCCAAGTGGCTAATGAAGGAAGAGAATCGGCCCTTTAAAGCCTAGTTTCTGCATTATATACATAGTCACACATAGTTCTCTGGATTCCCTAGTATTTCACGATCACAATGATCTACTTCCTTAAAGGATCCGACAATTTAAGTGTTGTTATTTTCATAAAATGCCTCCGCTTTGGAGGACTCTAATTTCGTCATATCAAGATTGTATGTGCTTATACTCGTTTGTCACGTTGGAGGCAAGAGTGAAAATCAAGCTGCGAAGTTGGAACCTTCAAGGTTGAAATCGTTAGCGATTGTACGCTGCCAAAGTTGCCCATATGACACTTCTTCGTAGTTAGGCGTACACTTTTCTTATCATTAAAGTGGGCACAAAATGGTTTCCTTGAAGACAGCAACGTAGATATCTGGAGGCCTATGGAAACACCTTATAGTCTTCTACAGGTGGGATTTCGACTGGCCCGGAGGACATTTTGGTCACCCAGTTACAGAGCAAACTCACCTCAAATGCTAACTGAGTGTCACTTTAAAAAATGTCTAAAAACAAAAAAAAATTGTCTACGAGGCCATCCCCTAGTTAATTCTGACTCGAAGGATAGTTCGATTTCAAATTTACGTTCATTTGTACCGGTTTTTCACGAGTCAAATGTACCATAGCCCTGGTCGGGACCCAGATTAGTTCCGGAGCCAGTCCACTCTCCTGCCTCTGTGACCCCTCGCGCCATCTGAGAGCGCCGTAAATCGCCTAACTACAGTTTTCACACTTCCGGTGCCGCGGCGTCATATTGATCCTTCCAAACGAGGGTGGAGTAGAATAGCACACCAAACAAGGTTTGGACAACTACGACCTCTTCCTTATACTTATACGCTTGTGTTTTTCATTTCGCATTTACGCTTTAACAATGTTTAGATGCGTGGCGCATCCCAGTAAGACTGCTCGAACTCGCTTCACTTTCACAACGCTCAGTCTACAAGCTGTCCCTCTCCCTCGATTGAAAGATTCGATTCTGTATGCATTGTTCACGGCGCACTCCAAAGGCCAGCTGGACAGCCTTAAAGCAACTCCTGAGTAAGGCGGAAGGAAACTTCTGGTAGAACTCCCCAAACGCTCAGTCCACAAGCTGTCCCTCCCCCTCGATTGAAAGGTTCGATTCTGTATGCATTGTTTACGGCGCACTCCCAAGGCCAGCTGGATAGCCTTGGAGCAACTCCTGACTAGGGTGGCTGCATATTTCTGATAAAACTCCCTAACCGCTCAGTCTACAAGCTGTCGCGCCCACTCGATTGAAAGGTTCGAGTCTGTATGCATTGTTCACGGCACACTCCAAACGCTAGCTGGACAGCCTTGGAGCAACTCCTGAGTAAGGCGGTAGGAAACTTCTGGTAGAACTCCTCAAACGCTCAGTCCACAAGCAAGGAAGTAGATCATTGTGATCGTGAAATACTAGGGAATCCAGAGAACTATGTGTGACTATGTATATAATGCAGAAACTAGGCTTTAAAGGGCCGAATCTCTTCCTTCATTAGCCACTTGGGAGCTGTGGGTGTAATTATCTCCCGCGAGCACAGGGGTCAGCCGCGTCGGGCAGAAATTAGGTCACTGAACTATATTTCAGACGCTCGCTATGCGATTTTCAGCTCATCGGGAAGAGAGCTCGGTGCTGATCACGAACATGTCATTCAATTTGCAATGCGCTCAATTTGAAGAGCGCTACAGAAAAGCGGCGGAAAAAGCGGTTTTTTTTTCGCTTTTTCCGCCCAAAGACCAAAAGATAAGGCCGGTATTGTATAATAGAGGGAGGTTTTTTCGTTAGATCGTATGTCCGGAGAACTTCGTAAACTTTGCGGGCTCGATGGCTCAATCACCCAAGTTTGAGGCACAATCTCGACTTCTCTCTCCGAAGGGGAGCGCCGGACCATCTCCCATCGAGCAGTCGCCGCGACGTCGTCCTATCAAGCCGCCAATTCTTCTTCTTCTTCTTCTTCTTCTTCTTCAGCGTTTGTCCCGCTATTCTGGTGTCATGACGCCACCTTTCCGGATCCAGCGCTAGATCGGGGTGGACACCAGCTACTTTCAAGTCCGTATGTAACGTATCAGCCCAGCGCTGCTTCGGTCGCCCTCTAGGCCGCTTTCCTATTACCTCGAAGTTAAGGCCTATCTTGCGGACGCTGTCTTCTTCTCCACGAAGAACGTGGCCGTAGCATCGTAAGCGAGCTTCGCGCATCTTGTCAGTTATCGGCGCGACACCGAACTTCTGCCGAATAGCATCGTTTCGGATGCGGTCCATGTGCGTAACTAATGCCGTCCAGCGCAGCATCTTCGTCTCCATGACGCTGAGGCGCGTTTCAACTTCCTTGGTCGCTGGCCAACACTCAGCGCCGTACATTGCTACCGGCCGGACGACTGCTCTGTAGATCTTCGACTTAAAGCGCTCTGGTATCTTCTTGTCGCAGAGCACGTCAGTCAACGAGCGCCACTTGGACCAAGCTGCACTCACGCGTGAATTCACTTCGACCATCAGTTTGCCGTCAGACGCGACTGCTGATCCCAGGTACTTAAAGACCGCAGTGCGTGGAAGCTCGATGCCGTTAGCCTTGATGGAGCTGGACTCGGTAACGTCCGTCGTTAAATACTCGGTCTTCCTCACGTTCAATCTGAGTCCAAACCGCTCCAAGCGATCACACCAAGCTTGCAACTCTCGCTCGAGTTCTCCTTTGTCTTCGCTAGCGAGCATCACGTCATCGGCATAAAGCAACGTCCAAGGGACGGGCTTCTGAAGATCTCGTGTGGTGGCATCCATGACGACAACAAAGAGGAGTGGGGAAAGCGCAGAACCCTGGTGTACTCCGACAGAGATGCCGGGACGCCTCAGCTCATTCCGCCGTCAGTCACTGCTGCCGCGATGAACCACGAATCCCGGAAAGTTGGGGCGAAACCGTTCTTCAAATCACTTCGTCGATATTATCGACCTTTGAATATTAGCGCGATATTGAATCTCTCTCCATTGGAAGCAGCAAAACCAGAGGCAGAAAATTCCACCATATACAAGGGAAGAATGCATGATTCACGTCTGGGGTGGTTCATCGACAGCGGACATCAAGTTCCCGTCCCACCCCTACCTCCCCCCACCAGTTTTCTACTGCACCAGTCTCTGGCTCTCGTATACATACTCCTTCCCGTACGTCTCTCAAAATTAGTGGCCAATGGTGCGGACGTATTTACTTCGCGCGCTGGGTTACTATGCTTCTTCTACCTGCTCAGGTCCTTCAATTTTCAGCGGTCGACCAAGACAGGCTAGCGGAGAACGTTCGGGGACCCGCGCACGGTACTACGTTTTCAACCAAGTCTTGCCCCTGGGTCGTCAATTTTCGGCAGTGGTTTGACCAGTTTCATAGTGCTACATACAGAAGAGGATAGTATTTTTGCCGTAAGTCACTTTTTCCATAACTCATCACACCTCGTGACTCAGATCACAACGACTGGACAGAAGACGACTTGCTAAGCCTAAGAACATGACTCCTATACTGGGATGTGAGGGGTACTAAGCTAGGAATCAATCTGGAGTAGTCGCACGTTTCAACATGCTCGACGCTAGGGATGCTTCGCATCCCTAGCTCGATTTGTGCTACGTCCTAGCGACTGACGCTGGGTGAGCCAGCATCCCTAGCTAAGCCGACTAGCCCGGCGTGGCGCGCGGATGCGATGCCGGCGAAGCAAGCTAGCCTGGCGTGGCCCGCACACTCCAGCGACCGACGCTGGTGAATGAAATATTACTAAGGCAGGAAGAAAACATTATAAGACATATGAAACACTTAGCAAGCAACGAGCGTATCCAGGTGTTTAACAACAATGCTTTTGTAGTAGTATAAAGACTTTGGAAGCACATGATTTTTAGTAAGTTTGATATAAGTGGAGGTTGCAATGCGCGAAAAAACGCATCAAGACCGCGTACGCGTCAAAACCCGCAGATCCCGAGTAGTCATCTGAAATACAAGTATGCCATAACACAGGATAACCGAACCCCCGGCCTCGTTCTCATGAAGCGACCCCCCTACTCACTGCACCGCTACCCGCTTGCCTGGAGTGCCGTCGCGGGCGCACAAGAGACCGATCGAATCTCAACCTGGACGCCGACGCGAGATCTCTAAGCTAGGAGGGCGCAGACAGCAAAAGATTACGGTGTAGAAGTTATGGCCGTATGGTGGAACCATTTCTATCAACCAACCTGGATCTGCCAACGAATCGCTTTCGAGGGCTTCCCGGGGGCTGGCGAGCGCCTGCTTGGCCGATGTTTATGCAGACGACCGCCTGTCCGTGATACCCGCCGATGTCAGTGTTTTGGCGTCCTTCTTTTGGTGCATGCACACACTGCGACACGACGTCGTGAGGCGTGCAGTTGCCGCACTCCCCGCCAGCCAGCCCCGCTGCTCATGGCTCTCATCGATCCCCTCCCTCCAAAGAGCCGTACGGTTGAGGGTGGAGTGCATTCCGGGTACTACCGCTGCAGCCGGTCCGCGGTTACCGAGAAGGGATTTTCCGCGGAGTTTCCCCATCTCGGCCGAGCAACCGCTGTGCGGCTCCCGCACGTGGGGCAGCAGAGCTGCGGCTGCTGCGGCCCGCTGCTCTCCGTTCCTGCTCGCGTTCCGCGAAAGGCTCCCCCCCCCCACCTCGATGTACGTGGGTCCAAGTCTAACGCACATGTACATGACGCCGGAGGATTTATTGATTCGCATTAGCTTTCGAGAAGCCCCTGCCACACACTCAGCAGCACACTCGCTCGCGCTCCTCGCCGCCACCCTCGCCGGCCATGTTTTTCCTCGCTTCCTCCTGCTCCTCTTCCTCCGCTTCATCTCCGTTCCCCCTGAGGTGCCTACGCGAAAAAACCTGCCGGTTGCGTGCAAATTTGCGAAATTTTTTTCCTCCGCCGCCCATTCCGACGACTTTTTCTGAGGACTTGCCTTTCAGCACGCTTCCCTCACTGTTCCACCTGTTCGTGTTTCCCCTTCCGGTTAGGTTGGTTCCTTTGCTACGGAACTGTAGAAGCAATAAGGGTAATCTGACGTAGTGAAGTTTGACTGTACATAATCTATTGTTGGCTCCCTCTTTGATCCAAGGTTCTCTCCCCTATACATCGTGCACCAAAAATGGCTGAGCGGTCGTAAAGTTCGTATTCTAGTTGTATTGTAGAACTACTAGAGCTTCTTCTACAGAATAGAAAGCCTTCTGGAATGTGATGCTTTGAGACGCTCATCCTAAGTCGACTTTCACTTGACTGATAATGTGTTAGGTTATTGGGTAATTTTTGTCCAGAAAAGAGCATGGTTTTGAAGTTTTAATATTCTTCAGCAACACAAATCATCCATCAACAATACAAACATCGTTAGTGTCGACAATAGCAAGCCATTTGCTAAGCAACGCTTCAGTGCCCCTGCTCCAGAAAGGGCGAGGCTGGGAGGAGAAAAAGAGGGAAATACTACATTTCGGGTGATCGTAATTATCCAACATTTTCTCGCGCAGATGCTGCCTGAGGGCTCTGAAGAGGTAGTAGTTTGACGGTGTCGTGTTAGGTCTGTATGTCGGATGAGGCACTGTCGTCCAGCCAATCTCCTCTAGTAAATCGCGAGATGACTTCGCTGTGCCAGTGTGCCGTCTCGCGTTGTAGTGGAAGAGGCCGACTTGGAAGCGTTTCGGTCGTTTTCCTTTAGAGCGCCAGCCAGTTTCTGGAGCTGTTTTGTCTAGGCGTCAACATTCGCGGAGCGACTGTGGTCCAACAGCTCCCTGTACGACATGCCCTGAGAATCCCAAAAGACGGAGAAGAGATTCCTCGACTCCTTTCTCATTTTCTTTTATTTTTCAAATTACTTTCGATTTACTGACGATGCGTTCGGTAGTCGTGCCGGGTCCAAATGCAGTGTGGATCCGATCGGCCGCGTCCTTCGAACCGGAGCAGAGTTTTGCTCGTAGAGGTTAATGGCTCGTAGCTGTCGCTGATCCATTCTATTCAAAATTAGACCACGGGCTCGCGCGTGGCCGTCTTGTGGAACCTTCTAGAATTATGCGCCCGTCTCTTGGAAGCTTCTAGCATCTACTACGTGATATTGCAGACATACCAAGAACTTCCCAAAGGGTCCTCAAGAAATTCCGAATAAAGTCAAATGTGGGCAGAAGTTATGCGCCATTGTAATAGGTGACATTCGCATAGACTTCTCCACCATTACATAGTTTGCATGGATTTCTGCATTTAGCCTTGCTGGTCCAACGTCCTCATGTTTTGTTGGCTCAAAATTACTCTTAGAACTGAGAGCAAAAACCGGTGCTTTGAGATGAGCCGCAGAATTGTGCAGTCGCACTATTCTTCGCAGAGGAAATATACTTCTTCACTGAAGCGACCTCCGTTTACCTGTGACAATAGCAAGTTACAAATTACGCTGTAGTTGTCGAATTGGCGGCTCGCGCACCGAAAATCGCCGTTATGATACTGAGGGCACTATCACTGGGTCAGCAATACATATTAGTGGCTAATATTATTTCTGACCTCCCAATCGTTAGATGACATTTGGAAGCGACCTCGGTCAAGCAACTTCTTTCTTGGCGAGAAATAACGAGGGTACCCGATTTCTTGGTTCTGCTCAATGCATTAAGTTCGCAAAGGGTCTTGTACGAGCAGGATGAAATGCACTCAGAAGTCTAGTTTCGCCCCCTCCCCCGTTCCTCTTTCATTTGTTTCACTGTTATTGAGTCTTGATGTGTTTTCATTCACTGAACGACCGCTAAAATGTTTTCGTCCCCACACGAGTATAATCTAAGAAAGCCTCTATGGTAGACATAAACGTCGTGAAACAATTCCTCACAACCAAAACTGAAAACCCTTTGGTGCACAGCGTACACCTGAAAAATGAGGACGAGGTCCCATGACAGATATCATTCTCCCCAAGCTACCCCCTGTTCTTGCCTTCGAAACTCAAAACAGCGCCAGGAAAGGAACCCGAACCCGCACTCACTGCTTACTGGCAAGGTGCTATGTCACTGCACCACCGGCGCTGTTGGATCAAACTCAACATTCACTGCTCACCGCATTGCATTATATCCTATGCAAATGTATGCATTTGCCTAAGACGAGTTCGTGTTGCCAGTCACCTCGATTGCCTTCTTAAAGTATTGCCTCGTTGACCGGTTGAACTATGATCAGTAAGATGGGCCTCGTTAGGGAAAAAGATGGGCCGGTAGTGGAAAAGAACGATTGTCAGCTTTCCGCACTTTAATCGCGTTTTCGCATTAAGGGCAATGCTGTTATCTTCGAGTTCAATCGTCGACTTATTGGAGAACTCAGTGAACTTGCGGTGGAGTTTTTCAAAGTGATCTGTTAAAGGTTACAGGAGAGTGAAGGATTAGCACCGTAATGGTTTTTAATTTCCTGCGCAGCTCCGGATACTCAAAAAAGCGGAAAGTCAAAAGTTTAAGCCAATAGCTAAACCTGGAATAAGCTCGTCATATTCAGAAATTAACCGTTGGAAGGTTCGGAGCTTCAGTTACAGACATGTCGTAATAACTGTGTCACTTGTCGTCCCGTTGATCATCGAGTTCCTCTAGCGGCCACCTGCAGCGTCTTCATTCGTCCCTGTCGCGTGCCAGAGTGCTCCAATGGATCCTCCTTGCTCGAGGGACACGAAGAGCTGATATCGTTCGTTGAGTGCTTTCATGAAGAAGTCCCACAGACGCATTGGTGGGCGCCCTGTGTTATGAGAACACCAGAGACGTAGCATTCTTAAAACTTGCTAGGTCTGCTAAAAGTAGCTGCCGGCTCTTTTTTCTCGTTCAAAAGAACAGCGGCCAGGAGAGGGTGGATGAGTAAATTGCCATACTACCTTGTAGAACACGGTCGGAAGCTTGACTCCAAGAGCGGTATTTATCAGTTCCTGGATGCTATCTTTCCGTTTTTGTAAATGTGGTTCTTGATTTAGGTAAGACACCACTTTCATTTTCTTACCCATCCTCAACACCGTTTTTTTGTGAAAAGTGGATGAGGCTAACTTTGAAGCGAGAAGCTATGTCACGCGTCCATTAATGATGGCTCGCTTCTCTTTCTGCAGAAGCTCTCGCTGGTTGCTGTCCATATGCAACTCTTTTCAAATATTCTCGATTTGTTCTGGAAGTGTACCCTCGCATGCGTATAGGATCGGAAGATATTGCCTTGATCCATCACCACGGTATACTGAGAAATCATTCTTTCTATACATGTAGATGTTTATCCTGTCTCTACCCCTTTATTGACGTCTAGCTAGAGCCTCCGAGCAAGACAAGCATGGTTTAGTGAGCATAACTCCTTCACATCTGACAACAGGAATGGAAAAGCGAAGAAAGAGCGGGGAAAAGAAAACGAAACGAAGAAAAGTGAATACATAGTGCAGTCAACGCGAAGTTCCCCGCTTCAGGAGCCATCATTTTCGAAAAATTGTCAATTCCATTTTGGTCTAATGTAGAGAGCTACGACTTCGAAGGACAATCAAATGCCCTATGAAATCAATATGCGGGAAAATAATGCTGAGAGTTTTTTCTCCTCAAGGTGCCATTCATATCGCTAGGCATGCAGCTTCCAGCAGCTCTTCCAGAGAAACAATGGGTCCGCATTTGGCCCATATGATCGCGGCAGTTCGGCCACATCCAAGAGGAAGAACCCATGCCTCGGTACCTCTCCGTAGATGCTTCTGAAGTCTGAGTGAAAGCGGTGACTTCCCGCGGACTCCGAATGGGGGCCGCGGTTGCCATCGCACGGGCCGCGTTCTTTTTGTCTCATTATGATGAATTAGCCAGCTGTCGGACATCGGTGCTGCGGGAGAAATTTCTCCTGACTAGTCAGCTGACAGCTAGCTACTCGGCCGACGACTGAGCAGAGCCGCCACCGGCCCCTTCTCCTCGACTACCGCGCACGAAATTTGTCATGCTTGTCGTCCCGACGAGCCCTTCATCTTACAGCCTTCTGCCGAGCATGTCGCCTCACCTTTCTGTGAAAACTGTCTCCTTCTAGCGTTCTCCCAGAATGGCTCCTTAAGCGTTGGCCTCTAAACTTTAGTTGCACCACATTCTTCGATCACAAAGCTCTAAAATTCATCCGGCATCCTTAGTTGGGGTGGATGTGTGTGCAGGATGGAGGCGTCGACCTCACTTCCATCACGAGACGGGTTCAAGAACACTTTGTGAAGTCCTTCTCTCTTCTGGAGTGGGTGACTTTATGTTACCTCTCGGCTGTCCGTAGAGACTACTGTAGAGGCAGAATACAAATTCGGGTTACTTTCGCGTCACATCCTCTATCTACCTTTATCCACTGTTGCTTTCAAATTTCAGAAAAATCCGGATCTATCCCAATTAGGGGAGGGTGGCATGGCGTCTCATCCATCTTCTCCCTTGAACATGTCCCAGAATTTCAGCTTCTACAAAAATGATGCGGTGACGTTCATACAAACACAAAAATGTGGATTTGGAAATGTGGATTCGTGTCGTAGGGTGCGGGGCGAAACTGTCAATTTAGCGCTTTTCCCTCTCGGCTAGGATTGATCCGAAAATCCTGCAAAGACTTATCAGGTGTGAAGCAAATTCGGCTTATTAACGAAATTGAATCCTGTTGTTGAAAAAAGATTTCATTCATTTTAACTGCTTTCAGCTCTCGTTGCTTCTTCATGTAAACCTCGGAAAGGCGTTTTATCAGGTCATTGATTCTCGAGGATTCGGGTCTTGGTGGGATTGTTATGAGTTTTAAAAAAATCAGCAAAGTCGTTAGCGTTGCTCGCTGAACAGTGTATCTAAGTACAATGCACCTGCATTTGAAGATCATTTGGCAAGCCATTGTGTTACGTAAACTCAGCAAATTACTTTGAGCTTGTATTGGGGAAGAATGTGAAAACTTCGTCTGAAAAGTTGAAATATGAAGAGACTAAATTTCGGCTCTTTATTGAATTTAGGAGCAAGCCAAAAATTTTGTGCTTCGAACTCCTTTCACATGATATTGCAAGCGTGATGCGAACCACTACCTCCCCTCTTATCACATTTTTGCTACTTTCTCTAATGCGCCGTTTCGGCCCATTTTCATCGCTTAACTGTTTCTGTATGAAAGCGCAGGTTCGTCAACATTTTCAATATGTTAGCTTCGGAAGGTGTACTGTGGAAGTTGTGGTGTAAGTTGCATACTTGTGTTGACTGGACGGCGCTTCATTTTACTGTTGTCAGCGAAATTGTGTAGGCCGGAGGCTGGACCTCGAAATGCAACACTAGAACATTTTGACTGCAAACGTATGACAGGGAAAGCCTCGAACTGTTTGATTAGACAACGGCGTAACCAGCAAGAGTGCGTTCATAGACAAGCATTGTTGTCGAGTGCACTTGATGAGGAATACATAGAAAATGCACGATCTGACCTTCACTAGTAAGGGTGCCCTGGCATTTGACATAAGTATAAAATTTCGACTACTGGTTAGCCTCCGCCCCTGAAATCAATGGTAGCCGATTGTTCTTGACTGAGCACTCGAGCGGTCCAATTGATATGAAGCATGTCCACTGACGAACACCTCACGTGATTCGCACCGTAACCGACAACCCTCGTCAGGCATGGAGATTTTCGATCGATTTTGGTTACTCGTTCTAAGGCTTATCCATGGTGAATATTCTGACGTGACTAGCACCTGAAACAGTCAACTTCGATAAAAATATGCATCTCCCATCGATAGTGGCGGAGAGCGATGGACATTGTTTTCTTGCTGTGAGGTTAATCCTCTGAGAAACTGAGGATAATCGTAGAGCTGTAATGCCCCTCGAAAGTCCAACTTCGCTCAGCGGTTCCTAGGCTTCGGTGGACAAAGGGAAGAACGGAGCGGCATGGGCACGCGCGAACAGATTCCTGACGAAGGGGTCTGCGACGCTGGATTCATGAGGCTCGACGTTGCGCGCTGCGGATGAGATGCAAGCTCGGTTCATGTGCGGTCTGTCATGCCGTACTCCACCCGAGATCTGAGGGTTCGTCCTTGTCTGTGAAGGATGAGTCGCCCACTTGTCTTTGGCAGCGCGGAATCATTCCGTAGGCCAAATAGGCGCTCAAACTGCCGTTGTATCTCAGTAGCTGAGCATTTAGGACTTTAAAGAATCCAGTTCTTACAGAATGCTTGGCTACAATCAGAAGTTCTCCTTTCGTTGATAACATTCTCTACTGTTCCAAGCGCTCAGCATTTTTCTTTTTTTCGCCGTTGTGGCATGGCGTTCGGCTTCGGTTTTAAATCCGAGAATCCGAAAAGCCGCAGCGTAGGGGAAATTCTACAGAATATTCAATTTCATTGCAAATATCGGAATACGGGTTAGTGTTAACAGTCACAGATTTGATGAGTACAACTGGCTTCTCTAGTGTAGATTTTCATCGTTCGCCACTATTTTTGGCACTGACTGATTACAGCTAGTTGGAGACCTTCAAATCCTATCGCATTTGAGAACCACATTGTGAGCAGCTCTATCTAGCTGAAGCGATACCGTATCGGTGCCATGTTGGAGATGACTCCACTCAAATCTTCGCTTAATGGACATGCTTCCCACTATGGGCACAGGGTCCGATATCCCTTGACGTTCTGATTCGCTTTCTGTTTGTTGAATGAATACATGCATGATCATGCCTCCAAAGCCGCTAAAACCATCTTGAGAATTGTCCACTAATTCCTATTGAAACAGCAAGCTAAAAAGGTTTCTCGAGTGGAGCGCGTTCGTCTAATTTCGAAAACTTCGTTTACAAGCCATCCGATGAACTGGGAAATCACACAGTGCTCATTGCTGCTGCCCCTTCCGCGTGGTAAGGTCGGAAGTCGCGATGAAGGGTTCGCCAATGAAGGGTTTTCACATCGCCAATGAATGGTTTTCTTGCAATCCATCTTCATTTTTAAAAGTTTTGAGAGCGCAGTACGACCCCAGACGTTTCATCTTTTTTAACAGTTTATTTAGACCCAACTGATCACCGGACTTTATTATTTTCAGGACAGGCTTGCCACTAAAGCTTTAACTCAATCGGCTAAACGACTGGTGCGCGCTGAACAGCGTTCTCTCGATGTAAACTTGATCGTCTCTGTTTTTGTGCGTCCGGAAGCGGTTAAGGAGCTCAGCGGAGTCTTCCACGTTATCGCCTCTCACCCTTTTTCAACAGGGCTCCCATGGGAGCGCTTCCGCTTGCTGGAGATCGATTTAGCCGCAATTTTCAGCGTAATTCTCCCGCACGCTTCTCTTTCCTTGGTCCTGTTTTTTGCTTCCTGCATGGAAACAAATTTCACTCCGCTCTTTCCTTCCTTTCAAGAGCAATCTGCGGTGAGGATTCACTAAGGTCGTTTGCTATCGACTTCTGTAGACATTAGCGAGTTATTCCAATGTTGTTCTGTGTTGCGATCGCGGAGCAGATTTAATCGAAGCTCTTCAACAAGCGCCATCAGTGCTGGATGTGCTGCGGAACTGATGGATCAGACTAGGATAGGCTCTACCAAAACTTCGTCGCCCTGGCATTTCACTTTTAGGATAAGGAGAATAGTTCAAGCCTCTTGTTCCCATCGCTTGTTAGGGTAAGGAGAATATAATGGAGATCAAATCAGTTTCTTTAAGCCTCAATTGGCTGGTATCGAGGTTGTAAGCCGTCACAACGATGTTTTGTTGCGACCAAAACTTCTAGCGCCAGGCGGGACTCGAACCCGCACCTCCCTCTGACCGGGCGGGAATGCTCTACGCCATTACACCACCGGCGCCGTTTGATCGAACGCAACATCCACACCTCGTGAGACCGATCAGCACTCGCCCGTATCCGGGATGAGCTGGCCGCTGATATCAGCATGGGACCAGTTAAGCTGATGGTCTTGATAGAAACAGTTCAAATCAGTTTCTTTAAGCCTCAATTGGCTGGTATCGAGGTTGTAAGCCGTCACAACGATGTTTTGTTGCGATCAAAACTTCTAGCGCCAGGCGGGACTCGAACCCGCACCTCCCTCTGACCGGGCGGGAATGCTCTACGCCATTACACCACCGGCGCCGTTTGATCGAACGCAACATCCACACCTCGTGAGACCGACGATAATGGAGATCGACGTCATTCAACCTGATCCCGAAAGGGTGGAAAGTTGAATTGGCCTGGGGTGGCTCGAATCTTAAAGTGATACTGACTTGGGACGCACGTGGGGAGCCAAACCTACAGCCATCCATCGCTGTGCTCAGACGTCTCTTGGATCTCAAACAGACAGGCACAAATGGTGACCAGACAGAGTGAAATGGCAGCTAGCTTGAACGTGGCCTGCAGCCGTGTCGCAGTCAGTGCTCAGACCTCTACCCTCTTCCGAAAGCAGTCCTCTGAAATGCTTCTAGTATTGGAGCTCTTCCCGCTGCACCGTGGGTCTTCCTACTTCCACCGGACAACTTCCACTTTGGATATATATACCATTTTCAGGTCGAATTGGACACTTTTCAAACCAAATTGGACACTTTTCAAATCAAATTGGACACTTTTCAAACCAAATTGGACACTTTTCAAATCAAATTGGACATTTTTCAAATCAAATTGGACACTTTTCACGTCAAATTGGACACTCTTCTAAGCTCGCCTAAGACTTTTTAAATCAAAGAGAACTTTCCGAATTGCAACAATCTTTATACTGGTTAAACTACAGACTCAATAAAATGGTTAGAAAAATTTTTGTTCAAGAAAAATTCAGAATAACTTTTTTTGAACTTTTTTTTTTACTTTAGCTGCCCGAATGAGTGCAATAATTTTATAAAATTTTTATTTTGGAGAAAAATAACAATTTGTATTTTGTTTTAAAGCGCAGCAAAGCAGCAACCATAAAGTGCACTAAAAGACCGGATTGCGCCATGCACGCGAAAAGCTCGTCGCGATTTTTATTTGATTGAGTGTAAATGCTGTTTACATGGAATTACGAGGTATGCGCGCTCTTAACAATTGTACTTGTTGCATTGTCTACATTTTTTTTTGTTCGAGGAAAATTTCAGTATGTTTCCTTGAAACCTTTAATTCACTTACCCAATAAGTGAACGCTTTATTTGAAGTTTTATAAAATTCTAGTTCTTCGTGGAAATATAATGCTTGATAGCATGTTTTAAAGGACAGAAATCCGGAAATTTTTAGTACCAAGAGATGAGATTACGCCATGCACTTGTCCAAGACGATTGATTGATAGTGCAAATGCTGCTTACATGAAACAACAAGGTGGGGATATGCGCGTTCTTCGCAACTGTAATTGTTACATTGTCTACAGGTATGTATAAATCAACATATACATAACATAAATCTACGCAAGCAGTGTTATCCTTTTCCATTTCATGTCTCAACTAGACAAAAAACTACATAAGACGTTACTCAAATAAAGGTGGTTATGACATTAAAGAGGGTACTTCAACAATGACAGTCAATACAAGATAACATTCTAGTCTACATCCAAAAACCTTTAACTATTAACCAACAAACTACTATTGTAAGTAAAAGTAAGTGCAATTACACAACAAAGATCACGAACGCAATACAAATTGAACTAATACATCAAACACTAAAAGGTTGTCCAGCTGCTGCAGTGGCCAAGTTCATCGTCATGTGGAGCACGTAGTTCGCACAATCTTCCTGTGTCACCGTTGCAATTCCTTCCTGAATGAGAGAGCTCAGCATGCGGTCCGCCGTCGGGTTGTTCAGCAAGCGTTTCACACAGGCTTTGACTTTAGAGAAGACGTTCTCCGCTGGATTCAGCATGTAGGAGTAGGGTGACAGGAACTTCAGCTCATAGGACGTTTCCTCCAGTATTCTCCGCAGCTCTGAGGTTTTGTGAATTCTAGCATTGTCCATTATAAGCCATGCGCCATCCATGCCATGCATACCACGCATCTTCGAAACAAGCTCCTCGACGAAGGCGCAGAACTTCGGGCCGGTGCAGGTCCCATCGTCAATGATTCCTGTATGGATGACGCCTTGAGTATTCATGGCCAAAATAAGTGTCACCATCCGTCCTCTGACCGTCGGCAGGACAACGTTTGCACGTGTTCCTTTCCTGGAGCGAGCCTGCGTCCTTCGCAGGTGTAGGTTGAATCCGCTCTCATCTATGAAGATGCACTTCTCCTTATTCGGCGGGGCGTGTGCCGAAAATTCCAGAGCATATAACTGCCTGCCCAAAATCGTTGATGGGCTATTCACTCGGTCGAGTTCGTAGTGGCATCTTTTAAGAGTGATCTTCAATTTAATGAGGGCATTGAAGATCGTAGACATTGCCAGATGGACATCCTTTTCCTTCAGCCGCTGTTGTATCTGTTGCAAGGTGTCTCCTGGGTGTCGTTCTACAGTCTCCTCGATGTAGCGCAGCACGTCGGGAGTTAGCTTCCACGAGTTTCGTCCCCCACGGCTACGCTGGACACCACCATCATCCTGTTTGTAAGCACGGATGATGCCCCTTGCGGTACTCTCGTTAAGGCGAGCGATTTGAGCAGCCTCCCGGACAGATCTGCCTTCAACCTGCACGAGCCTGACGAGGATATCCTTCTGCGATGTAGTCGTTTTCACGTACCGTCCGCGAATCATAATGGCGTTAACCTGCTACAGATGCCTCTTCTTAGATAAAGCTGGGGCGTCGGTGAACATCTTACTTAGGTAGTCGCTTTTCGCTGCGTCGTATTCCGCGCGGGCAGATTACAGCGTTGTTTCAACGCTGCAGCAAGCGAGATAGCTGCCAGATAACCAAGCTTTTTGATAGTGTTGGAACACTTTTCAAATCAAATTGTACACAAACCTGCAGCTAATATAACAATATTTTATTGATGTATTCTCTTTAATGTCATAATCATCCAGTTTTGCTATAACTGATGAACTTGGCCACTGCAGCAGCGGGACAACCCTTTAGTGTTTGATGTATTTATTCACTTTGTATTACATTCTTTTTCCTACTTGAAATGGAAAAGAAGAATAGTGCTTTCGTAGATTTATATTATGTATATGCTGATTATATTTTCTGAAATTATTTATTTTCTGAAATTTTCCTCGAACAAAAAAAACTGTAGACAATGCAACAAGTACAATTGTTAAGAGCGCGCATACCTCGTAATTCCATGTAAACAGCATTTACACTATTAATCAAATAAAATCGCGACGAGCTTTTCGAGTGCATGGCGCAATCCGGTCTTTTAGTACACTTTATGGTTGCTGCTTTGCTGCGCTTTAAAACAAAATACAAATTGTTATTTTTTCTCCAAAATAAAAATTTTATAAAATTATTACACTCATTCGGGCAGCTAAAGTAAAAAAAATCAAAAAAAGTTAATCTAAATTTTCCTTGAACAAAAATTTTTCTAACCATTTTATTTAGTCTGTAGTTTAACCAGTATAAAGATTGTTGCAATTCGGAGAGTTCTCTTTGATTTAAAAAGTCTTAGGCGAGCTTAGAAGAGTGTCCAATTTGACGTGAAAAGTGTCCAATTTGACGTGAAAAGTGTCCAATTTGACGTGAAAACTGTCCAATTTGACGTGAAAAGTGTCCAATTTGATTTGAAAAATGTCCAATTTGATTTG
>OX377203.1:67981747-68045627 GCA_947396885.1 Heligmosomoides polygyrus polygyrus
CGAGTCTTGCTTGAAAAGGAGCAGGTCACTCACTATGTCATCGTGTCACTCTTGCTAATCTCTCGCCTCCTTTCAGGACATCTTTCTTTCTACCTTTCTACATTTCTCGGTTTCTGCTTTTGACGTGAAATTTATTTCTAGCAGCAAACGCAGTTGGTAGAGATTCTTCTGGACGGCGTCTCTCAGCTCTCCTTATTCTTTTCAAGAGATCTTCCTTTGGAAGCACTCCTAAAAAAGTGCACGTATTCGAAGCTTTATCCACGAAGGAGAAGGTGTTGATTTCGGAGTTACATATTCCGGTGCTCTTTGGTGCCTTCTGCTAATCGCACCGACCTGGAAGTGATGGCTGAATTCCACCACTTTATCCATCCGTCTCCTCCTGGCTAGTTCTCTTATGCAGCTTTTTTCCAACTAGTGTCGTTCTTCTAATCTCGCTGAGATTAGGTGCGCCGTTGCATTCCGCCGACTCAGTTCTCAAAAAGTCGATTTCCAGAATAAGAATAAGCCCGCAGTGACGCAATTCAGGCCGCAATTGGATTTTGGCCTTTTTTCATCTCAATGCCTTCATTGCCCTAGAAACGCGGCTCTCTAAGTGTTGCTAGAGTGCCTGATTTGCACTACACGTCGCTTACGCTGATTTCCAGAAGCCGTTCCATCCATCATTGTGCTTTCGATGGTTCAATTCTTGCTTAGGGTTCACTGAATAAAATCTGAGCCGAGTTCCCAAATGGAGGCAGAACTGAAGACGATTTCCACCTCTGCCCTTATCATCGGAAGAGATTCAAAGAGGCTGCTTTCCAGAAGGCGTTAAATCACCGTGTTATTGACTTTCACATCAATCTCCATCTTATTCGTGAGGCTGGCTGCCCGGCATTTATTCATGGCTCGGAAAAACTGCCATTATGGAGTCGATTCCTTGCTCTGTGTGCTTGCTCCGCGCGCTGCATTCTGTGACCGCATGGGGATTTCCTATCCTGCTCATGCGCTAAGCTGTGCACGTCTGTCATGGAGCTCGCGAATGTTGGTCGAAGACCCCTGTTACTTCTTCCGATCTGCTCTCGCATTTGCTTTTCACATGTGCAGTAAATGCTGTTGCTTGGTAGGCGAGATCGCTTCTCTTCAAATTGACTGCAGCTATTCTTTGACTGACCATCCCGCTTTCGTCGTAACCACCAACTGAATCCTTCTTATGGGGTTTTCCTGGTTGTTGTATGTATTCCATGGAATGGTGGACACTGCGTTGAAGCTTTTAGTGCTGCCGACATTTTTGGAAAAAGTAAAATTCTTTTCAGTTGTCAAAGAGGCACATGCAGTTCACAGCTTTTGGAAGCAACGTCAAATACCTTTAATAAGCTATGCGAATGTGTAATGAGATAGATATGCGCACGTTGTATATTTTGCGTCATAAACAGCGAGCACTGTTTCAGAAGCAAATGAAGAATACAGGGAAAAGTTCGCAGCCTGACTGATTGTGGTGGTCGTTTACGTGGTTATATGTACTGCGCCGCTCCCTCATTCGTTTCCAATTTTCGGATTTTCTTCCACTAAGCAATGCTGCTTCTGGGGCTCGAAGGGAGCGCTGTACTACGAGCAGTTTCCGCAAGAGCACACGGTCGCCGCTGTCGTTTAGGCACTCGGCTCTAGAATCTCGCGGAAGCTGTTCGGGAAAATCGGCCGAAACCACCTTCAGTGCACCTTCTTCATGATAACGCCAGACCCCTTGTAGCTAAAACAACTAGGAGCTGGGCTGGGGGACCGTACCCCATCCGCCGTATTCTTCTGGCGTACTCCCCCCCCCCCCCTCAGTTCACCACTTGTTCCACTCCCTAAGGGCTTTCTTGGCTCAGAAAAGTTTCAAAATTTGGAGACTCCAGTCGGGCGGTCGCCGACTTCTTCGACTTCCGGTCTCGCAAGTTCTGGGAAGAGGGAATCGTTATCCTGGAATGGAGGATAGCGATTCCCTTTTTCCAGGACTTCTGCGTTGACTGACAGATACTTATGTTGTGTTGTGAAGCTTGCATCACATAGGAGCAGCGGCCCACCGAAGGGGACTCCCGGATTGTTTTATGTTTTATTTTACTGTTCTGCAACAAGGATAGGGATACAGGACGGCGTTACTGAATCCTTTTGGGAATGCGCCATGCATTCTACTTCTATGGGATGTCGTGGAGGCGATTTCAATAGTGTTTGGCCATACAATGACTTGCGGTGGCCAGCAGATGAACAAATTAGTGCTTTATCCTTCCCGAAAAGTCCGATACCAATTCATCCACCCTGGAGGGATGAAAGGCTTGGTTGGCCTGGACAGCAAATCCTAGCCAAGAACCTGCTATCGGATGCACGCGACAGCCGGCACCTCCTCCGACTGCGTTGCCCGTTCTGGAATACCGCTCAGATTCTCTGGTAGAACGACGCTTTCCCACGTAAACGTGAGATATACCGAAACGTCGGAAAGTGTCGTTTTTCGGAGAATTTGAGTGGTATTGTGTGTTGTTCTAGAACTACGTATTATACTAGATACTAGATTAGTTTACCGCTTCATGAAAATAATCGATGGATTTGCTTAGTGGAGATAATCGCTACAGCTCGGAAATTTTTCAAATCTTTCCTCATTCAATCATTTGTCCTTCCTTCTTCTTGACAGGTGAGAAGTTGTGCTCACTCTAGCTGCCACAGTCTGCTAGTCTAGTGAATTTAGATCAGCAGTCTTGCCTGCAAATGACCACTTGGTGCATCCATGCCAGGCGGACGGAATTTCACACGGAATTTCAGCTTAAATAGGGAATGCGCGAAGCAGTGAAAGGTTCGAATGACAGCGCCTGAATTCCCATAATCAGTGCGCTGACGTGGAACAAGGACTTTCAAACAATTTTGAGGGCAGAGGGCGCATTATCGAATTTCCATCCACTTGTTCCCATGAATACGAACTGTGACCAGTGTGAGGAGCATCCGCCTTGAGCTACCAAGGACCTATCATGCCGCTCAAAAAGATATGCACCTCATGTCGCGATCCTTCTGGAACGTTTTCGAAGCATTCCTAGCAAATCTTGAAACTCGCTATCGCTCACCGAATGTTGCTTCGATTGATGCCGTTCACTTTGGGTGTTAGCCGTTGTTGGAGCTTGTCACGAAGAGTATTTGAAGCCGACAATCAAGAATGCTGAAAAAAGGCTTTTCCACATCCTCGTCAGCATTGTAATGGACCTAGCAAGCTTCGACTGTAAGTACCTTCCAGAAAACTGTCGAGTGGAAGTAGAAAGCAGTGTAGACTACCGTAATATATAGCATAAATAGGAATATAAATTGTAATAGTATGGAAAGGGAGCGGATGAAGCAGTTGGTAGGAGGCGCGACTTCGTGAGGCACAACAAACCGATTACAGCTTATGGTTAGATTAGATTATGGATTAGGTTATAGATTCTAGCTCGAAGCCCGCAAAGATTTTCATCCTTTTGTGGACGGCGGACCGGCGTCAGACGCTTCAAATACTAAA
Source organism: Heligmosomoides polygyrus polygyrus (assembly GCA_947396885.1). Lineage (NCBI taxonomy): Eukaryota > Metazoa > Nematoda > Chromadorea > Rhabditida > Heligmosomidae > Heligmosomoides > Heligmosomoides polygyrus. The sequence continues at coordinate 67,985,241 of OX377203.1, forward strand.
TTGCGAATGAAGTTGTCACTGATAAGCTGTTGTTTTACTCAACCGACTCTCGCGAACAAGCAGAAGGTAAGGCGTATTCCTGGGAAGGTCTGACTAGCGCCGGCTTTATTTCAATTATACATGGTGTCTCAAAAAATGTATACTCTATTTGAAAGGTGATAACTTTGCTCACAGTAGAGATACTGAAGAAGTTGAAAGCTCGCATGAAAGCTTAAGAAAATATAAATTTTCCGACATATGAGGTGCATGGGATGCGCCGTGCACTCGTCTGAAATTTTTCATTTTACCTCGAATGATTGTGTTTCGCTTGAATACATGTTATAATTTCTTCAAAAAGTGGCCGCTTCGATTGATTTGTGCTTCTTTTGAGGGTGAAAACTTGAAAAGACACGCCTGCGAAAAATGCGGGGTATCCTAGAAAATGAAGGTACTGTTTGGGAGATTCTAACATTGCTGATAGTAAAGCATTTGAAGATGTTTGAGGCAAGTATGAAAGCACAGGGTAACGTGATTTCTGCGACATTTAACTAGACAAGATTGTGCCATTCTCCCGCCTGAAAGCCTGCATTTTAGACTCGATTGATTGTGCATGGGCTGAATGCCTGCTACAATCTTGTTACCAACACTGTTGCTGCTAGGCCACGTTAACCTGTGCTGTGCTTCTTTTAACGTTTTCCGTTGCCCGGTAGCTGCAAATCCTCTGTAATGGTGAGGGGAGAATAGCGCCTCATACTTCTCCAGTATACACCGACTCTTTCAACTTCTGCCTATACCTATGCCGGATAACCTCTCCATTCAGCTTTAGTGTTGCTTCATCATTCCACAGAATCCGTCTTGTAAAATCTGACTCCTGCTTACATTTAAATTGAGCCATCAATAAACTCGAATGCTGCGTGTGTTTCACATGTTTGTCAAGTTCTAAACGTCAAAAGAAGCACAGGTTCATCTGGCCATTAGTAACAAGATTGTAACAGGTATTCAGCCCATGCTCATTCGAGTCTGAAACGTAAGGTTTAAGGCGAGAGCGTGGCACAATCTTGACTACTTACACGTCGCAGAAATTTTGTTACTCTGTGTTTCCACACGGGTCTCAAACGTCTTCAAAAGCTTCACTATCAGCAATGTTAAAAGCTTTCAAACAGTACATGCATTTTTAGGAAGGCCCGCACTTTTCGCAATCCGTATTGTTTTTTTACGTTTTAAACCTCAAAAGAAGTCCAAATCAATCGAAGCTGCCACTTTGTGAAGATATTATAACAAGTATTCAAGCGAAACACATCCACCGAGTGTAAAATACAAACTTTCAGACAAGTGCGTGGCGCATTCCATGCCGCTCATATGTCAGAAAACTTCATTTTCCTAGGCTTTCATAAGAGCTCTTAACTTCTTCAGTACCTTTACTATGAGCAAAGTTATCGCATTTCAAACAATGTATACATTTTTTGAGACACCCTGTATATACTGACCAGAAATGTGCGGAAATTTTTTCGAGAAAAGGGAAACAAGGAACACGGAAATGACTCAAAACACATTTAATTTTTCATGAATATACATCCATTATGGCAGTAATAACTAAGTTGCCACTAACGAATTTAGGAAAGGGGCAAGGCAGCACGCGACTTTTCTAGCAACGTATAACAATAAAAAATCCTTGTATTCGCATTTTTGCTAAGATAACTTTGCAAGCATAACTAGTGTAACAAATCGAAGCTTATGCAAAATCTTTCTGTAAATAGGAAGAAAGTGTTTTAAACGCAATGAACACAGATGAGGAGTAAGGTGTCAGAGATTTGACGACACTGAACCGGTTACTGAATGTCCTGGATCCATCCTAATTGGGAAAGGGCAGCGCTACGGTTACAGCTGCGTTCGGCATCCCACGACACGACACCCACTCTGAATTCGCATAGGTACCACAGTCGATCCAATGTCGCCTATGGAAAGCATGGTTAGCAACCTAAGAGTGCTTGTGGAACTTTGATCTAGGATCGGTGTCCCAGGCCAGACCTAAGATTAGGGAAAAGATAAGCATACTCCGGATTAGGAGTTTGACCCTTGATTCATTCACAAACACTCATGAATCCTTTCTTGCCTTATACTATTCGGTAGTACATCGTTTCAAGAAAAGAAAAAAGAATCCAATTTGGTCCCTTAACATCGGAAATGCACTACCGGTTTGTAAGCAACGCATTCACAGAAAAGGTGACGCGTAGTTTGCCTCTTTCTTCAGCCTTTCGTTTAAGTTCAGGAAGTGAATAGTCCGTATAGAACAATCAATGTGTGATGAGTCACCATTTCCTTTCCGTCTTCCGACCCAGAAGAGTGCGGAACACGGAACGGAACGGAAAGACTGAAAACGGCCGAAATCCGAAATTCGGAACACGGAAACGGAAATTTCGCACATCCCTGATATTGACTGATCTCACATGCTCTGGACCGGCTTCTCATGGGATAAGGGGAGGAGCTGTGTCTATCGGTCGTAGCGAGAGTCGGCACTTGTCCAATGGGTGCTTGGGACTGGCAGTTCGCCTGCGTGATGTTGTTCGTGCTTGTGCTGCCAGCTATTACTGCTTGCTGCCTCCCAGGGAGTACCATGCTCCACTAGCAGAGGCAGGTGCTCTTCTTTACACTGCCCCTCGGACCTGGTACGTATTCACCGCCGTCTCGCCCTCATCACACTCTCTGGCCCTATCGATCGCTGTTTCAACTAGGTTGGTGCTTTGTGCTGAGCTTCTCCATCTTGTAGTTGTCGTTTTCGAGCCCTTCGCAACGGCAACCTGAGTCGCCGCCTACCCTCTTAGGGAGCTCCGTTATCGCGTGAACAGCGCAAGAGATGGCGCCGTTTTCCGCTGCGATCCTCGAAAAATATTTGCCACAAGAAGACATCTTGGACATTTAGGTTAACCAGCTAGTTCTTTCCCTTGCGGAAACTTGTTGTCTGGCACTATCCTCAGAGAGATGCTGCAAATCACAGTAGTACTGAATCGGCGTGTGAAATGTGAAACACTGTGAAATCAGTGTTGACAACTGACTTCAAACTTCGTTGGCCAGCTCGTACGCAAACGGCGAGGTTCGTTTCCTTTTGCAGCCCACGTCGGCTTTTTAGGCAAATGTCGGCCAGCGATGCGCGATGCATAGTCTGTGTCGCAATTCAAAACCGCGTGAGAGCACGCTCAGGGTTGTCCTCTAGACCACGATTGTAGGCGGCAACGAATGCGTACGGGCAGACATGATCTGAAGGGGCCGACCGCTGTGCTGTTCCAAGGTGAACTTCGTTTGATGACCGCATTTGCAGTAATGACTGCTTCCATGTTACGTTGCAGGGGCAGTTAGCAGGTGGCCATCGTGGACTGCCAGCTTCTGAAAGAGGTGAGATGGAATGAGCCTTTTCCGAAGTGTGGCATGTTTTATGAACGCTTACATTGTTTTTGTTTTTGGAAACGTAGACTATGTGACAAATTTCAGATTAATAGGCATGAAAGATGGAAGCGCGGTTTAAATCCAACAGTATACTTGTGCATGGGCAGGATTTGTAAAATATCTCCTCTGAGCAAGGTTGACAGAGCAGAGGTAGGCGTTTTTAAATGTCCTTGTCACTTCGGATGTGTTGAGGGGAGGTCATAGGTGCAACAAGAATACGTATGCGGAACCTCTAGCGTCCTGCTCTGACCGGATGAACGTTTTGCCCTTGCCGGGCGTGTGTGCAAAGCTCTGGTGAACTGAGTGCAACGAACGGCTTGACCGTCCTAGTCGCCATGCACCGAAGATCGGTTCTGAGTGCTTGCAAGTACGTGCTCTCCTCCAACTGCTCTACGTGTTCCCGGTACATCCTAGCACCAGTTCAGTGCTATATCTCACACCAAATGCACATTTGCGCTGCAGGTCCTTTTGTCAGCACTTTTTGCCCTAGATCTAATCCATCATTTATCAGGAAAGAAAGAAGAGAGTCCTAGACACGTAACCTCAAATGCTGGTCCTGTTTTTGCTGTATTCTTGCGAGCACTATGAGGTACACTCTAGGAGGTCTTCCAATACTCAAAAGACTTCCAAACAACCTTTGGTTGACTTAAACAGAAACGCTTTCGGTGCGACAGGGGTGATGCCTGCTTAGGCAGATTAGCTTTTAATCCAAGCTTAAGACTAAAGAGATCTTCCATGCCTTCTACATTAGACATCCGACAGCGTATGGATATGCATTTCATGGGTAGAAACAAGCGCTGATCCACAGGGCATCTCAAAAAATGCATACATTGTTCTCAAGAAAACAGGGAACACGCGAAAATTATCGGACGGGTGACATAGCTGTTGGGATCGCGTTGTGCGCTCGGGGACCGTTTCGTGACGTTTACTCTATTGTCAAAGTAAATAGTGTTATCAGTAAATGTTCACATGGATTTACGCGCTCGACCATGCTGAACCCTTATCTTCATCCCCAACATCGATCGCCTGTGGTTAGTTGCCGAATTTGAAATCAGGTGGATGGATGAAATTGGTGCAAAAGAGAATGATGAATTATACATTATCCATCAGCTCATCAATAGTCGCCCTTGGACCGAAGACTCGATCATGAGGTCGAAAGTAGCCATGGCCTTATGCGAATGGATCCACTTGCGTAATTTTCAGCAGTTCATATCATGGGACCGCGTCTCTTAGAAAACTTCGTTCTTAAATGAGAAATAGCAGACTATGTACCAACCACCACTAGACCTGCTGCTTTGCTATGAAACACAGGTTTGAAGACATGAAAGAAAAAAATTGGTAAAGATAAAATCTTATGCAATCCAAATTGAATGTCAAATTGAACACTCGGCAACGTCTGGAGCAACATTCGTAAAGTCTTTTATTGGAAACCTGGACCGGATTTCTCCTCCCCTCCCCTCCCTCCCCTCCCCTCCCAAATCAACAAGCCTTCCATCCCTACGGGGTTGGTGAATTGGTGCCAGACTTGTCTGGGAAGGATGAAGCGCTGACTTGTTCATCAGTTGGCCATCAGAAGTCATTGTATGGCCAAAAACACTCTCAAATCGCCTCTACGACATCACATAGAATGGAATGCGTGGCGCATTCCAAAAGGGATTGAGTAACGCCGCCTTTATCCTTACCCTTCGTTGTTTGTGCGTCGACCAGCAAAGCAAAATCTGAGAGCTCTGACTTCTCTTGGAAAAAGGCGGATGTAGGGCGGTGAAGGCGGTTGAGGATTTTCTGATTTCCAGCCCTCACTCTGAAGCCCAGCAGAACCCCGGCCTGTGCGGTGAGTAGTGGAGCGGCGCGCACGGGGTCATTTGGTTTACAGCCGTGAGCGGACACGCGCCCATCCACTCGCGCTCTGATTACCTCCCGAGGTGTGTTGGCCGACACACAGCAGCTCGCTTGTGATGTTCCAAACGAAGCGGGAGCCCTCGAGTAGAGCTCCCTCGATTGAAGCGCTGACTGACTGGTGTAGGCCTAAGAAACGGTACCAATCCCGGTCCGTAATTGTTCGCATGTGTGCTCCAATGCTGAATTCAGATGATGTGTAGACTCCTCCCGCGTTCTTGGCCCAGAGGGCTTTAAGCAGGGAGTGAGTGGCAAAGCCGCCATCAAGTATTCCTGCTACTCCAGAAATCTAGAACTTCGCGTCCTTCATCGTTGGCTAAACACCTTATCATCAACGACGTCTAAATCCTCACTGTTTTTCACCTCGCTAAAAAGGTCGTCTCTGAGGTGTTTCATATGTGGCTACTGGCTAAATTACGCCATTATTGTTGGTCAGTGAAAAATTTTCTTCATCGCGTACTCTCTCGCTGCTTTGGTTTTTGGCAAAGCTGAAGAATTGGACTACCATCTGCAGCGTAACTGAGCAACTGTCTCAGCTCCGCATCAAAACAAGCGCACGAGATAGCACGTCGGATGCCCTTTCAAAAGCACGTAAGCGGGTATGGGTCGGAAAACGATCTCTAGAGATTGTCAGATGTTTTCGTAGACAGGCCGCTCTTATTCCATTGTCGAAGCGGAACTTGTTCTCTTAACCTTATCGCAGTGTCAATGTGAGTAATATGCATGCGGAAGGTGTCAAAAGCGGCCTTAAATTGCGCATCGCAGGCGTTTTCTCCACAACGCACACTGACGTCAATAAAGTCTCCAGCAGATCGTGTTTTATGCTCCTCTTTGAGCTGCTGTAGCGGAGCTCAAATTGTCTACCATCCAAGCTTATGCGGCGCACCTTGCACTCCTGGGCCCTGCGCCGAGCACCCAGGAGTGCAAGGTGGGTCAGGCTGCCAAGTATCAGATACGTCTACAAGGGATAAATATAGCGGGCCGAATTCGCATCCACATCTGTGCATTAGGCTGGAAGCTAAGTCTTGCCGTTTTTAACACCTTATTCTGAATTCCGCAATAGCTTTTTCGCATAAAGTTGTATATCATTCGAAGGAGAATGATATCTCCTATCGGACAGTATGTTTCGCTTTTTCCTCTACAATTTTTGCCAGTTTGTAGGTCAACAGAGCGGAAAGTCAAAAAACGAAAAGTGACCTTTGCCGACAGCTTATTCTCATCGCTTACGTTTGCGTTTTTTTGCAGACGCTATGTTCAGGGCATTTATACCAACAGCTCCTAGTTTTTGATATTTTTTGACATCGTATTGGTGACCTAGAATTAGCAAAATCCAGAGTGACCAAAGAACAAAATGTACCGTCTGATATAGCGAAACATTCTCTTTCGAGCATATACAAATATAACACGTTTCAAAAATCGCTAAACAAAGAGCAGGAGCTCTTGGCAAAAATATTATGTTGTCACAAAAGTTCTGTCCGATTCCGGTAGGCGTTACTTTGTGATTGTTTTTTCTTTTTTTTTGAGAAAAGAAAGTAAAGTTATGTAATTAATAGTTTATGTTAATAATATTAATAATAATATATTAATAATATAATAATAATATAATAATATGTAATATAAATGTATATAATATATAATACATATATAAATATAATATAATATAATATAATATAATATAATATAATATAATAATATATTAATATAATAATGATAATAATATTAATATATTAATAATATTAATAGTTTATGTCTTCCTGGCACTACATTTTAATGCCCTGAAAACTAACAAATCAAAGCGAACAAAAACCCAACACATATTTTTGGTGAGTAAATCATTCTCTTTCGAACGGTTTATAACATTGTGAAGAAAACTCAAACGGAAGCAGAGGAGGGGCTACTGGCGATGGTAATTTTTTAGACTTTCCACTTTAATGACCTATAATTTGGCGGAAATTCAAATGGAAAAACATAAACATACATTCTATTAGGATAAATCACCATCATCTTTTAAATGATATATAGCGTTATGCAAAAAAAAACTTACAGCGAAATTCAGACTTAGATGTGGAAAAACGGCAGGGCTTAGCTTCCAGCCTAATAATTTTGCGAGCAAAAGTAGAATGCAGACCACATCACGCAGCGGCGTCTTTTGACGCCGAACTTTGTTCTGCATTTCTTTTAGCAGTTCCACGTCCTTCGCGTTGTGCTCTGCTGCATCCGCCCTTCCTGTTGGAGTATCTCAGATGCTTCACTGTGAAGTGAACTGGTCTAATTTTCGAATGTGTGTTTTCTTCACTTTCTTTGCCTTCATATTTATGGCGGAAAGAGTCTTTAACAATCCTCCCGAAACTGAAGAGAGTGCTAGGGAACGAGAGCACGTTAAACGGTAGCCCACCTTTTTTGGGTTTCTGGCTTTAACGGGTCTTGTAGGAGAAAGGAAGTTTACCAATGTTGTGCTATTTAGACCGACTGTTTATAACCTTAAGAGTAGAGTTTACAAACTGGACGTACATAGTGGCGTAAGTGGCTATTTTCAAGCATGCCTCCTAGCAATATTCCCGTGGTAGTAGCCGTTTTGTAATGCATTCTTTGTCGCGCCTAAAAATCGAAATGCTCGGTGCGTCTGCAGTGCGAGAATTTCGAGAAATCCATGTAAACCACTTCGAAGTTTGCAAGTGCGCCAACTCTCCATTTCTGTCCAAGGTTCGATTGTGCTTCCGGCCCAGATTGTCTGTCTTCATTTTAAATGATTCCTGGAATTCTCTTCGATAGCTCGTGCTTGTATATCCGACCGCAGCTGAGCACTTCCCTTTTTTTGTTGCACAGACCGATAGTTGAAGCGCTTCCATTCAGCGTGTTGATGCGCTTCAGCTTTCGACTGGGGATGTGAGCATCCAGGGAACCATCATGCCATTGTAGACCGTCCTCTCTGATCTGAAATGGGAAGACCCTGTGACCGCACACAGCAGAGGCTGCTCATAAAAATCATAGCGTGGAGTCGGCAACGCCCAAAGTGTGGGGGAGGGTTTCTCGGACACGGCATGGCGCCCCACCCCGGCCGCCCTCCGAGCCGGCTCTAGGGATCTGTCATATTTCTCACGCTCCGAACAATCTTCGCGAGGCGTTTGACAGGCCAGAACTTCGCCCCCGTTGTTCCCTCGCTCAGCGCTAAGCTGTTTGCTTTGCTTGAAAACCTGTTGAACTTCTTCCCAGGTCCTTGTAGGCGGGCTATTTCTAGCTCTTCATTTTCCGAGATCTAAAGCGTGTCTAAGAACGCCATCGCAGACGAGCACGATCAGTCAAAGATGAAGTGTTTTCTTCATAATGGTATGGAGTGAAACAACTAGCCACACAAAGGATTTGATGCTTGTTCGAACGCACTTCAGTTATGCACATATTGACTTCTGGATGCTTGGCGTGAATGAGCAAACTGCCCAGAAGTCAACTATGCACAAAAAACTAGCGCTGAGTGCGAACCACGTATGTACCTCCGAGACACCGCCTGTACCCCATCACTCTGCTAGAGATAAGAACTGCAGCAGTAGCTACATGACATTTCTATCGCATGGCATTAGCTATTCCTGGGTGGGTGAGGGAGAGGAAAGTTGGAAGGGTGAACGAGGCAGTGCAGTGCGAAGTTATATGATCTGGCACAAATTCTTCTTTTTGTCCATAAATGTCTTTCCCTTGGGTAGCACTTAGCGACACTTGTCTCGAAGACGCACCGCGGGTATGCTGGAACAGGTAGCAGGGGTGCGGGAGCACGCCGTCGCTCCTACAGTAATGCCGACAACGAATGTGTCCTGCATGTGTGACTAAGCCGGTGCCTGATTGGCTGACGCGGTTACGGTAGAAGCAACGGCACGTTCCTCTACCCCGCGCTGCGTTTTCGCGACAAGCACCTACAAGCTGTGAGAAAGATGCAAATCCGCGATCCTTCTCGCTGTGATGTGACGTGGGATTTAGTATTCAAGTTCCGCTGGACCTCTTACTTGCATCGCTGGACGAAGCCTTATCGCGAGGGCTGATTGCAAATGTGCTTCTTGCCTTGTACGAGACACTGTTTTGTCACGGCTTTCTATTCACTAGCTGAAGAACTCTAATGCTGTATCTACCTACAATATTCTAGAACCCAATGAACATGCCACTCCTCCCATTTTGATTTCTGTGAAGTTTGAGCAGACTTAGGCATGCCACTGCAGTTTACTCATGTTCACTCATGTTCGTTGAGTCCGTCATACATAGATAGCCGTCAGATTTTTCGAAAAGAATTTTGTCGTTACCACTTGTTTTTTCTTTGGACGGACCTTCTCTTAGCGTCGTTGTCAGCACACTAGACGTTGGACCCGATACCGATTCGCACAATTCGAAACCGTCATCTTTTTCAAGCCCCAGTTGGAAGCACTAAGCAAGTAAAGGCACCCCTGAAAAGTGCCAGATCTTGGGATGGTTCAGATAAGAGTAAATTTAACAAAAGGGATTTTCTTATGATCCATATAACTGATTTATCTTTAGATCTCAAATCGGATATCAGAATCGGTCAGGGCATTAGAGTTTTGACCAAAATCAGTTGTCTAAATTATCCGGAAATTCGACCTGATGAAATCACTCCTATCTGAATCGCTTCAAGGTCCAGACTTTTTAAAAATACCCATTGCTCGCACAAGCTGGTTAACCAGAGGTTGAAAACAATGACGGATCTGAACTACCCGAAGCGTCGGATCCAATGTCTACAGCACATCAAGAGGAAGAAACTTTCGAAAAATGGCAATTTTCGCGACATTTGTCACATATACTATTATGCAAGGGTTCCTCGGACATTAACCTGCCACAAGAGTTATCCAGAAGATGCAAAGACAGAACAGTTTGCGATGTTCCGGACGTCGAGTGACATAATGAAAGGAGAGTCGTTCACTGCGAGGATGTCATGGGGCTGTCCAAAGCGGACTGCACAGCAAACGAATAGCAGAATAAAAACGTTTGCTACAGCACTAAACAAATAACATAAAGAACACAAAGATCACCTGGGAATGATTGAATTGTGCGGAAGAAGTCCCGAGGAATGGGGGTTTTATCAGCAAGAAAAGAGGGAGGGAAAGAGTTGATTCTGCACAGTAGTAACTCTAGGTATTGTTCCATAGCTGAGCCCAAACAGCAGTGTCGAGTTGCTTTGCTTGAACTTGAAGCTCCATTTGCGTACTGCGCTCGAAACCAATAGAGCTTAGACAGCACAAGGTGCTCATATTTCGTCCGATTTTGTTGAAATTCTGTCGCGATATGAGAAAACGCCCGTATTCACAAACACATAGTCGCGACTGCCGGACCTAAGTTTTTGTGCTGTGCATATTAGCACGTGGTCGTTCACCTGGCTATCAATGGGCTGCAGTCGAAATCAGCTGCTGTGCAGCCTTTGGCAAGCGATTCCCTTCCAGAAGATGAAGTGTTTCACTATCTCATGTTCTTCTACGATTGCAAGCCAAGGCAACAGCGGTATGGGAAACATGATAGGCTAATCCTTCAATGCGAGCTCTATGGCTGCTTTTCCGTTTTGCATTGACTCATAAACTCTCAAGCCCGGGGCGAAAATGTGATTTAGAAAAGTACATTTGAACAGTAGGTTGAAATTGCTTTAGAAATTGAAATTGCTTCTCTCGGACGGCTAAAGGCTTTTTGTAGGCTCGAAGATAGGGTCGAGCTTTTAGGACAAGTGCGCCTTCAACCTCTTGCATGTTTTTGCAAATGTCTTAGTGAAGATTAACTGCAAGGAGAAGCACACTTGGAGAAGCACACGGCTTCTCCGAAGTGCATAGCTTGCGCGACGGGCACATGCGGCACCATCTGCATAACTTCGGTTCGTTTGCGGGCGCAGGGTCGACCATCACACCATGGAGGTCGAGTTGATGTCATGCGGTTAAAGAAGACTTACATCAGCTAGCAATTATAATTCAATAAATAAATTAGGTGTTATCGAGACTATAAGAAATGTCTCGTTCCGAATGCGTCTGTTACAGCGAATCTAAAGCGCTACTATTCATTATTTCGGTTTGAGATCAAGAGGCAGGTACACTAAGATGGAGGCTATCGAGTGCAGCGTGCTCCAAAAATGCTAGCACGAATTTCCTCTACGATAAAGATGTTGCGGACGAGAACTGAGAGTCAACTTGACATCATTACATACACTACGAAGGGCTGTTACGAGATATCATGTCGCGTTCTGAAAAGCTCTTCTCCATCTCAAATAGAGGCGTTCAGACGCGGTGCGATGCAGGATGCTATGACGCATGTACATAGCGCTGTTTCCTACATTGAACTTAAAATCCTGCTCCTCTACACATCAATTAAGTTTAAGAAGCATCTCTCGGAGCAAAGTTCGCCCTTGGCTATATAACGTGCTGATTTTCTCATTCATTAACTTTTGTCACTACCTCTTAACGTTCGTTTGTACATAGCTTACATTTCAACCGCTTCCTTTCAAAGTTCTGTGGTGATAGAATGACATTCGGACTAGTATTCTTTTTCTGACGTGCTTAAAAGTAAAAGGAACGTGAAATAGAATAGATTTTAGGTTTTCAGAGCACTTGCTAGGGTGTTTCGAGCTCTCAGTCCTGCAAATTTTGTTTAAACCAAGGATTGGGGCATACATGTATGTACAAAGTATGTCTTTCTCGTGCACCATGTAGTCCGTCATTGCAAGTGGAGGTGCAAGAGAACGACGTTGAACAGCGAGCTATCCCGGATTGTGTGCCACCATTTCGTATTGTTGATCACGTCCTCGGTGCCAACGCCAGTTGGGTGGAAAACCTTTCCTTGTTTTTTCCAGACGAATTCCTTTGCGTATATTTTCCTTTGAAATTCGACGCTAACCGGCGTACTCTGCTGCTCCGTTTGGATTCTGGCTGTCCCAAAACTTTAAACCTTATTACATTACAGCCCTTATTGCGTCCACAAACACAATTTTCACAACTCACAACTATTTGTGCAGTTCAATCAATAGAAAGTGTACAGGAAAACCGTATTGTTCAATAAATTCGTCTTTGAGGTTACTAGGTTACTTACCAATTCATTTATCACACAGGATTACTCGTAGGATATGCAGCACAGTAGCAAGCCATCCGCCAAACAGAACAGCTATTCCACAGAAATCATAAAATGCAGTAGGATCTACTGTGTACTAGAGCAAATGCGGTCTTTCTAACTTTCTTAGATTTGAGGCCGCATTTCTTGTTATGATGCCTGTTTCCTGCACATGATCCTGCCACGAAAACTTCTTTCAGTTGCCGCTTTGCTCAAAGGATGGCATGCCATTTTGCATACAACTTCTGTACCTCCTAAATTTCCGTCAATGTCTTTCTCAGTTCAGTACGAATGTGCTTAGGCGGCTTTCATACTCTGGGCCACTCATTCTCTCAACTCTAGTAGAGCCACGGATGTGCTTGCTGTTAGTCGGCCTTTGTTCTCAACCTTTCATACTGTCCTGGACCTTACATAGTGGCGACCATCTTTTTGGTCACACTTTTTTGTGTGGTCCATGTCTTCTTTCTCGAACTCCAGCGGACACTACAACTCTCCCGGGAAGGGTTTTCAAAGAGATTAGTTTAAAAATTGTAGGACAGCCTTTTCATGCGACATTTTCCGCCACTCGGAAGAAGACAAATACAGGGTTTCCTACGGCGACTTTTCAACGAAATGTTGTCTTGTCCTGAATCTACACTATGCAAACGTTCTGAGCAGTACGCGAACACCCAAGCGAGTGAGTTGGGAAATTGATTGAGCTTGTTAGAACGCAGCTCGGGCTCCGCTGAGTGGCAAAAAACGAGGACTAGAAGTGATGGGGCAGCTTCTGTCGCAGTGGTCAGGAAGGAGTTTAGTCGCATGGGGCTATCTTTAGAACACCTTACAGAGATGTATCATAGAAGAATATAAAGTTGTGCTGTGTCGGCACATCCCTAATTAATCTCCAACTTCTCTCTTCTTGGAACCCCTGCATGGTAAGTGTCAGCTGTTAGTACTGTGCTAAACACGAAGCTATAGGTGGACTTTATTTCGCCCTAACGTTTCGACTGAACCGTCGTCATCAGAGGCCTAAAGGTGGCGCAAGGCTTCTGACGTGCAACCTACGCGACCAAACGCCATAATCACTCTAGCGGTACCGACTCATGAATCCGTCACAGCTGGGGCGCAGTTGCCCTGTCGTCAGTATGCCAGCAAGGCGATTGAATCGTACTGTACAGTCACCGTGTCAGGAATCACTCCATGACGTGCACACCGCCTACTGGTCGTTCTAGAGGTCACAATGAGGAACAAAGGGAAGAAATTCACCTGGGATGGGCAGGCACTCATTCCGGTTGTTCATTGCTGGGTGCTTGGCAAGAATCCAGAATGCCTCTAATGCTTTACTTGCAGACACTTCCTCTTCAATGGCTAGAATTGTGCATTTGACGCCGTATTCGTTACCGTCATGCGCATGCAATCTATGCCTACCAAGAGGACTGCTTAAAGAGCCACGTGTTTTACTAGCTAGGTGTTCTTCTACGCGCATTGCTAGCGACCTACCCGTTTCTCAAATGTGCCTAGTGTTACAGTCCATGCGCTCAATTTCGTAGATTACTTCTGCTCTCGAGCAGTTTCCTACACTACCGTTCGGACATGTGCAGGGTGCGTAAAAAGCATTGACGCACTAAATGACGGTTGTGGAAGTAGTATTGCGCAGTAAGCTTTAAAGTATTCGCTTGAGAAATATGGACAATGATCTTGCAAACACGATAGAATAACTCGTAATTGACATTGGCTCCTTTACTGTGAATACAGGAGCGAAAACGACGGAAAAATTCATGAGCACGCGCCGCAAGCACTTGCTTGCATTTCGTCCCGTGCTTTGAACAGGATAGCCTTCTGCGATCACTTCTGTCGAAAGTAGCACAGACCTCATTCTTCAAAATCGCCCAAAAAGAGCAATCCAGCGGATTCATGTTCAGGCTGTGCTCGTCTGAGAAGCTGTCTACACCTGCGCGCGTTATCTGATTGCCGTTATCGGACAGAGATTGATAATTTTGGATTCGAACGTTATCGTGCTTGAACATATTGTAATCATCATCTGTTATGACAGAGTCGTGGCTGACGTTTGGGTTGCTGACCTCTTTCCTCACCAACCGTTTCGAACAGCGCCTAACCCTCTTGTTAAGGAAGTATTAAGCTCTTTGGGTAACAGACAAAAGAAGGGCCACCGTAACGATGACGATCATGTTTCTTCAGTTTTTTTTTCGTGAGTGTTTTTTGAGCACAATACAGGCAACAAAAATAACACACAAAAACCTAGAGAGGTAGAAAGAGAAAGCTGGAGCTGAAACAAAAAGTAGGTGCGTCAATACTTTTTACGCACCCTGTAATGCTGTTCTCCGAAACGCATTGCTTGTCGTAAAGTCTATTACGGACCAGCTGCCGTCTGATGTTATCATTACGAGTGCTTACTATGATAACATCACTTTACAGCTGTGCTCTTACAATAGCCTTTTGCAATGCAGCTGAGACGTTGTCGGAGATGGACCACAAACGGCATGATATTTAGACGAGGTCTTTCTCTCCGGTTAGTCTGAAATCCTGACGATGAGAAACAGTGTAGCCATTTGAAATGGCAATATCCGAGGCTAGTTGGAAAGATTCTTTACGCTCTTACGACCTGAGCACATTCGTGGTGCCGTTCAGAACATGTTTCCAACAACAGCTCCCTTAAAGGTACATAGCAGATCTCGCATGAATCAAAATGTTTTTTGAGCTCGGTTTACGGTACCACTTCACACTAACCAGTCCACTGGACACAGATTTGTGCGTTCAGATAAGCGAGCAAACCGTTCTTTAGGACCTCCCGGGTAAGCCTAATGTCCTACGATTGTTGGTTCAACAATCCAAAACACTCATCCATTTCGGACTGGGTTGAAGCTGTACCACAACAATCATCTATGTATCTGCCGTACAATAGGGGGCAGCGTTCGAGCACAGGCCATTCGATTCTGCTCATAAAGCAGATCGCAAGCACTGGTGCTAATCGTTGACCCATGGCCAACCCTCTGAGTTGGTAAAAGTATGGGCCTGGCCATTTTAAAATGTTACAATTCAAACATTCCCCTACTAGAGTCATGATGTGAAGTTTCTGAAGTCCAAAGGTGATAATTTCCCCGATATGCCCAACCCAATAACGGGGATAGTGCTTGCAGGGCTTGATCGTTTTGGACATTTGTGTAAAGTGATGTTACATCGAATGAATCTACTACACAACTCTCTCCGAGAGTAGAGTTGTGCAGATGTTCAAGGAATCTGTTTGTGTTAGTCTGGCTGAGGGTACTTTGGTCTGCAACTGGTTTGCAGTGGCGTTAAGGAGCCAGTGTAGGATGAAGATGGTGTGTTCACTGCTCCCAGCACTTCCTACAGTCCTTTGTCTCAGACAACGAAGGTGGCGGACGTAGCAGCTCGAAAAGTTCGAATCGTAGCTATACGCGAAGTTCCTTCTGAGGTCTACATCCAGTTGCCACATTTGTTATCTCTGTGGTCCTGTGCGTCAGTGTCGCGCGTCACTTTGACCGAAATTCAGGAATCATCATCATCATTACCATCATCATTTACCATATATAATCGAAAGAGGCATGAGTCACTGTCCGACGACATGTTTGCACTCTTATGTGAAGCCAGCATGCACTCCTATGTGAAGCCGGTCGCGCACGCTGCGATGAGGCCCGCCGCGTCCGCTGCGTCGGCTGCGTCGGCTGCGTCCGCTACGTCCGCTACGTCGCTGCGTCTGCCGCATCCGCTGCGTTCGCTGCGTCGGCTGCGCTGAAGCTTGCCACGTCCGCCGCGCTCAAGCCAGCCGCGCTCGCCGCGTCCGCCGCGATAAGTCCGCCGCGTCCGCTGCGTCTGCCGCGATAAGTCCGCCGCGTCCGCTGCGCCCGCCGCGCTAAAGCCCCTTTCATACTCGTGGCGGCGGCGGCGGCGGCGGCGGCCCAATGGTTTAGCATAGGAAGGCGGCGGCGATGACGTGCCCGAGCGGCGGCCACGGCGGTGGAGGGGTTTTCATACTGGCAGCGGCGACGTCGCCGCGGCCACGCCCCGCCACGCCCCTGGCGGCGCCGCCGCCGGGGCCGCTGCCCGAGATGGCTGAGGCCATTTCGGGCGGCGGCCACGAGGGGCAGCGAGAGCGGCGGCACAGACGAGACCGCTGCGCGTACGCGCGCGCCAAACGCAATTAGCGCTGGCGGCGGCCCCCGCCACCCCTAGGCGGCGAGAACGGACACCGCCCCTCCACCTGCCGCTGAAGCGGCGGCCGCCGTCGCCGCCGCCCCTCGGACGAGTATGAAAGGGGCTTAAGTCCGCCGCGTCCGCTGCGCCCACCGCTTCCGAGGATGTTTACTGCTGACGGCGCATGAACTGTCGATGGTGGCATGTTGATCCCATCTAATGTGTTTATGAGCAGACTGCCAAAGGGATGCAAAGCAGAGAACATTGTGCGATTGCTCTCGGTACGGGTTCATTGACCTTCACCCTCCATTTTCACTTCATTTTTGCATCCGTCCCTTCTCCATTTTCGTCTGTATTTCTGTATTTTCACACTGCAGCTGACCTTTTCCTCACCCATTTTCATTTCTGTTTCAATCTATGCACATGCTATGGACTACGTTCCTAGCGTGACCCGCCACACCCGAAGCCGGCGAGCCTGGCGTGGCACACGTCTAGCGTACGGCGACGGCGAAGCCGGCGACGGACGCTGTCTGAGGAAGCATCTCAAACTATGTTTGGACTACGTTCCTAGCGTGGCCGGCCATACTCGAAGCCGGCAAGCCTGGCGTGGCCTGCACGTCCAGCGTACGGCGCCGGCGAAGCCGGCGAGAGTCCCTGGCTGAAGAAGCATCCCAAACTATGTTTGGGCTACGTTCCTAGCGTGGCCCGCCACACCCGAAGCCGGCGAAGCCGGCAAGCCTGGCGTGGCCCGCACGTCCAGCGTACGGCGAAGCCGGCGACGGACGCTGGCTGAGAAATCAGCCCCAGCTACTTTTGGACTACGTTCCTAGCGTGGCCCGTCACACCCGAAGCCGGCGAAGCCGGCAAGCCTGGCGTGGCCCGCACATCCAGCGTACGGCTCCCACAACTCCGGAGATCGAAAGCAGGTTTCGCCCAAACGTCGTCTAGAGGGCTAATTGAGGTGCTGATCGCAAATCTAGTAAACGTTTTCGCGTGACCGCGTGATTCCACATTTTCATGAGTGATCAAGTTTATCAGTTTGAGTACATAGAATCGCTTTCTTCACCTACGTATGTGATCAGACTTGCTTTCCAGTCTTCGACTTTGAGATGGAAAGTAGTGTACGAAAAATGGATAATTTAGAAAAAGAAATCACATGGCAGCAGCCTAAATAATTTCCTAAGGCGAGGAAAGGACGAATGACAACCCCATCCTTACTCACGAACACACACTATGAAATATCGTAAGCGGCCAAATTGTCGAAATTGGATACCATATTCGTGCTCAGCATCCAAAATAACAGTACAGGCGATGTTTGGGTGAAAAAAATCGACCTCCACTCCACTTTTGGAGTCACAATAGTACAACGCGGCCGGTTATTCTGAACCTTTTCTCGCACATATTCACCGTCGCCTATTGTGGTCGACGGTAACACCGAACGCGTTTGCCAGCTTCGTGATCAGAACCTCAGTCAACCCTCAGGACAATATTTGTACGAAATTTTATTATCTGCTTACGAAGTCATGGGGATTAATATAAGTACCTACGTTTGCAAAGCTCCCCCCCCCCTGTCAGTGCAGGAGAGTGGCCGAGGAAGAATAGGCTGCAAGAAGACCAATAGAATAAGTTAATCATATATGTAAATTTTAATACTCAAACAGTTTTAAATTCAATGTCTAGACAACGAAGTAGAATTAGAAATAATCTGGGGTACATATGGACTCTAAATCACTCTGTACTATAACAAACACAAGTGGAAAACAAGCAACAACTAAAACAAGTAATAACTAAAACAATGGTAACAACAACACTAAACATGTCTTGTTTCGCCTCTGCCTTTATACAAAACATGTTTATAATTAGTCGCCCCGAGGCTCGTCAGTGAAGAAGGTGACTAATTAATTTAGTTGTTAGTACTGTTTGGTGTTATATGCAAATGCTACGAATACTACGGAGTACAATACTACGGAGTGGGTCAAAAATGATGCATTTTATAAGAGATGCTAAAATTAGTAAAATTTACAAGAGAAACGTTCTCTATAGGAACCCGAAGACTGATCAGCACATCCCAGAGATGGACTGAAGCAACACATTTCGATCATGTTCGTAAATATGGTTAAAATGAGAATATGTTCTACATTTACCAAAACGCACAGCAATCCGTAAACAACTCTCTTAGATTCGAACCTGGACCTCTCCCCGCTATCCACGCCCCGACTGCAGTGAATGATTCATTTCACCTAATAAGTTGTCAGATTTCTAACATCTAACTATAATTAAACCTCTATAGCATCTGCATGTTAATTTCTTAGTGTTTCAAGGCCATTCAAGGCGTCACTTTCGCCTTATCAGCCAGCACTGAAGTGCTAGCTTTTTGTAATTTTTGACCTACCCAGATGCCCGCGGGACATTTGAAGACCACTACGGTGCTTCTTAGACACACCCTTATAACAAGCAATAGGTCATTTTGGAAATCTCCACGGGAAGTTCATTGACTTCTCTTGTCAGATTACGTACACACAATTCGGCGCACTTTGAGCTACGCGCGAAACTCAAACATCGTTTTTTATCATAAGGTCAGACTCCCCTGGTTTTCGAAGAAGAGTGCCACTAACTTGTTAAGAGATTGATAAAGAATATTAGAATATTCGACTATTCGAATATTCGATATTCGAAGCCTTCGAATATTCGAATAAACGAATATTCGAATATTGGCCACTTTCGAATATTCGAATAAACGAATAATTCGAATATTGGACTTTCTCGAATATTCGAATAATCGAATAATTCGAATATTGGACTTTCTCGAATATTCGAATAATCGAATAATTCGAATATTGGACTTTCTCGAATATTCGAATAATCGAATAATTCGAATATTGGACTTTTTTCGAATAGTCGAATATTCGAATATTCGAAATTCCAATTTATTCGAAATTCGACTATTCGAAATTCGAAAAGGACAAAGGTATATGCGGTATGCGTAGAACACGCATGAAGCATTAGACACAGCTCATTAAATTCCAAGTAGGACAACGAATACCACTAATGATTTTTTACTTCGCAGTCTTTGGTTGTAATATTAACATTATACGTTTTTGTTCTTAAAGAAGATAAGTCCCCTAGCTGTAGCGTGTCTATGCTTATGGTGCGTACTGTATTTCTGCCCTTGGCGAATGTAACCTATTTGTTTTACGATGAAGGGTGAATCAGGAGTGTAATTATCGTCTGTCAAATTGGAAGACTGAGCAGGCAGATTAGCATTTAAGGCATGTCGCAGGCCATGTACGGGCAGGGACTAAGGCACGGCGACATTCATCCTCCATCCCCTCATCCATCTTTGTCTCCTACATGGAGGCCAAATGTCATTGGCGCGACTTTCTTCTGGAGGCTTTTCTTCGCCTCGCTCTCTAACAGCAGCAGGGTATTCACGACTGTCTTCGTCTCCCATGGCGGCATCCACATTGTCTGAACGTTCTTCACTCGCATAGTCATTCCCCGCATTGCTTCCTTGTTAAGGCCATTCCAGTTGTTCTTTTAAACTCCAGAACTTGTCCTTGTATCCCAAGGTTTATGGTGGAGGCTGTTAGTCCACATCTGCTTTCATTTTCTACTTACTAAATTTTTTGCGTTTCTCTGCTATCCTTTCCCATCTTAAGCCTTAACTGCCACCATTTTCATTTTAACGCAGGTGCCTAGGTGAAACTCGGATTGTTCTTTGCCAATTCTTGGTGTCTTCGTGCGCACGTTCTGCTAAACAAACTCAAACAAATATTCCGTGATGCTTTCTTCGGCTGTACTTGATTGGTTTGGCGACAAAAATCCAGCCAACTTTTACCGTTCTTTTAGGCTTGACATTCAAGCTCTTTTATATTAGTGGAAGCAGTTTGTCCCAACTAGAACTAGCCAATTGTTAACCAAAAGTTGAAGAGAAGATTGAAGTGAACGACCGCCGCCTACCATCTAGCGGCATGTCGTTCCCTGCAGCTAAACGTACATGCACTGAATGTGCCACGAAAGGACACAGATGTCATACTGCGAGTATTTGGCGCGGTGGAAATGCATTCACATGTTATCTCGTTTGGTTCTGAATGCTATATAGTGAAATACTTATTCAGTTTGGCCTGCATTTCGCGGCTGCCCCGCTGAGCAGCCGCCTTCTTAGAGTTGTGGTGCTCCGTATTCCGTCATTATTGAGAGAGTTACGTTTTCTGGTCCTCATTCAACTGCAAGTCCAGGTTGGTTCTCTATCGGCTAGGAGGCGTCTCGGTGTGGTGTTTCAGCTCATCTGATCCGTTGTATTTCTCTCCATCAGCCGTATCAAATCGATTGCACGTTTTTTGAGCGACTGCACTTCTCCACGGTGGACCCTTCTGGCTGTGTGCCAAGAACTGAGGAGCAGCCCTCCGCTCTTGCTGCTCCTCTAGCTCTGGGTGGGAGGACATTCTTTAATTAAAATTGCCATCCGTATCGCGGTCGTCAGATGCGTCGTGCAACGAACTTTCACGGTGCATTAGCATTTCGATTCCACTCTCTGTTCGAGCTCCGCTTCAGCCACGCGGATTCGCTCACTTCGGCGGGGATCCTTCGGCTTCATGCGTGTATGCAGCCTTCAAGACTGTGGTAAATTAAATTTGTGCAACACTTTAATGGACATTCGAACGGCTTTCCAATTTCGCGCCAGGAGATAGATAGTATCGTTCCGTTCGTCTGACACTTAGATGCGCTTCCTTCCTACGAACACAACGGCTCGGAGCGGACTCAGACACAAACACGTGCGCGCGTCGCCGGACGTCTGCCTTCGTCATTTGCACATTGATTTTCAGACGCGCTGGAGAACACCCCGCACTTCAGCAAGTTGTGCTCGGCTTGAGTCCCTTGCGGGCTCGCGGCCAAGAAGACATCGCGTTACGTGACTCAAGCACGCACACTGCCCCTCTCTGTCTCTGAACTGCTGGAGAAGTTTTCAAGGCCTCTCCAAGGCTCCTTAAGGACATATCAGTTATATCGGGGTACTCCTTTCAATCTTTACTGACTTTTGCTCTGGTCGAGGCTCCATAACTGTGTTGTCTAAGACTCGCGGAGAGTTCTTCAGCATGTCTCGTCTTTCGCTTCCACCCTGCATTTGATCTATATTTATTTATTTATTTATTTATTTATATGCAGCATTTTGACTCTGTTCACCTTATGCTTCTCCCGTGGTGGCATTCGACGCCGTGAATCCAGTTATATCTCCTGTGTGCTATCACAGACATGTATATTTGATACTGGGATACGTTCCACCTCCATGTTCCTCCAGTCCTCTTCTGCCTGACGTCATTGCAAGTTGGTACAATTTTTAATAAAAGGAACGTTTAGTTCCTTTCCTCATACCTTGCTTCCTTAGACGTTTCAGCTGAAGCTGTAGGATCGAAACCAGTCTACAGCATTTCCTTGAATACCAAAAATTTATAACTCTGTTAAAAGCTTTAGATGGCAGACATTGTCAAAGGTTTTGAAGAGATTGTTGTATTGGGTTTTTCTAGATTAATGTCGTTTTTTTCTCGTAGATGGCGTGAACTGTATATTTTTGTACGTAGTAGTGACTGCGTGGCTCACACTACTTTAACATGTCATGTACTGCTTTAAATGTTAGACTCTAGACAATCTTCTTTCAAAAACTGAGCGTCATTAGTAAAATCAAGTTGGCACAAAATTCAAGTTGAAAATGGACAGTCGAAGAGAGAGATTGTATTGTTTTATTTCCGAAAGGGAAAAATGCGGTGCAAGCTCGGAAGAACTATGGTGAGGACTGCCTTGCTGGACGCGTTGGTTCTCGCTTTCGCTCTGGAAATTTCAATGTGCCAGATGCATCACGTACGGGTCGTACAATCACTTCCGATGACGAGGAAGAAAAAGGCGTCAATCGAAGCTAATTGGCGTATGACAACTCGAGAGATGGCGGGGAGCTGGACATATCGAATTCAACCGTTTGCCTGCACTTACAACAGCATGGTGACATAGACGAGTTGGATGTTGGGTTCCTCACGAGTTAAAAGAAATCCACCTCACCGAACGTACTGACATCTGCGAGGGTGTAGTGTACTTTGAGCTGCTTCCAAATAACCAACCATTGCTTCGAAGGTGCAGTGTCGCCAACCCGAGGTTGAAAGAAGAATTCAAGAAAAAGCGCCTCGAACTGGCCTAGCGTTAAGACGTGATGTCCCATCATGATCACACCAGACCCCACACCTTTTTGATAACCTGTCGAAAATTAACACGGCTCAATTGGGAACGAACGTAGAATTTTTCAACTTACCGTGTGATGGCGAAAGATCATCCAACAGAATGATCAGTCAACCTGCACTCCACTCCACAGACTCAATGGCGTGGAGTTAAAGTAGGTTTCTGACGTTAGGGACTGAGACTTCCTTATACCGAGCGAGTTAAGATTCGGCATGCTATACACTACAAACTACTTGTAAAAAAAGGCCAACTTCCGCACTTACAATTTATTCCAGGTACTAAAAACAATTGATACCGGTGCTGTCCTGCGTGCCTATAAGGGAGGGCTACGTATGACCCTTTATGGAGTTTGGTGCTTCGATTTTTATCCCTTGTCAAAAGAGGAACATCGACATTCTCGAAAGCGTTCAGAATAACTGCAGACGTAAGTTGTTCATGAGGGAATACAAAATGGGTTACGAAGGCATCCCTAACGGTCCCACGCGAGCTAAGCTGCTCGCAATCCCGAGTTTAAGCAGAAGAAGAGAAATGGCAGATCTAGTCATGTCCTTCAGAATTCTCCATAGGAAACTATCTCTTGATTCTATGCGTTCTTTTTTAGTACCGCCCACGATTAGTAGAGCAGGTAGACTTATGTTTAGATCATATGCCGCGGTTGCAAGGTCGAAAGTTAGTTCTAAATTGATCACTTACAGACATCATAGGGACCTAAACCTTTCCATCGGTGACGATAAAGGTTTTTTATATGTCGGTCTTTCACGTCAAGCGTCTGCTCATTCCAAATTCGCAGTTGCATGTTTTTGATTGCTTGGATTCGTTTTATTATTTCGTGATTCGAGTTGTATTCGCTTGTTTATATCCCATTCTATTCGCGTAATGCTCTGCTTAATATAAATCAATTCACTTCGAAAAATATGAAAAAGCGACATTAATTATCGAGTACAACCCAATATAATGAGGTATACCGCTGGAACTTTCTTCAGAAGCGGTTTGACTGACACAATGAGTAACGTGCTACAATTGCGCTGGTTTCTTCCGTATCTGTTTTATGTAGGCTTCTTAAGACTTCTTTCGTTGCAACAACCACCCTGGAGACATTCCGTAGAGGGAGACATCGACAATGAGACCAGATGTACGGTGTGCCTGTGCCTTTATCTCCTTAGTTTCGTGAATGCATTGTCTACTGAGAGCCTGCGTTCTGCTGACAGTCTTGGGCGACAGACCTCTATTATACAAGACAGCATTCAGCCAATTTCTGGCACGGGGAAAGCGCCCGGAACTCGAAGGTGGACCCCTGGTCGGGGAGGGGGGGGGGGGGGCTGTAGTTTGTATTGGACTAATCCTAATTATGGTTTCTTTGTTGCAGTGTCTCCAACGCTCACAGGAGGACCTGCCACTCAGGTTTTCACTGCAGTTCATTGTGCAAACTGCGTGCCCTTTCAGAATGTATAGTGGTATTCGGTACCCCGAGATCTAGCTGACCAGCACCCAACTCCATGTTTTCTTCCCTAGCCTAGAGGAAGGCAAGCTTTATGAGCATGGGCTTTAACCTCTCGCGGCTCATCTTGACGTCCTTGACGTCCTTCGCTTCCGTCTCCTTTCAAGTGCCGTTCTCGTTTTCACCCGTGTCTCGCGTATGTTCTGTCCTCCGTGAGGATTTCCTGTGCTTCTTCTGAAGAGCCGTCTGTTCCAGTGTCACGTTCCTATTCATCTGGTGGCGCGAGGTGGCGAGCACACCTCCTTCCTCTTCCACCTCCTCCTCACCTGTTCTTACGAGACATGGTCGTCCGAGGCGAGCAGGGTAAGTCTTCATGTTCTTCTGATTTTTCCTTTTTACCTTTGTTTCTATGCGAACGGTGGTCAATCCTTACAGCTTCAGTTTCATTATGAGCCACTTTGTAGCATAAAACAGTTTTCGGTTGTAGTTTCGCTTCGATGTATAAATCCTGTGATTTTACTGCGGACTATTGCAATAAAACCACGGAATAAAGCGATTTTTATTACATCATCTTTAGCTTCGTTTTCGTTTTTGGACAATTATTGAGCTAGTCGTTTTTTATTTACGATTTTTCTTCAAAAAAATAGCTTCCGAATTAAACGCATACAGATCGAATGTGAGAGTATGATACATAAATCCACTTCATTATAAGATAACTCACCAGAAGGGGCTTCAGAAGAGGGATAATCAGGCAGATCAAACGACGAAGTTATAGCAAAAAATCAGTTTCTTGCGACTATTCAATATGGTGTAATTGCGGTTCAAATTGATTGCCGTGCGGTAGGACAGGCGTAAAGCCGTAAGCCAGCAAACATAGGTGGCCTTTACGTGAGCCCTTCTCTACCGCGACCTTGCTGCATGTTTAGCGAAGCAAGAACAGCAACAGCAACGCCAGTGCTGTATCTCATGAATGACAGGCCGTGCCCGAATGTTTGGACCAATGGGGTGGCGCTCTTCTTGGCGTAATCTCCTTATGTGCACCGACCGCCGCCCGTCATAGCGAGCGGATTCCGCGGCTCATCTGTTGTTCGGTGACATCATCACATAAGGGTTGTAAAGACACAGCAAAATAGAGCCAGTGAGGAACTGGGAGCAGGTTGTGAAATTCTTGGTCAAATTTAACACAGAGACGCTGAGCCTTAGTGCTTGAAGTGGACCTGGAGGTATTATTCCGAGGATACCGCATTTTTTGCTGGCGTTCATAACCACCTCTGCACTCACCCCTTTTGACCTTATTGAGACCGTTCAGTAGGAACTGTCGAGCTCCAGCAGGCCTTCAGTGACGCTTTGTTCACCACGTACGTTTGATCGTCTACCTTGTGGGCGGCTGGATGGAGACGCTGTTTGGGAGTGCAAGTGGAATGGGTTCTCAGTATAGGTTGCACCCTACCAAACAGGCCTGCCATTCCTCCTTAGTCGATGTTCTTACATATCAATGTTGTTTGGGAAAAATAGGAGACTGACGTGACTACAGGCTGACCACTGCGAAAGCATGGCACCTAGTCACGTTAGTAAGGTAGAAAGCCCACTAAAATGCGCGGTTATATAGAAGCAGTGTGTGTGGCGCATCCCAATAGTATTGAGTAATGCCAACTCTTGTAATTGTACGCTTTTTTGTTAAAGCTGAGTAGGTCGTGATTTTTTTGTAAGATTCGGGTTTTGTTCTTTCATTAGAAAGTATCCTTTATACTTCCCCAACTCCAGTCACTTTGGCCAGAAATCGACAACAACAATCAGTATCAATTGGTGTCGTCGATTGATAATTATTGCTAGTTGTGAAGTCTACCCAGCGCCAAACATATCCCTGCGATTTATACCTCAAGGGGACAACTCTGGCCAGAAATCGATAAAATCGATCTGAATCGTTGCGCGAAGTCCGCCGGTTTTTCATGGCGTTTCTCCGGTCTGCTTGTCAAATGAGCGATTCTAGACAAAAATTGCAATGGTCTATGTACGGATGATGGGTACTGGATCGATATTGCTTGATTGCTGTGAAGCCTGTCCATCAGTCCCCATACTCACTTGATTCCACTTCATACAGTCAACTCTGACAGAAATCGGCTGAACTGATAACGTTTGCTGTAGAGGCTACCCGCCGGCCAACGCCACGCGACCCTACCTCAGAGGCCTGTTCCAGCCAAAGGAATGCGAAGATCGACAGATTCTATTGAAAGTGGTCGGTCGTTGGTAGATGTTGTAAGCTTGCTGTGAAAGCTACCCACCGGCAAGGATACGTTCATGAAAGGGTCAACCTTGAGCAGAGGTTGATAATTCCGATGCCGATGTGGACCCCTCCATCAACCATTGCGTGGACGTAATGAAGGGCAGACGGACACACGAACTGAGGTACAAACGGACTCACTGACTCCTTTATACGAGGCAAGGTAGACAGCAGAGAACGACTGCTGATTAGTTGAAACGGAGGTGTCGTGCAATTTCTGCAGCCTACGGGATTGGGCTAATGCTCCTGAAGACGAAAACATTATAAAGGCTAAGGAAAACCTCGTTGCATACCAATAGTCTTTACATAGCGAAGTGAATACAAAAGATATGTATTTCATCCAGTTTTCCACTTCTAACTGTTTGAGAGCGAAATTCTGAAAAAAGGGCCGCTGATGTATTTGGGGCAGAAATTGCCCGACTCGTCGTTTCCTTGGGATTTGCTCCCAGCTTCAGAGGTTCTGCCTTGATAATCTGATCCAATTTCCGTTCATGATATGTCCATGTTAGTGCCAAATGCCTCATTGCCTGAATACTAGGCGTTATAACCATTTAATGAGAATGAAGCTCACCTCTCAAGGTGTCCTTTTGCCTGGTTGGTGTGCAGCTCTTTGAAATCTGTACATTTCCACCCTTGCGAGCTGATTCCGAAGCTGCATATCTCAAACGCAGCCGAGAATAGGGCGACGAGTTTCTATGGGAATTCGGCAGCTTCCATTGCACTCGAACAAGAGAATCGCATTATGAGTCCGCCGGTGACGAAACCGCCGTCATGCGAATGAATAGAGAGGAACCTGCGAGGGAGCCGTTTGCAACAGGCAGAACACGAACTCGAATCTGGTGTTTGCTTCGGTCATCTCCTTTTTCTGTGAGCGTCGCTTCGAATTTTACTCCTACTGGTCTTCTGTATATTTGGTTTATCCAGTAGTCGATGTGCACATGGGATACTAAAAAACGCAAACTTTTAGCCCTAATTGGACAGAAAGGTGTCGAACGAGAGTGAACGGACTCAAATTGCCCTTCTAGTGCTCACCTTGGAATGGATGCTGCAGTTTAACATTGCGCAAAACTTGCGGCACTTCAACTTTGAACTTTGCTCGCACCCTTCTATGATATGTAGTCTTCTTCTTCTGATCTTTGCTACAACATGTTTTTTGTGCTCTTTCTATTTTGTTTGTATTTCATTTGCTCTTTTTTGTTTTTTATTCTTATTTTTCTTCATCCCCGGGTGCCTAGGGCGAAGTCGGGGGAGCCGGCTGTCGCGAGCATCGGATAAGAGTTTCTTGGTCCAGATCTCCCTCCCAGACCAAGCAAGCGTGCCTTCCCTCCGGGGTGTGCGAATTACTGCCGGACTTGTATGGGAAGCATAAAACACAGACTTGCTCATGGGCTCGCCACCGATAGTCGTTGTAGAGGTCAAATACACATTCAAATCGCCTCCACAACATAACGCAAAGGTTGAATTCGTGGTGCATCCCAGAAGAGAATGAGTAAAGTCGTCTCCTATTCTTTTTGTCCTTTTCTGCTGCGTGGTCGTATCTGCTGTGCACATCTTACCCAGCGCAGCAAATAAATTTCTTAGCCTCTTAACGCGGTGCTTGTAGTCTCCACGGATGGGCTAAAATGAAAAGCCATATTTATTGCACATTGTGCTCGAGAGCCCTTTTCCATACAAAAAATCGGACTGGTAGGCAACCTTTAAAGATTCGAAGGCGGCGAATGATCCGCTTGTTCGTGTGTGGGAATTTTTAATCCCGTGAAGTTTAAATGGTGCTTGATGGATGGTTGGGAAACATACCGGCCTTCACTTAAACCTTGGTCTTTGTTTCGGCATCGCCTATGCCAAGAAAGCTTTTATTCCTCCAACGTCGGTGCCAGACTACCCGTCTTTTGTTCTTTACCGTGTAAAGCATCCTTCCACCTTCCCTTTGGTGTTCCTTATAAATACTGAATGTATACTTGTTTAAAAGGTCGCTGTGGTAAGTGTTCAGAAAGAAGAACAAGGTTTGTCTGGTAAGTGATCGCCTCAGCTTTTCCCTTCGTTTGGACAGCTTTCTTTCTCCTCATGCACGTTTACCTTGTCTTGCACACTTACAGTGTTCACCGTTCTTGTGATCATTCACCACTTCATCCTCTAAAGGATGCCTTCTACAGTGGTGTCAGCTTCGAAGACGCCTCCATGGTGGCGTGCTTCCACCTCTCCATTGGGCTCGTCTCGGCTGATTCCGCTGTGCTTTGATCTCGAGTTAACTGTACCGTATGATCCTCTGGCTTTCCTCGTCCATACCATCTCATTCATTGCTTCCACGACTTCACGCCTTCGTTCGGTCTCTACCCCATCGGGTCCACCCGTGCCCTCATTGGGGCATGTTCATGTCTACAGCGCGCAGCTGATTCTCCTGCACTTTACTCATGGCCAATCATTCACTTCCGCAGACGAGAACCTGCTCACTGTTCCATGGCTTGCGTTTGAATGTCCATGAGCATCTACTTTCGCAGAGGATTCCACTGGACGTCCTGCAATTGAGCCAGGTCGTTCTTATCCGTGGTTGCCCGATCCAAAGCTCCTTGTCTGTCGAAAGTGGCTAAAGTGCATTGTTTTAAGCTGACCAACGCATTCTTCTTCACGTTAAGCAGTATCCCATTGTCTACCACAGAATTTGCCAAACCCACACCCTCTCGCTAGCACATTCTCAATGGCGTCCATCAGGGCGCTGCAGTGTGCGTAGGGTACGGTTCTAAGTGTCTGAAACAGAGTGTCATTCGGGAGGACAAACAGAGCCAGAGCCGACCATTGGTGGTTCCAATTTCGCTTTCAGAATTGCCGTTTTGCCGTTATGACCTTCCTCTCCACACCTGCAGGAAGTTCGTCTTTTAACAACTAGGTATGGGTTCTTGAAGAGAACCACACGGGCATCGATAACCGCCCTCACGTTCAGAGTGACCCGCCCTCACGCTCAGAGCGCTTCCGCACCGTGTCGGCCGGTTTTAATTTTTCATGTAATGATGCCATAACTGAACGCGCCTTTCAAAGTTGGGCTCCTTTATTTACAACATGCCAATACTGGCTAATCGTCGGTACTTCTAAACCTGTTAATTTCTAAGTATGACCAATGCCTTCAGTCAGTTCGTTCCGTCAGTTCGTTCAGTTCGAAGATCGGAAGCTTGAGATGCTCAAAAGATTTCCCTGAGCTCAGCCTGTTCTCTGTCTGAACTCATTCATCCAAGAATCCAGTGTCTGGCCGTTGTCTTTTATAAATGAAGTTTTCTTCGGATGTAAAGGCCTTCAGTTTCATCGTTGAAAGTCAGCAACGCCAACTAACCGGGATTCTCGTGGATGCACCCAACATAATTTGCTCAGTTGCCATGCGTGGCTGAAAAGTGGGATGGAGAAAGGAATTCATCTTCCGGAGGGAGAACGCTTCCTCCGCTTTAGCGGAGCGCGCACAAAAACGAACTTCGAAATGAATGCAGTTCAGGCTCGCTGAAACGAAACTCGTCGGCGGTGGGCATATCGTTGCGAGAGGGACCCTCTCGCCTACGTGCGTCAGCGCATGCCGCGCTGATAATGCGCTTCCATACTGGATTCCCTTATAAAGACAGCTCAACTCCATGTTTCTGACGCCCGCGTCCTCCATTTTGGCGCTATCGAACACGCTGGCTTTCAGGGAGATGAAGTGCAGAGAGCCAACGCATACTTGGCGTCGAAGGTTTTCTTGTGTTGCTACTAGCCTGCGGCAAGCTCTTCACGACTGTTTCTACTTCGTCTTTCGGGTTCGGCATTTCCCTGAGACCTCTGGCATCTTTAGCTTTTGGGAGGAATTATTCTCTATTTGAAGCGAGATATAATTCTGTTCCATATTCATGCTCTCTCAAATAAGAATCATTCTGATGCCTCGATTGTAGAAAACCATTCAGTGTTCTCTGAAAAAGGTATCACCTGTATCACCTGTCGTCCCGTTGATCATCGAATTGCTCGAGCGGGTGCCAGCAGCGTCTCCATTCGTCCCTGTCGCGTGCCAGAGTGGTCCAATGGATCCTCCTCGATCGAGGGACACGAAGAGCGTCATATCGGTCGTTCAGGGCTTTAACGAAGAAGTCCGACCAACGCGTTGGTGGGCGTCCTGGTGTTCTTTTGACATCCCGCGGAATCCAGTCGGTGATGGCTCTCGTCCATCGGGTGTCTGCGAAGCGCATTACGTGGCCGGCCCACCTAATTTTCGACAACTTGGCCCACGCGACAGCGTCTCTGAAAAAGGTAACTGGTGAAACACGGAAGAAAACAAGAAAGCGAAAGCGCTGTGGCTTTCTTAAGCAGCTTTTCCTTAACGAAATATAGTCAAGAGAAGTGCTAACGCATTGTAGAGGCATCAAATAGTTACTTCAGAGAATTAGTTGAGCTCCTGTCCGATTTCCCTTCCTCGCTTTCATTCTTCAATCATTTCTCCAATTTTTCTATTCTTCTTCTTTTTCTTCTCTCATCTTGCATTTCATAACTGTGTTTCTTCGCTATTTGCTTTCCTTGCACTTCACTACGTTGTGGACTACACATTAGTGCCATGGCCAATGCTAAATAAGACAAATAAAAAAGACGAGTCGCGTGGATGCTCACACGTTGTTCGGGATTTCGCAGCATTATCCTGTGTTGTCGTCGAAGTAATGTCGGACTGACAGCCGCTCGTTGTGAGGCACTCTCCTCATAGGCAAATTCCACCCACTCATTCTGCTATCCTCATTTCATATTCATTCTTGACGTTTTTTCGCAGCCTTCTACGTGGATTCTCCCTTCATGAGAGCAGTCAGTTTCGCTGCTCGCTATGGCATGCCGACGAACTCCGACCGACGCCTGTCTCGCTATCTGCCCATTGTAAACTGTAAGCAGGCGACGCACTCCTGGTATCACCAGGGTGACAATGCGCGCTGCTGGAACCTGCTTCAGCTCTAACCTGCCGTGCCGGACCGATTCCCCCATCCAATCACAACGTCGCATCGCTGTTTAAGAAGTCGGCGAACGCGCCGTGCATCCCACAAGTGAGACAGGGCGGAGTGCACCAGTAATGGTAGACCTTGCCCTACTCCTTGCTTAGATGGGTTGACTGTCTGTCAGCGCTGGCCTCCGGGCGGCGCACGATTGCATAATTTATGTTGTTCAGTGCTTCCACGAATTCTCAAGCGTACGTTAGTCGCGGTCGGTATGTAGTGCGTAGATTGATTTTTATTATTTTTGATGTCAGCGGTTTTTGCATGAATTGCTAGTGTTTTCTAGATTCTGGTGCTAAAACAAATCGTTCTTCCCTATCTCTGCTCATGTGCCTTTATGCATTGCTTGACCTGCAGCGAGTTCAGAAATGACCGACTTACGCGCTGCATGAGGAGGATGAGGATCTTCTGTTCGCCCCCCCCCCCGAGTGGGCGAGTTGAACAGAAAACATTATGTGATAGAACAGTTCCACGTCGACTGATCCCTTTTGAGAAGCTCTAGGCATTCTACTTTTATGTGACATGAGGGAAACACCCGTGAAGAGAACAAGCGGTCGAGAAGTCTGCGCCTTCCCAAAGAGTAGAAGTTTGGAGCTTGACTGCTCAGAATACAATAAAACCGAAAACTGTAAATGCGAAACCCCGCTTGGAATGCGAATTGCCTGTGTGAGGCCCGTTGGTAATAAAATGTGGCTTCCTTGTAGCACCATAGAGCTTAGAGTCAATTCGTGATGCGGTCGAGATCGCCCTTCCCTCGCTCTGTCAACTACGTCACATCATCTCTCCAAGAGAACGATAGACGTTGCTCTTCTCGAGTGCCTCTCTGCGCAGCTTCTAATTTCACAAAGATACAGCCGTCATCGTAGAACAATTGGCGAGAGCAGCAGTACATGACTGAACTGTTTATTGGACTTGTCCATAGAGCTGTGGAATGCCCCAATGCTACTGGAGGCACTCTTCCACGGAGGCGCCTTCTCCGGTCTGTCGCCTGCAATTCGCCTTTCGAACGCAACTGGCTCGACGTCACCGGAGTATGTACTTCGCCTGGTGTCTGAGTGCAACTATTTTGCCAGGTTCTTCTGCAGATGAGGTCGACGTCAACGATCCATTCTTCCTAATCACTTGCACGTTCAACCATGCCTGCACGGAGCGTGCTAATTATTTTTAGTGTCACCCTAACAGTATCCGATTCCAATCCTTCGTTCTTTGATTTGAGAAGAGATTCCAAAACTATCTTACGAAAATGTGGAGTTGACGTATGTCGCTCAACTTTTTTTTGGTTTTTGAGTTGGATTGAATTTGTAACAGCGATCCTCTTACGCAGAACGTGTAGCTGAATATCAGTCATCGCTTCAAAGCAGTTACTTTCATCAAAATCCACCACGTTTTCTGCTCAGTCGAAAGCGCCTGCAGCGTTGCTAAGTGACGTTCAATCCTTGTAGGAAGCATTTCTTCGCACACTGTCCTGGAAAGTGAATAAGGCTTTGGTATCGTTATGCATAAGCTTGCCGGAAGGATTCGCCTGCAGCAAGAGACAGATAATTGGGTTGCTTGATAATAAATGTCGTTTCTTCATATTTTCAAAGTGAATTCATTTACATTAGCAAAAAATGTTAATCAATGAGATATTGACCATTTTTCTGAACGACCGTTTTCTTTCAGTAAGTTGAAAAATTCCACGTTCGAAGAAGTCTTTTTAGAAACGAAGAACTGGTGCAACTCTTTTCTAACAGCTTGATGGAAATCAAACGTTTTGCATTTGAATGATTTGGGGGGGGGGGAGCGAAACAATTGGTAATCTGATGTTGCCAAGCCACGGCTTTAGGGTGGCATCATTTTCCACCTAGCGTCTGCGAAACCAATTGCTGATTTTTGACGGGATATTAAAGAGGTTTGTTGTCTGGCGTTATCGTGTAGTGCACACCACGCCTTTGCGATTGGTCAGTTCAGCGCATTTTCTCTTGACTTCTTCGTTCGATTTCAGTAGCTGATGATAGTGGACATTCGATTCAACACGTTGGTTTCTTGGTAGCAGCTCAAAGTAGGCTACGAGGGGCGGTCTTTATGTACGAATGGTCACCGCGCCCGCGACGGCGACTGCCGCGTGCGCGATGAGCTCCGCTGCGGTTGTGAGAGCTGTGCCCCATGACCTGCCGCAGACGCTAGGTTTGAGTTGTTGATATCCCTTTCTGCTGTTGCAGGAGCTGCGGGAAAACATGGTCTGGCTCAGAAATTGAGCTCGAGTTATGCAACTAAACAACGTTCTAATGCTCATTTTCTATGATGCTTCTTCAGGAAAAGCTGAAAATATGACACGCTATCGCAGTGAAACTGACTTTGTACACACTTCCTAACACTTGATGTGCACGTTTTGATGCAGGTCTAGATATCACTGGCCGCTGAACTCACCCAATTGCGACGCCTTCTGCCGCGCTCGCCGCGCTATTCGTCGCGTCCGCGGCGACCATTCCTACATAATGTCCCGCAGCCGTAGGCTACACCCTCGCATGTGTAGTGTGTTCGGTGAGATGGATTTCATTTAACTCGTGAGAAACCCAGACATCCAACTCGTCCATGTAGCCATGCTGTTGTAAGTGCAGGCAAACGGTTGAGTCCGATGTGTCTCGCTCCCTGCCATCTCTCGAGCTGTCATACGCCGATTAGCTCCGATTGACGCCTCTGTTTCGTCGTCATCGTACTGAATGTGCGACCAGCGTGTGGCGACCAGCATCTTGCAAATTGAAATTTCCAGAGCGAAAGCGCAAACCAACACTGACACTGGGCTCAGTGAGGCAGCACTCACCGTAAACTTCACATAAGTTTTTCCAAGCTTGCACCGCATTTTTGCCCTTCTGGAAGTAAAATAATGAAATAATTCGAGAATACTCTCTTTGACTGTACATTTTCAACATGTTTTTTTAACCAACTTTTAACTTTTTTACCGGTTCTACTCTTGGCAGAAGATAGTCTAACCCTTAAAATAGTATGTAATAGTGTAAGTCACGCCATCACTACTGCATAGAAAATGTACTGTTTACACCATCTATATAAAAGCGACGTTGATCATCAAAAATGATGATAGCCATCTTAGGAACAGCGTTGGCGTCACGGATAGTTAGAGACAGCGTTGTCTGCACTCTGAATAGAGGACTTTAGTTCGGGTAGTGCCTAGACCTACCATACCGTCCATCCATTCGCGGTTCGTTAACTGGTAAAACGTTGCCCTGTTAAAGTAAAAGACTGATTTGCATTGCGTCCGGCCGTCGTAGGAGAAAGCAAAATAGCATTAGAATTACCTCCGCAACATCGCAAGAAGTTGGAAGGCGCGTCTTAAAAAGGGTTGATCAAAGCCGTTCCTTTATCCTTAAGGCATGAGCAGCATGAGGAAATATAAAGAAATTTTTTAGAAAACAACCTGTATCATCTGTATCACCTGTCGTCCCGTTGATCACCGACTTGCTCGAGCGGGCGCCAGCAGCGTCTTCATTCGTCCCTGTCGCGTGCCAGAGTGGTCCAATGGATCCTCCTCGCTCGAGGGACACGAAGAGCGTCATATCGGTCGTTCAGGGCTTTCACGAAGTCTTTCAAGTCCCACCAACGTATTGGTGGGCGTCCCGGTGTTCTCTTGACATTCCGCGGAATCCAGTCGCTGATCGCGTGTTCATCCTGCTTTCGTATAGACCGGGTCTCCGAGGCGTTTGTTAGGGCAGGAAGAACGGTAGAGTCGAATAAGTGGGCACTGGTCGGATGTTCTTCGTCTTCTTCGCGACTTCTTCGACGCTCTTGAAAGCTCCCCAAGCCGCTCGTTTCCTCTTGCTCAGCTCCGGCGCTAGGTCGTTGGCTATATTGACTTCGCGACCCAGATACACGTAGCTGGAGCATTCGGAGATGTTCGTTCCGTTGAGTGAGAATGATGGGGCATCAGAAACTTGTCCGTTCCTCACGAACATCGTCTTCGTAAGACTCAGCTGCAGTCCAACATTCCCACATACACGATCGAATTCGGCCAGCATTCGCTCCGCCTGGCTGATGCTCGGTGTTATGAGCACGATGTCGTCAGCGAAACGAAGATGGTGCAGCTGCTGGCCGTCGACCTTCACTCTCATGTCTTCCCATTCTAGTTCACGCATGACGTTTTCGAGGGCGGCGCTGAAGAGCTTCGGGGATATGGTATCCCCTTGCCGAACCCCTCTCCTTACGTCGATGACGACGTCGTTGTAGAATGGAGAGATCTTGGTCGTGAATCCACTGTACAGCTCTCGAAGGACTCTGATGTACTGAGTAGGAACGCCCTGATTGAGCAGGGCTTCGAGGACCGCTTCAGTCTCGACGTCGAATGCCTTCTTAGGTCGATGAACGTAAGGCACAGCGGCAGCTTATACTCTCGCGACACTTCGATGAGCTTCGTAATGGTGTGTATGTGGTCGATCGTGCTGAATCCTCTCCGAAATCCTGCTTGCTCGCGTGGCTGTCCTTCGTCCAGCGTTCTGCTGATCCTATTCAGGATGACTCGAGTGAACAGCTTGTAGACTACGGACAGCAGGCAGATCGGGCGATAGTTGCCAATGTCGTGCACGTCTCCCTTCTTGTACAGCAAGACGGTCCTGCTGGTCTTCCACTGAGATGGAACCTTGCACTCCGACAGGTAGCGCGTGAAGAGCCGCGCCAGGGTGTTGATGAGCGCTGGCGGGAGGTTCTTCAGGTGTTCGGGTCTGATCCTGTCGGGGCCGGGTGCTGTATATTTCTTCACCGACGAGATGGCGTGTCGGATCTCGGAAGGGAGAACAGAGAGAACGACGTATCCATCCTGCGGAAGATGGCATTGGGGCAGGTGGACGTGGCTATCGAAAAGATCGGAGTAGAAGTCGTGGATGACCTTCTCCATGGTCCTTCTGGAAGAGGTGACGGCTCCGTCAGGACGTTGGAGAGCGGTCATCTTGGTCTTGAAGTTGGCGAAGTTTCGGCGGGCATTGCGGGTGCTCAACCCTGCCTCTGCTGCTTCTGCCAACACTTTCGCCCTTCTCTCCTTGAGATCTTCCTTTATCGCCGCTCTGCATAGCTTCGCAAGCTCGGACGTCAGCTGGTAGTTGCCTGACTCTCGTGCTGCTACACGCTGGCGTATAAGCTCGAGAGTTTCCGAAGACAGACGTCTCTTGGTGGTCTTCAAGCTCTCGGCTCCCTTAGCACTATCGTGGAGATGGTGCACGAAGCGGTCGTATTCCTCATCGACGTTGTCCATGACGGCATCTTCCCAAAGGCCGACAAGAGAGGTGTAGAGGTCCCAGTTGATGGTCGTTCTGGGATTCCTCTCTTGAACTTCGCGGCCTTCTCTCCTTGACGCGAAAAGCGAAACCTCGCGCGAAGCAGGCGGTGGTCCGATTCCGTGTAGAACTTGGGGACAAAGAAGACGTCGGTCAGGCAATACTTGCGATTGAAGATGATGTGGTCGATCTCGTTGTGGAACTGGCCACCGGAGGATTCCCAGGTCCATCGTAGAGAGGGAGGCTTCTGGAACTGCGAGTTTCCATGGATGGTCTTGGTCGACATGATAAACTCAGACAGCCTTTCACCTTGCTCGTTTCACTCCAAACCGTGGGTTCCGATGTGAAGTTCTTCCGGCGACCTTCGCGGTCCGATCTTGGCGTTGAAGTCGCCAACGATCACCTTGTGAAGGTGTGATCTTCCTTATAGAACTTCTCCAGCTCCACGTAGAAGGCTTCGACCTCTTCGTCGTCGTAGTCGGATGTTAGGGCATACGCGACGAATACAGTCAAAGCTGGCACGGAGCCACATCGCTTCAGTCGCAGACGTCCGATTCGGGTTGTCAGAGACTCGTACGAATCGATGTTCATGGCCAAGTGCGTGTTGCCGAGGTCACCAACCCCGCCTACTCCCCTGCTGTCGCATGTTCCGAGGAACAGTTCTTCTCCGGAGTCGTAGGCGGCGTATAGGGGGTGGTGTCTTCTCGTCTCGGTCAGTCCGATGACGTCGTACTTGATCTTCATGACTTGCATCATCAGGTCCTCGAGGATACTTTCGATGCGAGCGTGCGGGCGTTGTAAGTACAGATCGTCATCCTAGTCCTTCTCAATTTGCGCAGCCTGGTTAGGCCCTGAGATTTTAGCAGCCTCTCCGTACTCGTCCTTCCCATCGCTGCAGAAATGGGGGCTTTTTCGGGGTCAGGGGAATGAGGCCCTTTAGTGCTGCTGTTTTTGACTGGAATACAACACGGGTAGCTAGTCAGGCTCTGTCGTGCAGGCGAAGAACTCCGGGCAGCCAGCCAGACTGCCCGAAGGGACGGGGCGAGACTTTTGAGGCGGCCTCGCCTTACGATGTATTCCCAGTCTACCGAGTGCAAGCTTTTGGCCGAGCCGGCACAGTTACAATCCACACAGTCACGGACATATCCGCGCACACTGTGCTCGAACATGCCGCTCCCATGCACAAGGAACGCGTCGACTCGACACAGCAGGAGCAAGGAGTCCATCCCCTGCATCCCACCTGCGTCTCTGGGCAGTACACGGTCGCATTTGGTTCTCGTTTAATTCCCCTATCCACCACCCGGGGACGCGCCACGTGGCCCTGCGACAAGCGGCCCGAGATCCCTCTTAACAAGAGAGCCCGAAGGCTCCTATCGAGGGAGAAAACTACCAAGCTAATAAAATGTCCGACACCGTTTTTGTAAATCCAATTTGAAAAAAGTATGGGGAGCTTTATCGATTGTATGAGACAATATATTACTAATGCAAAGAGAAGGCAATAATTTGTGCAAAAAAAAAACACGAGGGAGCCATGAGAACCTTTTCCAACCGCGTTGGCAAACGTGCTGTAAAGTTGACCTTGATGATGCGTTTAAATTGCCAATGAAGTTTCTCTTCTTGCTGTGTTCCATCACATGGCTAACATACCGCTATCCGCTGGCACATTCACCTTCGAAATGGCCAAATGTCTGCTACCAATCCCAGGGTGGTGAGTATGGTTCAGGAGAGGGCTGCGCGAAATCCAAACAGGAGTATGCGGAGGGCGGCTCGAGAGCTGGCTGTTAGCACTGATTCCATCAGGAGAATCACCAAAGACATTCATGGGCTTCGCCCGCTGAATCTACAAAGGGCTCATCCTTTGGATAGCCGTATGAAAAATTTCCTTCCCAGACGCTTCTCGGGCGACCGCCATGCCGCCGTGCTCTTCACCGTCGAAAAACTTTTTAAATTGGGCAGTGTTTCAATCACTAGAATGGTCGGACTCTAGCTCAATCAATCAACGAAGCCAATTCGAAAAGCGGACTTCTCACTCAGATGCTTCGCCCGGCTTCTGCGATGGTCTGCTCCGGCATCACCTCGACTGCCAGGACACTTCTGACTTTCGTCAAGCAAGAGGTGAAAGTCAACTGCGGTATCTTAATAGCTGGAGGACATTCTAAAGAGTGCAATATTTCCCTGGAGCAGTTCTCATTTCGATGATCAGCCCTGGACCTTCCAACAGGATTCTGCCCCAGCTCATGAAGCCAAGGTCGTTCGGGGTGCCGTCCGAATTGCCGGACTTCATCCCATCCAGAGAATGCGCCACCCCCCCCCCCCCACTCACTTAATTTCGACTCCTCCCGACTCTTCCGTGGGGTGGATCCTTGAAAGCAAAGGCTGCACCATATATCGTCGAAGTTTGGAAAGCCTCGACGACTCGATTCTACTTCGACTACTGCGGATAGCAGTCTATGGGTTTCCAAATCATCTTGAGTCCTGCGTTAAGGCTGCAGGCGGATTTCTTGAAATTTAGATATTATTCTGTTATTCGGAGGACTCAATCAACGCGTTGATAACATTTCGCGTCAAGGTTCAGTAGGCTGCTGCCCGGACTCTTACGACAAGACTCGGATGCACCCAACCGATGGTCGTTGACCGCCTACAAGCCCTCGGCGGCTACCGAAAAGTGCTGACTCGATGGATCTCGCATGTCTTGACCGATAGCATACGGTTCACCCGCGTACCCATCCGCCAGTCTCTCCTTCTCCGCTCGGCTCGCAAGGAGTTTCTGGAAGACCTGGTAACCGGAGATGAGAAATGGGTTCTCTGCGACCCCAACTCACACCTTGCCCTTTGGCTAGCTCGAGGAGAAGAGCCGCCGCAAGCAATGCGCACCTGCACATCAAGGTCGTGCTTCTGTGCTGGTTCTGGGCCTTCTTCTTGAGAGAGAATGCGGTACTACTGGTTTCTCCCGCAAGGGCACACGTTCACCGCTGTCGTTTGCCCCACTTAGCTCCAGAAACTCGCTGTAGCTGTTCGGGAAAAGCGGCCGGGACCACCTGTAGTGCACCGTCCTCCCGATAACGCTAGACCCATATAGGTAAAGCGACCCACCAAAAAATCGAGGTGCTGGGCTGGGAGAGCGCACCCCATCCGCCGTATTCTCTTCACATAGCCCCCTTAGATTACCATTTATTCCGCTCCATAACGGCCTTCTTGGCTATGAAAAGTTTCACGAAGTTTGAAGACTTGAATCGTATGGTCGCTGACTTCTTCGAGTCTCGGTCTCGCAAGTTCTGGGAAAAAGAAATCGCTTATCTGCCTTCCGTCGCAAACCGTCGCAATTGCATAACTTCCTTCATAGCGAGCATCTTAAAATAAAACTTAACCAGATGATTCCTCGCTTCAGCGAAAATCCATTGGAACGCGAATAGTTTGATAAAAAGTGACCAGTTGTAGACAGTCTTTCTTGGAACGGTCGTTGATTGTTTGACGACCACTCCGAAGTCCACGCCGATGTTCTCTCAGGATATGGCATGCATGGGGATATTATGAAATTTTTAAAATTGTATTTTTGTCACCAAAATCGTCCTCTGCATGCTGCGGCCGTCAGAGTGATAGCAAGCCAACAAAAACAACTGAAACTGGATCTGCTCTGCAGAAAATACGATACGTTTTCTTCAAGTTTCGGCCTTCAACCAGCAATTTCTCTCATATAAAGATGCCTAAATAATGAATGAAGAACGTGTTTTCTCCCACTTGTGTCAAAATAACTCTCACAACTCCAATAAATGCCTGAGTTTTATAGCTTTATATCCTTGCTTTTCCCTGTTCAGCAAGTGATTTCTGTACAGTTAACGAACTTTTTAAGGAATGTAGTTGCGGAGCTAAGCTTGGTTCCATCTATTGTCTACGTAGGCTGCTTCAAGGCGCGGATCACAAAAAGTTCAATTCCTTCTTAGTCACTGTCTTCTTAATTAAAAAAAAAAATCCCGAATACCCTTGTTTTCAGCGCTTACTCGGTAGCTCTAGCTACATTTGGAAAATGGTTTGCCGATGTTAAGCACAACGAGTGCTTTCGATCGATGTAACACTGGAAACTAGAAATTGAGAGGATCGACGTTTTGCCGCCTTCATCTCTGTTGAGTTTCGAGATCACTGCGACTTGACCCGAGCGAGCGCTTTATGGCACCGCCGACGCTGGTGGATGGGTGTGAGCCCCAGTGGTACTTCCCCTATCGAGGAGGTGAGAGGACGGCGCTGAGCCACATTTTCTCGGGAATCTGTAGCGCTACCTTCTTAGGTAAGCTTGAAATATAAGACTTTTGCCGTTTTGTAAAAAATATGTTTGAATCAATATTGGGCAGCAACTGTGACTCACCACCTTAGAAAGCTTTGCGACCAGCTACGAGGTTGGTACAATGCAGTTTAATACTACGTTGTTTGAAGCTTCCGCTCAATTGGATAAGTCGAGTAGTACACCTCTGCAACATATTGTCCTAACATATCATCATACCACAAAAATACTAAAAGTCATACATCTGAAGCATACCTGAGAAGGTATTGCTACAGATTTCCGAGAAAATGTAGCCGAGCCCGTCCTTTTACCCTCTCTTTTACCACAGTATCACTGGGGCTCACACCCAGGCGCGAGCATCGGTCGGACCATAGAGCGCTGGTTCAGGTCAAGTCGCAGCGATCTAACTTAGGAAACAAAGGCGACAAAACGTCGATCCTCCCAGCCTTCTAAAGAGTTACATAGATCGCAAGCTCTCGTTGTGCTTAACATCGGCAGCACAACCGTTTTCCAAATGAAGCTAGAGCTACCAAGTAAGCGCTGGAAACAAGGCTATTCGGGATTTTTTGTCTAAATTAAGATACTCGAAGGCGGCGACTAAGAAGGAATTGCATATTTCAATGACCCATTCCTTGAAGCAGTCTACGTAGACAATAGATGGAAGCAAGCTTAGCTCCGTAACTACGTTCCTTAAGAAGCTATAGTTCGTTAAATGTACAGAAATCACTTGCTGTACAGGGAAAGGCAGGGATATAAAGCTATAAAATTCAGACATTTCTTGAAGTTTTGAGGTTATTTTAACACAAGTGGGAGAAAACACGTTCTTCATTCATTATTTAGGCATCTTTATATGAGAGAAATTGCTGGTTGAAGAAAGGAAGGCCAAAACTTTAAGAAAACGTATCGTATTTTCTGCACAACAGATCCAGTTTCAGTTGTTTTTGTGGGCTAGCTATCACTCTGACGGCCGCAGCATGCAGAGGACGAATTTGGTGACAAAAATACAATTTTAAAAATTTCATAATAGCCCCATGCATGCCATATCCTGAGAGAACATCGGCGTGGACTTCGGAGTGGTCGTCAAACAATCAACGACCGTTCCAAGAAAGACTGTCTACAACTGGTCACTTTTTATCAAACTATTCACGTTCCAATGGATTTTCGCTGAAGCGAGGAGTCATTTGGTTAAGTTTTATTGTAAGATGCTCGCTATGAAGGAAGTTATGCAATTGCGACGGTTTGCGACGGAAAAATCTGTCGCGAAGCGTCGATTGTACACGAGTTAGGAGCGGTATTGTACTTGGCGAGATAACATTGTGCTGTACTTCTTTTAATGCTTAAAACTTAACAATCAAGTGAAAGACATGTGAGCTTATTGATTGCACAATTAGAACGTGAGCGGGATCCTCATTTTCCAAGACGAAGAAGCACCGTACAGGTTAATGTGGCCAGGTAATAACGGGACTGTAACAAGCATTGAGCCCATGCACAATCAATCGCGTCTGAAATGCATGGTTTCAGGCGGGGGCATGACGCCATATTGGCCATTTGCACGTCACGGAGTTTTCCTTGTTCTGTGCTTTCATATGAGTCCTAAATATCTTCAAAAGTTCACTAGCACCAGTGTCGGAACCTTTCCAATAGAAACTCCATTTTAAGATTACCGTGCATTTTTCAAACGCGATAGTGCGTGTGTAAGTTTTACACCCTAAGAAAGCACAAATCCTAGCAATATTTCTATTTCTCTTAGTTAGTTTTCATATGAGATATAAATAAATAAATAAATAAATAAATATGTATATACTTTTCAAATCAAATATCGGACACTTTTCAAGCCCAATTGGACACTCTTCTAAGCTAGCCTAAGATTTTGAAATCAAAGCGAACTGTTCTAAATAGACTAGAGACTCCAAAAAGGTTAGAATAATTTTTTGTTCAAGAAAATTTTTGGTTATGTTCTATTAGAAGTTTTGGTTCACCTACTCAATAAGTGAACGCACTGTTTGAATTTTGTGATTTTTTTGTTGTTGAGGAAAGCAAAGGTTTAAATCTTATTTTAAAGAACAGAAAGCGGCTATTTTCAAGTGGCAGGGACAGACTGTGCCATGCCCACTTTCAAGAGGTCGCGATTTTTATTCGATTGATAGCAGAATTTTCGTTTACATGGAGTCTGACATCTGCTAACGATATAACAAACACAACCGTAAAGAGTACACATATTCTCGTTTTGATGGTTCATGCATGTGGCATTTACACTACAGTCTAATAAACGTTGCGGCGAACTTTTTGAGTGCATGGCGTGACCCGAGCTCTTAAAAAGCTCTATACTTGCTTCTCTGTTGTGCCTTAAGTGAAATTTTATTTTTTTATTCCTGAATTAAAAGTTTTATAAAATTATTACACTTAAGGGAGCAGGTAAACTAAACAATTTCAAAGAAAGTTATGCCAAATTTTTCTTGAACAACAAATTATTTTAACCATCTCACTGAGTCTGTAGTTTAACATGCCTGAAGGTCGAAGATCGATGTGGACGAGTTCGCTTTCATTTCAAAAGTCTTAATGCTAGCTTAGAAGAGTGTCCAATTTGATTTGAGAAGTGGTGTGTCCAATTCGACATGAAAATGTCATAAATTTAACCACATTTACGTCCAATCTCCAATTATGTATACATTTTTTGGAAGTATCCCTTCAGTTCGGGGTCGGAGAATTTCCATTAAAAAGCATGGGAGTTTCCTCCGACCGGATGGAATTGAAATCACATTTGCTCCCTCATGATAGTGAATGACCGTGTGGCTGTTGCAAGGCACGGAGCGGCATCTGCTCTGCCTGCCTTCAGGCCAGCAAGATCGCTCCTCGGCCGTCCGTCTGGTTCTGCGTGCGCCTGGAGCGGCCAACTGATCAGCAAACATCTGAGGC
This sequence comes from Heligmosomoides polygyrus polygyrus, assembly GCA_947396885.1. Lineage (NCBI taxonomy): Eukaryota > Metazoa > Nematoda > Chromadorea > Rhabditida > Heligmosomidae > Heligmosomoides > Heligmosomoides polygyrus. Next base: position 68,029,159 of record OX377203.1, read on the forward strand.
GGCGCTCGGGCAGTGCGACTCACCTTCTTCAAGGCATCGATTCCCGCTGTTGTAGACGCTGTATTCGCGCATGTAGCAGTGCGCCGTTTGCGATACTGACACATGAGCCGCGCGTCGTCCGTCGTGAGCTGTGGGCCTCCCATCTGAAGTCGCTGCCAGGAGAGCTCTTCGCTTTGCGTATTGACTAGCCCGACGTCCGTCGTCACATGAAATAGTGCACGCCTGCATTGAAATGTGCGGCGAATTCGAGGGTGCGAACATGGGAGTTAATGGCCGCTTTTGCTGTGCCGACCTGTTCCATAAACTCTTTCGGTGCGTTTTTCAGCACTGCAGACGTGAAGTATTTCTGAAACGTTCTCTTTCGGCAGAATTGGAGAAGGGTGTTGAATGCTATCGCCAATCGTAGCGGAGTTGTAACGTTGCGCAGCTCTCAATGAGCTAAGGACCGACCGCGAAGAATTTGGTTGTCCTTATCTCGATTTTCTGCGACTCTCTTAATTAAACATGACACAATCACACAGCCTTCAAGTTGAATGCGTGTCGGCCTCAGCGTGATCATCGATGGGTTCAATGCATTGACGTTGCATGTGCACTTTCATCACTATGACAGCACTGCCTGGGAGACGTGAAAAGCTACTGCAACTTCTGGGAGAGCCTGGGTTCGCGCTACGTTACAAATGGACCACTCACCCCCCCCCCCCTGTACTTGTACCGTTAAGGTTACTTGTTCAGTGACTTCAAAACGCATTCACCTTCTGCTTTCCCATAGTGTCGAATGTAGTTAATCAGCTATTTTGCTTATTATTTTACCCACCTATTTATTGTTTTGTGTCAGGCATTCTAGTTCCATCCTTATCGTGGAATCTATTTCTGTGCTGTTTGTTTGCACAATATCTCTCAAGTATCTTGGATAAACAGCTGCGTATAATGACGGCCTGGAGTTGGAAGTGAATGTTGGCTTAGGTGCAAGCGTCCCTCGTCGACTGGGTTGCTCTTCGACAAGAAGATGCTGGAGTATGTAGTGGCCCGTGAACAAAGGAACTGAATGCCGCCTCAGTGTAAGGAAGACGAAAATGCTACGGTGGACGGCCGTATGAATCTCGTACACCGTACGACAAAATTTGGTGTCGAGCTTGTAGGGGACAAGTTCTGTGATACAATGGCCAAGTCCTCCACGCCAATGACGACTCGTAAGCTTGGTTTAAACTTTAAGTTTTCTGTGAGACGGCCCAGAGGACGCCTGAAGAACGACTGGATAAGGCTAGTCGATCGCCATTTATTTTCCTCGCAGTTGAGACTGCAACAGCTCACCTTTGATCCTTTGGAAATTGATCGCTTAGTCACGCAGGGTGTGAAATGAACGTAGAGCCCTAGTGAGTGATCAGAAACCTCGTTCAGAGTGCACAACCCTCGCCGAAATAGTGAGCTGTTTATGAAGTCTCTCCAAGTGTAGCCGGGAAGATTGAGATTCCAGACTAGTTTACGGGATAAAAATACACATTAGTGTTAATCAATGCCCAGTGCGTGGTGTGCGGTGTTGGTGTGCGCCAAAACGTAGATTCCTAGGTATTTAATACGCGGTATAAAAGTGAATTTGAAATATGAATTGACTTGAGGAAGCCAGTCGAAGCATCGTGCATCACCAGGCAAGCCCCGCAGATCACCAGCTCCTTTTGAGGTGTAGAGCGCTTTTTATGTGCGCAAAACGGTTCTAACAAAGCCCGACTAGCGATCGCAAAGGCACTGGAAGTGCCAGAGAGAGTGTGGCGCTTCCGGGTGAAAGGGGGCCACTCCCAAGTCCGTTTTCAAGCCTTGCCATCGTGCGTCGAAGCAGCCACCCGCGGATGGCGAGGGACTTCGGGAGGGTGCTGGCCTGCTGCGGTCTGTCGACCGCTGCTGCTGTCGGCTGCCTGCTCTCGGCCTTATCGTCGATCGGCGTCGTCGGCCGATGCTGCCTGAACAGAACCACGTGCCGACGATGAGCAAGCACGAGGCCCAGAACTGGCACGACGTTCCATCGATCACGGTAGATACTATCGACCGTCCGATTCCCTTCGATAAGGCAACTCTACCGTGGAATTTCCTCCTCTCACGTAAATTCTCTGCTTCGACACAAGCTCGACCGTTTTTCGCGAGTTCGTCACGTATTTTCCACGAATTTACGTCGAATTGACGTCATCGAACTGCAGTGACTCATCGGTTGGCCGAAGGTTTTTAGGCTAGAAAAAGGCGGTTCAACTTCGGGAGATTGACAGTTCTGTTTTGTGCGCTAACTGTTCTGCTGCGTGTAGCACCTTTTACGGGCTTTCCCCTTTTCGTCTTGCTCTTTCCTTCTTGAACCGTTTTCTCTTCCTTAGCCGTTATGGTTTGCTCTCCCGTTTTGCTGGTGTTGCCCCTTCCTTCCTGAGTGTTTGGTCCATCGCATTTGTTGTATTCGCTGTTCCTGCCGTTCGCCCTGTCGAGACTGTCTTCTGGGGGAATCTACGTATATCCTCTGATAAAGGCATGTCCATACCGAATCCGACGATTCCACTTAGCTGGGTTGGAGGTATCTTCATCATTGCATCGATGTCGTCGCTTCGATGTCGTCGTCTGGTCGGTTGTTAAGACGGATATATGTTTTGATATTTCTGTCACCGGGCTCAGTGCTGGTGTTGGTGCCTTTCTCTCACCGATATGCGGTATTTCTTGTCGCTGAAATTATCACACTACAGTGGCTCAAAATCCGCATGTGAGCTCTCCTACTCATTCTGTGATGTGATTCTTCTCTGACAAGGAAAGGGTCTGAAGCGTAATGCGAGGAAGGTCGGAGGTTAGGTTCTTGTGCGCTGCTGCGCTTTTGCATTTCAACTGACTGGTTGAGATTTGGGGTCTATACCGTTTTCAGATGTTTTCTGCGCATTATCCAGCTATGCGCTGTGGTATTCAACATGGTGATGTAGAAATGTTCAACACCAGTGATACACAAGTGCAAAGTGCATGAAGCAGCACTGGGCACAATAAGGGCAGCGTATAAACAGGCTTTCACAATTTTATTTCGTACATGGACCAATGACCTCGGGAAAAGCCATACTGCTCGGATTTTCAAAAGAGACCAGGATGTGACGTCGGGGGTGGTTAAAATGAGAAAAGAGGTGTGTGGATCCCGCAAATTAAGCTAAACGGCATCGATACACTCTTTCCCTCATCTTGCCTGTCACCTGGAAATCAGAGGTCTGCTAGAGGTTCTCTAAAACCTAACACCAACAATGTCCGCCGACGGTCGAGTGGTGATCCATCTGCTCACGCTGAAGTGTGGACCCCACCTTAAGACAAGGAACCTTCAAGGGAAGAAATCAGCTGGTCGAACGGATGGCCAGCGTACTCAAGGAATTCGAAGCACATCAACTTGATGTTGACAAAGTCGAACAGCTGGAAGTGGTGGAACAAGAAGAAGAAGATTGGGATCCGCAAGAAGATGGACGTGGAGAGGCAAGCAAGCAGTGCGCAGCAGTGGGCAGAGGAGCCTGTACGTTTTATACGCTGTCTGCATTGTGACCAGTGCTCCTGTTTCATGCACTTTGTGCCTGTCTATCATTGGGTTGAGCGTTTATACATCATTATGTTGAATAGCCTTCTCATTGTCTTGCGGTTAGAAAACCGGTCAGTAATAAGCAAGTCGCAAGAAAGGTACTCTCCACAGCGTACGACTGTAAAATGCATAGAAAACGTCTGAAAATGGGATAGACGTCAGAATCCCCAAATCTCAACCAGTCAGTTGAAATGCAAAAGCAACCGAAGCGAAGCAACCGCACTTCCACTGCGCTCCGAGCCGCTTGCCGATGGGGGCATCGCAGGCGTACAAAACCCCCAAACGCGTGCTGCGCCGTATCCCATTGTGACCCCCCACTCCTTGGGTTTAACGACTTGGCAAAAAATAAACAGATCTTCATACTAATTGAGGGGTGGAGATTCTCCCTATATGAGCCGCTCTCCCCGTTCAGACATACGCTTCAGACCGTTTCCTTGTGAGTGTGAGTGATGTACGCAAGGTGATTCATCTGTATCAACACGTCTTCTCCCCTCTCTTGCCATCTTTTCCGTCATTCTCTCTATCGCTTTATCAAAGCTGTGCCTCCTGGACCGCGTATACTCCCGTCGATCATGAATTTTCAAGAGCGGCCCCTCGTGAGGAGTTTGCTTTCCTATTTCTGTAAGAAACCGTGACCGCACTCTGAATGCGCTCAATCTTTATACGGTGATGTGGGATCTACCAGTGAGGCACGCAGCCTCTACCGAGCGCCAGACGACAGCTGTCTGTGAACAATCCGTGTAATGAAGCTGAAGCTTGCGTGCCGAAAACAAGGTCCTACCATTGACCCATGTGTTCCTCGTCCTCTTCATTATGCGCATCTTTCGACCAGCCACCCCCCCCCCTACATGTTACATACCGCTCTGCTCGTGCTACATGCTGCTCCTTAAGTTTAACCCTAATGCGGCTATACACAGTAAGTGCCGTCATTAGTGCAGAAGTGAATCTATTACCTTAGCGGAGCCTGGGAACGGTGCAGTCATTGCTTCTCCCCACTTTTCCTCTCTCGGGATGGTTTGAGGCATTTGGGGCAAATAGAAGAGTGGTGTACAATCAAGCCTAGTCTATAAATATGAGCGATCTGTTGCTCGGACCAACATCTTTCCTTGGATCAGCGTTATCTATGGGAAGAAGCCTTCCAGTGCTTCAGTCGTTCTCTCTAATGTTGATGGCCGACTCAGATAGCGTTCTTCTCTCTAGATGCCTTCCACTTGATGCTCCATTGCATTTGCAGGAAACTGAAGCGCAGTTTGCATTCTCAAGCATAGGAAAACTGAATGAGACCGAATCCGACATGAACAGGAGAACATTGTGAGCGCTCCCAGTTTTTCCGGAATCTCTCAAAATTTTGTCCAAAATTATGAGCATTAAAAACGAGTGTGGACGGAGTTCACTGCGGAGAAAGAAGGTGCGCTACTCTTCGGTAACGTAGAAGTGAAGCGATCTCTTGGTTCTTCAAAAGCCTCCTCGTCACCTATCGGAAAAGAGTGGAAAGTCCTGAACAGTGCAGTGAAAAGGAAATAATTCTAGCCTCAGAATCGAGTTTTTTTTTCGTATAGAACTATGATTTCATCGTACCCAGTTGTTCATAAAGCCTTGTAGTTTAAAACGACTTTTGTCAGCCTTTCTTGTCCACCTATCGAGGTGGCTATGCTCTAGCTTACATGACAAGGGGGCGTACCATGTCGCCATATTCATCTTCCTCACAGGCCCTAACGTGCTGCACGTATTAGGTTGGAAAAAAGTCCTCATTTTTTCAAAGATTTATTACCTTACAACTACAAAGTTAAATCAAACGGTGTTGGCCCTTTTGTAGCCATTGCCTTGTTCTTCGGAAGTTGGCATACAGAACCCAAGACTCATCGCCTGTCACAATCCGCGGCAGAAACGATTTTCTCTCGTATCTGGACAGAAGAGAAACAGCGATGCAGAGCCGTTGACCTTTCTGAGTGTCTGACAGGGCATGTGGAATCCAAGCTCCGAATTTCCATGCAAAGCCAAGATTCTTCAGATGGATTCCCACTATCCTATGAGACACTTCGAGCTTCTCTGCCAGTTGACGTGTCGTCTGCCACTATCGGTACGAAGAAGATGGAGTAGTTCAGTGTCACCCAATTCAGTTGGCCCTTGTGACCTTGCTTTGTCCTCGAGTTAATAATCTTCCTTTAAAAACTATCCGAACCACTCATAACGGGTGCGATGAGTAATAGATCCCAAGCCATACATGTCGTTAATTTGCTAGGCTGCCTGACGTACTGCAGATCCTTTAATGAATTCATGAAGAATGCCATGCCGAAAATGGCCATGAGGTAAATCTGGCATTGAGTCCGGAAGATTGGATGGATAACGAAGTACATGAAGGGGCTTGACCTGTGTCCACGTGCGAACGGTAGACAAGTGTGACAAGATTACGAAATCAGCTATCAGTATTGGCTAGAGCGTTTAGAAGGAGAACGGTAAAAAAATTTTCGAAGTGTGAAGAGACTTTTTTTCCAACCTAGTAATAGGGACCTGATCTGTCTCATCATTCGCCAACTCCTCTCTGAGAGTTCCATTTTTGTAAAAAAAAATCACCTATTCGAAGCATTTCTCTCAGTTAGTACGACAAGATGAAAAGTAAGGGAAGTTCTGCAAGAAGGGCGTTGAAAACGTTCTAAAGTTTTCCGAGAAATTCTCTATCCATGAGACATGCTCAGGAACGAACGTCGATCACGCCTCTCTTTTTGTCGTTTATGCCGAAATACAAGCTGTAGATTAACGGGGGCGATGTGCATGTCGTTGTCATTTCGCCTTGTTTAGCAAGTGCCATTCTTCTTGCCGACGAAACTTTAGTCTGCTAGTGATAAAAGCCCACCATAACAAATTTGAGAGTGGAAAACACTCGCTTCGTGAGGCTTGCCCCTGGAAACGGCCGTGCTTGCAAAACTTCAATTTGAATGACGCTGTTCTTCTCTGAAATGTCTAATTGAAGCCACTGCGTAATCACCCTAATAATTATTTCCCAACCACGTCTGACAAAGAAGGTGTGCCACGCCTGCAGTATTAGCTCCATAAACGTCGACTGATTCTGAACATTTGCGAGGCGCAACCCTTAGATGGCAGATAAGCCTCGTCTAGGTTCAAGATGGGACAGCGAATTTTCCTGAACACTCAACAATAGCTCACAGATCCTAGTGCACTTCTTCCTGCGTCGGGTCTAACAATAAGTGGTCGTTCTCCCTGGTCGGATGTCTCTGCTTCCTTTCACTCATCTTCCTTCGTCTTTGATTCGTCTCGTGCGAGGATTTTTGAATGATCTGATTAATTCTATAGTAATGACAACAAACCACGAAGTGGAGGTGACTTTGTCGATCCCAGATGAGCTTGCAGGCGAGGCCATTACCGAGGAGGAACCGGGTCAGATTTGTGTTAAGTACTGTTTAATGACTCTTCCGAATCTGCCCGAAGAAGTTTGGGTGAAGACGAAAAAATCATGGCTCGCTTTCAGAAGACAATTTGTTGCCTTTTTTCCTTCTATAGAAAACATTTTCTTTCAGCTGTTTTTTATCAAGTCAGTTTCTATTTCAGCTTCTTGTATATCCCATTTTGTTGAAATTTAAGGTTATTATGTTTACTTTAAATGTTCAGCATAGTGTCCAACGTTGCACGAGATTGTCGAAACTGAAATGTTTGTGATGGTTTGGTGCAGTAATTTATACGCTTTGTTAATTCTACTAAAATTGTCATCCTATCAGTCGCATAGAGTTTGTGGTTTTGATGCATAGCGAAGTGGAATGTTTTGCAGTGGACGTAGAAATCTAAAAGGGTCTACAAATTTCCGACAAAGTCGCTCTATACAGGAGCTCTACAGAGCAATGGTTCCTTTAGAACCTAGTTCGAAATGGGCTGCGATTTGCACATGCCCGAAGCTGTCAAAGTTTTACAACTACTGCAGGCGCGAGCATCACTTTAGGGTTGAGCAGAATAGGTCGCTAGAGAGATGGAGATTATTTCGCGTGGAATTATGCGCTCCACATTGCCACTATGAGCCAGCCACATAGATGGCGGGATATTCGGGAATTCACGAGGCGCAACACTTGTGCACACGGACAAGCCTCCATGGGCTTCAAAGTGAGACAATACATTCCGTGATCATTGAGAACGAGCTCGTAGTTCTTAGCACAATTTTTTGCCCTTCGTGACCAGCGGATTTTCATTGGAATGTAGGAATAGTGGAAACTGCTGCTGGCATAAGCTAACACGACGCTTTACGCAGAATTCGGCTCTAAAGCAGATGCCTTTCTGCAGTACCGGCTTTTGTCCGGCGAGTGCCGTCTGATGGTGGGGTTGTCTATATAGAAACCTGAATCCGGAAATTTTAAAATGAAGCAGAAGAACGAAGCAATTAAATAGATGGAACTCAGGCCAAGGTGGAACGGGCGATCAACTATCTCACCCAGCATCTCAGTAGAGGACGGTGCTAATTATATTCAAAAGTTGAAGTTGGGTTGTATAACATGTTAGAGCGAATACTTCAGTAAAAATTGGACTATTGAGGTAAATGTTGAGTGTCTACAAGCATATATGATGTTCATGCAACGTTGATAATGGCTGCCTGCTTAAGCGGTGTTTTCAGCGTTGGACTCGCCAGGCGGTAGTTGTTCGAGGGCGTCGAATCACGCCAGTCCGATGCGGAATCTGAGCAGCGCCCATGGAGGACTGTACGTCTCCGCACCGGGCAAGATCATCCTGTTCGGCGAGCATGCTGTCGTCTACGGGCGGGTGAGTGTCCCAGAATTCTGGCGTAACAGGGATTTATATTGCCTTAATGGGGCAGCTGAGTCTTGTATTTCACCGGAAGAATGACTTGCTACGCAACTCATGTCTTCATGTGAGTCCATAATGTTAGTCCATACGCCCTACACGTTGCCCGTAGTTATTCCATTATTTTTGTTTTTTCTGTAGCTCCCACATTTCACGATTTTTGTTGATTGTCGAGTAGCTGTTTTGTTTGATTTTCTCGCTAGTGCCCTACAGCACACGAATTCAGTCTTGTAATACCTTCCTCACGTCGAATTGGACACTTTTGGATTCAATTTGGACACTCTTCCAATCAATCTTGTCGCTCTTGAATTCAAGATAAACGCCTTCCAATTCAAAATGAGCGTCCTCCGTATTAAACTAACGACTCTTTAATGCAATTAGAACGGTTTTTTGTTTAAGGAAAATTTAGTATAACTTTCCTAGTTTTTGAAAACTCGCATCAATAAATGAACATTGTATGAAATTTTATAAAAATATTATATTTATTTATTGCATACGTCAATAAGACGAGTTCGAAATTCGAGCAAGAAAGGAATGATAAACAAGATATGTACAGAAATAAAATGGAGAAAAGACAGCTAGTAAAAACAACAACAATAAAAGAATGGTAGCAGCGCCTCTTCAGTAACCAAAAAAGCGTCAGACTTATTCACGTAGATTCCTGACCGTATGTAATCTTAAGATGGATAAAGATAGAACGTATGCCAGATGGAAGTGGGTTCAGCATAACTCCTAGTGGCGTAAAATTTGGTGAAACTAAGTTGGGCTACTCGATTAAACTGCTAACTTCACAGTTTTAATAATCGTGTAGATAGACGGGTATCGCTGCGTGCCAACGAAGTTTGTTTGTCCGCGTCAACCAGCCCTTGTGATATTAGGTTGGAAAAAAGTCTCTTCACACTTCGAAATTTTTTTTACCCTTCCCCTTGTAAACGCACTAGCCAATGTTGATTGCTGATTTCGTAATCCTATCACACTTGTCTACCGTTCGCACGCAGACACAGGTTAAGACTCTTCTTGTAATTCGTTATCCATCCAATCTTCCGAACTCAATGCCAGATCTACCTCATGGCCGTTTTCAGCACGGCATTCTTCAAGAATTCATTAAAGAATCCACAGCACGTCAGGCAGCAGACCAAATTAACCACATATGTGGCTTGGGATCTACTACTCATCGCGCCTGTTATGAGTGGTTCGGAAAGCCTTTAAAGGGAAATTATTCACTGAGGGCAAAGCATGGTCAGGAAGGCCAACTGGATTGGACGACAGTGAACTACACCATCTTCTTCGTACCGATAGTTGGCAGACGACCAGGGGTGTGCGTAAATGAAATTTGAAATTTCGTAAATCGTAAATCGTAATTACGAAAAAACCGTCGTAAATCGTAAATCGTAAACCGTAAATCGTAAGAACCTTACCTGACTTGCAGTGCAGTACCACTAAATTTCTAGATGATTTTTTCTCTTAATGTTATTTAGATGTGATTCAATATTTATTCATTTCTCGTGTTATTTTCAGCTCAAGCTGAACAGTTTTCTTCTTACCAAACTAAATTTTTCCCTCTTTCATGTCTTCTTGCTAGTAAGACATCTTTGGAATCAAACTTTACACATTTCAAGAAAGCTGAAAAACTGTAGATTCAAAAACTTTACCTTAGCTTACTATGCACGGTATTAATACAAAAAGCCTGCACTGTGAATATTCATTAAATTCCTAACTTCCTATAAATTTTTTAGCCTGCGTATATATCTAGCAGTTAGCAGAAACAACAGCAGAAACAACCGCTATCAAAAGTAAAATTTAAAAAAATCATTTCACTACTGAACAATGCGGAGAACTGTGCATGTAGTAATCCAACAAACATACTGAGTCATACGACGGAATTGCGTCATGCGTACTGAGTGAGTGCACGGCGCAATTCCATCGTGTGAATCAGCGAAACATCTCTGCTTTTCTACATTTTTAAATAAGTCCAAGAACATTCCCATAGCAGACGGTTAAAAAACTTTCGGCCGCCGCAGCTGTTTGATAATATTTATTAGACATCCTTTGTAATGAAAATGGGAAGGTTGACGTAGTCCTTGAGGAGACCTTCTTGAGGAATCTTCTGTTTGATTCCATAGACAAGACAATTTCGATTGAGAAAGTATCTAGTTTGATTTAAAAGTAATCTCATTTAAGTTACGAGTCGGGAAGAAAGCAGTTTAAGCTAAAACAGTTTCAGTTTGAGTTTGCAGAAGTACATTTTAAACGCATCGAGCAAAAACGGTATATAGGGCCGCTTCAGGCTTAACGAGAAGGTACCAAGCACTTGGTTAATTTTGAAAACGTTCAAATATGGAATTACTATTTAATAATTCTCTGCACTCGCTCCAGCTACCCTTCGCCGCTCAGTAGTGAATGTTTGCTCTGCGAGAGTCTGCACCATCCCAAACGAATTAGGGTAAATGCAATAGCTTCGATCACCACCCCAGAAAAGGGACAACAAAACTTCCAGACCCAGTTTGACCTTTCCTTGAAATATTCGCTTTGACCGTACCTTGTATGTACATATATCGATTTGCTCCCCCACCCCCCCCCCCATGAAGCGCAACGTAAACCGAACGAACATCAGTAGCTTATCCTTTCCACATGAGTGTAGCAACTTTCTAGACCCCGCTTCCAATCACGGACGATGACCGATCGTGGATGTGCATCAATTCTATTCGGAACGTTAGCATCTCAAATTGACTAGACGTCGTTTCCAAACAAGACGTGGATCAAAGAATACTCGTCTCTCCTTCATTAAAAAATTGCCTCCAATGCCTTTCTGTGGGCTCGAATGAAACCACCTTCGGCAGTAGGAATGCGATGTGCCTTGCTAGCACTGGACCAACGGAGGACCCCATACTCCTAGACAGGAGCTTATTTTTTAATATTGCATTGGACTTGCCTGGACCGGAAACGGGGGAGCCCAACCTCCTAGAAAGGACCTTAATGTTTAATATTGTTTTGGACTTATTTCTCCTCTTGAACTGGTCTAAACGACAGCCCTTTCAGTGTTAGAGAAATGGAAAAGTAAGTTAGGCGGAGAAATAAGTCGGGTTGGAGAAGCCTGACGGTGTCTTCTGCCACGTTAACACACTGAAGCGTCAAAAAACAACTCTAAAGGGAAGTGGGAATGAGCTATTTTTAAGAGAGGACCATTGGAGTGGGGACAACTTTATAACCCAGTCCAAATAAATTTGGATGCCAGTTGCTTGTTGATCAAAGATCACATTTACGAAAATTTACGATTTACGACCCAAAATGTCGTAAATCGTAAATCGTAAAAAAATCGGCGAAAATGGCCGTAAATCGTAAAATCGTAAATCGTAAATCGTAATTACGCACACCCCTGCAGACGACACGTCAGCTGGCAGAGAAGCTCGAAGTGTCTCATAGGATAGTGGGGATCCATCTGAAGAATCTTGGCTTTCATGGAAATTTGGAGCTTGGATTCCACATGCCCTGTCAGACACTCAGAAAGGTCGACGGCTCTCCATCGCTGCTTCTCTTCTGTCCAGATAAGGAAGAAAATCGTTTCTTCCGCGGATTGTGACAGGCGAAGAGTCCTGGGTTCTGTGTGCCAACTTCCGAGGAAAAGGCAATGGGTACAACAGGGAGAGAGCCCTAAGTCTGATCTCAAGCCCAATGTTCACGAACGGAAGATTCTCTTGAGTGTTTGGTGGATATCAGAGGAGTGATTTATCGGCAAACTCTCAGAAGTGGAGAGACACTTACTGCTGCCACATACAGTGGCCAACTCTACAAAGTCGCCGCAGCTTTCCAAGAAAAGAGGCCTGAGAAGTCGAAGGTGATGATCCTGCATGACAACGCAAAGCGACATGCTGCAAGACTCACAAGAGAAACAATAAAGAAGCTGGGCTGGGAGGTAATGCCACATCCACCGTATAGCACTGACCTCGGCCCTCCCGAATGCTATTTCTTCCACGCTCTCAAGCAAGAAATTGGAGAGAAATATTTTGAAACGGACGAGGACCTCAAAAATTGGATTCAGCGGTGATTCGACTTCAGAACTGCAGTCTTTTACGCGAGAGGAATTAGAAAAATTACCACGTCTTTGGAGAAGTGTAGTAGAACAAAATAGAGTTTATCTCAATTGATTTGACTTTGTAGTTGTGAAGTAATAAATCTTTGAAAAAAATGAAAAGACTTTTTTTCCAACCTAATAGTTGTCGGAATTTCGGCACATGGGTATGTTGGCTGACCCATCGGACCGGCCACTGTGACGAACCGTCTGTGTCACGCGAAAAAAATAGCGATAAGTTTTAGCAACCGAGGGGAATAGTAAAGCCACCGTCTCAAGACGAAGCCTAGGGATCCACATGGATGAGTGGCAAACAAATCTGCAAGGCGAACTAGTTACTTCAAACGGCACCATCTGTATGCATTTTGCGCTGCGAAAGAAAACAGTATTAAGAACTCTAGAACCTGGCTTGATGTTCGGTTTGGTATTCTGTAAGGATAGAAGCGTGAGACGTCCTCTGCGTGGTTTGAAAACCCAGAGATTGCAAGGTTTCATTTTCGATTCGCCCTTAAGAAGCTTAAAACAGAACACTAGGTTCTTGAAGGTGCAGCGGTAAAGCAGACTGTCAAGCTTGAAAATGCTTAATCTCCTCTTGTGGCAAGGCATAGCTTCGGGGAGTGCGGGTCAGGAAAGTACTTGTACATCAGTATCTTAGTGAAATTCTGCTGGACCTTTCCAATTCCAATTCTATTCTGGAGCTTTTTGGTGGCAGGGCTCCAGATCTGGTATTTATATCTTAACACAAATAAAGAATAAAACTATGTTTTAAAACAACGACAATTTAGTCTACTAAAAGGTGATATCGCTCCACTCACTCGACTATAGGTTGAGACGATCTGGTCGAGTGCATTGCGCGATCTCTTCTTTTAATGCACTAAATAGTTACTATCACACACTGCCTTTCTGCGCTTTAAAACAAAACGATTTCATTATTTTCCTTAAAAACATATTTTTTTAATTTCGAACAGTATGTTCGCTTATTAGAGCACGTGAATTCAAAAAAACCGAAAAGGTAATTCTAAGTTTTTCTTGAACGAAATTTTTTTCTAACCTTGTTGTAGAGTCTTTAGCTTAATTTGAAGCTGATTTTGATTTCAAATGCAGCAAGCTTGCTTACCAGGGAACTACCTCAGGCGTATGTCTGAATGACGAAAATTAATACCATCACAAGAATCTCCGCCCTTGAAATAGTTGAAAGGTATGTTTCATTTTTGCAAGATCCTTGAACCCAAGGAGTTAGTGGCCCTTGGAAGTCCAGTATTGAATTGAACTATCAGCATGCATATAACACGTTTGTGCACGCCCTACGTGGAGATAAGGGAGGTGGTGAAAAACACCGGTGCAAGCAGTTCGGTGGCTCAGTGGGAAATGGCGATGAATCGCAGGCACAGAGTCAAGCGTTCGATCCACGTGCCCTGCCGAAATTTTGCATTTTTAAATGTTCAAGCCCTGTTTGGTGTCTATCACCTTCCACACTTTTCCTATGAATAAATTCCACTAGGTTGCGCGGTCCGTGTTCAGGCTTTTCATCAGTTGTCTCCCCTTCCTTCTGTATACGATACTTTGTATTTTCTGCAGATTTTTGATGAGACCCTCGACTACATCGCGAATGAACCTTTCCAACAAGGCGTAGTTATATCAATTACGAGAGCATATGATGGCACCAGTCAACAAGTCGAGAATGGGTGGCCATTAAATCTCACCTTGCATGCACCTCACATGTTCAAGGAAGGACAGCCGATCGTTGCACAAGTTCAGTTGTATCCTACTGCCCGTCGAATGTGTACAACTAGACACACTGATGATGACGGACAGGCGGTTACTGCAGTCCCAGCATGTCAGCGAGCATAGGTCACCTTCATATTCCAGCGCATCCCCTGACGGCGGCACGTAGGTCATGAAACTTTACTGGTGAAGCAGCCGCTTAAAAAATTTTAAACATACACAGATTTCTTATTGTTGATAGAGGTGCAGAGATATCTTTCAAAAAATTGATCGCGGTGATTCGCCGTGATACGAGTGTGCACTCTCCTGACCATGGGGTTGTCATGGGTAGATCTGAATCGGCACTGTTGAATTTTCACGAGCCCTAGCCCCTTGGTCGAGGTTAAGAAGTAGAAAAAAATTCTCACCTAAACTTTGCCTAAAGGCTTATCTTGGGCGATGATCACGAATATGATATCCATTTTTAAAATTTCGGCCAGTCACGGTAGTTTAACACGTTAGGTAAACAACAGTGGCCCCATAGTAAACTTTGAGGGTCCTTAAATCCTTGGGTTCAAGTACTTTGCAAAAGCGGTACCCACTTTCCTACAGACATGCGCCTGAAACAAGTTCCCCGTTAGAAGAGTGTTCAATTTGATTTGAAAGGTGTCAGATTTGACGTAAAAATGGTGTATAAAAACAAGTGATAAGCTTCGAGAAGCTCGACGCGCTTGCCTTCTCAAGGGGTCCGATTCCAAAATCTTGTGTGGAGAGAAAATGAGAAACTCATGTAGGTGTTCACGCGTACACACGGAGCAGTAAACAGGGCGTTCAGACAGCAATCGCCGGTTCGATTGATCTGCGCACGTACGTGAGTCTCTTCACCTCGGCCGACGGACGGATCTACCTGAGTTTACCTGATCTGGGAGTCGAAAAGACGTGGCTCCTCAAGGACCTCATCAAGGCTGCGGATCGGCTGGCAGGTCAGTGCAGACTTTCGCTGTGATATACATAGGTCCTGCTCTGATGCGTAATGCAATGCTGTCTGGTCTTCCGTGGCAAGGTCTTTAGAGTTCGTGGATTTCTGATATCGAGAGCCCGTTCGTTATTGCAGTGTTAGACTCTCTGTTGTTGTGCGTTTCAAGAGCTTCGACGTACTGAATTCAAAGGGAGATTCTACCCCAATCCCTTCCTCTCAGACCATTGAGAACTCTTCCCATGCCCCTCACATCTACTGCAGTTCCATCCGTTGAGGGCTGCTACGAAGAAGCCTGAAAAATACGTTGTTAGGCTTTTAGTCTTTTGGACATCTTTTTTTTTGAGGAACTCATTTGGTTCCGTCTACAATATAGCGAGAGTGCGAAAACATTTTGTGACCGGCCCACCTAGTTTTCGGCGGCTCGCTCACGTGGCAGCATCTGGAACTCTCGAATGTCGACGGGACTTAGGACATCGGAGACTCTTCCCTGCATGAACTCTGCTACTGCAGGAATCGTTCTCTGGATATCTCGCTGATCGACAGCGATGTCCATGCCGCTTGTCGAAGAGGACCAAGTTTGTGATGTGCTTCTTAGCGTAGGGAAAGCGGCGGAGCCGAGCTGGAGTCCTTCGCCTTTTTTCTCAGGTTCTTCAGCGCTCATACTGGCAATGAGTAGCTTGCTTGAGTGACGCCTAATCGTAAGAAACACACACGTCTCTCATGAACGTCGTTTGTCTAAAGTTCGCCTTCAAACGAGCTTTCCCACAAGAAGTGACTAAATGAGTCGGTTCTCATATATTCTCAAAATGTAAAGAACGGAGTGACGGCTTCAACTTTTTGAATCAAAGATATCCTGGTTCCCAAGTCATTTTGTAAGACACCCTCCAGCACATTAAACCTCCTGCCAATGAACATCTTATGCAGTAAAGTTTTAAATTTTGTACATCGATTTTAACCAAACTTTTCTTTTCCAAACCTTCTCGTTCCGCTTTTTGGCTCCTAGAAATCCCTATAAATGTTTTCGGAAGCATTTATTTTCCGCCATTCCTCATTTTACTTAGCACAATATGCTAAAAACGTTTTCTGTTGCAGCGGAGCATCCAGTCGAAGAAGATCTGCCGCCGTCCCTCGAACTGCTAGTGCCGATTGCTCGGAAGTTGTCCGGGTCGTGCGAGGACCAGTGTGGTGTTCAGCACTTGGCTATCTTGGCCTTCTGGTACCTCCTGCTTGGCGTTGCCCACAGAAAAAGGTTTGTCGTGATTCCTTGCTCTCCTCCTTTGTCATCTACTGGACGTCCTCCATCGTGCTTATCCCGCCAGTCAGGCTGCTGGCAACAGAGCGTT
>OX377203.1:68045827-68299674 GCA_947396885.1 Heligmosomoides polygyrus polygyrus
GCTGTTCTTTTGAGAAAACCTCTGCTGTTCCGCCAACTCCATTCGTCGAGATTATGTTTTTGCTGGAGATTCTACCACACACCACACAGCTGTTTATCAAAATTTGAGTACAGACATTAATAATAGGATGCTTTCTTCCCAGCGTAGACGCCTCTTGACATTGGAAAACTTGGTGCTCAGTTCAGCTGCTTGGTGTTTACACTTTCGTCCACGCATTGCCTTCTGACAAATCCGGTCGATGTCACCTACAGACATGAGCGTCTTAGCTACCGTCTTTAAACAGCGTTTCGGTCCAGCGAGCGAGCGATTTTTCTACAGAATATAGGAACGGCGCCGAGAATTCTTCCCAATCCTCTGTTTCTTCTGTTCAAAACAATCCGTGAAATTTCAGGGATATACTTGCTGTAAAGGCCACAGTTCGCTTCAAGTTACCCAGTTGCGTTGGACTTGGTTCGTCGGGTACGTGAGCAGAGTTCTCCTCAGGGAGTTGTTCCCACTCTCTGCAGAGACTTCTCACTATGGCTGTCTATTTCAGGTGCTTATTGTGTTTGCATTGCAACTGCTCTCCTGCAAACGAGTGGTCTCATACCGTCACCGTCGATCGTCGTGAGTGATTCAGTGCGACCAGCATTGCCCTACTCTTTGCCTTACAATTCCCGTAATAGACCGACGAGGACGGCAGCCTGACATGGGAGGATCAACACCTGGACATGATTCGGAAATGGGCGACCGCGGCCGAGTCCCTGATCCACGGACGTGCGTCGGGTCTCGACGCAGCCGTCTGCACTTACGGTACGTCCGCTACTTCTCTCAGTCCGTACAGTAGTGGCTTTGGAGTGCCCGAACGTTTCTGCCGGTTCATTCCTTAGAGGCGAACGCACGAGAGCCGCAGATTCACTGAATTCCCTAAAGAGAGCAGCGCGGCTCTTGCGCATAAGGGCGGTCCTGTCAAAGCAGCATTGTTCTGCAGGCTGTTCTCCTCAGATCCTCTTCGTAGACGGTGCTATTGCGAACAGAACACTTCACCTCATCCTGTCGTTCAGATCACATACTCGTGATCTCGTTTTCCGCTTGTAAAGCATGTGTTGAAGCCTGGGTTCTGGCAAGTGAAGTGCGTGAAGCTTTTCAGATATATACATGTGTATCGTTGTATTGCTAAAATTGGGCAGAAGTGCTGTACAGTCATGGTGCGAAATTTTGCGATGCTCAAAGCAGCATGTGGGTTGCTAAAGCGATGTTGTCAAAAAATCAGATTAGTCCTCGCTTAAGTGCGTGCCATGTCATGACCCAAACTTTTCTCAACAAGGCATACATGATGTTGTAGGGCATCTATCAAGGAGCACGGAAGTAAATTTCGTTTTTGCTGCGTGCCATTGGGAGGTCCAGAAATGGGAAAAACCTTATCACTGCAGTGTAAGCTGATAAGGCAAAAGTGGTGGCTGGAATAGCCTTGTCGTGCTCGGAAATTACGCTACAAAAGGTTGAGCTTCAGTTATAGTTAGACCATTGCGATCTGATGAATTCTTAGGTTTCTCTAAAAGAAGCTGCAGGATGCATTCAACTGATTCATTCGCAAGAATTGCGTCAGCGACTGAATAGCGATACGGTGCGGGAGGGAAGTCGAGGGTTCGATTGCGGGTGGAGAGGATGCGTAGCGTTTGTATCGGCTCGTGGGCGCGGCGGCCGCGCGCTCTGGGTGGCCATACCTGCGGCGTTATCTCCCTGCTCGCCGTCTCCGCTCACGCTGTGACACCCGTCGCGCGCGCGACGGACAACGGCCCGACGGAGGCCGTCGTCGGCGGCCCTACGACGGCGGAACACGCAGGTCGACCAGATTTACTGGGACTGCAATCAATAGGATGTTCAGGGGATTCACAAAACCAGTGTAAAGATGCATGTTGATGTGGAACAAGCATAGCTCTACATCAGAATTTCGAGCTCTATCTAATGTGCTCTACCTCAAGCTTATCAATACTATCGCTGATGCGAGATTCTTCAAATATGAAACTGAAGAATACTTCTTCGCAAACCTGCGATAAAGCTGCGAAAGATATATTTCCAGGCTGAAATTTCACATAGAATTCAACTACGCCGTTTAAATACCTTGAAAATTAAAACTATTATCCTACTAGGTATGTGTGTTATCCTATTATCCTACTATATACTTGAGTTAGCGCGTGTTTCCGTTCGTCGCAACTGGAGTGGGGGCACGGCGTATTGGCGGTAACCAACGGTCGATGGCAATCAACAGTGGCCCGAAACTTCAGCCCTGGGGTAATCGAGGTCGCTAAATACATGTGGTCTTATGGGGGAGGCAATGGTCGAGGTTATGTTCATTAATCTGCCCTTGCTAGCGAGCCCGAAGCAGTACCTCCAGGGGTTGATGACATGATTATTAATTGCTCCTCGCTCGCTGCTACCTGCCCTGGAGACAGTGTCTCTAGTGGATAGGACAGGTTTATTAATCAATCCTTTCTTACCGCCGTCGCTACTTCTGTAAATGGACCACATGAAGTAGCACCAATTCTCCATTCTACAGTCAATACAGGGTATCGCTGAATCGCCTATGCACTTCGACGATGTTTTTGAACTCTCTTGTACGACTTCATGATAAACTTCGCTCTTCGAAGAAAAAACTACAGCCGGGCCTGACTCATGTTATGGGCTTAGATATATAGAGAGGGTTATTAGAGCGATATCTCCCTCGATAGAGAGCCTTCGGGCTCTCTTGTTAAGAGGGATCTCGGGCCGCTTGTCGCAGGGCCACGTGGCGCGTCCCCGGGTGGTGGATAGGGGGATTAAACGCGAACCAAATGCGACCGTGTATTGCCCAGAGACGCAGGTGGGATGCAGGGGATGGACTCCTTGCTCCTGCTGTGTCGGGTCGACGCGTTCCTTGTGCGTGGGAGCGGCATGTTCGTGCACAGTGTGCGCGGACGTGTCCGTGACTGTGCGGATTGTAACTGTGTCGGCTCGGCCAAAAGCTTGCACTCGGTAGACTGGGAGTACATCGTAAGGCGATTCGAGGCCGCCTTAAGTCTCGCCCCGTCCCTTCGGGCAGTCTGGCTGGCTGCCCGGAGTACCCCGCCCGCACGACAGAGCCCGACTAGCTACCCGTGTGTACTCAAGTCAAAAACAGCAGCACTAAAGGGCCTCATTCCCCTGACCCCGAAAGAGCCCCCATTTCTGCAGCGATGGGAAGGACGAGTACGGAGAGGCTGCTAAAATCTCAGGGCCTAACCAGGCTGCGCAAACTGAGAAGGACTAGGATGACGATTTGTACTTACAACGCCCGCACGCTTGCGTCGGAAGCATCCGTCGAGGACCTGATGATGCAAGCCAGGAAGATCAAGTACGACGTCGTCGGACTGACCGAGACGAGAAGACATCACCCCCTACACGCCGCCTACGACTCCGGAGAAGAACTGTTCCTCGGAACATGCGACAGCAGAGG
The DNA here is from genome assembly GCA_947396885.1 of Heligmosomoides polygyrus polygyrus. Lineage (NCBI taxonomy): Eukaryota > Metazoa > Nematoda > Chromadorea > Rhabditida > Heligmosomidae > Heligmosomoides > Heligmosomoides polygyrus. The sequence continues at coordinate 68,049,282 of OX377203.1, forward strand.
AGTAGGCGGCGTTGGTGTCCTCGTCAACACGCACTTGGCCATGAACATCGATTCGTACGAGTCTCTGACAACCCGAATCGGACGTCTGCGACTGAAGCGATGTGGTTCCGTGCCAGCTTTGACTGTATTCGTCGCGTATGCCCCAACATCCGACTACGACGACGAAGAGGTCGAAGCCTTCTACGTGGAGCTGGAGAACTTCTATAAGGAAGATCACACCTTCTACAAGGTGATCGTCGGCGACTTCAACGCCAAAATCGGACCGCGAAGGTCGCCGGAAGAACTTCACATCGGAACCCACGGTTTGGAGTGGAACGAGCAAGGTGAAAGGCTGTCTGAGTTTATCATGTCGACCAAGACCATCCATGGAAACTCGCAGTTCCAGAAGCCTCCCTCCCTACGATGGACCTGGGAATCTCCCGGTGGCCAGTTCCACAACGAGATCGACCACATCATCTACAACCGCAAATATTGCCTGACCGACGTCTCCGTTGTCCCCAAGTTCTACACGGGATCGGACCACCGCCTCCTTCGCGCAAGGTTCCGCTTTTCGCGTCAAGGAGAGAAGGCCGCGAAGTTCAAGAAGAGGAGTCCCAGAACGACCATCAACTGGGACCTCTACACCTCTCTTGCCGGTCTTTGGGAAGATGCCGTCATGGACAACGTCGACGAGGAATACGACCGCTTCGTGCACCATCTCCACGATAGTTCTAAGGGAGCCGAGAGCTTGAAGACCACCAAGAGACGTCTGTCTCCGGAAACTCTCGAGCTGATACGCCAGCGTGGAGCAGCACGAGCGTCAGGCAACCACCATCTGACGTCCGAGCTTGCGAAGCTATGCAGAGAGGCGATAAAGGAGGATCTTAAGGAGAGAAGGGCGGAAGGGTTGGCTGAAGCTGCAGAGGCAGGGATGAGCATCCGCAATGCCCGCCGGAACTTCGCCAACTTCAAGACCAAGATGACCGCTCTCCGACGTCCCGACGGAACCGTCACCTCTTCCAGAAGGACCATGGAGAGGGTCATCCACGACTTCTACTCCGATCTCTTCGATAGCCACGTCCACCTGCCCCCATGCCATCTTCCGCAGGATGGATACGTCGTTCCCTCTGTTCTTCCTTCCGAGATCCGACACGCCATCTCGTCGGTGAAGAAACGTACAGCACCCGGTCCCGACAGGATCAGACCCGAACACCTGAAGAACCTCCCGCCTACGCTCATCAACACCCTGGCGCGGCTCTTCACACGTTACCTGTCGGAGTGCAAGGTTCCATCTCAGTGGAAGACCAGCAGAACCGTCTTGCTGTACAAGAAGGGAGACGTGCACGACATTGGCAACTATCGCCCGATCTGCCTGCTATCCGTAGTCTACAAGCTGTTCACTCGAGTTATCCTGAATAGGATTAGCAGAACGCTGGACGAAGGACAGCCATGCGAGCAAGCAGGATTTCGGAGAGGATTCAGCACGATCGACCACATACACACCATTACGAAGCTCATCGAAGTGTCGCGAGAGTACAAGCTGCCGCTGTGCCTTACGTTCATCGACCTGAAGAAGGCATTCGACTCTGTCGAAACTGAAGCGGTCATCGAAGCCCTGCTCACTCAGGGCGTTCCTACTCAGTACATCAGAGTCCTTCGAGAGCTGTACAGTGGATTCACGACCAAGATCTCACCATTCTACAACGACGTCGTCGTCGACGTGAAGAGAGGGGTTCGGCAAGGGGATACCATATCCCCGAAGCTCTTCAGCGCCACTCTCGAAAACGTCATGCGCGAACTAGAATGGGAAGACATGGGAGTGAAGGTCGACGGCCGGCAACTACATCATCTTCGCTTCGCTGACGACATCGTGCTCATAACACCGAGCATCAGCCAGGCGGAGCGAATGCTGGCCGACTTCGATCGTGTATGTGGGAACGTTGGACTGCAGCTGAATCTTACGAAGACGATGTTCATAAGGAACGGATGGGTTTCTGATGCCCCATTCTCGCTCAACGGAACGAACATCTCCGAATGCTCCAGCTATGTGTATCTGGGTCGCGAAGTCAACATGGCCAACGACCTAGCACCAGAGCTGAGCAGGAGGAAAAGAGCGGCTTGGGGAGCTTTCAAGAGCGTCGAAGAAGTCGCGAAGAAGACGAAGAACGTCCGACTCCGTGCCCACCTATTCGACTCCACTGTTCTTCCTGCCCTAACATACGCCTCAGAGACCTGGGCTATACGAAAGCAGGATGAACACGCGATCAGCGTCGCGCAGCGTGGAATCGAGAGGACGATGCTCGGAGTGAAACGACTCACGCAAGTGAGAGAAGGCCTCCGGAGTTCCGAGCTTCGCCGACGCTCGAAGATCAGAGACGCTGTCGCGTGGGCCAAGTTGTCGAAAATTAGGTGGGCCGGCCACGTAATGCGCTTCGCAGACACCCGCTGGACGAGAGCCATCACCGACTGGATTCCGCGGGATGTCAAAAGAACACCAGGACGCCCACCAACGCGTTGGTCGGACTTCTTCGTTAAAGCCCTGAACGACCGATATGACGCTCTTCGTGTCCCTCGAGCGAGGAGGATCCATTGGACCACTCTGGCACGCGACAGGGACGAATGGAGACGCTGCTGGCACCCGCTCGAGCAATTCGATGATCAACGGGACGACAGGTGATACAGGTGATTAGAGCGATAGCAAAGCGATAAATTGTGCAGTCAATAAACTCACACATCACGTGCCTTTCACGTAGTTTTCAATTTCTAAACGTTACAAGAGGCACAGCACAGGTTAGTGTGGCCAAGTAGTAACAAGATTTTGACAAGCAGTCAGCCCATGCACAATCAAACAAGTTTGAAATGCAAGGTTACAGTGGGATGCAAGGCGCAATCTTGACTATTTCAACGCTACAGAAATTTCGTTACCCTGTGCTTTCATGTGAGTGTCAAACGTCTTCAAAAGCTCTACTAGCACCAATGATAGAACCTCTCAAATAGTCCATGCATTTTTTAGGAAACCCTGGTTTTTTCGCAAGCCGTAGTATGATTTTAGCTTTCGAACCTTTAAAGGAGCTTACATCAATGGAAGCTGTCATTTCATGGAGAAAACATAAAAAGTATCCAGGCGAAAACAACCAATCAAGTATAAAATGCAAGGTTTCTTGCTTCTTGTTTGAGTGCATGGCGCAATCCATTTTTCAGAAAATTTCCACTGTCTAACGCTTTCATATGAGCCACCAGTTCTTTAGTATCTTTACTTCGAACAAAATTATCACCTTTTAAAAGTGTATACATTTTTTGAGACACACTATACTTGCGAATATAAAATTAGTAATTGAATTCTGCGTAGAGTGTTGGCTAGAAGACTTATCTCCAGCGGTGTGATACTCACATTTTTTGCTTCAAAAATGAGATCTTCTAGAAGGTATTTAGGCGACGTAGTTGAATTCTGTGTGAAATTTTAGCCGGAAAATATACCTTTCACAGCTTCGTGGCAGGTTTGCCAAGAATTATTTTTCAATTTTAAATTTGAAGAATGTCGCATCAACTGTGGCATTGGTAAGCTTGAGGTAGAGCTCGAGAATTCTGATGTAGAGCTATGGTTGTTTCACGCCAACGTGTATCTTTACACTGGTTTTGTAAACCCTCTGAACGTCTTGTTAACTGCAGTCCCAGCAAACCTGGTCGACCAGCGTGTCCCGCTCGTCCGTCGGGCCGCCGTCGTGGGGCCGCCGACGACGGCCTCCGTGGGCCATTCTCCGCCGCGCGCAGGACGGGTGTCACAGCGTGAGCGAAGACGGCGAGCAGGGGGATGACGCCGCAGGGGGTGCGTAGCGTTCGTATCGGCTGGTTGTAGGCGCCGTGGCCGCGCGCCCAGGTGGCCATACCTGCGGCGTCAATCCCCTGCTCGCCGTCTCCGCTCGCGCTCTGACAACTGTCGCGCGCGCGGCGGACAACGTCCCAACAAAGGCTGTCGTCGACGGCCCACGGCGGCGGCCCGACGGACGCGCGGAGCACACAGGTCGACCAGATTTGCTGGGACTGCAATCAACAGGATGATCAGAGTATTTAAAAAACCAGTGTAACGATACATGTTGGTGTGAAACAAACATAGCTCTACATCAGAATTTCAAGCTCTATCTAATGAGCTCTACCTCAAGCTTATCAATACTACCGTTGATGTGATATTCATCAAAATTAAAACTGAAAAGTAATTCTTCGCAAACCTGCCAAAAAGCTGTGAAAGGTATATCTTCAGGCTCAATTTTCACATAGAGTTCAACTACGTCGTCTAAATACCTTCTAGAGAAACTCTTTTTGATGAAAAAATTGGGTATATCACACCGTTGGGGACACGTTTCTAAGCCAACATTCTACGCAGAATTCAATCACGAAGTTGATATCCTATCTTTTTATATATAAAAGGGTTGTGTGTTTTGTGTATGTCATTCTTCTAGAAAACTATTTTAAACTATTTTTCGCAGATCTCTAAAAAAGCTCCTTTCCTTGCAATTTTTTGTGATCAACTGTTTTCGCATCACTTTTGAAACAATAATTTTCCTCCACTTTTGCTGCTCTTTTGAGAACCATTTTTGCTGTATTCTTTTGTGATAAGCAGATTTTGCAATACTTTTGGCTCAATAAATATTGTATTGTAAACAAAAAAACTGCTGAATGAACACTACTTGAATAAAAGCACTTCTCGCATCACGTAATTCTTCGAAGAAACCATTCTTCGCAGATCTCTAAAAAAGCAACCTTTCCTTGCATTTTTTTGTGACCAACTCTTTTCGCATCACTTTTGAAACAGTAATTTTCATCCACTTTTGATGGTCTTTTGAGAGCCAATTTTCGCTGTTCTTTTATGTTAAGCAGATTTTGTAATAATTTTGGCTCAATAAATATTGTATTGTATTAAATATTGTATTGTATTCAAGCGGTCCAAAACTTAAGCACTAGGGTAATCGAGGTCGCTGAACATGAATCTGGCGTTCGCTTTTAAAGTTTCGATCGCCATCAGTCGATATTGATCAAAACTTCTAGCGCCAGGCGGGACTCGAACCCGCACCTCCCTCTTACCGAGCGGAAATGCTCTACGCCATTGCACCACCTGGGTCGACTTGAATCATTTCTATCAAGATCATCAGCTTAACTGGTTCCATGCTGATATCAGCGACCGGCTCATCCCGATATGCGGATGAGTGCTGATCGGTCCCACGAGGGTGGATGTTAGGATCGATCAAACGGCGCAGGTGGTGTAATGGCGTAGAGCATTCTCGCGTGAGTAGAGGGAGGTGCGGGTTCGAGTCCCGCCTGGCGCTAGAAGTTTTGATCTCAACAAAACATCGTTATGACAGCTTGCGACCTCGATGCCAGCCACGTGAGGCTGAAAGGAGCTGGCTTGAATCGATATTAATCAAATTATCGATTCTTTGCGGATGTCAATCAAGCGGTCCGGAACTTCAGCCCTGGGGCTAATCGAGGTCTAGTCACATATACGAACACGTAACGTATAGTCTTTCATTGCCCTCCCATAAGACTTCGACATCCTGGAGGCTGTGCATCCAGGGGGTCGAGGTTATGTTTATTAATCGGTCCTTGCTTAAAAGGATAAGGATAAAGGACGGCGTTACCGCCAGCGCATTCTACTTCTACGGGATATCGTGGAGGCGACATGAATGCGTATTTGGCCATACAATGACTTGCGGTGGCCAGCCGATGAACAAGTCAGCGCTTTATCCTTCCCAGACGAGTCTGGTACCAATTCACCGACCCCGGAGGGATGGAAGGCTTGGTTGGCCAGGGCGAGAAATCCGAACCAGGGACCTGGTATCGGGTGCACGCGACAGTCGCGCCTCCTCCGACTGCGCCACACGCGCCCAGGTCCCTGGTTCGTAGTGGTCCTTGCTTACTGCTACCGAACCCTGAGGCACTGCCTCCAGGGGGTAGGGCATGTTTGTTAATCAATCCTTGCTTACCCCATCACTACCTCTGTAAATGGACCATATAGTGAAATATCACCTATTCTCCATTCTACAGTCAATACAGGGTGTCGCTGAATCGCCTATGCATTTCGACGGTGTTTTCGAACTTCCAGTGGCACTTCAGGATAAACTCCTTTTCTTCGAAGAAAAACCTAAAGCTGGGCCTGACTCTTGTTATGGTCATAGATATGTAGAGAGAGTTATTAGAGCGACAGCGAAAGCGATAAATTGTGCAATCAATAAACTCACATGTCACTTGTCCTTCACGTAGTTCAATTTCTAAACGTTAAAAGAGGCACAGCACAGGTTAGTGTGGCCAAGTAGTAACAGGATTTTAAGAAGTAGTCAGCCCATGCACAATCAACCGAGTATAAAATGCAAGCTTTCAGACGAATGCATGGCGCAATCCATACCCCTGACCTGTCAGAGAACTCCTACTTTCTTAAGCTTCCACATGAGCCATCAAGCTTTTCAGTGACTTTAACTCTGAGCAAAGTTATCACCTTTCAAACAGTGTATACACGTTTTGAAGCACTCTGTATTTGTGAATATAAAATTCGTAATTGATTTCCAACGTTGGCTTGGAGACATGTCTCCAACGGTGCGATACACACAAATTTTTCTCTTCAAAAAATTAGCTCTTGTAGAAGGTATTTAGACGACGTAGTTGAATTCTGTGAAATTTTAACCTGGATATATACCTTTCACAGCTTCTTGGTAGGTTTGCGGAGAATTATTTTTCAGTTTTAAATTCGATGAATATCACATCAACGGTAGTATTGATAAGCTTGAGGTAGAGCTCATTAGATAGAGCTCGGAATTCTGATGTAGAGTTATGTTTGTTTCACACCAACATGTATCATTACACAGGTTTTGTAAACCCTCTCAACATGCTAATGATTGCAGCCCCAGTAAATCTGATCGACCTGCGTGCTCCGCGCGTCCGTTGGGCCGCCACCGTGGGCCGCCGACGACAGCCTTTGTTGGGCCGTTGTCCGCCGCGCGCGCGACGGTTGTCAGGGCGCGAGCGGAGACGGCGAGCAGGGGATTGACTCCGCAGGTATGGTCACCTGGGCGCGCGGCCACGGCGCCTACAACCAGCCGATGCGAACGCCCCCCTCCCCGCCGCAGGTATGTCCACCTGAGCGCGCGGCCGCGGCACCCACGACCAGCCGATACGAACGCCCCCCCCCCCCCCCGGGGGAGGTCGTTAGGTGGACTCCTACCGTTTTTGCTAATGAGGGCACATTTCGGGTCCGGTTCGGCATCGCATTATGGACTAGTCTGGAGTAAGGGTGATCAGGTCAAGACCAACGATTTCACCTATGGGAATCGTTTATGCTGCTCAGCACAGATCTATCACTCGTATTCTAGAGTATTATTTTTCGCGCATTAGTTTCCACTTCAAAGAGCCATGTTCTTCGCGCAAGCGGTGACACTGTCCGAAAGACTGGCCTTAACTTCGAGGTGTCCGGAAAGCGGCCACGAGGGAGACCAAAGCAGCGCTGGTTTGATTCGCTGCACCAGGACTTGAAGATTGCTAGGTTACACCCTGATCAGGCATTTGATCGGGAAAAGTGGCGCCAGTATTCCAGGAAAGCGGATCCCGCAAGAAAGCATGACAAACGCTGAAGAAGAAGAGGAAGAAGTTTCCACTTCAAAGTCGGAGGTTGAAAAATAAGTCTGACTACGCCTGGGTGAAGAAAGTGATTCCATAAACGTGGGCGACTTTACTCACCTAACATACCTAAGATAACTTGCCGCAATCGATCGAAATTTTAAAAATGGATACCATAAGCGCGTGATCAGCACCCCAAGTAACTTTCTCCCCTTTACGATGTTTAGCGAGTTCTTTTTCGACCTCCCTTCAATCTCTTGAGTAGTGAAAGTAGATAGTGCCGGTTATTCTGTGCACCCCTTTACTTACACATAAGCACCGTGACCTTTCACCGAAAAAGGTTGCCAGATTGGTGATTAGCGTCTCAGATATCCATATAGATAAATTTTGGGCGAAAATGTTTTCCGACCTCTACAAGAGTCGAGAGGGAACACGTGAGGTGGATAAAATATGAGTTCTTGGTAACAGTTAGTAGAATCAGCGAAAATTGTGAGAAGGATAAAAAGTCTGGGCTATATGGATGAACCCTATGCAGATAATAGGCTGTCTAATGTTTTCAAGATGTTGAGAACATCGGAGATTATCAGCCTTCTGCCACTTACGTAGAATAGAACTCTTGGAAATTGTCGTTTTGGTTGTCTGAGGCATACGATGACAGGAACTGAAGTTGGGAGCTTTTATCCTTCGAAGGGAACGCTTTGGTGCGACATAGGAAGAGGCTGCACGGAGCATGCCGATCCCTACTCGTTTCGAGGCGAGCGCTGTATGGGGAGCAGAGTCCGCTGCGGAGAGCATGTTGGAGGCCTCGATGAGGCTCTCCTTGCACAGGGACATGCCAACCTCCTGCTGAACATCAGCCTGCAGTCGAGCTTCGTCTGCGATTTGTGCTTCTGCAGATCAAGCACTTCGGGTTGGGAGTCTCACGATCTGTTTCCCGCCACGTAAGAATGAGTACTTCATCGTGCTCAGCGACTTCGTGAATTTGTTCCTGCGGAATGAAAGTTGGATTTTCCGGTACCTTCTTTTGTGCTGGTGCCAATTTTAAACACGTGCAAACGAGCCTTAATAGAAAGCTCTCGTTTAGAGTGTGCGGGTCCAATTGCTTGATAGCATGTTGCTCGTCGAAGCAGTGGAGATCGAAATAATAATAAAAAAACAGAGCTTAGGCTACATTCTCTCGAATACCATCCTAGAGTGAGAGACGCTTGTTTTGCTTCTAAAATGTACCATGCTGAGAGCTGGTCGCCAACCATAAGTCAGCACTTGTGTGCGCTGTGTTCAAATGTCATAATTAGTTTTTCCTTTTCCTTTTCTTTTTTCATTTGTTCTTTCTTCCAGAATGTGGTAAGTATCCCAAATATCCCAAATAGGCATCGCAAGTGCAACCAGATTGCGGATTAGAGGGACCGATTAAAAGTTTGGTAAACTATTTACAGAGCTACCCAAGGATGGATTTTTTGCCGCTGAAGAAGTTTCAGTACGAGTTCGGGAGGAGTGAAGGGAGGGAATGATCAATGACGAAAAATGCGAAAACGAGCCAAGCGCAGAGTGCGAATGGTTGGAGGTTGCAGTTCCGATTCGAACTCATTGAACGGCTTCACCTCTCCATATATCCTCTCACCTGTCCTCGCAGGAACGCTGTATTGTGTCGGGGGAACTTTGTGCTTTTCGTAACTTCCTGATCTGTGCGGGCTCGGCCGAAACTGTGCGGAGGCTTCAGTGACGCGGCTTTTGCAAGTCTTGGCGCTCGGTGCTGGTGCGAGTCGTAGCTTGCCGATGCGCGAGCGGGCGTAGGCTGTCCCCACCTCAGTCACCGACCTCAAACAGCAGGCATGAGGTGGACGGCTGGATGCGGAGTGGGCGCTTCTCGGTCACGATCGTGAGCGATAGGCTGCGCTTCTAAAGTCTCGTGTTGTGATCGATTTACCGACTTCGTCTGGAAACACAGGAAGCCGCTTGTGGTAGATAGTGTCCGTCATCATGCTCGCCACCTTCTTCACCATTCTTCTTCGTGAACGGTCGATAATCGATTTCTGTGATCGGCGTTTTTAGGACACCGGGATTATGGCTACCAGAGCTTTACGCACCTGGGATATGTGGGATGCCATGGTAATTGTATGCGTATATTCGCGAATGTCGCCGATGTCTGCCGTTGCTTGTTGGGCGGCGAGGTGGCGCGTTTCTGGCTTCTGAAACAGACTGCCCTCACCGGGGCTGACCTGTTCCCCGGCGAGAGAAAAAGCTCAGAAACGCGCCGGTCTCACGCTCGAGAGCCGTTCTCGCTTCACTTCCGGCATGCTCTTCGGTTGTGCCAGGCTAATCGTGTGTCCAGCCAGTCTAGCACTGACCAGAGTGCATAGTGTAGAGATCGAGGCATCTGTCGAGTGGTCCTGCGTCGTGCACCGTTTCGTGCCTCTCTCTAACCGCTTCGAGCGGCTTCGTGTGCTGTGTCTTCGTGCAAGTTCTTGAGCTTCTGTCTCACATTTCGTTCTTTTCGTATGGCGTGGTACTACTAGTGATGATGCATGTCACCCCTCTTTTCATACTATTAGATAGATTGCGGGCAATCGATAACTCGATATCCACTACGATCGATATGATCCTCGTTCTGCCATCTATTCCTATGTGCGGGGATCATATGCTGCGGCTGTAACCGGTGCTGCTGCCTGCACGCTTAAGCGAACGAAACATCCCACAAAAAATGCTCAAATTTCGATTTCTCATAGAAAAACAGTGTGAGGAGAGGTGTACTGTTCTTTCCATTCAGCTGTTTCTGTGATGTAAGCTATCTCTCCCGGATGTCTCTTGCCTTTTCTTCCTTTTCTAACGCCATTCCATTCAGGCGGAGTGGCGAGTTTCAAGCCCGGCACCCGGATCGAGCATCTGAAGAAGTGAGTTCCAGGGATGTCGCCATTTCGCGACCGTTTTGCTGCTTCTTTTTTGCTGTCTTTGTAGTTTTATTTTCGACTTTGCAGTTCTCATTACCAAGGGTCTGCTTCCTATTTGTTTCACAATTCAGTCTTCCTGATCTTCGCGTGATCCTGGTGAACTCAAAGGTGGAGCGGAATACGTCCCGGATGGTTCAAACAGTGAAGGAACGCCTCAAAAAAGTGAGACTTTATTGATCGTTTCCTGCTTTTGAAGCCGTTGGCATTAGTAGTGCAAACAACGGGTCCTCCTCCTGCTTAGGCTTTCCCTCCACAGAGGAGTCAACACTTTTAAACGCGAAAATGTCTCTGCAAGAGCTATGGATTTCTCAGTCTCTTCATTTTTGTCTAGATTTTGTCTAATTTTGTAGCCGGCCTATACAGTTCGGCGCTCATGTGTACGTACTTCTCCAGGATGCTATTACACTGTCGCAAAATTATTCGCCGAAACGGACCGCTTACTTCAAACTGCTATAACTCAGTTTAAGGACAGCTTTGTTAATCGCGGTAAAAACCGTCATAATCTACACATTTTTGTCAACGAATGGGTGATGAATCTAATCATTTACAATACAGTTCGAAAAAAAAACTAAGATCACAGGAACTAACGAAATCAAGGAGGGAACACTCAACATCGGCCAAATTAGTGAATTCTTTCTGACGCAAATGAGAATCAAGAGCTCGGGAAAACTGATATTCAGTGGGGATAGGTCGGGAAAATATGTTAGGTGAGGGAGAACTTCGCGATACCTAAATCGATCAATTTTCGCCGAGTGATTTGTGAGGTGTGGTCTTGCGTTGTCTTGCAAAAGGAGCGGTCAGGAGGTGATGGATCTAATCAATAACAACCGAGATCACAGAAATTAACGAAATCAAGGCGAGCACATTCAACATCGACCAGATTAGTGAATTGTTCCTTCCATGGTACCACCTGAAGCGCATTGGTAGCCCAACTTCCTCAAGATTATCTATTTGACTGCGATAATTTCATACGCTTACTTAGCCTGCAACCAGTACCCTCCGCCACTTGTAGCACACCCATACGCTCGGTTGTCCATCATCTATGGCGAGGCCTGACACTCCATTTTTCCCAGCTTCCTGGGAGACCTACTCTGCACTAGGCAGTTTTCTACACCGACCCAGCAGGGCTCGATCTTCATCATCTGTGTTTTATGGTGGAGTCTACACATGTACACTATGGCGTGCGACGCCAAGTGAGGCAGCGTCCCTAGCAGAGTTCGACATTGCTATGGATCACATACCTTACGTGGTCCACCGAACCCGACGCCGGCGAAGTCGGCTAGCTTTGCTAACCCGCCAGTCCAGTGTCAGTTGTCGACGAAGCGGCCAACTGACACTGGCCTTCAATAGCTGCAAGGATGTTTTATTGTTACTGATTTATGCAACGTTTCCTACGCTTTGCTTAAAACCAGACAAAAGCATGCAAAACTATAAATTTGTGTGAACGTATGGCCACGTCGCGTTTTATTAGGTCACTGCATATGAAAGGGTCGATTTTGCTACCTCGATTTCTGCTTTTTTTCTTCGAATTTTCGTGGCTGAGAATATTTTCGTTTCAGGCGTTATATAGTTTCTGAAAACAAAGAATCTCCACTTTCTTACATTATATAGCTTGTGTGATATAGTTGCCTCTTGCCGAGTTTTTACGATAAGAATCAGCGTTACGTTCGGGTGTTCTACTTATATGAATGGAAAAGTGGACACAACGCCACGGCCGCAGATCATGACATCAACGCTGCATTTGGGGAGGATTTCGCTGAGGAACGCACATTTCGCCATTGGTTCGAAAAGTTTCGATCTCGAGGTGAAGCTCTCAAAGGTGAAGGCCAAGACAGGCCGTCATCACTCCCTAACGGCGACCAACTTAAAGCCATGGTGAAAGCGGATCCATGTCGAACTGTGAGAGAGCTGGCATAGCATTTCGGTGTTGACGGCAACACTATCAGTCGTCACTTAAATGCGATCGGAAAAGTAAAGAAATTGGATGAATAAACCGCCGGACAGACGCTGAAGCGCCACGACACCTGTGTTCCGTTAAGGCTGCGCAATCTAAGGGAGCCTTTCACGGACAGAATCGGACATGCGACAAAAATGGATCCTTTATGACAATCGCCGTCGCTCTGCTCAATGACTGGACGAGAATGAGAGTCTCAAGGAGATGCCGAAACCAACTCTTCATCCAAGAAGACCGAGATATCCCTGTATGGTGAACAATGTGTGCTATCCACAGTTCATTACAAGTTCTCGAGACTGGAGAGACTCTCACAGAAGTACTGGAACGAAATTGAAGTGATGCCCCAGAAGTTGATTGAAAAACAGCCGGCTTCGGTCAGTTGAAGAGGCCGAATACTACTGGATGACAACGCGCGTTCGCGCGTTTCAAAAATTGCTGTCCAGAAACTGGATAATTGGGATACGGAACTCTGCGGCACCCAGCATATTCACCAGATCTGTCTCCTACCGAATACCATTTTCAAGTATTTATATCGTCATGTAAGGGACGAAAGGTCCAAGTTTTCAGTCAATGTTACGAAAACATAGATGACGTGTACAACAGATTTTGCCGTGTAGTTCACTACGGCTTATCCCTTCATGTTCCCATTGATTATGCGAAGACTTCATTTCATTACTATCCGAAGCATATCTCTAATTTAATACACCAAAAATCACGTCTTTTCAAGTCACTGACAAATCCTCTTTGCCATCCGCTATATAAGAAGGTATGTCAGGAATTGAATCACCACTTGAAAAGGTTCCTATCGTACAAAGAAAAGGTTTCTTCCAAAACACAAAATAAAAAGGTATTGTTTTCTCTAATTCGGAGCAAGATGAAGCCACCGTCAAAGCTGCCTGTTCTTGAGGATGATACTGGTGCACTGTATATAAGTGATCAGCAAAAAGCGGAAGCACTGGCACGCGTTTTGCCTCTGTTTTTAATTCGCGTTCGCACGATGTTGAATTGAGCGATGTTGTGGAACATGCTAACATGAACGAAAATGAAGCCATTGAAGATTTTATGATATGCCCTGAGGAGGTCTTAAAAGTTATGAAACGACTGAAGTGCTCTACTTCTGTAACGTCTGATGCAATTCCACAAATTATTTTTAAAAAATGTGCCACTTCCCTTTATAGACCTCTGTCGATGATTTTAAGCATTTCTTTAAATTGTTGTAAGGTCCCTTCTGTTTGGAAGGAATCCATTGTCACAGCCATTCCAAAAGATCCTAAATCAGTACAGCTCTCTTCCTTCCGTCCTATAAGCATAACGCCCACACCAATGAAAGTTATGGAAAAGATTGAGCGAGATAAGATTGTTACGTGGTTTTCCCGGAAACATTTAGTTCCATATGAGCAACACGGCTTTACGGCAGGTGCCTCCACTTCCACTCAGCTGGCAGACTGCATCTTCGACTGGAATTTGGCTTTAAATAATGGAGACTCCGTTGATGTCGTGTATTTTGATTTGTCAAAAGCCTTTGACAAAGTTAACCACGAAAAACTTCTTGGTAAACTTTGTCAACTGGGCGTCAGAGGACCTCTTTTAGAATGGCTGCGCTCATATTTGTACGGAAGACGTATGCGTGTTAAGGTTGGAAGTTCCTTCTCAAGATGCTACGATTGCAATAGCGGCGTTCCTCAGGGAGGCGTATTGTCGCCGGTCCTTTTCCTTGCATACACATTCAACCTTCCAGCAATTTTAGTCACACATCCTCAAGTGAAGGTACAAATGTATGCCGATGACATAAAAATTTACGGAATCTATAACAGTGGCAATAAAATGCAGGTTTGTCAAGCTTTATCTCAATCCATAAACGTGATGATGGAGTGGTCTGAAGCTTGGGAAATACCAGTGAACCTTTCGAAAACCATGGTTTTTCATCTTGGAAGCCTACCAGCTACAGAATTCAAAATTGACAACAGATTGCTGCCATCTACAACGGAACCCCGTGACCTCGGTGTTTTTCTGGACAAGGAGTTGAAATTCTCGAATCACGTTGATAATATGGTGCGAAAAGCATTTTCTGCCCTATTTTTCATTTTTAGGAACCTGAAATGTAATGATAGCTCTCTTCTGATCACCTTGTATAAGACATATGTTATTCCAATTTTAGAGTATTGCTCTCAGGTTTGGAGCCCCTACACAAAAAAAAGTCAGGAAAAAATTGAAAAGGTTCAAAAGACTTTCACAAAAATTCTGTTCTATAGGTGCTTCCCAAATACTACAAGTTCTAGAATTATTCCAGGATATGGAGAAAGACTCAAAATTTTTAATCTTAAAAGTCTTCTATATAGGCGTGTCTTCAACGATTTAATTTTCTGTTTCAAAATTCTGAAGGGTGAATCAAGGCTGAGAGCTAGCAAGTATTGGGTTTTTGTCCCATCGCAAGGTCGTCATAACAAGTACTGTTTTCGCTACCCCAAGGTAAAGAAGAAAAATAAGGAGAAGGTTTTCCATTCACTTTTCTACCGTGGAGCTCGATGGCTGCAGATGCTGCCTCCTACCTTACTTGAAGCGCCCAACCACAACATTTTCCGAAGTCAGCTGAAAAAAATTGACTTGCTTTCTACGCTCCAAATCCCTGACTTTAGCTAGAGTGGGATTTTTTACATTCTCATATATTTTTATTATCATTATTTTTTTAAATCCTTTTTTGAGTTTTTTCCTTCTCATTAAGTGTTCTTTTTTTACTATTCCGTATCAGTAGCTTTTTTCTTCATTATACACAAACATATTTTCTATCAATATCCTCTGTTTTTAGTTGCTATTCTACTAGTTGTTAGTTTTTCCTAGTTGCTGTTGTTTCTAGTTCACTTTTTTTTAGTTTCCTAATTGCTCTTCTTTCGTTTGTTTGCTGTTTGAGAGTTTCAAATATTTAATATTGCTCTATCACTTGTTACCGGTTTTTGTATGTTTGGTCAGACAGAGTGTACATTCATGTCTGTCCTCTATTTCCCCTGCAGTCGAAGGTATGAGATTTGTTGGAGTTGACGGACCTACTATGCTGGTATCCGGAGCCGATCTCACGACTTGCAGTGCTGGCGGCCCACTGCTCTTCTCCTTCAAATTCTCTACCTCCCTCAGTCCCCTCCTATTTGATTCTTTCTAGTAGATTTTTCACAGAATCTGCCGGTTTTTTTTTCGAATTCGCCGTTCCGCCCTCACTTCTTGAAGAAGTATATTTCAGTCTGTTTAACTAACTTCAATTCGTGTTGCTGATGGCTTTTAAAATCTTGTTTCTCACATTGTAGTTTTTTGCGATTTACCGTGTCCTTTTTGAGTTATTTTTGTGCGCACTGTATTGTGCAAATAAATAAATAAATAAATAAATAAATAAAAAATCGGCCATTTCATGTGCAACGACCTAATATTTGATTGATAGTGTAAATGCTGCTTACGTGAGGCGTGAAGGATATGTGTGTTCTTTACAATTCTTTGCTATTCCATTAGTTCTATCGTGTACAGGTGTGAAACTCCATGCAAACAAAAGCATTGCTGTCGACCGACTAAAAATCGCGACGTCTTGCATGAGAGCCTGGCGCAGTTTGTTCTTTGACGCTAAAAAATGGCTGCCTTCTTGCTCTCTAAAACATGCTTCAAACAATAGTTTTCTTCAATAATTGTAATTTTATAAAATTTTAAGCCATGTGTTCACTTACTGGGTAGGTGAATTTTTTTGAGCTTGAGTTCCGCTCACACGAAAAGTAACAATGATGGCTAGTTTGATTTGTTGTTGTTGTTTTTTTCACCACGTATTTCCTAATATGCTGTGTCCATGTTAAATGTAGTATTTTGTGCGCACGATATTGTGCAAATAGTAAATAAATAAAAAAGAAATAAATAAAATTAAAACTTCTAATGAATCATACTAAAGACTTTCTTGCACAAAAATTATTCTAACGTTTTTGGAGAGCCTCCACTATAATGTAGAAGAAGCTCATTTCGATTTAGAAGAGTTCGCTTCGATATCGAAAGTCTTAGGGTAGCTTAGAAGAGTGTCCAGTTTGCCGTGAAAATTGTCGAATTCGACGCGAATATAATATAATTGCTTGGATTTCAGATGTAGATCCTTTTTTCTTAAACGCCTCTCTCGCTGCCGGAAACTGATTCCGGACGTCTTAGATTTTGTCTCCCTTCTTCCACTGTTTACCTCTATTCTAGAGCTTGCCTTCATATATCGTAAAGGAAGTGACAGAAGCGGAAAGTGTTTCAAAGTTTTCCTGCTCCGGCTGACCATCACTGTTCAGTTTCCCGAAGTGGTCGAGGGGATCTTCACTTCCATCGACGCCATCTCCCGGGAAGCGGCCAAGATTCTGCATCGGCCGTCCGAGGAGAACGGGGAGACGATGGACAAGCTCGAGAATGGTGGGCATGGCATGGCGGTGCCAGACAACGACCACCACTCCCTTCAGGTACGCTTTCACCGCTCGAGACGTTCTCGCGTCGTACTCACGGTTTCCTACCTAACGCTTCTGTGCGCTCGTAGTACGTACTGCTGGTGTGGTACAGCTGTAGATAGGCCTCTCAGTTCTCCAACCGGTCAACGAAGATCCGGTTCGCTCCATTTCCTAACATGACGAATTCGTCTTGCGTTTGCTACTACTAAAGCATAACTGCCATGCGAGAAGTTCTTTGCACTTCGTTGTTGCATGACAGTTTGAAATGGAACAAGTGATCATTAGTACTGACCGAGTGAGTACTAACCCGCTTTCTCGTCTCGAATAGACACTACGTTCAAAAGTTTCGTTACGGTCGCCTACCTTATTACACCAAAGTCGAGAACAAGGAGGTGGATCTACAACACGCATTCCTTAACCGACCTCCCCTCACTGATATACCATTTCGCTCTCCGATAGAGCGCACCTTTTGAGCAACAAAGGCAAGGCAAATCTGTTTTTCGTAGGTTCGCTTGGGAAATACATCGTTGAGAGGGGTGATGCCTGCACTTGTTTAACGCTCACACTCAAATGGAGTTTCTTTTTGGCTGTTCGGGGATCGTTCTGGTCTTTGACGCAATTCACAGCTTCCAGTCTGGGGTAATACTTGTTGAGAATGCATTGGGAAAGCTAGGTATGGTCGAGGTGGTTCCAATAGAAATTCCTCCACTACGTTTGCGACTTCATTTTAGTTTCGCACATTGCCATCGAAATGGGGATAGACACTTCATGAGCGGAGCATCCTAGCCGGCACGACACCAACTCAAATTCCCTGTCAAGACATCTCGGGATATTTAATTGCAACCGCTGCTACAGCTCACGTATCGGTTAGTACGACTGTGAGTTCAGGAGAATGGCATGGATTCAGGCCTCGCCAGAATCCGCACGAGGGGTACAAGTCCTTGGAAATTTTGTAAAACAGTAGGGCGAGAAGAAAATTTCACCTGTTTATTTGATAGATATGCCGCTTAGAAAACCACCTCCCTTGAAATTCTCAATGCCTCCGCGCAGAATGGATATTTTTAAGGATCAAAATTTTCTCGCTCTCTCCTGAAGTCGCTCGAGCATGTAATCTGATGACCATCGTCGCAGCTGGCGCCAGCCTGTGCATAAAATGTCATACACGCGTTCGCGAACAAGCTATCAACGACTATGACTGTGGAACGAGAGTAAGAACACATAAGTAGGTCCAAATACAAGACCATCCCCACCAGATTCGAGCTTCGACAAACGTTGGCATTTCGAACGACTTTTATTGAGCGGTCGGCCAAGGCGATTAACGGTTCTTATTCTGCTCAAGCCCCCTTCTTCTACATCGCCCTGAAATTTGGACAATCTTTGCAACACTACTCGCACTCATGAACAGGCGAAGGTTCCGATCTACCTTTGTTGTTCTGTAACATCCAGAAGAACTGCAGAAGGTAGATATATCTGACGATCTTGTCCCGTTTAAGAAAAGTGATTTTTTTGGAGTGAGCGCATAATGTTTAGATGGGTAGTCCTGTAAAGGGTTTCTATTCCTCCTCGCTGATAAGGAGGTGAAGTTGCAGAAACACAAGCTGAATAAAAACTGTTGTCGATATTGGTCACCAGCTTAGTCACCTCACAATGATATTAGATGATCCCTTGCGACGGATACAAAACTTTCTGTCACCCAGTAGATAGAGGAAGTTGTTGTCGTTCCAGCAGACTAACAAGGGGCACGTTTTTTGGCGCTGTTTCCGAGTGTTCGTACTCTGGCTCTATTCAGTTGATCCACGCTGCTTTCTCTCAAGTCCACCTCTGTCTCACCATCACATCAGAGCAGCGCCTCGAATCGGTTGCGTTGTGAGGCGTGTCGTTCCGTGATTTCAGCCGAATCGTGGCGGCAGCGTGCGCTCGTCGACGTTCTCCTCGTATGTGGCCGGCGGCAAGCGTGGCAGCTCGGCTTCTGCCGTTTCCGCAACGTCCGACAAAGGAGAACTCGTCGACACGTTCAGCAAGCTTAACGTAAGTAGTTGTTGCGGCACGACGCCCTGCGGACGCCGACGCGTCGGCGGATTTTGATTTTTACCCGGCCCAGCAGGACCCTACTTCGCCTCGGAAGTGGGTGGCTCCTTTCGGCAGTACGGACGGTCCGCGCCGGCCATCTGGAACTAAAACACTCCGGCTGCGCTGTTCCGGTTTTCGGGCGCTTGTTCTAGATGAGGAAGCAGCTAATACTTCGAGTGACGACGAGTTAACCTCTGCGTCCTTTGTTGGCTT
This sequence comes from Heligmosomoides polygyrus polygyrus, assembly GCA_947396885.1. NCBI lineage: Eukaryota > Metazoa > Nematoda > Chromadorea > Rhabditida > Heligmosomidae > Heligmosomoides > Heligmosomoides polygyrus. Next base: position 68,068,490 of record OX377203.1, read on the forward strand.
TTCGATGTGGTTCTGTTCGTTTGGTGTCATAGAGCTTCTTTGCAGTGACTGCTCTGCCATACCGTGTGCCATTGTACTCACCGCTTAGTTCTTTTCCTGCAGGATCTCTGTCGAATAAACAACCAGCTGCTGATCGGACTGGGTGTCGGTCATCCGAAGGTGGACCAGATATGCACCACTCTCGCCAGGTACGGCATCCATCCGAAGATGACTGGAGCCGGCGGCGGCGGATCGGTGTTCGCGTTTCTGAAACCAGGTCAGATCTGTGTGTTTAAAGCGCATTTCTCGCGAGTGGCGCTTCACTAAATTAATCTACTGATCCACTAAATGGGGAGCAGAACTGTATTCTTGGGCGCTTGTTGCTGAGTATCGGTGGTGACATTATCATGAGATGCGTAGCAGTGAAAAGTGCGGCTGAACGGAGATGCCCTGAAATCTGTTTCGCTTTTTTGAAACTTCATATACTATTGAACGTTCGTAGTAGAAAGGGAAAAGGTTATCCTTCAATTTAGAATTGTGTATCTCCTGATTGAAGCGATATGTGCGGTCCACGCCATGCTGCTTGCACAGCAAGTTACATTACAATGCAGGGCAGAAGTTTTGGGATAGCAAACAAATTGCTTGGAGGTTGGAGTCACGCGGAAATCGCGCTCTTCTGCTGTCATGAATGTGGCCAAAATCTTATCTTTTGCGCATTCGCTTTTGAAACTACATGCCTTTTTGTACGCAACTGTGCCCTGTCTCTTTCGCGTCAACCTACACAAAAAACTTACAGCAAAAATGCTCGATCCATCCTGACATGTTCTGGGTGCGGCGTTTAAATCCGGACAACCTTAACTTTCTCAGAAAATGCTGTTGCAGGATGTTTTGTTGCCATCAAAACTCTTGCGTCAGGCGGGACTCGAATCCCATCTTCAGCTTTCCGGCCAGCGATGCTATGCCTTAGCAATACGCTCCAAACACAGTAGCCCAGGGGATTCAAATCCGGGCTATCCGATGGCCAAAACTCCTTAGACCTAAACGTGTCCACGTTAACGGAGAGCCAGTTTTGGACTAAATGGCTCGTGTGCGCCAGTGCGCTGTCTTTCTGGAAGACGTTTGGGCTCTCTGAGGCTACAGTCACTGTCCACGTTTCCACTACAGTTTACAAAACTCGCAGAGAAACTTCTTTAGTGACACGTGTTTGTCGTCTGTCGGCGGCATTACATCACTCTCACTGGACAGAACACCTAAGCGTGAATACTTGCTGGAGTTATTAGGGCAGGGGGTGGGGCAAAAGTAATGAGACAAAATGAAAAAAAATCTTTATCTCTTTATAACTCAATTACAACTCAACGATGCTAAGGAGTGTATTTGCCATTAAGGGCAAGGACCTTGCTGCCATCGCTCAGCCAACTTCCTGATCCCATCCTTCCAGAACTGCTTGAGCCTGGTGTTGATCAACAGCTCGATATGGTTGTCAAGGATTGTTTGGGTTCTTGTTTGTGTCCCTTTCGACTAGGAAGTTCTGTAGGCTTAAGTAGTAGTGGTAGTCGCATGGAGAGATGTTCGGCGAATACGGTGTGTGAGGCATGTGAACGTAGCCCATCTGGCCAAGCTTATCCGTGGTTACTTGTTCCCGATGGGGTGCGGCGTTGTCGAAGAGGAGAAACTTCTCGAAGCGTTGCGAATGAATAAGAGCGAGTCGCCGGCCCATCTCTTCTATTTCGTTCGTTTTTGGCCTTGGAGTTCATCGTAGTGCTCTTGGGAAACAGCTTCCGGTAAACCGATCCGTGGGCGCAGACCCAAAAGCTCCAAAGGTGCTTCTCGCCGTGAACATCTCGCCGAACGAAGGTCGGTAACAGGTCACCAGGCCTTACCCAGACTCGCTGCTTGGCAGGGTTAAGGTAGAAGGCGTACTTCTCATCTTGCGTGAATATTGAGGCCATGCTGCTCGGGGTTGGGAATTGGGCGAGATATGCGCGACACAGGTCGACTCGTTAGACTCGGGTTCCGGCATGAGAAAGGCTGTGGTTTTGGCATGCTTCTGGAAAAGGCGAAGTGGTAACTTCTCAGATGGGCTTCAGTAAGTAGCATACAAACATACAAATACGACAAGCACGAAACCAGACTCCAGCCACGAGATATATGGACATGGCATGGGGTGCCTCATTACTTTTGCCCCCCCCCCCCCTAATAGTTCTAGCAACAATCAGGAAGTCCTCGGGATCGTAGGCGAGTCGGTGATCATTTCTACAGTTGACCTTCGCGTCAACGTAAACATTTTTCTCACAGAAGAGAACCTGATTCGCCCCGCCGTTTCATTTCGAAGGAACTCAGTAGCAGCTCGCAGCAGGCAACCGCTTGGTTCTGGCAGCCTCAGACAGCACCTGTCGCAGAATCAGCGCCTGCACCTTTTCACGACAACCGCAGTTCTTGTCACCAGTTCCCGCCAACGAGTTTTTCTCGCCGGATTTGCAGAACCTTCCTCAGACTCCTCAGAAGTATTGTACCTGGCCACAACATCGTAACTGGTTGGTTTCGGGTACCCGAAGAATCGAACTATTTTAGCTGGCAAACGCCCAGCGCGAATACCCTCGATGATCGCGGCTCTTCGGTTGTACTCCGCAATTATATTCGATCGATGCAATTCCACAGCATCGATGCAATTCTGAGGTTATCAATGTTTACTAGAGGCTTCTGGCTTTCAAGGATGTAAATCGCGACCATTGGCGAGATTACGGTATGGCGGGAAATTTCAATCTAAATTTCTCCGCATTTAGGCGCCGCACCCTGTGCATTTTCTTAGCAAAATAAAAAAAAGAATACGTAAAGATGGTAAAGATCGGCATTATTTAGTTCCTTTCTGTGACGTGCTGCAAATTTTACGTCCATGAAATATGTGGAGAAAATTTGTGTGTGCATTTGTCTTATAGATACAAGTTGCAGTAGTCAGCTGATGGAGAGGTACACATTTTTATCGTTCTCAGATAAGTTTAGTAGCAAACTACGGATCCTGCAGGGAAGGAGTGTTGGTCGGCCTTGTTAGGATCCGAACCAAAAAACACGAAACAGGGTGCGCGCAACAGCTGGCCTATTCTCCGACTTCGCTATCAACCACTCTGCTAAAAGTACGAGGGAGCATATACCGATAAAGGTGCTAAGTTGTCAGCTTAATCAGGCTTTTTACGTTCCAAAGCGTCAGTAGATATGACATTTTACAAAATGCGGTGCAAATGCGGTCGGATATGCAGGTTTTGGGAATGGCATGTGACGCGCACGGGTCAGGGTCTAGCACTGGGTCTTCCTCGGCGATTGTTGTCTCACTGTTCGAGGCTGTCGCACTGCTCACGCGACACTTTTCAGACACGCCGCAGACGTTGCTGGACATGATCAGCGGTGAACTGGTGAAGCTCGGCTACGAGGTGTGGCAGCCGCCGTTGGGTGGCCCCGGTGTGGTCGAGCACCAGCGGCGACCCGACCTCTTCCAGACGCCGACGCCTTCGACGACGTGCTCGACGCCGGCGTCCAAGCACAAGTAGTGGATCATCACTTAGGCCTCCCTCATTCTCGACATCCAGCTCACAGTGTCCGTGTGTCCTCGCGTACCTTAGTGTGACTCGGTCGGTCCCGCCGCGTCCTTCAGTCGTGCTGTGTCTTCTCGTCTCTCATCTCCAGCGTGCTGCTCGCAGTTGGCGTTTCTAGTGCTGCTGCTGATCGTGACACGACCGTCTCCTCCTTGCTTGCGTTCCATCCCGGGAAATCCATTTCATGTCTTCCAGTTCCGTATGACATTGCATTGACCGTTCTGTACGTACACGTATTTATTTATTGTTGTTTGCGGGCGGATTTCTATGCGCTCCGTCCTTGGTGTACTTTTTCGCAATACCATTAGCGTAGATTTGCAGTTCAGTGTGGGTATATATCTTCACCCGACAGGGAGGGCGACCTCCAAAGAAGCTTGCTCGTTCGTGGGATCGCTCTGGCTGTTCGGTCCACCATGGACCACCCAGGCGGGACCCTCTCATGAAGGAGCTCTTCCTGTTCGCTCACTCGCGTTCCCACGTACACATAGACATCACTTCCTTCATGGTTTGCCTCGTTTTCGTTCCCTTTCCGAGCATTATGTGTCGATCGATGCCACCGGTCGATCGATATGTATCGGTCCCACATTTTTAAGTCGCCATTACCAGTTCAGTATAATATTTTCCTCATCGTTGTTTCCAGTGTAACCCACTCGCCAGACGAACTTTATTGGAATGAGTTCCATAGGTCATATATTGCCCATTTCTTTGTTGACTTTTTGTAGAATCGAATTTGGACATGGAGTTGTTCGACGGGAACAAGTTTACCGTGCAGAGAGAGAGAGATTTTCTAGTGCAATAGAGTATTAGAGCACGTCCTTCATTTTATTGGAGTGTATATTACTATTAATTGATAATAAAGAAATAACAGTGCAGTGTTTTCAGATGGTGTTCGAGTCACTAGGTGGCACAGGTCCTATTTCTAATTGTTGAAGCGACCGCTGGATTGCGCCATATCAGTTGGCGCTCACTGACCTATTGACGTCCTTGCTATCGCAATCTTTGGAGCAGTTTTTGCACTGCCACAGCTTGAAAACTAGAGAAATCGAGGGTGTCCGGCAGCCAGCTTGAGTAATGAAATGCATGAGCAATGTGTGCCCGGCTTCCTGTGTGTCCCAGGGAGAGGCTTGGTAAGGACATTCCGCAGCTTATTAAAACCTCCTGGGTCACCGGTTTCAAAAACAAACTGTGAAGCGGCCACCTTAACTGAGGTCCTTTGCCCTTCTCGAGGAGTGTTTGACCCATATAGCGACTTGCGGTGGCCGTTTGTAAAATCGGGTGGTACGTAATGCAGCCGAGGCATCGGGACCGACGTCCCCGTGCATGCCGGATCGGCAGGAATGATTTGAACCACTCCAGCCAACGACCGTCACCGCAGCGCTGTCTGCGGCCGTCACAGCCCTATGCTTCATCATTGTCGCTCCGCATTTATTTATTTGCACGAGTACAAGTACAGTCGTGTACAAACTGTATAAAAATCACCAAACGAGATAGGCAAATACAATCTACACATATTATCTATTTGAAAAAGTAGTGGACAAACGATGGACAACGTCTAAGACATCAGTAATTTATGGCTTCAGATGTGATTTCAGAAATTCTTTAAAAGCTCCATAATTCCCAGGAAGATTCTGTCCTCTCCGAAGCTTCTCATAGAGGGGAGAGTCCTATGCAAGAAAAGGAAGCGCCTACAATTTCGCTTGGGTCTTCCAGCATCGTCTCTTATTGTACCACCACGAGTATTAGATGCTCTCAACGTCACTAGGTCAGTGACTTTTATACTGCTTTCATCGTTATCAATATTGTGAAAAAGCAATATATCATTTCTGCTCCTTCTAAACTCAAGAGTGTCAAGCCCAAATTCACGATTTCTGGTTTTACTTGACGGAATTTGCTCATATGCAAACCCCAAGCTACGTATGATAAGCTTTCTGGTGAAGCTGTTCTGAACTCGTTCTATGATATCACTAGCCTTTCGTGTGTAAGGGTTAAAAACCATTACATCAGTATTGGCCTGACAAAAACCCTATACGCGTGGAGAAGAGTGGAACTGTCATTTGAAGACAAGGCTCTAAATAGATTAAACATGACTTTCATAGCTTTGTTGGCTGCCGTTGCACAGTGCTTACCGAAATTCGGATTACTCGTAAACCCACGATCTTTTATTTTTTCAACTTCATTAGATGGTTTACTATTAATAGAGTAGTGAGGCACGTTATCATTTCTAGTACTAATGTGGTGCACTCTAGGCTTCCGAAAGCGGTAAGCTACATTCAGAGGACCACTTCTGGACATTATTTATAGCATTCTGGAGAAGTTCAACATCAGAATCCCTTGTTTGTCGCAGCAGCGTTACCGGCCTACACCATGTTGCTGGTTCGGGTTTCCCGTCCAGGCCAACCAAGTATTCCATCCCCCTTGGATCGGTGAATTGGTACCAGACTTAGGATAAAGGATAAAGGACGGCGTTACTCAATCCCTTCTGGGATGCGCCAGCGCATTCTACTTCTACGGGATGTCGTGGAGGCGAAATGAATGCGTATTTGGCCATACAATGACTTGCGGTGGCCAGCCGATGAACAAGTCAGCGCTCTATCCTTCCCAGACACGTCTGGTACCTATTCACCGACCCCGGAGGGATGGAAGGCTTGGTTGGCCTGGGCGGGAAATCCGAACCACGAACCTGGTATCGGGTGCACGCGACAGTCGCGCCTCCTACGACTGCGCTACACGCGCCCATACCAGCACGACCACCCGTAGGAGTTCGTGGAGGTAGAGTTCCACACCATAAAGGGAGTGATTGGCGCTGTCCTTGATCATTATATCTATGGCTGGTGTTGTACGGTGTTTCGTTAGGTTAACAAAGAATTGAAATGAGCCACTGCCTAGAACCGAGAAATGGAGTGTCTCTGCCAGCCACACATCCACTGAAATGTATTTCTACAGACTCGTATTGCTGGAAAATCTACATAAAGAACACGTTTTGTTCGCAAGCCGATCAGAAGCTAAGGCCCTAAGTGACGCCACATATGCTGCCAGATAAGGAGGGTGATACTGGCATATGTCCTTCTGTAAGACTCAGTGGTGCTGGTAATAGTGCAATAGGCATCTTTGCAACCCTCTCATCTACAAATGTCTGCTAAATTATCTGAGGTTCATCATATCCCACCGACCTCAGAGATACGTGGTCTATCAGTTGCGCAGCAATGGAAAAGTTTGTAGTGGAGATGAATGTTATCAACGTTGGCTTTGTCAAAACGCTGAATGCATGAAAATGCATGGGAAGTTCCTGCCGATTTAGTGCCCTGAACATTCCCATTGTTTCAGTTTTTTACCTCACGACTTCATAGGTTGTTTTGATATCCCTACATAGAAAGAATGTGACGAGTGAAATATCTATATAAGATGATTGTTAAAAGTTGAAGAATATGGGGCGCTTTCCATGTCAACAGAAAAGCCCGGTTTTCATGTCATGCAGCTTAATGACTTGAATCTCGGAAGCGCGGAGTCGGCATTATTTAAGGTTAAATTTAGGCGCTATGTTGGCAACTGTCCTAGAAACCAGCAGTCAAGTGCTGACATAAGACACTTTGTGCAGAAATAGAGTACACAGTAACAGAGTGCCTTGCTCAGAATTGACGAACGTGCAGAGGTGTAGGTAAAAGCAAAGTCCAAGTGGTGTTCCTTAAATCTCGCTCAAGATTTTAAGCGAGGAAGTATTCTGACAGACTCGTATGTCGATGGAAAATGAAAAAGTATGCACTTAGTCTGAAGTCTATGGTCTGCCAACGGCAACTTCTGGACTTTTGTTGTGGGATAAGAACAAATATTTTTCGACATTTTAGTTGTTTATTATAAAGAACGGATTACGAAGAATAATAGAAAATGGTTTGCGAATGGTCTTCAATCACCGCGAATTCTCTAGGTGACATTCAAATGGTCACTTTTCGTAATTAATGATCTACTGCTGGTACAGTTCACAATTGAACCTAGTGGGAACACTAGCAAATTAGAGCGAACCATGGTGATGAAAATCTGGCAACAAAGCACGAAAAGCTGCTGAAGGTGTTCCTTGCTCGGATAAATAAACAGTCACCACCTTTCCCAGCGGCTATTCCAAATGGCGCGTCGTCAAATACATGCGAGCAGAAGTTGTGGGACTTGGAATTGGAAGTCATCCGAGCAGGAGTTGTGGGACTGGAATTGAAGGTTTCGATCTTATGTGATATGTAAATGTGCACCTTCCACAGCGCTGTTTTCTTGGATCGCATTCGGAGAGTTCTCATCGTGTTCAAGAGTTGCGCAAAAATGCCTTCCGACACCTTATGATCCCAATGGTACGCAGCTTTATATAAGGTTGGCAACTAATTTCGTGGACTCCCAAGCGCCTTCAACAAAAGTGTTCACAAGCAAATAACGAATAACAGTTTTCAACCAAGGCAAGATCTGCTGGAACGCAGGACTGCTTCCCATCTATCAGCTACCTGGCCCATCCCACAGCTGTAGAATTCTTGTGCTTTTGAAGCCAAGAATCCTTGGAGGTGCATTTTGACATGGTCCACATTAATAAATCGTCCTCCAACCAAGAGGAGCTGCAGCGTGCTATAAAGGTGCTAGTCATTTGGCGGACAGCCTGTGCTGTAACGTAGGTAAGTTAGCCGCTCCCAGCTAAGGTCTTCGATTTTTTGAAACTCCCGATTCATGACGTGTGATCTGGCGTTACAGTACCGGACATGTCTTTTGGTCATTGGCCGAAAAAGCCGCGCCGGCCAACATAGGCCGCATTGGAGCGTTCCAAAGCGGCCTTTTTGAATAACTTCTTTAGAAATCGAGTACTTGCGAAAATAAACATATATTTGAACTCAACAGCTCAAGCTCTATCTTCTGGTATATAAATCTCAGTAGACTTGAGCAATGCATATAGGCCCGACAGAATCAATCGAGTGGGCGCGACAGCTTGCAGAGTGGGCGTTTAGGGAATTTTTTTTTAAAATTCCCAGCCGTCTTACTGAGGAATTGTTCTAAGACTGTCCAGCTTGCCTTTGGAGTGAGCCGTGAACAATGCATATAGAGTCGGACCTATCAATCGAGGGGGGGACAGTTTGTAGAGTGAGCATTTAGGGAGTTTTATGGGAAATGCTCAGCCGCCCTACTCAGGAATTGCTGTACTCTGTTCCGGCGAGACTTTGGAGTGCGCTGTGCACGATGCATATAGGATCGAACCTATCAATCGACTGGGCGAGTCAGCTCGCAAATTGCACCGCGGGGGTGTTCTGAACGCAATAACTCTGTCAATTTCGAGTCTTTCCGGCTGCAAGTTGTGGATTTTGTAGGAAGTGGAAAGTCTAAGAAGCGCGCTAAAACATAGCGACCTAGCTTAAGACTGGACAAAGTTACAGCGGTGCGAAAATGAAAATGCAGGCAAACCTTGTGTCACACGATTTTTTCCGAGTTTAGTCGACTACTACAGGAAGACGAGGTGAGCTAATGGCATCCAAATGCACGGGCGAGCACAAGTCTGAAAGCACTTTACGATGACATGTTCGCAGCTGTGGCGAGAACTGTCATCTGGGCGAGTAAGAGCACGGAGAACATAGACCGTTGTTGTGCTAAATTGCACGCGCGGGCGTGTTCGGAGCGCGATAGCTCTGTCAGCTTCCAATCTTTTTGGCTGGAACATGTGGATTCCGCAGGCAGTAGTATGCTTTAGTGAAGCGTTAAAGCACAGTAAATTATCTTACGAAGTGGCAAGGTTACGGCGGTGTGAAAATGCAGGTTGGGCATGTGTGACACGATTTTTTCAGACTTCGGTCGACCGCTGCGGGTACATGAGGCGAGTTAACGGCATGCAAACTCGCGGACAAGCAAAACGCCGAAGGCACTTTAGGATGATCTGCTTCAAACTCTCCAGCTGCCTATACTGCCTTAGCCCCATCTGCCATTTTAGAGCGGCGGACGGTAGCGGTGAAGATTCTTCCGGCAGAAGGACAATGACGTCATCGAAAGTCGATATTTTGGAGCCGGACCAAGTCTGATACCGTTCGATAGAGCTTTTGGTGGTGAATTGAATGGTTTTACTGCGAGGAGCGAGAACTGTAATCTGAGCGATTAAGAGCGCGGAGAACATCGACCGTTGTTGTGCTAAATTGGACGCACGGGCGTATTTTGAGCGCAATAACTCTATCACGTTTAAATCTTTCCGGCTGCTCCTTGTAGATTTTGTAAGCAGTAGAACGCTCAATCGGTGCGCTGAAACACAGCAACGTAGCTTATGAGTGGACAAGGTTACAGCGGTGCGAAAATGCAGTTTAGCCTTGTGTGACACGATTTTTTCCGATTTCAGTAGGCTAGCAAATCAGTTAAGGTACTTTACGATAAAGTGCCCATAACTCTCCAGCTGCATAAACTGCCTTGGTCCCAGCTGCCATTTTAGAGCTGCGGAGGGCAGCGGTGAAGATTCTTCCGCCCTTACATGCCCACATTTGATTTTTTGACACAAGCGATAGTACCGTTCTGTTCAGCTCGAAAAGCTCTATCGAACGATACCATTCTCGTACAATTGCAGGAAAATTGATTTTTTTGACAATTTCCTTCGAGGACGATGGCTCTTCGCCGAGCCTGCCCGGACAATGACGTCATCGAAAGTCGGCGAATTCGAAAATTGCCAAATGTTCTTGTCCAAAATCATCTAGATGTTATTTGGGGCGCTGATTACGAATCCGACGTCCGTTTTTAAGAATTCCACCGATTTTGGCATGTTACAGCCATTTGAGGTTGGTAGGGTCAGGATCACTGACCACCCTCAGTTATCGGTATGGGTGGTTTCCTGCCATAATCGGCCAAATGGGCTTCGGCATCATATTCGGCACCCTAAATAAATCCTGCACTTTGACTAAATTTGAGCAAATCGGTGTTCCTGACCCGACCACCCTCAGTTATCCAGAAGAAAATCCAAAACCTATCGAAATCGGTGGAATTTTTAAAAACGGATGTCGGATTTGTAATCAGCGCTCCAAATAATCTCTAGATGGTTTTGGACGAGGAAATTTGGCCCGGCTCCGAAATATCGATTTTCGATGACGTCATTGTCCTTCTGCCGCGGTCTAGAGCCGCCTCGCCTTTGCTGCGAAATTGTCAAAAAGCAGATATTCCCAGAATTGGTCGAGATTAACACCATTCGATAGGGCTTTTCGTGCTGAACAGAATGGTACCCTGGCTGGGGCTCGAAAGCTCGAACATGGGCGAGTAAGGGTGGAAGAATCTTCACCGCTACCGTCCGCAGCTCTAAAATGGCAGATGGGGCTAAGGCAGTATAGGCAGCTGGAGAGTTTGAAGCAGATCATCCTAAAGTGCCTTCGGCGTTTTGCTTGTCCGCGAGTTTGCATGCCGTTAACTCGCCTCATTTACCCGCAGCGGTCGACCGAAATCTGAAAAAATCGTGTCACACATGCCTAACCTGCATTTTCACACTGCCGTAACCTTGCCAATTCGTAAGATAATTTATTGTGCTTTAACGCTTTACTAGAGCATATTACTGCCTACGGAATCCACACGCTCCAGCCAGAAAGATTGGAAGCTGACAGATTTATTGCGCTCCGAACACGCCCGCGCGTGCAATTTAGCACAACATCGGTCGATTTTCTCCGCGCTCTTACTCGCTCAGATTACAGTTCTTGTTGTTCGCAGTAGCATCATGCAATTCACTACGAAAGGCTCTATCGAATGGTATCAAACTTGACCCAATAAATAAATACACTTTCCCTCATAGTCCTTAAAAGTATTGCAGGCTTCACCTTCCTGACGAGCTCCTGAAAGCTATAAAGATCAGCAAGAATAAACAAATCGATCCGCTCCAGCAAACTCATAAAAGGCCAGAGGATATTGTACTCCAATAAAGATCTGTTTGGGCTTCACATAAGGGCTTGCTGCCGTGACATCAGGCACAGCGCGCGAATCCTTTTTATTTTTACTTTCAGGCTATTTTTCACACCTTCTATGGTGCATTTGAGTCTGTAGAAGTAATGCATTTACAAGATAAAAAGTTTCTCGCTGAACCGCCAATGATGTCGGCAAATCCACTAACTACATATAAGATGCTGGTCGGGCCCCGTGTAAGATCTGTCTATCCCCACTTGGCACGGCTTATCCCAAAATACTTTCGTTTACTCGCTTGCCACCTGGAACAGTCGAGACGGAGAAGGTGCTTCCGGCCGCTGAAAGTATTTGAAATGATATAGGGCTATCTGGGATGCAGATCACCTAAAAAGCCAGCAACAAAAAATCACTTTTAACATTAATTTGATCTACTTATCTTAACGAGAGCGTTCCGCTGACAGGCTTTAGTTATTTTTTTATTAGCTCCTTTGGCGCGAATTAGCTGCCTGAGGATCACCTTGTAGGAGAGCCCTATACAATGTTCTGTGCTGTACGGAATTAAGTTTTATGCAGCACCGCTCTGTTCTACCTCAATGATGATCTGACAAGGAATGCCCATGAACTTTCCCCAAAGATTTCAACGCGACCTATATGGTCTTGTAGAGCATCGGGCGAGGATCACAGTCGGCAACGAATGGATGGCCGAGTGGGCAGCAAGGCGGACTTACGGGAGAAGGTCGAAGGTTCGGTTCCGACAGTAGGGTTGTGCGTCCTTAGATGGTTGTTACGGTTCTTGCAAATGAAGATTACACTTTGGCTTCGGTAGGGTACCTTCTTCGCCTCCTATCCCCGCTTTCAACCTTTGTCAGATGTGGAAGAAGCTGGTTGTGTTGTGTGGAGCGATATTCCGCATCCATTAAACGATGTTTGTCTCGCTGAGGAAGGTTCCGTTATATGCCATCCCCATATGACCTCTTTGGTATGTTCTCAATTACTTTAGGAAGTGTTTCTCACTGTGCCTCATCTGTGAACACGATCGACAAGCATTGATTTGACCCAAGACATGCTCACTGCTCTTTGGATTTCTTTGCAGACTGCTTTTTCTTCTCATCGCAACTTTCACAATTCTACTACATAACTGTTACCAAGTACAGCATATTTTGTTATCCACCTCATGGTATTCATTCAGCTGTGTATTTTCTCCTGACCATTCTCCTATACATTTACAGGAGGGGGTCGGGGCATTGCAGGTAGGAGAACTTGTACTCACTCCCTCAACTCTGGAGATTGAAAAAGATTTTTCGTCCTAAATTCATGTATAGGGCTATCTGGGATGCAGATCACCTATCTGGAAACCATTTCGTCTAAACGATGGATGGCAGAAGGTTACGATGGATATGTAGGGCCTATGTTATACCATCGCCCCTCCCGAGCGATGGTGTAACATAGACCTAAGTAACGGGGTATACGCAGAATAACCGGCACTGCTGCCTTTTACGACTCTAGAGGTTGAGGAGAGAACGAAAGAGAAAATTTCGCCTAAACATAGCCAGCGGGTGTTATTTGGGGTGCTAATCACGGATATTTATTTATTTATTTATGCGCCAAAGGACGCGCTATTACATCAAAGAACAGTAGGCAAAACGACTCAAACAAAATCAAAACAAACTCACAAAAACAAGCTCAACAGTAGACGTTTAAACTCAAAGATGACTACAACTAGAAAAGAAACTAATATGAAACTGAAGAACATACATTCCGAGCGTTCGCCTGCAACGTAATTTACTTATTTATTTTTAGACAAGAGGCGACAGTGCAGAGAGGATCTGCTGGGACAGGTCACGATCAATGAGTAAAGAAAAATGGAATTTGCAGGTACTTATGAAGCAGAGAGCCCATGGTGCCGTGGGGCTGCCGGGAAATATGTTAACGCGGCAACAGCAACGGAAACGCGGCAGCCCGAAGCACAAGAGGGCGGGTGCTTTATAAGTACCGTGGGTTTGCCGCGTTAACATGTTTCCCGGCAACCCCACGGCACCACGGGCCCTTTGCTTCACAAGTACCAATTTGCATATACATTTTTCAAAAAAAAAGTCTGGCAATGAGAGACATCCAGAGGATGACAGCCCACACCAAAGGTTGAGAGTGCCCTCCCCTGATAAAGCTTCTAGGAGCTAACCAGCGAACGAAGAACGCATAGCTACAACGCTAATCTTGCCTGGCAGCCGGGCTGAGCCTGAGAGGTGTACGCATTCTTAAGCGAACTTGATAGGTTTGAAAGCATAGTATATAGAGTTTAGGTTCGAATGAAACACAATGAAATTTATTCCCCCTAAACCCAGCCATAAGCCTAGCTGCTTGAGCCTTGAAAAGAACTCGAATGAACCGAATATGAACAGAAGCATAGAACTCGTAATGCTCCTCTACAGAATTGTATTAGCTAACAAATATCGGAGACGCCAATAGCAGATAGAATATCTATTTTCTTTAGCGCAGTCTTGAATTGCGAGGACGTTTGGCACTGAGCCAGAGCTGGAGGAAGGCGTTCAAACCACTTCATACAGCGAACCACAAAAGAGTTATGGCACAATCCTAGTTGATAACGGCCCGAAAAGTGATGGTCCAAGTTGAAGCATCCGCGTCTCCCATGTAATGGTAGAAAGCGCCAGTACATAGTTTGTTGACCGTAATCGAAGTTCTTCTTTTAAAGGCTTAAAAGCAAAAAGTAAGTCAGCAAAGATCCTTCGGTAGTAAACAGTTTCCAACCTTAAGTGTTGGGGTCTTTCTCTGTATACCGGAATGGACAATGAGCCTCCTTGGATATGAAGCATTTGAAATACTGAAGGATACGTAATTTTGGTGAAAACTCTTTGAACTTTCTCAATTTCTCGGATATCTTTGACACATACAGAAGTGCAGTATTTGACCACAGGCGAAACATATGTTTTGTATAATGTGAGCCAAATGTTAACGTCCAAGTAATAAATGTTCCTGAAGAGCAGAGTCACAACTCTCATACCTTTTTTGAGACCTCTCGAGCATGTGCCCGCCAACTCAGATTCTCGGTGAGAATGACATCTAAATCCTTTATCTGGTCACAGTGAGTAACAGGAACACCATCAGGGAATTTGATCTCAAGTGGGCGAGAATTCAACGAAAAAATGCGAGTTTTATTCAGGTTTATGGGTATTTGCCATTCAAGGGACCATTTACACATTCCGGCTACAGCCTCATTTAGCCTCGAGTCCTCTTCACCGTCCTTCTCTGAGGTACTCCAGAGAGATATGATACCTGTTTTTAAAATTTCGGTATATTACGGCAGGTTACGGCAGGTTAGATATGGGTGGGTAAAGCTGTCCACGTTAGTGGGATCGCTTCCTTGTTCAATGTGGTCAGACTTATTTTCCAATCTTCGACTTCAACCTTTAATGGAAAGTAGTGCAGGCAAAGCGATAATTTAGAAAAAGAGTGACATAACAGATTCGTGGTCAACAGCTTAAATAATTCCAATTGGCGAAGAAATCGGTAGTCATGACTTCGTCACCCTTATTCACCACTACCCAACAATACGGTACCCTACCGCAGCCAAACTGTACTCTTCAGTTGCAAGAATTGAAGCAGATCAGAGCAAGTCCCGTAACCTTCTCCGGAATCGAACCCTACATAGACCTCTCTCCCGCAAGTCAGCATCGCATCCACTCGCCCATCCAGTCGATGCGAATGAATCACTTGAATATACCCTGCAGCTTCGTCAAGGAAACGTAGGAAATTATCATATTACTATAATCAAACTTTAATTGGAGCTCCAAGACTTTTGTAGGTTAAGTTCTGAGCACGACATGGCCATTCCAGATGTCGCTTATGCTTTATCAATCTCATCTCAAGTGATACCATTTTTTTGCCATTTTCAGACCAACCAGTGAGCCGTAGCAAAAAAGAAACGTAGTTCTGTGACCCTCACTCATGTAGGTCTTTTGAACACAACCTACAGCCTGCCTGTTCTAATTTGAACTAGAATTTGTTGTTGAAAGCTGTTTTTATTCTGCTGTCCACCCTTTGTTATCCATGAATTATTTATGTTGCGTTGTAGTATGTTACATTACGGTTGTTGAACATTAATTGTTCACCTATTGAAGTAGAAGTATAAAACCTTTTCCCGTTTTTTTAAATAATAGTTCGCAGCTAATTTTTTGTTTTACCAAAATTTCATGATTTACCAGAGGTTTGGTGAAAATTTTCAGTTAAAAATCGTTAAAAAAATTATCGCCCAGAACTTTGTGTGCACCGCTTCTGCTGAATCGACGTTCTTTGCTCGGGTCTCGTCCAAGCCAATTAAGCCTTCCACCTCTCCTGGGTCAGTGAATTGGTACCAGATTTAGGTACAAAACACTGACAACATTCGTTGGCCACCGAAAGTCACTGCATAGCCGAAACACACACCACAGTTGCCTGAACGGTATCCCGCAGAAGCAGAAGGCATGACGAATCCCACAAAAGGGATTCATAAGCAGCGACCTTTGCTCCTTCCCCTCTAATAGACCTACATTCATATCTGATTCCAAATAACAACTTCCATGAGCTGAAGCAAGCACCAGGGCAGCCCATCTAAATTGGGATCCCAACAATAACATTTCGCTTTATGAGAGCCGTTCTTACAACTAGAATAAACGGAAAAAGTGGTAAGCTGGGCTCTCACGAGTTACACCTTTCAAGTACCGTGGATCAACAGTCACGTCCGATGGCAGTCTAATGTTGGAGTTGAACGCGCGCGTGAGTGCAGCCTGTCCAAATGGCGCTCGTTGACTGGGGTGCTCGCACAGAGGTTCGTTGTCGTCCCGATAGCCGAGAAGCTGCGCGAAGCTCGTCTTCGATGGTACGCCTATGTAAGATTGGCGTGAAACTTGCGGTTCCTGGAAAGTGCCCCAGAGGGCGCCCGAAGGGTCGTTGGCTAGATACGCTGCACCTGGACTTAACGATGGCTGGTGTGTACCCTGATCAAGCATTTGATCAGGAGAATTGGCGTCACCACACCAGAACAGCGGACCTCGCAACTAAGAGGGACAGACGCTAATGAAATTGATGCATAAGCGGGAAAAGTGGACAATGTGCTGGCATGCAGAGATGGTGTAATGCCTCCAGTTCTCATCGCAAATAATGCGTGTTCGAATCTGATGAGGAGCAGTCTAACCGTGCATCTTACCTCCTCGATTCCGGAACCTGTTTGTAGGGCACTATCCTTGTACAATTCCTACATGAAGAACACCAACCTTGTGCACCGTTTACACTTGGCATTAAAACAGTTGGAAAGGTGCCGAATGAGGTAACGGTTGTCGCGTGACCCAATTGCAGGCTCCTGGTTCGGATTTTCCCTCAGGTCAATCAGGCATTTCATCCCCACGAATGGCTGAATTACTGCCGGAATTGTCTGCCAAGGATATATGCTTACACGTCCATCGCAAGTCACTGTATAGGCCAAATACGCGTTTAAAATGCCTCCGCAACCTCCCAAGGACTACAATGCGTGGCACATCTCAAAGAGAACCGACTAACGCCGTCCTTTATCCTTTGACCTCATCAGTACAGTCTGGAAGTGAAAGTGGGCTGGAGCATGGTGCAATACTGAGAACGACTGCTGCTACATTCTCTCTCCATTTGAAGAGCTGAATTACTTCCTCAGGGGGGTTTCGGGTCAGCTAGGAATGCCCGTCCATCTTCTGCATTCCGCGGTTTCCCCAGTGCACCGGCTGGCAGCAGAGCGAGCAGCGGCATCTTCGCCGAGCGGGGCCGATTTCGCTTCCCGGGTGGCGCTCGGGTCGTATTGTTCCGTCGCCAGCAGCGCCGCCCGCTGCAGCTCGTAAATGCGGCAATTTCGCGACTCAAGGTCTCGCCTAAGTGCCAGTCCTTAGCGCGTCTTCGCCGTCCGTCCCTCGGCACACACTGTACGCGCACGCGGCGGACGATATCCACACTGTTAATTAGTGCGCGACCCGGCAGTCTCTCGTCGGCGGAACGGAGTGCACGCGGAGCGCTCCTCTTCTGCACGCGAAGACATCCCAGCCTTGGATTTCTGCTCAGGGGACCAAGCGAAGTAGCTCCTGCTCAATTGCAGTTCATCCTCCTTCAGTCTGGGGCAGTCGCAAGGAATGCTCTGCGCCGCGCTCTGGGCAGGCATGAGTCACACACTGTGGAGTGCAAGTAATGTCCGTCCCGATTAGATTGACGAATCTGCTAATTGTGCGGGTGCTCGATGAAGCTTCAAACCCACGCAGCAGTCAGCAATCCAATACATGTGCATAAAGAACAATGTAGGATTGACATTTCCTTATGACATGCGATTATGGTATTAATGAGGTACTGCACTCCTCGAACGCTGCTGGCATTTATTGCGAACTCTGATAGAACCCGAATCTTTAAGAAATCCGGTGAAACCCTGATCTGCAAAGTTTTGTTTGTTTTTCTTTAAATTCTCAAGTTATGACTGTAGGAGCACTTTCCGTCAAGGAGATGGTCCCATCGCGTATCACTCCTGGACAAACAAGACGGAAGCGCCATTTTTATGGAAGGCGTATGGCTTCCCTCTAAAATCAGCCCGTATCGACTGCCGCACTTTTCACAGCCACAGGATGAGCACCACGACCGTACTTGCATAACGGAGAATTGCGTGGCCGTTATGAAGGAAATGGAGACTGCGCTCAAAGGGGAGCGTATCCCAAATTCGGCGCTTGACCTGCAGTTGGCTCCAGGACCTAGCTCCAACGCGATGTCGCGGCGCTGAAACGCGGACGTGCGCTCGGTGACGCATGGTTAGCCGCGGAGCTCGAAATGTTCTCAGTGTTTAAGCTCCCAGACCACATTTCTAGCAAGGAACTTAAGATCCCACAGAATGTGGTAGGCAACAGTCTGCAGTAGGGCAATTGATCCGAGAATGCGTGATTGTGACCTTTTTCCGCAGTATAACCATAATCACGGGTAAAAATTGACCGAAGGAGTTGTAGTTGGCAAATACTGACGCTAGAAACCATCACATGACCAGAATTCCTGTATAAACTGTCGCTGATAGTCCTATTGAAACCACATTCATATACCATCTCCAAGAGACGTTGAAATAAGGCAAAGGCGTGCCGCATGTCCCTGTAGGAAGCGTTTCTAGCCGTCGGAAGCATCGGACCGCGACAACTCGTCCAATTTCGTCGCGCACCGTGCGCGACGCCACGGGGGTCCGCGCGGCGTTGGAGTTATGTCTGCCCTCGACCTGTAGTGAGCTTTACATAGGGGAAAAGGTAGAGTGCTTGGTGTTTCTACTTTTGAGCATCTAGCTGGCAAGCGAAAGTGAAGTTTATTAAGTCCGCGTTGGGGCCAACAACGGACACGACTTGAGCATCAAATGCACGTTGTTACTGCACTAAAATAAGGTCGGCGACGAGAAGACGCTTGAGGCCTTGTGTATCAATGAGCGCAACGAAGAACAGCAGGAACGAGTGCGTTTCTCTTACGAATGGCTTTTTGGCCTTCATTCCATTGTGTGAGCTGTGGAACACGACGCTCCTCGAAGTCCGCATTCTCCCGTACACCGTGTATGTTTCACTTGCTCAATGGTTCTCGTATAGTGGACGATCTTCCGGTACTTACAAAGCAGCGGTGAGTTGCGTTCGTGTTGGAGTTGTTTCTTCTTGACACTCCTGGGAAGTAGAGCAATTGACGATGTGAATGCAGAGTCCACAAAAAATCGAACTTCCTTTGGTAACGACGAAGTCGTCCAAGCTTTAGGCCTAGTAAAGCTGTACTTGAACAAAACTGCATACCCAGAAGGATTTAAACTATCCTTTAAATGTCATTGTTAGCAATCCCTTTGTGGGCATCCTACTTCTACGGATGTAGATGGGAAAAAACCTTCCCACTCATCTTAGAAGAATGAGCTGCCGTACGTCGCTGTTGTGGAATAGAATATGCAACACTGGGGATGAGAAAAGCTTATACAAGTTCAAGAGTATGAGCAAGAGTATGGAAAAGGCTCTCTTTTGATATGGTGCTTACTTAGAACGGAAAATGGTCAGGTCCAATGATCAGACAGCGTCTCATAGGTATATAAATTCTAAAAGTAGATCCCAAAATAGGATTGCATGCTTACTATAGGAAGGTGGCGCACCTGTGTCCTCTTAAGGCAATATGAAGAACTTATTGGCTGAATAGTTCCAAGAGGAATGTATTTACCAAGTAGGATGAGTCATGCTCTGTGGTGTCAGAAGATAAGACCGACGCTTTAGATTCCTTTCCGCAATTACACAAAATCCTCTCTCTGATTTTATAGAGAGTGCATTACAGAAGTCCTTAACAAATGCTCTAGCTCCACGTGGCCTAGACATTGTCCCAATCAGTCTCATCAAAAATCTGGCAGAATATTTGGCTCACCCTTTGAAGCAAGTTATTAATCTTACAATTAGTTGCATGAGGGGAGAAGTCGTTCAAGGCGAAAGAGCGCTGGTCGTGCATATCCCTAACAAGGAGAGCCTCCAAAATGGCGGTGAGCTTTTGTGATGCAATTTTTACAGGATGTAGGGTCCTGTGTGAGAAGTCTAAACCATAGTTACTTTTTTCAGAATGCTCTTTTGTGGTCGAAAAAAAGCGTGAGCGCGAAGTTCATGACGCCCTGCCATCTCTCAGCCCAATGAGGTCGGTTGGCGTAGTGGTAGCGTTGTAGCTTCACAAGTTGATGGTCGTGTGGGCGATTCCCCCTTGTGCTTGTGTTTTTGCATTTGCGATTTATCGTCAGTGGTACCCTTTATCCGCATTTCCAACACATTTTGAACAAAAACACGGCAACAAATGTCGTTTACGTTCATCGAGCTCTTTGAAAGTGGAAAGGCGAGGTGAGAATTTTTGACTTCCAGGTTAAGCAAGTAAAAAACTGATGCCAGATTCGTGCTCGGCGCCTCAAATAACCCCATGCACCAAGTTTGGTCGATATTGGTGCTTCTGACCTCATTACTCGTCACCCTCACTCGATCCTGGGCCTAGAGCGGGCTTTGCACCTCGGTCATCATTGCCGAACAAGCGCGGTTATTGAGGTGCGAAGTCATTCAAGGTGGAAACCGATTGTATACGCTAAGCGGTGGAAGGCTACACAGAAAGTGAAATATGGGTGCTACTACGTCCTTTTTGAACGGGTGATAGAGAGAAGCGTAGATGATCAGTTGGTGAGCAGTGCATTTCGCTTACATGCTTTTTTGCAATCCTTCATCATTGATGAAGAAGGTTGGCACATCATCAGCTATTCTTACCAGTTGGTTACTACTTTTTGGACTCCATCCATGTAAAGAATATAATAAAATTTGCTATCTACAACACGTTCTCATATTGAAACAGCTTGACTGTTCGAACATCAAAAGGGGCCCATGCACTGTACCAGTGCACTGAGAAAAATAGTCATACTTCGGTTGCGGAGTGCTGATCATGAATCTGAAATCGGTTTCTGGATTTTCCGTTTTCTTATGTCGGGTTAGAGTAGCTGTGAGTAAGTGAGGGTGGTGAAGTCGGATGCACCAATTTCGCAAAAACTTTGCGCACGGGGTTATCTGGGGTGCTGATCACCAAGCTGGCATTAGTTTTTGACTCGCTTAACCTGGAAGTCAAGAATTCTAATGTTTTCACTTTTAAAGAGAACGACGAGCGTAAGCAACAATTTTTGCCATGCTTTTGTCTAAAAAAGTCTTGGAAATGGGGATAAAAGGGCCCACTAATGATAAATCACAAAATGCAAAAACACCAGTACAAGGCAGAATCGAAAACACAATCTCGCACTCGTGAAGCTGAAACACTACCACTACATCCCCATACTCGGTAGGGGTCGGCAGAGAGTGATGAACTTCGCGCTCACGCGTCCATACGCTTTTTTCGACCACAGAAGAGCATTCCGAGAAAACTAACTATGGTTTTGGCTCCCCACACAGACCCTACATCCTGTAAAAATTCCACTGCAAAAGCTCACCGCCACTTTGGAGCCTGTCCTTGTAAGAGAGCACCCTTCAGTCCCAAAAACTATAGACATTCAATTTTTATAGTGGGCAACTGACAAAACTGTGAAGACGCGTACTGTAGAATATCTTGATAAAATAAATTGTTTATGGGTCCAGGTTTCGCTTTTTAAAAAATAGATCTTCCCCAGTCTCACCCTGTTGTATCGTATGCACACCTCAAATCCTATCTGTGCGAAAGCTCGCTACAACTTGTAGCAACGTGTGGAAGGCTTATCTTGGGTTTGCAAGCGATACACTAAATAGTTTCTAAGATCGCTTAAACAATGGGAACAATAGGTAGCTTGGGAGTGTGGCGATATGGCGATTATTTCTCCTCCTGCTTCAAATAGTTTGCTCCAGAGTTCTCTTTTCATTCTTCCATGGGCTAGATTTATCTGCACAACGATCAAAAAGTGCCATACATGTATTTCCCAGCGTAAATGAGTTGCCTTCGAAGTGATTATAAGTCTGTAATTTGTAGACGGTGCTAAGGGTTTTACACACTGCTCCGGTGGTCACAGATTTCTTCTCTGCATCAGAAAAGGTATTTTTATAGTTTACAGCAGATGGTTGTGCGTTTGGCTCATGGTATTTAAAAGTACGTCTCATATGGAGCTAAACGTCGCTGGATTCATTTCTGTTCCGTTCCTCTCTGCTGTCTTTTTATTCGAGAGCAAGCTCGATTCTAAAGAGCAGGAGATAGGGAGCAAAAGCAGGTAGCCTGCGGTTTCTAGTGGAAGAAAAGTGAGAGATAAGACCACCGCTGTCAAATTTCCTGCAACTCTACGCGCCTCCGCGTTCTCGTGTCATTCCGCTCGTTAGTTGTCCCGTGACGACACTTGCCACTAGATCTGGGCTCGATAAAACCAGACGTTCAGCATCGGTGCAACCAATGTCCACCCCTGGATAGAATCGTGCATGTTGTGTGATCACTGAATTCATTCCGCAACATATCAGGGCCATTTAGAATGCCATCTACGCGATTTGCTTCTCCATATGTGTACGGCTGTTGGTCCTGCTCAATTAACACGAAGCTGTCGCTGAAAGACTATTCTGCGCTTGGACGTGCAACACTTGGCAGTTCAGTCAAACCGTATAGTTCCGTCATCGTAGCTTCTTCTTCCTTTGTCAGTTTGACGTCTCGTTCGTGTGCGTTTCAGTGCCTCAGAGCTTGCTAGGAATAACTCGGACGGGCACTCGTGAAACAAAGATCAAAACGTTTCCAAGCCGTCCATAATGCTGTAGACTGACCACCTGCTCAAATGCTCTGCTATATGTATTTGCTCTCCATTGGGTTGCAGCTAAAACAGTGTCTCGAAACTTGGGATGAGGTGACATACAGAAGGAGCTTCCACTATAGAAATGCGAGGATTTGTTGCCATTCTGCCTTCTCACGAATAGTTTCCTTTCTGGCCTCTCTTCCTCGAAGAATGCCTCCATGTTTAAGGCGTCTTTCAGGAAGAGTGCACAAAATGCAAAGTCCATTGAATGCAACAGAAGCTTGTTCGTATTAAAACCTTTGGAATGAACAAATGCTACAGTTTAAGGCACCATTTACCCATACAATAGAGATCACGATGACGCGGCATTGTCCTCAACCTCCAACTTCTGGTTTAACGAGAAACTTCGTGTCGAGCGAGCAGCCTTCCAAGCAGCGTCGCAGCACCTCTCCCAGTCTTTTTTACTCATGTCTTTCAAGAGCGATGTTAGACTTTTCGCTATTCATTCCTCCAGAGAGCAGCTTTTCTTTCTTTAAGAAAGTAGCTGAGGAAAAATAAAGACAAATCTAAAGCTGGAGGAGTTTGGCTGGCTACTCTTTGGCAGCTGCGAAGCTGAGCAGATGGACGGAAAGCTGCCACTCCCTTTCATTCCTACCGAAACAGCCTTGGCTTCGCTGCAGTGCACACTTTGCTCGTGAATAGCGGCGTTTCGTGCTGGTGTGATGGTGTCGCCTGCCTCAAGTACAACTGAAGGACGGGTGTCTGCAGGGTCAAGGTTTCAGGTTCTCACATTTTTAACACGAAAACCTATTGTGTGTAGGGAAGCATGTTTAGGAAGTCGTTGAAGATGAACATTTCAAGTACAACTGAAGGAAAAGAAAGAAAAAAAGATAAAAGAAAGAAAAACAACTTTTCTTTTATCTTCGGGAGCGCCAACCCCGGGAAGCAGCCCCTCCAAAACCTCATGGTAACCTTCCCACTCGTTGGGGACTTGGCCGTCCTTAACGTTTGATCCAGGCCAAAAAACAAAACTTTCACTACCACCAACACTCCCTACTTTCAGGCTCAACGGTCTTCTAAAAGCAAGGTTAACGGAAAGTGCAGCCTACAAAATTTTGGTACTTTTATAACTTCCTCAGCGTGTAGCAGCACATGTGCCATTTGTGGTATAATGGATTGCAACAACTATGCTACCTGTCGCACAACAGGTTTATATTTCCAACCTATAAGAAAGGACAAGCAAACTGTATGTCCAGTAATCTAGTTTACTGCCTCTCTTGTGCAGAGTGCGGCAAACAATATGTTGGTATAACTACAAGAAAAATTAAGATTAGAGTGAAAGAACATATAAATAACATAGTTAAAGATAAATGAAATAAAATCTTTTACAAACACTTTCGCAACTCTTGTAGCAGCAAAAAATTTCATGTCAGTATATTGGACAATCTAGAGGAGAATAAAGACATAAATGTGCTGAAATAAAAAGAACGCTTTTGGATTGAGCTCCTCGTGACGGCATACCCGTTTGGTTTCAATGATAACATTAGAGGCTATGGAAACCTTTCACATATCACCAATCCTCTCTCGCATAAACCGAACCATCCTTTCTTTAGTTTACAAATAGTTAAAGTTTGAGCTAATAGAGGTAAGAAACGCAAAAATAAGAAAACCTGGGAACAAACTGATCCTAATAATATTATAAGCGAAGTCTCCCTCTTTCTCCATAATGTTAACAACACGCAGTATAATCTGTTCAGATTTTTAAAATCAAAATCAAAAAGTTTCATAAGTGCATTGATTAAAATTACGCTTAATAGTATGGAAGCTTTCAACATTCCTAAAGATAAAAAAATTCTATTATTTAGTTCTCTGTGCTATTTTCACTTTAGCTTTAATAAAACAACATGTAAGGTCAGCAACAAAAATGATGCAATTAATGTTAAAATGCCATTCTACGACAAAATTTTGGACTCATTTAATTTAAACAAAATTATTAACCATAAGAATGTGATTAAACTAATTTGTGAGCATAGTAATATAATGTACAAACCCTTTAGAATTATTTATAAATACGAAGAACCCCTTTCAAAAAAACTATTCAATTACAATAGGTTTTTACGAAACGTTGACATTACTGCACAACATGATATACCTTGCATCTGCCACAATTTCCCATCATTTGTAGATCCATTCCATAATCATGTTGTGACCGGAGATTTAAATATTTTCAAGAATTTATACGGAATGTATGAAATTTTAAGCAAAGGAACTAGGTATAGACCAAAGCCTCAGTTCAACACTAGTGCAATAAAAGACATCTGGCAGAATCTCTTTCAACAGATACTTGTTAAAATTAAAAATAGATACAAACTTCATGCTACTATAATACAAAGAATAAGGTATCTTTTAGAATCCTTTTTCAAGAATCAAAAAGCTATACCTCTCATTTACATTGACAAAGCTGAAACTACTGATATCTTTGGAAAATATTTTCTCAAGTTAAATATGTACAACAATTTTTATATTGTGCCCTCTTGATAAAGCGTCCTCCAATTATGGAATTGTTTGCAAAAAACTTTATTTCGAATTAATCCGAAAAGAGGTGGAAAATCTGAACAATTCTTCAAGCAATAATATATACATCCGATCCAATAATGATGTCAATGATATTGTAGCCAGTCATAATGCATTTATTTCCAGTATTAATTTAACCCACAATTGCGATAGAACTATAACTCTCATCTACTGTATGCCTAAACTTCACAAGTGTCCAATTAAATTCAGATTCATAACAGGCGCTTCAAATAGTAGTGTTAAACCATTGGCTGTTGAAGTAATGACGATACTAACTCATCTCCGTAAACATTTTAAGAACTATGCTTACAATGCTTGCTGCAATATTGGTTGTTTAAAGAATTTTTGGTCCATCAACGACATAAACATTTCCTACGAAATCTGTTCTATCCAAGACAAAAACCTTAAACTCTACTCAGCCGATTTTGTGGATATGTTTACTAACATACCACATGATATAATTATTAGAAACATCACAGAAATAATGAACATATGTTTTAAAAATGCTAATAAAAACTTTCTCATAGTGGATAACTACAAAGCCTTTCATGGAAATTCTCCTTCTAATAATAACAAACATAGATCCTATAGAAAAGAAGACATAATCTACATGATTGACTATTTATTACAAAATTCTTATTGTAAACTAGGTGGAGCTTTATATAAGCAACTCAAAGGCGTTCCACAAGGAGGTAGCGCTAGCCCAATGATTGCTGATTTAACCCTTTCCTTTTTCGAATACAAATACGCTACCAAAAACACATTAATTAACAAAGTTTTTTATCCATTCAGATATATGGATGATATACTTATTGTACATAATCTTGAAAAAACTATGTTAGAGCAAATCATTTCCAAAACTTATGAAAATTGTCTTGAGGTAAATAAAACTCATATTAATATACACCAATGCAATTTTCTAGACCTTACTATTAAGATAGTGAACGACTGCATTTTCACTAAGCAGTACAATAAAACCGACTATTTTCCTTTTAAAGTAATTAGATTTCCTCATAGTAGTTTCTACACTAGCAGTTCCCTTAAAAGAGGAATAATTTTAACTGAAACTCTACGAATATCACGATGCTGCTCTATAAAGACTTTGCAATTTGATTACCTCCATGCTTCAATTACAGTACAATAAAGATCTAATTCTTCAATCCATAGTTAAAAGTGTACTTAAACACAAAAGTATCGCTTACAAATATGAACTTGTAGATTCTTTCAAAGATATTTATCGATTCGTTAAACAACTTATCAACCAACTGTCTATGTGATGCATATCCTTCTATTTCTGGTTTAATTTTTGCCTCTGGCCCATGTATATCTACTACCTGCTTTTCTTTAAACAGTGGCCTCATACGGGCATTGACGGATATCGCTACAGGTATTGACCTACCCTGTAGGCCTCTCCCGCCGACCTCGACCTCTCTGCAACCAGGTCCCATAGGCAATACCCGCCCCTTCTGACCTTGTTTTTTGCGTATAAAAACACAGCTCATGGCTACTCAAGTATCGCAGTCACTCCCTGCCCTACTGATGATCCTCCGGGAGTGATTGTATTTCTTTCGCTTCTTTGCTTTAATAATTATATCCTGTATAGGGCTTAGAGGTGAAACAGGATATAACTACTACTAGAATCCTCTTCTAAAATGGCTTATTGCACCCAAAAAAACTCCATTCTCTTATTTACTATGCGCAGCCGTTTTTTGTGCGCCTTCGAGTTTTCCAAAAGTAGTCTTAAACTCCCAGCTGTTTTGAGCTTCCTATCGTAGAATTGACTCAGCTTTGGGAAGAGTCGGACGCTGTCGCTGAATGCCCAGCAATGTGACGCTGGATGTGACACTATCCAGCTTCGCTTATACACATTCTCCCTCTCTATTCTCTTCCGCTCATATTTCAGTCCTCTCGTCAGTTGCGGTCTTATACACCTGTACTTGTTGTATAAAAGAAATCGCACAATCTATAACAGCGGGTTACGCACACGGTTGACTATTGAATTTGGTCCAGCTTTCTGGTAGATTGCTTGCGATCGGCAAATCATGTAATACATAGCGTTCTTCAGGTGTACCTCAGATCCTCTCCCCTAATGTTCAGTTTGCAAAACGCATTGGAGTGCCCCACTGTATGCCATGATGCTGAATGGTCTTGGCTTTGCTGCAACCTACCGCACTTCAGAATTTGGTCATTTCTGGATGGGGAGCTCCAATGCGGGCCAGGAAAAGACAGCCGGTCGTTTCAAATGGAAACCCATTGCGCTTTAATACGAGGAGCTGAAACCAAGGCAATTGTGACGAGCATAGTTCCGAGGTTGTTCTTTATATCAATTGTAGGATTTAATGCAATATAGTTGACAATGCCTAATAACAAGATCACCGACCTTTGTGGCTTGGTTTTTGGTTCCGTATATTGGTCCCAGACTTGTCTGGAAAGGATAAAGCGCTGACTTGTTCATCGGCTGGTCACCGTAAGTCATTGTCTAGACCATTCTAATCGCGTTCACGACATCTCGTAGGACAAGAATGGGCAACCGTAGCACATCTCAGAGGAGATTAAGTAGCGCCGTCCTTCATCCTTTGTGCTTCATTTATGCATCATAACGTAACTACTCGATGTGAGCCTAACATTTCATAAACACGGTATTTGCTGGACAACAGAAATTGTAAGGCTGTTATAATAAATAAATAATAACGCAAGGTTATAACAATATTATGTTTTCGCGGGTTAAGCCCTTTCAAATTGTTATGTATGTAACAATGAAAAAAGGCGCGGCTTGCGCATTCATCATCAATCGCCGACAAGTTGATCATATTCCACGCCATGATGGCGACTGACGGCGTATCTCTATTTATTTATTTATTTATTTATTTACGTCATAAATGACGTGCCATACTCATTAGAACATGATCCAGAAAAGAACTCAAACAAATAAAAAAGCTGAACAAAAAGCAGAAACAGCGCCAGAATAACATATTATCAGGCAGCGGCAACACCCATTAGTAACTATTTATAGGAAAAAATTCAAAACACCAAACTAGTGCGTTGCTGAGCAGAGCGGCATGCGGTTTTGAAAGCCAGTAAGGCACAACTCGTAGTAAATCCCAGTAACGAAAGAAGGAAAGCAATGCAAATGGAGTATAAGGTCAACAAATACAAGTCCTGTTTATGTCAAAAGTGTATGCACTGCGTTATCGTTAAAAAAATTCGTGGTTACCGCATGCAAGCAAGCATTTTGATACGAATCGCTTCGTTTATTCACCCAGTGTACTGCGATGCTCACTTGATCCCTGGTGTAAAGCTGTCTTTCTACTTACTGAAAAAATACTTATGAAACCAAGATGCAGAACTGCTGCATCAAGGAGCACCTTGGAATTGCATACGCCTACCAAGAAGGAGGGAAGTCCATGAAGTCCATCGGATCCAACGGTTTGAGGATTTATGTAAAGTGAGGAGTCATGCATCAAAACTCGAGCTGTAAATCATTGGATATTCACCCTCGATTTGAGAACTGAATAATGGATACAGCTTCAGAGCGGAAGGGTTGGTTAATCGTGAGGGCTGAGCAGAAGCATCTGTTTGGAAGCGATGTACTACCGAACAGTCTAATTCTGCAAAAGGTTTCAATAACGTTCAAATCAAGAATTTAATTCCTTTACAGGAGCATGTATCTTTAACTTCCCCCATAATCAAAGGTCTGTCATGATACACCAATTCTAGCTCAGAGTTCTGTTAGCAGTCTAAGGTTGGTAACAACACTTTCATGTGGACTTTCAGTATGAACAATTAAGTGGTATGAGTAGCGATATCTCTGGCATCTGATTCATCAGAAAACCCTAGCTTCGTCACGTTTAAAGTACTTCCTTTCTTCTTGCAAAAAGGTTTTACATAAACTTCGATTTATCACACTAGCAATATTAAACAGTCATCCTAAGAATGATACGAATACAGAGATCTTTCATTGTTATATGTTGCTAGGGAAGAGTCGCTTGCTGACTTGCCTCCTAAATAAGGGTGACTAAGGGTAACTTAGTTGCCACCATTTTGATATTATTTCAGAAAATGAAGTAACGAGTTTTGTGCTGTTTCCGTTCCCGTGTTTTGCATCGCGATTTCCGCTCCAACATTCACAACTGAAAAAGCTCATTGATAGGTACATCAAAAGATGATTCATTAGGGTGGTGTATTTCTAATCATCTGTCATGCATGCATGCTTTTTTCTTCTCGTTGTGTTTATCTTTTATTGTCGTTTCCGATAACTGGTTCTGTCTGCGTGGATATCCACGTACCATAAATAAACAAATAAATAAATTCCCTGCTGTCCAGCATTACCAAGTCGAAAACAAAAAGGTAGTCGTGGCCATGCAGTAGGGGCATGCTGGATTTCTTCAATCCCTCTAAAAATCACGTATGTACGCCAGCATTGAAGGAATCGAATTCTTGCAGAAATGCTCGTGAAAGGCAGTGGGCATTACAAGAAGGCGAAAAGGGAACAATTTAGAAAGCTTTGGTTTACATACACAAGCAGGTAATCGGATTGATCTGCTCTGATTTTTTTCTGCTGATGTACTGTGTCGCTACTCCTCCTGTAGAACAGGAGGGATAACGACATGAACACAGCTAGAGAGTTTGCACACAACTAGAAATGTACTGTTAGATGCCTTCATCAGCAAGAAAATGGCAAACGGTATAACCTTCACAATGACTGGAACAGCTGAAACTGAGTACTTTAATTTAATTTTTTTTATTCTAGGCCTAGACAATTCTTTAGCATAAACAATGAAGGAGAATATTAACTGATACTCTTTCACTCTTCAGACGTCGATGAGAAAACACGTGCTTTGTCCACAATATTTTTTGAGAGCAGGATATGTTGAGCACCTCATAGGACATCATCCCTCTCATCTGCCTTTCTATAAGCAAGGTTCCCCTCGGGAAGACTCACAGCCCAATAGTCAGAAGTAACTTAATATTGTTGAAGCCTTCAGCTAATTTACTAGCGAGCTCCAGCTTATTCTGTTACAGGGTCGCTCGAAAAATGTATACACTGTTTGAAAGGTGATAACTTTGCTAACAGCAACGGTACGAAAGAAGTTAAGAGCTCTTATGAAAGCTTAAGAAAATTGAAACTTTCAGAGTTTTAAGGAGTGCGCCATGCACGCGTCTGAAATTTTGCGTTTCACACTCGATTGATTGCGTTTGCTTGAATACTTGTTATTTCTTCACAAAGTGGCCGTATCAGTTGATTTTTGCATTTTTCAAGATTTAAAATTTTAAGACTTAAAAAGACACTACGGGTTGTGAAAATTGTAGGGTATCATAGAAATGCAATGCCAGTTTGAAAGGTTCTAACATTGCTGGTGGTGAAGCTTTTGAAGATGTTTGAGACTCATATGAAAGCACAGGGTAACGAAATTTCTGTGGCGTGTAATTAGTCAAGATTGCGCCATGCTCCCAGTCTGAAAAATTGCGTTTCTGTCTTGATTGATTGTGTATGGGCTAAATGCTTGTTATTGGGCTGTTACGACTTGGTCACATTAGCCGATGCTGTGTTTCTTTTTTCTCTCCATCTATCTTGGAAAACGATGCTTCCGTTCACATTTAAATTTTGCAATCTAAACTGGCATGCCACGTCACACATGTCATATCTTCTATATTTTTTATGTGGTTTTCAAGTTCTAAGCGTTAAAAAACACAGTAGAGGTTGGTCAGGCCAAGAAATAACAAGATTCTAACAGGCGTTCAGCCCATGCACAATCAATCGAGTCGGAAATGCAATTTTTCGGACGTAGGCATAACGCCATCTTGACTATTTACATGCCACAGAAATTTCGTTACCCTGTGCTTTCATATTAGTTTCAAACGTCTTCAAAGGCTTCACTAGAGTTATGTTAGAACCTCTCAAACAATATCTGCATTTTTCGGATACCCTGCACATTCTTTTGAAAAACACAGTGTGTTTTTAAGTTTTCAACCTTAAAGGAAACACAAATCAATCGATACGGTCACTTTGTGAAGAAATTATAACAAGTATTCAACGATACACAATCAGTCGAGT
Source organism: Heligmosomoides polygyrus polygyrus (assembly GCA_947396885.1). Lineage (NCBI taxonomy): Eukaryota > Metazoa > Nematoda > Chromadorea > Rhabditida > Heligmosomidae > Heligmosomoides > Heligmosomoides polygyrus. The sequence continues at coordinate 68,099,790 of OX377203.1, forward strand.
GTAAAATGCAAAATTTCAGACAAGTGCATGGCGCATTTCATACCGCTAATATGTCAGAAGATTTCTATTTCTTAAGCTTTTATATGAGTCTTTAACTTTTTTAGTAGCTCTACTGTAAGCAAAGTTATCACTTTGCAAACAGTGTGTACATTTTTTGAGACACCCTGTATTTTTTATTATTTTATTGTCCCTTAATGTGTTGTCCGGCTATTTTCCTCGAAGTGATCATTTGTTCGTTGTCCCTTTTTGAAATTTAATTCGCTCAACCATATTCTCGTGGATATTGTCGATTTCTGGAGGTTGTACCACTTTTTGGACGACGTCACGCCAATTAACGAATCCTTGCAGTACAGTTTTGGTGAGCCACACACTCGTCCCAATGCAGCGGCGCTGTCAGGGCGGGGAGTGGGCGGCGCGTGGGGTAGTGTAGGGAATGCACACCTCTCCCCCGCCACCATGGGGCCAGTGCCTCGTAAGTATGTACCGTGGGGATTTCGTGGCTTTTAAAACACTACACAATTTTTGGCACTCGTAGACCTGTAACCGATCTGTAGGGGGTCGAGGAACGCTGAAGGCAATCGGAATACACAAGCGAACTGGTTCGACATCCCTAGGTTGATCCTCACTCTAGCAGTCCTCCTGAAACACATTTTTTGAGTGATTTGCTTTGCGCTGAAGCCTCTCCTCATCTACTTTCCCAGGCCATTCGACTGAGGATCAATCGCTATTCCAGGAAGAGGAAGTTCAACTGTTCATGTAATTTAAAATCGTAAAGGTATTGAAGTGCTGCTCCAACGCTTCTCCCCACACACGAAATACTAGGTTACGTGCCCACGCGAGTTGCAATAGATGAGCTTTTCCAGCAGCATGACAAGCCGAACATTTGACTTTCTGCAAATGAATTCTGTATGTGTCCCGAATCGCAAAAAGGCCGGCTTCAAGCATGTGCTGAGCCCCTCGTGATCTGACATTCGTCCCAAAGGCTTCGTTCCGGGACGGAAGAGTGGAGGTCTGTTGGTGTAGGGTAGCGGGCTCCCTCGTGCGCCCCGTCTTTTTCGCCCCATCACCTCTCGCCGCGTCTCGCTCGACTCTATTCATGTACTATGTACATATGCATTCGACACACACCTATTGTGCGGCGGACGGAATTCGCCCTCCATCCAGCGCCGTCCACCGAGCGCCGGCGCCATTAGCCGCAGCCCTAAATACGACGACGAATCGCCTCCGAACAAGAAACGTCTTCATTCCCGATCGTCTCGAATCGCTTCTGTCGGCTAGCCGTCGTACCCGTCTGTCTTGCGGAAGCTGAACAACTGCCATCGTCGCCGCAGCACTGCTAGCTTTTCAAGTCGTCATCCGCTGTAGAGTGATCAAGCAAGATCTGGCAGGTTCAGAAGGTCACCTAGATTTGCTGATCTTGTAATTTTAGTGGGGGCGCAAAACATGCTCGGAAGGAAGGGTGCAGGTAGCGCAATAGGAGGAAGAGCCGGCCATACACCAAATTGATCCATTCAAAGTTCTTGTCGCGCAGCGAGACTTTCGGGAGGGTCAATATTCTGCTTTAGTCTATCGGCTGGAAAAACAGGTCGTTTGATAGATTAATTACGCATATCACTTGCATTCCCAACAACCCCTTTATAAAAGTGAAATGCGTGGCTCATCCACCAAGGGGCTGACTCTAGTCGGCTTCAGCCCTCCTGCTTCGTATGAGGGAGCACAGAAACAAGTTTACAAGACCGGATCGAATGCGTCGTTGTCCTTCTAAGTCGGGAGTGGAGTTGCTCCCAGCACGTTTCTTGCTTCTCGTACGTAGCACTACCTCCTTACGTTAGAACTCAATGGCGCCCTGATTGCCCGCATAATATGCGAAGCGCACGCGCTCTGTGACAGAATGAACTTTTTTCTGGGGATGTCAGTGCTGCCTAACTCGTTTCGCACGATAGTAAAAAGTTATGGATCTCTGCATAGCGGTAATTTATGAGCGGAACGTGACATAACAAGCGCTGGAAATTAATAGTTATCCCACGGCGCCACATAAGGATTCGAGGGTGAGCCACATTTCGCATTGCTACCAAGAGATTTGATGAAATTCGTTAGAATAAGGTGCGCATTGGTTCGAGGCAACCCGGTGGGTGGAAGCGCTTCAGTCCGCAATTCGGACAGCGACGGAGAATCGAAAGTAAAGTATCACGCAAGGGCAACACATTAAACTAGCTTGGAGAGGACAGTGCCTTGGAGTTTCCTGTTCGGGGTGCGCCACTGTGTCTTTTCCATTCATTTCTCTAGCCTGTCTACTGTACTAGGCTAGATCCCTATCAATGTCGAAATCAGTCCAATTTTTTCTAAAAGTGGATTGTGGTGGTTGGAAATTACAATGCATAAAGTTGAAGGAAGTGACTCTGATCATTATTCGATGGAAAAGGGAAGATTATGGCTGAAATTTTTTAAACGGGCAAAAGAATTGATTCCTATCCTGTATCACCTTTTCCGTAAGAAATCGACTTGCTTGAGAAGACGAAAATAAGGTACCTCCTCTTCACTGACATGTACGAGAGTGGAGCAATGGGTCCTCCTCGTTGAGGGACGTAGGAGGATCTTTCATTCGGAACTTTCACGTAGACGTCAAAACATCTGATCCCTAAGCATCTGAACAGCTTTGATCTGGGTATGGTGGATGCTCGGCGGCCTCCTACCAAGAGTTTCTCAGAATAGAGTCCCTTCAGTTCATAACGGATTTGGTCGAACGGTCTGATTCTTCCTCTGATTTTTTGTATAATATTATATAATTTTTGTCTAATTCACTTCATTTTGATGATGTTCTAGCAGCAAACAGGAAAAGGGAAAACGATTGGATGGGATGAGTCATTAAAGCAAAAGCGGTTAGTTGAGGAAAAGTTTTGGTTTAAAGCTCTGCAGATGTGTAGAACCTAGCCGTTCAAACTATGTTCCTTAAATATTGATCACGGTCATTTGAGATGTGGAATTCACTATTATACAATATTGCGACCACTCTCCGAGAAGACTCGGCGTAATGCTGCGTTTTGAGTGCCTTATTTGGGAACAGCCGACGCTTTCAAGGACCCCTTATACTGCAGAAAAAGGAGTCGTAATTTGAGCCATAAAACGGTGAGACCATCGTTTTTGCTGATCGCGCGGAGGGTTTCCAGCGTTGCGAAAGATTGTGGACTGTTTCCAGCAACCCGTAAATGCCCACGACCCTTTTCTGATCAGATACGATCGCCATCCCTTCTTCGCGGTCGACTCTGCTCAGCTGGCCGTGTCGGTGGGGGGAGCTCTTCTGTTTTTCTGAGGGTGTCGCCAGAGTGTCGCTGCTCCTGATCGTCGCCGTCGCCTCCGTGCGTTCGGGCCGTCACCGTGCATCAGTCAGTCAACCTGTATTTCTGTCGCCTTATCACATCCTTTCATCGAGTGCAAATGAGCGTGTCAAATGCGGCGACGACGAGCACTGCGGCCGCGGAGGCACTCGTCGCCGCGATTCCCCCATTAGGCCGACAGACCCACACCTCCACCGCCACACCTACCCGACTGACGTCCGCGACCACCCGCACGCTACGAATCTCCTGTACAGTACATGCTTCGTCCCAGTCGCCGATCGTGCAGGCTGGTTGGTCAATCTGCCTTCTGACAATCCGTCTCATCCAGGAGCTTCTCAGAGTGTCTGAAGGGCCGAGCGATGGCGAAGACGAGAAAAAGGGACAGGGCTCTTGCGTTCTGGTCGGAGCTACTCGGAAGTACACCTGTCCGAAATGAATAGGGATGCTTGAACCGCGAAGAGCCGAAAGGAAGGTGCAAATCAGCATCGTGATTATCGCTTATGAAGGAGACATGTCTTCGGACAAGACAGAAAACATTTGTCCCTACAAGCATCCTTCCCCTCTGTCCGAAGAGTGGCTGCTTTGCTCTGCGTAACCAGAAAAGGTGATCGGATCAAGACTTCGAAACTGCTTGTGCGCGAATGACTTAGCTTCCGTGAGTCCGCGAAACCCTGTACGTAGTCAGGTAAAAGGCACTCGTTCTAGCTTTGCTCATGTGTTTCTGTGTTTCTTCTTTACTCTAGGTATTAAAGTGGATTGCTCGACGCCAGTCATCAATGGTCACCATCCATTTGCTCAGTGAAGAAGGAGAGAGCAAAAGAAGAAGAAGAATGAAGAATCACTTCGAGAAATATCGCTGCTCCTCTCGTCCTCCATTGAGAAACTGGTGAGTCGAGCTTCTTTTTTCCACCTTTCCTATCTGCTGAAACCGAGGAAATGCGATCATCCAGTCGATCCTGTATAATTAATAAATACCCAGCGAATTCGTGGTCGTTCGCGCTCCTGTTTACCGCTATGAGATTTATGTATGCTGAGCCAACCTCCCTAAACTGGCACTTTAAGCTGATTATCCAAAGCTGTGTTTATGTTAGTGTTTCCTACATTTCCCTAATGCAAGTGTTTATAAAAACAATTATAGAACATTAATAGACACAGCGAAAAGTAAATGCAGCGCCGAACTTCGGCAATAATGAATAAATCAAAGCAAGAGCAACGTGATGATACGCAAAACAATAGCTAAGCATGTCAGTTGTGGGTTTACACGATTTTCCAAAATGTCTCTCCTCACGCCCTAGATTTTTGTGCAAAAAGAGTGAAAATTAGAAAAAATATTTGCTTGATGAGCACACAAATAAAGGATAAAGGATAAAAGACCGCGTTACTCAATCTCATCCCAAAAGATGCGCCACGCATTCTACTTCTACGGGATGTCGTGGAGGCGATATGAATGCGTATTTGGCCATACGATGACTTGCGGTGGCCAGCCGATCAACAAGTCAGCGCTTTATCCTTCCCAGACAAGTCTGGTACCAATTCACCAACCCAGGGATGGAAGGCTTCGTTGGCCTGGGCGGGAAATCCGAACCAGGAACCTGGTATCGGGTGCACGCGACAGCCGGCGCCTCCTCCGACTGCGCTACACGCGCCCCAGCACAAAAATATAACACCATATTTTCTGGAGTCGATCGCGCTGTTCAAACGTAAAACGCACATTCCGGTGAAGAGATGATATTAAAAAAAGGCGACGTCGTGGACGTAGCGGTAGTCCGTCCATCTGCCGAACATCATACCTGCAAAACTTTAGCTGTGGAACTCTTGCATCATTAGATTTTTGGCCTTACTTTATTGACCATCTTACGGAAAATGTTTTGCTTAACATATCATAGAGAAGCTATTGTCCAATCTTCTTAGTTCTATCTTCTCTGGAACAAACGAAGGACAAAATTCCGCAAGAGTCGGTCGGACGCGGACTGTAAAGCTACTCACACGACTTGAAGCCTCGTGTCACGCTGGTAGTGGCTCACTATAAATGTTGCTTCTCCATTATAATCTAGTCACCATGAGCAGCATGCGCATTTCAAATTGCATCCAATGTGGTGCATTTCGAGCCTTTTTGGTGCATTTGGTGCCTTTTGAGTCTTTGGAGTACTAAGTTTTTGTTACAGGGCTCATGATTCACCCTGTATATGTAAAGGGCATAGTTCTTGATGTGTAGATTTAGAGCACTGAGTACATATTCATCCGATGTTCCCGTCTTGTGCAAAAAAATCGTCCCAAAAATCTACGCGGCTCTATGGCAGGGGTGAAATTGTACGTCCACCCATTTTTCCTACACGAAGTTGTAATATAGGACAAATATCGAAAAAAATTACACTTGATTTATCTGAAGGTCATACACAAGTCTTATAAACTTTGCGGAAAACTGATGTATCCTCGAAGTCGAAGCCGAAGCTTTCAAAACATTAGGTGATCCAAACATATGAAGGTACTGGATACAAAACAACTCGCGGTGGGATGAAACTGAATACTTTCCTTAGAAACTGTTCCTTTAGGCCAATAAACTGCAAGGTTGAAAAGAAAAAAATGGATGGTGACACCACTTTCTCTCTGCTTACGTTTGAGGAGTCTCGTTTGAGGAGTGATCTGTTCTAGAAAAGCATATTTTTGTTAATTTTCATTCTCGTTAATTTTGAGGACATAAAATGGAATTTCCAGAAGACTTACATTATTTTTTGCAACAGCATCTACTCCTTGATTAATTTCCTTCAACCTGACCCAGATTACCTAAAAATAAGCGAAGCTTAGAGTAATCGAAGCGCAAAACGTATATTTTGATAGAGCGAAGCATTCTCTTTCGAATAGCATATGATATTGGGCGAAAAATTGATAAAGATCATTTTCTCTTTTTCAACCATCCACTAAAAATTGGCCAAAATCGGCATAAGCAAAAATGCAGCATTCATTTTGATAGAAGAAAACATTTTTTGCAAGAGACATTTGATATTTTCCAAAAAATTCATTTAAAGAGTAGAAGCTGTTGGCAAATAAAAAGTTACGTCTTCTGGACACTTCACTTTATGCCTTGAAGAAAAACGAAAATCAAAATAAACGAAAACACGCAAAAAAGATTCTTGCAAAGCAAATCCATATTATGATTGTTGATAGAATTTTGCAAAAATCCCAAAGGAGAGGCTGTCGGCGAATATCATTTTTCTTTTTTTTTAAACTTTCCACCGTATTGACCTAAAAATGTACAAAAATCAAAATGGAAAAAGTGAAACATATTTTCTGATAGAGCAGGTCATTTTCTTTCAAATAAAGCATAAAACTATGCAAAAAACTATCAGCGAAATTTAGGAGGAGATATTTAAAAAAGCGGGACTTGGTTTCCAATCTAATAGTTCCTACGCTTAATTGGAATGTTCTTCCGCCATGTTAATGACAAAAAAATTTAACAACGGTGATGCTACATACGTAGTAACGCGTTAGCTTATAAATAAGCTGTTTATGGGATACTCTGTTTCCTCTGCGAACCATTAAAAACACCACAACAGCACACGCTATCAATCCTCCCGCAGTGAATACAGGGTCCAGATTCATCAACCGCTATCCGCCCCCTAACGGCAAAAATACCCAAACCCCTGAACCCTTGTGACATTTATCAGCATCAGGTTTTGGCGATATTTTCACCGTTAGAGGGCGGGAAGCGGTTGATGAGGTGCAGGGAGGTAACACTGTTGACCCAGATATGATTCATTATGTGCTGCTTCAGATCGTTCTCAAAAAATCTGCAAATACAGGACGTGATGCTGATTCGTAAATAGTTTCTGGAGTTGCAGCCGGATCTCTTTCAGTAATGGAGTGAAGAGGGCTCGAGCATTGTGATACATTCACTGTGCATTGACGACTTGTTGGAAGGCGAGCAAGACGAGCACGTATAAAACACGCAATATTTCGAAGAAGACGAAGGGAATCTAATCATTTGCAATTGGTGGGGAGCAACACCTCTGAACCACTTATTAATAATAGCACAGATTTTATAAGCAATGAACCATGAAAATTCTGCTTTGGTGTCAGCCACAAAAGGATAACAGGGTACGAATTCTTTCTTCAACTTCATTGAGTTCTTTCTCGAACAAATTTGCTAGCACGGACTATCTGCAGCCGTAGATCCTATGGTGCCACCATCTTTAAAAGACAAACACATTTTCTCTCTAAGTTCCACATTTTCTGTCGTAAAATTTGCTGTTACTAAGCCAGTGAAACTTGTGACTACCTCTAGACTTGACTGTTCTCTTCTCTAAATGTTCCTGATATTCTTAAGCTTGGTATCAATTTTATGATTGCGTAACATATAAGAATTCCACTACCTGGTCCGCCTAGCTCTACGAAAATATTCGCGATGAAAATATTCATGACTTGGGGATACTCTGAAAGAGCAGCACATACTCACGAGGGAATCATCCTCATCAGAGAATGACGCATTTCAATACAGAGAAGGTTGCAGTATAGAAGGAGCTCATAATTATTAGTTGGTTTTATTTGTTTATTTAGATTCAATTCACCAAACAGTTGTAGTTTGCTCTCCACTGTCAAGTTTCAGGCCTCTGAAAAGAGGACTTCATAGCTGGATTGATGCAAGTAGAACTAACTACGGAACTTCGGATTGCAACCCATGATGCAAGAAAGCTTCGTAAGAGTTTTTGAGATGAACGTTTCTAAGTTCTTTACGTGGCATCTACGTGGGCAGCAATTACAAACTAGGAGAGATGAGTTCCTTACTGCTCTGCCCATACTGGGAAAAACTCGATAGGATTTCCGCCAAACGGGAACGACATCGAACTGAGGTTTATGAGGCAGGGCTTTATTACATAGTTGGTGATGGTCATTACAGTTCCTTTCTCATCGTGCACCAGATATGTCTAGCTTTGACTTCCAGCGTTCACCATCTTGTGCATCTTCTTGAAAAATTACACTCTTCCGCATGCACGATACGGCTGACATGTTTGAGACGTCCTCGAAACATTTCTTCTGTTCGACCTAGCTGTACACGCGCAACATTGCCCATTCTTTGCTCATGCGAAGACATTCGCAGTTGAGACACGTTATTAGGAGAGGAGACACTGCTTAAGGACTCAAGCGAGACGCCTGGAATCGTACACTTCGCGTTTTGTTCTTCAGCGGCAAAGCGTTACTGGTTTGAAGTACTTTGATTGGTTTAATATAATTTACGGGTGTCGAAATAGAAAAAACTGGTGCTCACAAAGTCTACACACTTATGGCGGATATCGTGAATGCATTTTCAATCTATACTTTGCCCGTGGATTGTACTGTCGACCAACTTCCCCAGACAAGTCCACTAAGTTTCCTTAGACACTGAAGACCAAAGATGCCCGGGTCTCCAACGGCAAATAGGCTACGATCGAGTGTGCAGCGTGAGAGGACATCGCCTCCTGCACTACATAGATGCCCTAGATGCCACTCGTCGCATAAGGTTGCTACTGTGGGTTAGAACTTTTCCAAACGTGCACACAGAGCTTGAGGGCGGTTTGTGCGTAAGGGAGACAAAATAGAAAGTGCATGGATGGGATGCCGATTTGTATACTACTTATGCCTCCAGTTTTCTTTTGATGTGATACTGAGCACAACCACTCGAATACTTTATCTGGTTACTCACCCCTCTACAGACCAACTTTAGGGCTTCTTCGTAGCGCAGGAACTGGAATCCAAGCTCCAAATCGGTACCCTTCTCATCTGAGCAGGCAAGTTTCTTGTGCTCGAGTAGGCGCGAGTTCCGCTGAAACTGTTTGGAACAAAGTACAACACCCACTTCCAGTGGTGCCGCCGGCACTTGGCAATCGAGAGTAGCGCGGACCGAGCGATGCCTAGGTTGCTGCATTTCCTTAAGCACACGTGCAGCGTCGGATGTCGAATCCTCTCGTTAAGTGGCACTGCGCGGATGCTGCAAACGATTACAGGGCACTTCTACCTGAAAGAGCAAAAACGAGGTCCTGCTCCTGTTTTCTTCATAGGCCATTTTATGCCTGTTGTATCCCTGAGGATACAACCTTCACTAGACCTCTGGGGTCTCTTCCGACTGCTGTTGGACCTCTGGGGTCTCTTCTTACTGCTCTCTGTGCTAACAGAGAGCCTCACGTCCGCGTGCGTGGAGGCAGCAGAATATTACAGATTTATTAGCCAATAGTACGGCCACACGACGACGACGGCTGGAGGCGATGGAGGTAGGCTGGCGGCGGCTGGAACTCCTCGACGGCGACCTGCGACGACGACCTGCGACGACGACCCCTGAGGGTCTCGGCAGCGGCCTTATATGCGCCCCGTTTTCCCGCCGGTCGTTACTTTGACCTGCCTTGGCGGATTACCACCGCGCCTACGTGGGTGGTCATCGGCTTTCTACTAGCCGGCTACGGGCGCGCTACACACGATCACCACTGTGATCGTCCAGCCATAACAATGCCCCTTTAGAAACAGAAGTCCTATAGGTAGCACAGTTTAGAAGTCCTCCAAAACGTTTATCTCCTCATTACACTAGCTTCAGCTTACAAAATTTATAGTTTGTTTTGTTTTCTTTATTTTTATGATTTTGATATTTATTTGTAGCATGTGTAGCGCAGTCGGAGGAGGCGCCGGGTGTCGCGTGCACACGATACCAGGTTCCTTGTTCGGATTTCCTGCCGGGCCAACCAAGCCTTCCATCTCTTCGGGGTCGGTGAATCGCTACCAGAGAAGGATAAAGCCTGAGATGGATAAAACGCTGACTTGTTCATCGGCTGGCCTCTGCAGGCCATTGTATGGCCAATTATGCATTCACAACGCCTCCACGATATCCCGTAGAAGTAGAATGCATGTCCCAAAAGGGATTAAGTAACGCCGTCCTTTATCCTTTTCTATCCTTTATTTAGTTACGCCTGTTTAGATAGATATTGAGCACATATTTAGATGCCCTAAGAAATTAATCATACACGACTAAGAGCCTTTCAATACTCATAGAACGCAGCTAAAAATTCTTGAATCGTATTGAAAATAACGGCAGAAAGTCACGATGATGTGGCCGGTACAAGCCCGTCCGGCCTTGTGTGCAGGGTGACGAGGTTCGTGGCGCTGCACCCGTGGTACCGTACCCGCGGCGGAGGCGGGGGACGGTGGTGCGAGACTGGCGGCTGCCGGCCATTGGTCGGCGCCGGGCGGGCGTGGCCACCGGACAGGCCCTCGCGGGTTTGTTGCGAGTGGGGAGCGACGAGACGGCGACAAATTGGAAAATTGGTGGCCGGCGTGTCGGGGCGGGCCCCATAAAAGGCGTGGAGGGGCGCCGACCGCCGGCCGCCGGTCTCGGTCTGCGCCGCAACCCCGGCTGCGCGCCACCTACGGCGGCGGCGGCTGCGCGGCCCTCCGCTCCCGGCGACGACGTCCGACGGACTGGTTGTCCCGCCCCGTCGTGGCCGCGCTCCCGTCGCCACTCACTTTCGCACTCTTTTCAACTCGACGTCTCAACCTGCGTCGGCCGACCTCCACCCAACTCGCCGATCCTCCGAGACCTCCTATTACATGCCACCCACACCGCACTGTCGCGCCTGTCCGTCTGCGCATCGACCGCCAACTGATCCTCCCACACCCGGCTCCCTGTGTCCCCCGACCTCGATCTGCTCTTTTTGTCCTCTCTTCCTCCTCTCTCCTTACTCCTTTCTTTTCGAAATCGGTTGCCTCACTCACGACGCCAATTCGCAATGCGGCAACAGTTGCTGAAGAGAGCCGTCTGTTGACAGTTCACTATGGACGCTGTCATGGAGTCGCTCTCTTCAGAGGCTCCCGTCGCCTACCCTCCTCCTCATCTGACCGCTTCCTACTCCACACTTTGTCTTTTATACGCTTCCGAATTTCCCGTTTCCATACTTCTCCGTCATTCCCTCCCCCTTATTTATTGGCACACATTCAATTTTCATGCTATGCCAGTGGCTTTGAATATACTTCAAGATCCGAACTGAATTCACCTCTTCCCCATCCCCTTCCGCTTTTCTTCTACAACGGTTCTCCCGCTTCCGCTGTTAATGTGGTTCGTCCTATAGTCACCACGCGCTTCGGCGTAGGGAACTGAATGTTAGTACGTCTAACAATAAGTGCATAAGCGGTGGGTCAGAAGGACGTCTCCTCTATTTACTAGCAAGGAATATACAGTTGACGGAAGTCCCCAGCATTGTCGCCCGCAACTCGAGAGAACACGTTCACCATTCGCATGGAAAATCGATGAAATTCTACTGAAGACAGGAGACGTTGGCGCACTCAGGGTTTTCTGCTCGAGCAATCTGAGCTGCGACCTGAGTGCCTGGGAACATCGAGCATCGAGCTCCTCCTTGTCTTTCGCACATACGCAATTTACTGAAAGTTTACAGTCCTGCAGACTGCGTAGACTGTTCACAGCAAAACCAGCAGTGGAACACCGGCGAGCTTAAGATAGACGAGAGGCTGGCATACGATGGTCGGTCGTCTCAAGAGTCCAAGGGGTGCGCCAGAAACATGTTCGCAGGGTACTTATGAAGCATAGGGCCCGTGCGAGAAAAAAGAAGGCTCTTGGTTGGGTTCTGTGCTCTCCTCCGCGGACGCCAAGTAAAGCACAGACTAGGCAAGGGAAGGAACTCCAGGAATATCCAAAATTAGCACAGGTGTGGTAGGTGGATCACATCCCTGGTACTTTGTATGGGCATGGGCCCTCTGCTTCATAAGTACCGTTCGCAGCTTTTCTCAGGAATCAATGTGTGCCAAACGCGAATTGAGCTGCTATTATGTATCAGCAATTTGCTGATACGGCGTCATTATAAAATATGAGCACAGTTGTCCTTCAAAATGTTCCATTCTGCTTCAAACAGACGCCTTTATGTGCAGCTTGCTGAGAAGCGCGTACGTTCCAGAGTTGTTTCGCTCCCTGTACCTGTACTGCGGCTCCCTAATCCATCACCCAGCCAGCGTTACATTGAGCAAGACCTCCCTTAAGACTTGGCTATTCAACGAAGTTATTTCGTCTAACTAAGATCAGAGCTATTGCAGAGCTACATACTGCAGATCTAGTATGTACCTTCCAGTGAAGTCAAAGGGGAATCTCAATGTCACCTTTGACGTAAAAATCGTGGCTGCACTAGACTGAAAAGCAAACAGCTTGGAGAAAAAATGGTGCTTTAGTACGGCTCTTTTGGCTCTTCGATGCAGCGTACAGATTTATCCCTGCGGTAAATTTGTTTTCTTTCAGATGAAAAGGCACGATTATCCGCGTTACGAATTAGGCCATGATTCCCGCAGCGAGACTGTTGTCAAATTCTCCCTGATCCACAATCTTAAAACCTTCGAAATCGAAACGTCATCTCAATAAAGCTAAACCGTGTGACACAGCTACTGTCGTTATGAAATTTCTCTCGATCTTCGGCTCCAGAGGACGTTCCTCAACGTGCGCCATCTTCCTTACCGCTAGACATAACAACACCACGGTAGTACGCTGGCATTTGAGGCACTGAGGCACGCAGTTTCAACACCTTAAGCCCTTCATTTTATCAGCAGTACATCTAGAAATTCTGCTTACATACTCCATCAACATATGTCTTATTGTCAACCTTTTTGATATCATTTCCTGTAGACACGTTTCACATACATTTCAGAAATTATCTGGGATGTTGTGTCGCCCGGTTTCGATCTTTTGTTTTTCTAAGTACCGAAATTCCTTGTGGATTTGAGATGCATTGCACAGCCTTTGTGTTACCTCCGAGTATTTTAGCGACAATCTTCTTTTGATATCAGGTTTGTTAAGGAACAACCACGGTTCCTTCAGTGTAGCAACCAACCTTCCCGTAATAAGCGGGCGACAAAAATTGTAAACCAACCCAAATATTAGATTATAGGGAAAGTTTTCGCCGTTTTAGTGTCTTAAATAAATACTTTCGCGAACGTCTCAGTTTTTTATTCTACAACTTTACAGGAGGTCTTCTATCCTTACGCACAGAAGAACATACAGTTTCAAATACGTGTGAGATATTATATGAGAGATTGCTGTCAACACTGAAGAATTTGGGCGGCTTTGTGTGAAAGCGGAAAAGCGTGACGGAGCTTCATGGCTCGAATCTCAAAAACGTGAAGTCGGAATATAAGCAAAATCCAGGTTTTGTTGTTCTTCTTTGTTTTTTATTGCTGGGTATCAATTCTCTGAAAAAAATCAGCAGTAAAGTGCTCATATGAGACAGTTTGAAATAGTGAGAGAAAAACTTAAATTAGCGGGAATCGTTGCTCGGCATAGATGATCATATAGAGGGATATGTAGAAGCAAAGCATGATCGATGTTCATAAACTTTAGGCCTCTGTAATTTCGCAGTAGCCAGACATTCACTTTTTCACCTCTTTTTCCTTTTCTCTCATCTTCTCAATCTCCTTTTCAGTAACTTTTTTTGCTAAGAGTCAATCACTATCTAAATCTTCCGTTGTTTGCCCTATGTGTATCATTGCTCATGTTGGCCAAATGAATAAATAAACTTACGTTTCCCTCTGTTACAGTTTAAGAGTGAAAAGATGCGGATTCCCTCGTCTGCCGGACAGGCGATGACCCCTTGGTTTCCTCGTCATTTGTGATATCGTCATGTAGTTTAGCTATCTTCTTTCGCTAAAGTCCTGTCCTCAGAGAGCGAAGCCGAAACGATGTCGAGAGAATGGAGAAGAATGGATGAATGGAGAAATGGAAAATTCTGAGAGGCATTAACGTGTCTGCTTTAATATTCTTACCAACGCATTACGATAAGGAACATTAATTGCATAACATCGGTAACGCAGCATAGTTGGTAACAACAAAAGCAGAGAATGTACGACTGTGACTGAAACAAAAACTGGCAAGCCGTTTTATCGCAGTAGCATGTTTACACATCCCCGAAGGTGTTACAGGATGTTTTGTTGCGATCAAAACTCTTGCGCCAGGCGGGACTCGAAGCCGCATCTTCTGCTTTCCGGGCAGCGATGTTCGCCTTACACCACCGGCGCTGTTTGACCGCACGTAACATCCGCGATATCCTCGAGGTCCGTCAGCACCCACCTGTGATACGGGGATGGGCCGGCCGCTGATATCAGCATGGAACCCGTTAAGCTGAAGACCTTACTGGGAGGCTTAAGCAAATGTGTTAGAACATTGTTACCGGTAAGGTCTTCAGCTTAACCGGTTCCATGCTGATATCAGCGGCCGGCCCATCCCCGTATCACGGGTGGGTGCTGACGGACCTCGAGGATATCGCGGATGTTACGTGCGGTCAAACAGCGCCGGTGGTGTAAAGCGAACATCGCTGCCCGGAAAGCAGAAGATGCGGCTTCGAGTCCCGCCTGGCGCAAGAGTTTTGATCGCAACAAAACATCCTGTAACACCATATAGCCTCTCTACCAGCCGCTCCAGGCTTAAGCAAATGTGTTAGAACATCTCCGATGCTCGAAAGGGGAGAGGTGGAGGTCGAGACTCCTGAAGGTGTCGATGGTGGACCTTGGCTCCGACACTGGGATCGACGTGCGGGGTCTGTCGCTTTCCTTCCATTCGCGACCAGAAGCGCAATGAAGACCACTGCAGCATTATAGGGACATCCTCGCAAAAGCTAGCGGGATTGAAGGAGATGCTCTGCATACTCCTTCTACATTGCTAACAATGGGACATTTTGCCCTCAAGACGCTGTTAGCCTTCCCGTGGTGAATGCCTCGAAGTTCCCAACCTTCAGGTCTTCGTGACCTCATCTCAACAACCATGCCTAGCACTTTAGTCGCTGGTGCCTTTCAGAAAAATGCCAAACCATGCTTTGATGGGTCTTTAATTCGGCCCATCATCTTGGCTTGCTTTCAGGAGCAAAATAGAGGCCCATTCGCACGAAAGGTTCCTTGTTTGGCACTTAGTAAGGCAAGTTTAAAAGAAATAGAGGGAGAATCCCGCTTAGATCTCCTCCCTAATTAAAGGTTGTTGTAACTGACTAGAGTTGAAGACTATGTGCAATGTGCTATTTCGTTCGTTCAACATTCACCTGTATCACCTGTCGTCCCGTTGATCATCGAATTGCTCGAGCGGGTGCCAGCAGCGTCTCCATTCGTCCCTGTCGCGTGCCAGAGAGGTCCAATGGATCCCTCGCTCGAGGGACACGAAGAGCGTCATATCGGTCGTTCAGGGCTTTAACGAAGAAGTCCGACCAACGCGTTGGTGGGCGTCCTGGTGTTCTTTTGACATCCCGCGGAATCCAGTCGGTGATGGCTCTCGTCCAGCGGGTGTCTGCGAAGCGCATTACGTGGCCGGCCCACCTAATTTTCGACAACTTGGCCCACGCGACAGCGTCTCTGATCTTCGAGCGTCGGCGAAGCACGGAACTCCGGAGGCCTTCTCTCACTTGCGTGAGTCGTGTCACTCCGAGCATCGTCCTCTCGATTCCATGCTGCGCGACGCTGATCGCGTGTTCATCCTGCTTTCGTATAGCCCAGGTCTCTGAGGCGTATGTTAGGGCAGGAAGAACAGTGGAGTCGAATAGGTGGGCACGGAAGCTGGAGCATTCGGAGACGTTCGTTCCGTTGAGCGAGAATGGGGCATCAGAAACCCATCCGTTCCTCATGAACATCGTCTTCGTAAGATTCAGCTGCAGTCCAACGTTCCCACATACACGATCGAAGTCGGCCAGCATTCGCTCCGCCTGGCTGATGCTCGGTGTTATGAGCACGATGTCGTCAGTGAAGCGAAGATGATGTAGTTGCCGGCCGTCGACCTTCACTCCCATGTCTTCCCATTCTAGTTCGCGCATGACGTTTTCGAGAGTGGCGCTGAAGAGCTTCGGGGATATAGTATCCCCTTGCTGAACCCCTCTCTTCACGTCGACGACGACGTCGTTGTAGAATGGTGAGATCTTGGTCGTGAATCCACTGTACAGCTCTCGAAGGACTCTGATGTACTGAGTAGGAACGCCCTGAGTGAGCAGGGCTTCGATGACCGCTTCAGTTTCGACAGTGTCGAATGCCTTCTTCAGGTCGATGAACGTAAGGCACAGCGGCAGCTTGTACTCTCGCGACACTTCGATGAGCTTCGTAATGGTGTGTATGTGGTCGATCGTGCTGAATCCTCTCCGAAATCCTGCTTGTTCGCATGGCTGTCCTTCGTCCAGCGTTCTACTAATCCTATTCAGGATAACTCGAGTGAACAGCTTGTAGACTACGGACAGCAGGCAGATCGGGCGATAGTTGCCAATGTCGTGCACGTCTCCCTTCTTGTACAGCAAGACGGTTCTGCTGGTCTTCCACTGAGATGGAACCTTGCACTCCGACAGGTAGCGCGTGAAGAGCCCCGACAGGGTGTTGATGAGCGCTGGCGGGAGGTTCTTCAGGTGTTCGGGTCTGATCCTGTCGGGACCGGGTGCTGTACGTTTCTTCACCGACGAGATGGCGTGTCGGATTTCGGAAGGGAGAACAGAGGGGACGACGTATCCATCCTGCGGAAGATGGCATGGGGGCAAGTGGACGTGGCTATCGAAGAGATCGGAGTAGAAGTCGTGGATGACCTTCTCCATGGTCCTTCTGGAAGAGGTGACGGTTCCGTCGGGACGTCGGAGAGCTGTCATCTTGGTCTTGAAGTTGGCGAAGTTCCGGCGGGCATTGCGGATGCTCAACCCTGCCTCTGCAGCTTCAGCCAACACTTCCGCCCTTCTCTCCTTAAGATCCTCCTTTATCGCCTCTCTGCATAGCTTCGCAAGCTCGGACGTCAGTTGGTAGTTGCCTGACGCTCGTGCTGCTCCAAGCTGGCGTATCAGCTCGAGAGTTTCCGGAGACAGACGTCTCTTCGTGGTCTTCAAGCTCTCGGCTCCCTTAGCACTATCGTGGAGATGGTGCACGAAGCGGTCGTATTCCTCGTCGACGTTGTCCATGACGGCATCTTCCCAAAGGCCGGCAAGAGAGGTGTAGAGGTCCCAGTTGATGGTCGTTCTGGGACTCCTCTTCTTGAACTTCGCGGCCTTCTCTCCTTGACGCGAAAAGCGGAGCCTTGCGCGAAGGAGGCGGTGGTCCGATCCCGTGTAGAACTTGGGGACAACGGAGACGTCGGTCAGGCAATACTTGCGGTTGAAGATGATGTGGTCGATCTCGTAGTGGAACTGGCCACCGGGAGATTCCCAGGTCCATCGTAGAGAGGGAGGCTTCTGGAACTGCGAGTTTCCATGGATGGTCTTGGTCGACATGATAAATTCAGACAGCCTTTCATCTTGCTCGTTCCACTCCAAACCGTGGGTTCCAATGTGAAGTTCTTCCGGCGACCTTCGCGGTCCGATCTTGGCGTTGAAGTCGCCAACGATCACCTTGTGAAGGTGTGATCTTCCCTATAGAACTTCTCCAGCTCCACGTAGAAGGCTTCGACCTTCTCGTCGCCGTAGTCGGATGTTGGGGCATACGCGACGAACACAGTCAAAGCTGGCACGGAACCACATCGCTTCAGTCGCAGACGTCCGAGTCGGCTTGTCAGAGACTCGTACGAATCGATGTTCATGGCCAAGTGCGTGTTGACGAGGACACCAACGCCGCCTACTCCCCTGCTGTCGCATGTTCCGAGGAACAGTTCTTCTCCGGAGTCGTAGGTGGAGTGTAGGAGGTGGTGTCTTCTCGTCTCGGTCAGTCCGATGACGTCGTACTTGATCTTCCTGGCTTGCATCATCAGGTCCTCGACGGATGCTTCCGATGCAAGCGTGCGGGCGTTGTAAGTACAGATCGTCATCCTAGTCCTTCTCAATTTGCGCAGCCTGGTTAGGCCCTGAGATTTTAGCAGCCTCTCCGTACTCGTCCTTCCCATCGCTGCAGAAATGGGGGCTCTTTCGGGGTCAGGGGAATGAGGCCCTTTAGTGCTGCTGTTTTTGACTTGAATACACACGGGTAGCTAGTCGGGCTCTGTCGTGCGGGCGAAGAACTCCGGGCAGCCAGCCAGACTGCCCGAAGGGACGGGGCGAGACTTTTGAGGCGGCCTCGAATCGCCTTACGATGTACTCCCAGTCTACCGAGTGCAAGCTTTTGGCCGAGCCGACACAGTTACAATCCGCACAGTCACGGACACATCCGCGCACACTGTGCACGAACATGCCGCTCCCACGCACAAGGAACGCGTCGACCCGACACAGCAGGAGCAAGGAGTCCATCCCCTGCATCCCACCTGCGTCTCTGGGCAGTACACGGTCGCATTTGGTTCGCGTTTAATTCCCCTATCCACCACCCGGGGACGCGCCACGTGGCCCTGCGACAAGCGGCCTGAGATCCCTCTTGAACGCCACGGATCTCCCTCGATAGAGAGCCCTAAGGCTCTCTATCGAGGGAGATCCGTGGCGTTCAACATTAGCTACGCTGTAGCTAGCGTTCAACGTTAGCTACAGAATTCTATTCAAACAAAAGCCCGGTGATAATCAATCGCTCCCTATGTAACCATGTGGGATACACCGTGCACTCTGTTTCTATGGACTTCCGGGACAGTGTGAATCTGTGTTTGGAAATGTGTGTTTGGACCCTAGTGGGTTGTGGTGGACTTTAGTGGATAGATAATTCAGTGCTTCGTCGTTCTCAGACGGATCTGTAAGCCATTTGTCGACTCAGGGGAAAAATGAAGGCCTGGCTGGGACAGACGCGGGGCGAATTTATGGTCGCGTCGTGCTTGGAGAGTAGCCCTCCTATCGAATGTGCCAGCCATTTTAATTTGGAGCCAGGTCCGAGAATGTGCGCTGACTTCTTCATTTCCATGCCTTCACTTCGCGAAAAAAATTCCACAACGTACTCAAGCAAGTGCCACTGCACGAATGGATCTCTACAGTACATATGTCCGGTGTGCCACAATTGCAGCTTCAAAGCTTAGGCGAATAGACACATTAGAATGGAAAAGTGTCAGTATCCGCAAGGATGGACAAGTTGTTGAAGATTCAGTTCCTGCCAGGGTACGCGTAATTACGATTTACGATTTACGAGTTACGGTGATTGTTGGCAAATTTTTTACGATTTACGACATTTTGGGTCGTAAATCGTAAAATTTTCGTAAATGTGAACTTCGGTCCACCGATGACAAACGTTCACATAACGTGATACAATTTGAACTATGACGGTGTACCTACTTTCAAAAACTTCCCTCATAGCTCATTGCTATTTCCTGTTTACTTTTTTATGTTCTGCTGTGGCGCTGCGACAGAAAAACGCAGCTTTGTGGATAGGCCGCTCGAGTTAATTCCTGGCAATGGAACTGGGCTAGCCTTTTTGTAGTCACACTCTAGCACAGCATTTCACATTCGAATGGCCTGAGAGGATTTCGCTCCAGTCCACGAAAAAAAAACATGAAAATTCTCCTTGCACTGGAATGAAGATGATCACCTGCTGAACCATATTCTATGCTGCAACCACCGCCTAGTCAACTTGTAACTTTTTCATCACTTGCTCACCACATATACGACTCTTTCCAATGCACACGAGTAGAACTCATGCAAAGCCATCAAGGAATATTGGACTTGATTGGAAGCTGTGCAATAATTGCTAAACTGTTGGAAAGAGTAAAACAATCATGTTTCAAGTCAGTAGATGGGTGGCCATTCTCATCGTTGATGCTAAATAACTACTCAACATCATTGGTGAGCGATGTGTTCGCTATGGTGAGGTTGTGCGAGTCCACAGACTCGAGAACTCACAGGACAAATGACGAGTTTTGGACCCTGCTTGATGAGAAGACAGACGTAGGTGTCGCTAGAAGGCGCTGTCGTTGTTGCAGGTGATCTCAACAGCCACCTTAGGACTACGAATGATGGTCACAGCTGCCTTGGAGGTTTCGGGTACGGATAGCGTAACGCTGATATTGAGCGAGTTCTTGAGTCTGAGGACTCGCACAACCTCACCATAGCGAACACATCGCTCACCGAGGATACTGAGAAGTTATTTAGCATCAACGATGAGAATGGCTACCCATCTACTGACAAATCGCAGAAGGGCTATGGAGCGATGACTACTTAAGAGAATTTCAACAGTAGAGTCTGCCCATACTCCTATCTTTTGCAACCGTCCTACGCATGATCCCGTGCAGAAGATCACTATAGAGGAAACGGAAACGGCTTTAAAGAAGACGAATATAGAGAAGTTCCTTGAAGTTACTATGGAATCGTCGGCGCGGTGATCTCAAGAGCCCAGGCGGTCTCTTGTACACACGCGATGGAAGTACAAGTGGTTCGCGGCGCAGTGGATAGTGGAGTTGCTTTATACGAAGGAGGCCGGTGTTTTTGCATTTCAACTGGCTGGTTGAGATTTGAGGGATGTCTACACAATTTTTAGAAGTTTTTAGCGCACTTTTCCAGCTGCATGCTACGGAGAGTAACCTTCTTGCAAGGGTTTTTTTTACTAACCACTTTTATTCGAAATGCAATGAGAAGGTATTCAACATAATGATGTTTGGTCGTTCAACTCTAGTGAGTCAGGCACAATGTGCTTGAAGCAAAAAAAAGGACTGGTCACAATGGACAGCGCATGAAAGCTGCAGATTTTTCAGTGTGCTTTTCTGTACCAATGATAACGGGAAAACCCATCCTGCACGGATTTTCCAAGAGACCAGGAGGACCAGGACGCGACGTCGTATAACTAACTTTGAACCAGGTATAAACAATCAGCTTTCAACGTAAGGATGGCATAGGAGCACCATCGACATGACCTTTACTATCACTGTAACAAGTCCGTTTCCCTTGCTGCCCGCAACTTCGACACGTACCTTCAGGATGTTGCCACTATCCACTGCGTCCCGAACCACTTGCGCTCCCATCGCGGCGCACAAGAGATCCCCAGCAGTCGTGAGAAGCCGACCTCAACGACCCCTACTCCTTGGGTCTAAGGACTTTGCAAAAATGAAACACATTTTTATACTAAACAATTGAGGGGTGGAGATTCTCCTATGTGACTCGCTCTCCCTCTTCAGACACTTCCCTTGTTTGAGCAAGTATTTGTTCGTGTACCGCTTGAGGTCATATGGCAGGCCTTACGATAGAATAGCGCTCCAGAAGAGCTTATTGAGTAGATGCGCATGCTTTACTCTTGCTCAAGGGGGTGCGAGCGCCGGTCGATACATCAGCAATCTTTCCTATCTCTGTTGGTGTTCACCAATGATCAGCACTTTTCCCGCTTCTTTTCACTGTCGTAGTGGATGCCATTTCGAGAGACCTTCAAAGGCCCTCTCCCCCGATGTTGCTGCATGCAGATTACGTTATGCCTGCCAGCCAGGGGTGCACATTTAACGGTCAACGATTTAAGGAATTTAACGAATTAACGGCATTTTCGTTAAAAACTGGCTTAACGCTTAACGGAAATGTTTAGAATTTTAAAGGAATTTTTAGCGGACTTTTCCCTGTGACGTTGCAAAAAATGGGTTGGTCCCATGCACCAGGCACTCGAAAATCGTGCACTCGACAAAGTGTTAACATTCAGCTGATAGGTTTTTAATTGTATTTTGATTAATTCTTTCTGTACTTAATGGGCTGATGACCGCATCGAGATTGTATATGTTTGTAGAACAGCCTGGCAAAACGATTTCGCAAAGAACTAGGAAAGGGGAATCCCGTGTTCTGCCTTATCGTATAAGATGCTTTTAAGATGCTCTGTCGGTGATCATCTTGAAAGATAATCTTGATGATCTTTTTATACCTGTTCTTATTCCACACCCTTCTTATAATTTGTTACTGGTGGCTTGTTTGTTTATGATGCAGTGTCTCTCCTCACCGCTCCTTATTTCAGGACATGAATCAGAGAAATGAAGTCCTGATTCCACATTTTCTCTTCTCCTGGCGGCAAGTATGAGTTTCCTCACTTGACACGTCTTGCTCGGCACCCGAGTTTTCATGAATGAGTTGTGACAGATATTCGTCGTCCGACAAGACTGGAACCTTTTAACGGCGGCGATCTTCCGACAGGCTGAGCTTTCGCTTTGACGATTGCGACTCCTTGTTCGTAGCTTCGACTTTGATGACAAGTTGCTTAAGGTTTTCCCCCATTTTCTGAACCATTTCCTCGAGAGAGTTGAGTGGTGTAACTATTCTTCTGCGTTTTTCGTCGCCAATTAGCTTTTCCGCAGTTCTCAGTTTGTACTCCATTTTAGAGATGTTGTTGTCCAGCTTTTTTAATTGTTTGACAACTGCAGGCGTTCTCGTCATGCTTTCCACGTTCTTGACGCTATCGCTCTGGTGTCGTCCTTTTGATCCTTCCCAGGTTTACCAAATTCAGGAAGACAGAGTCAAACAGCGTGAGTCGTTGCATGAAACTTTGGAGCTTTTCCTTGGTGACGCTGGTCGTCCGAAGTAGTCAATTGGTGAGCAAGGCGAGTTCTCCTCCCGCGAACCCTGCGCAAGTGGTGCTTAGTAGATGGTGGGTCCAGTCGAGTTTGAGCGTTTTTGAGACGTCCATATATCGATGAATTTCTTCAAGGTTGGACGTCATGTCTCGTTCCAACTCGAGTTCTGATATTGAGTCAGCGTGAAGCGTGGCGAGAAATTGAAAGTCTTGTTGATATTGATTTGCCTGCGCCATCGTTGATTGAGCTGTGCGTCTGAAAATGGAGCGAAATCGAAATTGGTTAGAACAATTGCTATTGATATTACTTCTACTTCATAAATAGCATCTATTGGCGCTTATTGGGCGCTAGTATTGTTTGTCGTGCCTTGAGTGCCTAATTTTGGTAAGCATCGTTCGGACGCACGCAAACGTTTTACCACTGATCGTGCTATTTTTAATGGAAGCATCATGATCCATATTGCGATCCGTAATCCACAAGTTGGCAAGGTGAGGTATGTGATTAGAAAAATAATGATTGCGCCTATTACGGTTGCCGGTAGGGTCTTATACCATTGCCAGAACACGGAACTGATGTGGAAGAAGTCCGGCCATTGAATTTCTGACTTTGTTATTGAGTCGCTCATGAACCATTGTTCTACAACACTTTGAATGGACGCAGCTAGTAGTAGTATTCCGGGTTATTCGAAAGAGGATCTTTTCGCAAGCCACGGTACACCTTACCGATGTTTTGGCTTGAGATAAACTGTAGCGTAGTATCGAAGTAACACCGGCAGTATTGCACGGTATTGTAAATCCTATTTGGCCACATGCGATTTTTGCTTGGATACTATTTTGCGAAGAAGTGCATTGCGCTCGTATTATGGCACCCTTTTCGCAAATGTAGCATCCGGTCAGATCGGAAGCCTTAGCCTTGCAAACTTCTTCGAATTTCTGGTGTAAGGTTGTCCTGGAATTTGACTACAATTTTGGAAGTTACCATATTTGACACCTTAGCCTGCATCCTTCATTTTGCGTGTCATTGAAATGACAGTGAAGGATAAACCACAGGCAGCTGATTTCGCATGTTATTAATCCATGGCTCTATTGGCACGTCTTTACACCGACACTTAGCCTTCGTTTTTTCAGGAAAGCATTGGCAATTGTCACGCACTGCGCAGTTTAATAACCGCGCATTTTCCACGCTAGAGCAACGGAGTGGAGGACTGTTGCTTGAGTGCCAAATTGATGTCCTTATTGAAAACATTAGAAATTGAGTATTGAGCAGGGCAAGGGAAGGAACCGTAAGCGTTGTGAGGTAAAGCTAAACGTTTTCCAACTTGCAGGCATATTGGGGGATAAATAGGTTACCAGCGTGAAGATTTCCTATTGATAGCGTCGTAGTGAGTGACCTCTATTTTGGTTTCCCCGGTCTATCTACTACAATGAAATATCTCAGAGATCTTCGTGGTGAGGGGTTCGAGATATATCCGGTAAAATAAGCATCCAGAGCTTAAGTAAAAACAGTCGCATCCTGGCCCGCCGCATGATTCCACGCATGCAGTATTGCCCGGAAACCTATTTCCCTTTTCGAGTTCTGGTATCAAGGGAGATAAATTGACCGCAGCACATTTTTCGCCTGTGCAGGATCCGCTGTGTGGGCAGCGTTTGCTGTGCACTATTCTGTGAACGACACCTCTCGTGAAGAAGTTTATTACAGGCTCGCAATGTGACAATGGGCAATGAGAAAGTGACTTCCAGCGCAGACGAAGCTCGTGTATCGTTGTTTCATTCCCCGATAATCTGAGGCATGCGTATGTTTTGAAGGTATTAATCTTGAATACTTCCGAGTGTTGCACGTTACATGACTTCTTGCCTCCTGTTGAGCACTCTGTCATGGAAAGATGATAGATGTTAACCATTTGACAGTATAATGAAGTGCTTCAGAGTGCGCCGGTTACGGCAAGAATTTCAGCCGGAATCCTACGCCGGGCTATTGAATTCCTATTGCGTCTTGAAATTCGTCTCTTCATGTGATAAAGGAGCCACCGAACTGATCTCCAAAGGATGTTGACGACCACTCTTATAGGACGTCCAACAACGAAAGGAATGTACAGAAAGACATAGCATCCGGTTATAAGGAAGTAGATTATGATTGCCACAGCCCTGATGACCCTCATTGGCCAACATTCCGGGTTTAGAATATTGGCGCTACACAGCGCAGTGTACCGCCTGGCAAAATGGTGCGGCTGGACAGTATGTCTCGATGGATTCAACTGAATTCGAATGTATAAACTTTCTTTGTATGAATTGGTCGTGCAGGACGACCTCTGGCGGAAAGCTGACGTTCTCGTATTTCCTAGGGTTATTGAATTCTACGCAGTATTGTTTTTAGCAGATCTCGAACGAAGTTTTTTTTTAGGTAAAAGCACCTGCACTCCTCCTTGTGAACATTGAATCCTTCTTCTTGAAGATGATATATTGCCTTCGAACGATGACATTGCTTGACTGTTCCAAAAAGGAGTGCTACCGTGAGCAATTGTATCAGTGAGATTGCGATGGTGGTACTTGTTGCTTCGCACTCACTGCTTTCATCGTAATTGACTTTTCTCGCTCACGAAGGTTGTACCTAGTAGAAATAGGCACCTCGTTGCTTACGTTGCTTGTCTGGTGTTTGCAGTCTTCTTTCCTCGAGTCCAAACTAGAGCTGTTTGATTCATCTTCCAACTCTAAGGGAATAAGGAAATTTATAGGCCTCCTTATCATGCGTCGATACAGAAAACGGTCGAGAGCTTCTCTCGCGGTGCCGTTAGCGTAGGATATGAGCTCTTCAACTACTTCAGTTTTTCAACAATGGCGTGGCATAACTGCTTCCATGATCAGCACTACAGCCCCTACTCGAGGAGGCTGAGCACAATCTTTCTTGATATTGACAAGGAGATTTGCTTTTCTCTGAGAGACGTATGGTATTGAGACTGCCATACCTTCCAGAACGCTTCTGTGTACTTGGAAGGTGCTTCTAGAGCCGCTACCGCTTGCCTTTTGGTCTGCAAGGTAGCCAGTTCTGAGGCTGGTATGAAGCATGGATTTTGCCGGTCTTCTTCTGCTTGTACGTTTGGAAATTTGGTGTCTATATCTTTCTGTATGAATTCTATCGGCCTCGAGATGCGTGATCCATCGAAATCCTGAGCAATATACGTCAGTGGTCTCGTATTGAGCATTCCTTCGATTTCGATTGTTATTGTAGAAAGATCGTCAAGAGAGACCATTGATCCTCCAAGAGTCTTGTACATTGAGTGCTTGATGGATTTTATGAGCCTCTCATAGAACCCTCCTTGTCAGGGAGCGTAAGGCGGTATATGCCTCCAGTCAATCGCTCTATGACCTAACTCTTTGGCAATGGTGGATCCTGACAAGCTGCTTGAATCCTATCATTGAGGATTGTTTCTCCGAGAAGACACCTCGGAGCATTGTCACTTGTTGTTGACTTTGGAACTCCTCTTCTCGCAAAGAACCTTATTAGCATATTTAGGAACGTTACCGTAGAAAGGTCTGAAACCACGTCTAAGTGTAGCAGACGTGTTACCATACATGTGATTATTGCTCCGTAGCATTTTCCGTTGCCTCCGTTTGGAAAAGATATTGATAACAGGCCGAAGTAATCTAGTCCCACGTGTTCAAATGGGCAGGATCGCAGTACGCGTTCCTTTAGTAGGTCCTCTTGAGGGTGTATTGATATGGCAGATTATTGAACTTCTGGCAGCTTACGCATTTCGAATCAGTCGTGTTACCTGGGCGCGTAGCTGTGGAATCCAGAACTTCTGTCGCACGAGAGCTACTGTGTGGTTTACACCGGGATGACCCTTTTCATGAGCCTCATTAATGATCATTTTTGCAAAGGGCGTTTTCTGCAGCACCAGCGCTGGATGTTTCGCTTGTAGTGGTAGTTGAAACGTCCTAGTCGTCTGTAACATCGCATTATTCCTTCCGAATCTTCACGAATATTGAGATATTGAAGAGAATTAAGTATCTGTTTACTGGTGCTTGTTTTTTGATGATGCTTGACAAGGACCATCCCGGCTTGTTTAATCTCGTGCGCCGTCAGAAGTACGTAAGCCGTAATACGTTTAACCTATGAGAATGTTCGAGCTTGTTTTTTCTCGATTAACTCATTGGTCCCACTAAGGTCATCATGCTGCGTCGTATTGCAAGCTCTAAATAGCTGTTCTTCCTTCTCATTGGCATCTTCTCCATCGTTACCTAGTGAAGCGTCAAAGATACGTTCTTCTTTCGTCCATTTTTCTTTTTCTTGATAGAGAAATTCCTCTCTATCAGTAGTGATTCAGGAGTTCCTCCTTTTTCAGTCCTTTAGTTTCGTTGTCCGCTGGGTTGCTATTTGTTGAGACATATCCGAACCTCACATAGTATTGACTTTTTAACAGATGGCTTGTGATTCTCCTTATCTCAGCTAGACTGTTATTGACGAATGGTCTTAGTCGCTTTCCTGGCTTGCTTTTGATACATCCTAGCATAATTTCAGAATCGTTGAAAATGTATATTCCTTCAATATTGAGGCATGATTCCAGCTGAGATACTATGGAGTTACTTAGCCTCATTATCAGTGTGAAGGCATTGAGTTCCAGTTTGGGTATTGTATTTGATCATGAAGAGACGGAAGCTTTGCTCTTGCTATGAACAGAGTTACCGACTTTGGCAGACTGTATGATGCAAATAGGTGCAAGCAGTCATTCCACTTGAGTGCATCCGCAAAGGTGATCAAAATGACTTGGCTAGCCTTTGGTACCACTAACCGTGGAAGGGACTTGTGGGAACTGCTAACTTGACGTCGAATCTCTTGCCATTCTTCAACTTTCTTGAAGGAGAGTTGGCTGTCCCATCTAAGTTTTCTTAAAAAAAAATCCTTCCAAAGGAAAATTTTTTAAAAGAAAACTTAGATGTTCTTGATCGGTGAAGTAAAGTGCTAAGCCATCCCAATAGGTCGTAGACAGCAGCTATTGAACTTGTCACAGTCCTCTTGGTTACGACCTCCATCTTACAAGGAAAGGTTCCCAACTCATGGTGAGTTTTTGCGATGCTATTTCGACAGGATGTAGTGCTCTGTGAGTGGAGTCCAGAACCACAGTTAGTTTTTGCTGAACGTTTCCTTAAAGACCTGAAAAGGAGGTCTGAAAGCATACGCGCAACTAGTATCTACCCCTACACCTAACGAGATGTGCCTCAGTGGTTGAGCCGGTAGCACTACCGCCTCGTAGGATCACACCGGCGGAATTTCCAGTTTGAGTCCGAGTACTGCCATTTTTTTGTCACTTATTAGTTTGTTGTTATTACACTTTCTTATGATCACAAGAGTCAAATTTAGACCACCAATGCCTACAACAAACCAAGGGTCTCTATTTGTGTCTTCATATGTGCTAGTTTTTCAACTATGTATATCCGTTCCACCACCATATCATACCGTATCACCAACGATACCGTACTTGCACACAAATACCTTCATCTTACTGCAGAGGAGTATTATGAACCTGGGTCATATCGGTACAAACGTGCCCCGAAAATATCGTTCTCACATGAACGTGTTGTCGGCCGAATACTTTCCACCTTCACACCGGATTTCACTTCTCCGAGAATAGAGAGTTGGCGGTTGGGACGCCGTGAAAGGACTCCTCCTGGACTCCATTTATGGAGATATCGACTGTCAGGAAGAAGAGGCGGTACAGGTTAGAGGTAGCAGGTTAGAGGCCATCCGGGATATGTTACATGCAGTCGAGATGGTATATTGAAAGAAGGTAACTGGGATAAAATATTATTCAAAAAGGGTACCACTCGTGACTTTTCTTTTGATTGCAGATTACAAGCCAGACCTACCGATAGTTCTGCGGTCCGGTGTTTTGGCCGTGTGTATCTCACGCAAGGGTGGCAGCTGGTTGCGTTGATGTTCACCCAGGACTCTTCTCTACACCCACAGATTACATCGAAGAAGAAGTTATTTCTTGCCAGGGAGAAGATTGTTCCTCACCGACTTTTGTAAGATGCTGCTGGTGTGACAAGCGCATGTGTTTTACTTGTTTCACAGTTTGTGTCATAGCTGTAGATTAAAAGGGAAATAATGAATATAAGACTTTTAATTTAGTAGTATATAAGACTTTTCATTCCCAGAGAAATGATATGGTGCAGATATGAATAGTTGAAAAACTGGCACATATGAAGGCGCAGGAAGTGTAATAACAACAAACTAATACGTGCAAAAGAAATGGCAGTAATCGCACTAGAAAACCCGTGGGTGTGCTCCTACGAGGCGGTATGTTACCGGATGCGCCACCGAGGCACCTCTCGTTGGGTATCGTAGGGGTTGATAATAGTTGCGCACACGCTTTCAGACCTCCTTTTCAGACTTTAATAAAGAGTTCAGCAAAAACTAACTGTGGTTCTGGACTCCAATCACCGTGCCCTACATCCTGCCAAAATAGTATCGCAAAACTCACCATGAGTTGAGAACCTTGCCTTGATAGGAAGGGTGCATGAAGCTACCAGTTCGTCTGGTTTAGTTCTCCACGTGATTCCTATCACCTTGGGGCTTGTACTACTGGCTCTATCGCGATCTGATATTGAATCCATTA
This sequence comes from Heligmosomoides polygyrus polygyrus, assembly GCA_947396885.1. Classification (NCBI taxonomy): domain Eukaryota; kingdom Metazoa; phylum Nematoda; class Chromadorea; order Rhabditida; family Heligmosomidae; genus Heligmosomoides; species Heligmosomoides polygyrus. The sequence continues at coordinate 68,129,062 of OX377203.1, forward strand.
ATTTGGATGCAAATTGATAGATTCAATTGATGCAAATTCTTTCAAGTTCATATTGAGGTTATTGAAAATTTGCTTGGATCGCTGCTAGTACAATCTTGCCTCTTCTCGGAGTCCATTGTTAGAATAGGGTTGTCGACATAGAGGTTGGACTTGATGGAGGACTTTTATGATCCCGAAGCCATAGACATCGCGTTGCGTCCCTATCAGCTTGGTGGAGTCGAATTTGGAGAAATGCCTTCTCTACATCTGATATTAAGGAGATTGTTCCGATACGGAAACGTAGGAGAACGACATATAAGGGAGGCAGTATAACTGGTCCTCGGTGCAGCACATCGTTTAGGGAGGGATTTCCTTTATAATGTGAAGATTCATCAAAGACGATTCTATTCTTTGCGGTTGCCTTCTGAGGGATGAGCACCGGCTAGTGTGGGATGTAGTGAACATGAGTGCCATCCACGACCTCCACAATATTCCTATTGAGCTGGTCCATAAACAGCTTGTTGTATTGATCGAGTAGCTCCTGGTTCTTCTTTAGGGATGACCATATATTGACTAGACGTTTGTATGCCAGAGCTCGATTATCAGGTAATGGAGGGTGTTGATCCTTCCACGGCAGGCGGACATAATAGCCATCCTGTCTTAGTTTGATGGAGTCGTTGAATTGCTTCTACACTTTTCGGTCAATGACTTCTTGTTCTTCCTTTTTCGATTCGAGGAATTCTTCTGTAGCGGCGGCGTCCATAGCCCAGTACTTTTCCCAGAGGTCCTTCTCGTCCTCGCTCACTTCAGAACTATCGAATGCCAAACTATTGACGACGGCATCCATTTCCCAGTAGTACTCCCATTAATCTACCTCACTGATTTCTTTTGAGACTTGAAGTATTTACGATATGGAATTGGGTTTTCCTGCTGTAACGTATCCGAGCTTTGACGGAAGCAGGGTTAGCCCTGAGGGTGGCGATTCTAGACGATACAGTGCATACTAGATACCAGAGATGATCGCATCCTAACAGGATCCCTGGCTTAATGACCTTCTTGTCCGCATGAGTGCATATTTATTTATTTATTTATTTATTTATTTACGTCTCAAGCCACGGATCTCCCTCGATGGAGAGCCTTCGGGCTCTCTTGTTAAGAGGGATCTCGGGCCGCTTGTCGCAGGGCCACGTGGCGCGTCCCCGGGTGGAGGATAGGGGAACTAAACGCGAACCAAATGCGACCGTGTACTGCCCAGAGACGCAGGTGGGATGCAGGGGATGGACTCCTTGCTCCTGCTGTGTCGGGTCGACGCGTTCCTTGTGCGTGGAAGCGGCATGTTCGTGCACAGTGTGCATGGATGTGTCCGTGACTGTGCGGATTGTAACTATGTCGGCTCGGCCAAAAGCTTGCACTCGGTAGACTGGGAGTACATGTAAGGCGATTCGAGGCCGCCTTAAGTCTCGCACCGTCCCTTCGGGCAGTCTGGCTAGCTGCCCGGAGTACCCCGCCCGCACGGCAGAGCCTGACTAGCTACCCGTGTTGCATTCCAGTCAAACACAGCAGCACTAAAGGGCCTCATTCCCCTGACCCCGAAAGAGCCCCCATTTCTGCAGCGATGGGAAGGACGAGTACGGAGAGGCTGCTAAAATCTCAGGGCAACCAGGCTGCGCAAACTGAGAAGGACTAGGATGACGATCTGTACTTACAACGCCCGCACGCTTGCGTCGGAAGCATCCGTCGAGGACCTGATGATGCAAGCCAGGAAGATCAAGTACGACGTCATCGGACTGACCGAGACGAGAAGACACCACCCCCTACACGCCGCCTACGACTCCGGAGAAGAACTGTTCCTCGGAACATGCGACAGCAGGGGAGTAGGCGGCGTTGGTGTCCTCGTCAACACGCACTTGGCCATGAACATCGATTCGTACGAGTCTCTAACAAGCCGAATCGGACGTCTGGGACTGAAGCGATGTGGCTCCGTGCTAGCCTTGACTGTGTTCGTCGCGTATGCCCCATCCGACTACGACGACGAAGACGTCGAGGCCTTCTACGTGGAGCTGGAGAAGTTCTATAAGGAAGATCACACCTTCTACAAGGTGATCGTCGGCGACTTCAACGCTAAGATCGGGCCACGAAGGTCGCCGGAAGAACTTCACATCGGAACCTACGGTTTGGAGTGGAACGAGCAAGGTGAAAGGCTGTCTGAGTTTATCATGTCGACCAAGACCATCCATGGAAACTCGCAGTTCCAGAAGCCTCCCTCCCTACGATGGACCTGGGAATCCCCCGGTGGCCAGTTCCACAACGAGATCGACCACATCATCTTCAATCGCAAGTATTGCCTGACTGATGTCTCCGTTGTCCCCAAGTTCTACACGGGATCGGACCACCGCCTCCTTTGCGCGAGGTTCCGCTTTTCGCGTCAAGGAGAGAAGGCCGCGAAGTTCAAGAAGAGGAATCCCAGAACGACCATCAACTGGGATCTCTACACCTCTCTTGTCGGCCTTTGGGAAGATGCCGTCATGGACAATGTCGACGAGGAATACGATCGCTTCGTGCACCATCTCCACGATAGTGCTAAGGGAGCCGAGAGCTTGAAGACCACCAAGAGACGCCTGTCTCCGGAAACTCTCGAGCTGATACGCCAGCGTGGAGCAGCACGAGCGTCAGGCAACTACCAACTGACGTCCGAGCTTGCAAAGCTATGCAGAGCGGCGATAAAGGAAGATCTGGAGGAGAGAAGGGCGGAAGTGTTGGCTGAAGCAGCAGAGGCAGGGCTGAGCATCCGCAATGCCCGCCGGAACTTCGCCAACTTCAAGACCAAGATGACCGCTCTCCGACGTCCTGACGGAACCATCACCTCTTCCAGAAGGACCATGGAGAAAGTCATCCACGACTTCTACTCCGATCTCTTTGATAGCCACGTCCACCTGCCCCCATGCCATCTTCCGCAGGATGGATACGTCGTCCCCTCTGTTCTCCCTTCCGAAATCCGACACGCCATCTCGTCGGTGAAGAAACGTACACCACCCGGTCCTGACAGGATCAGAGCTGAACACCTGAAGAACCTCCCGCTAGCGCTCATTAACACCTTGGCGCGGCTCTTCACACGCTACCTGTCCGAATGCAAGGTTCCATCTCAGTGGAAGACCAGCAAGACCGTTTTGCTGTACAAGAAGGGAGACGTGCACGACATTGGCAACTATCGCCCGATCTGCCTGTTGTCCGTAGTCTACAAGCTGTTCACTCGAGTCATCCTCAATAGGATTAGTAGAACGCTGGACGAAGGACAGCCATGCGAACAAGCAGGATTTCGGAGAGGATTCAGCACGATCGACCACATACACACCATTACGAAGCTCATCGAAGTGTCGCGAGAGTACAAGCTGCCGCTGTGCCTTACGTTCATTGACCTGAAGAAGGCATTCGACTCCGTCGAGACTGAAGCGGTCATGGAAGCCCTGCTCACCCAGGGCGTTCCTACTCAGTACATCAGAGTCCTTCGAGAGCTGTACAGTGGATTCACGACCAAGATCTCTCCATTCTACAACGACGTCGTCATCGACGTAAGGAGAGGGGTTCGGCAAGGGGATACCATATCCCCGAAGCTCTTCCGCGCCACTCTCGAAAACGTCATGCGCGAACTAGAATGGGAAGCATGGGAGTGAAGGTCGACGGCCGGCAGCTACATCATCTTCGCTTCGCTGACGACATCGTGCTCATAACACCGAGCATCAGCCAGGCGGTGCGAATGCTGGCCGACTTCGATCGTGTATGTGGGAACGTTGGACTGCAGCTGAATCTTACGAACACGATGTTCATAAGGAACGGACAAGTTTCTGATGCCCCATTATTCTCATTCAACGGAACGAACATCTCCGAATGCTCCAGCACGTGTATCTGGGTCGCGAAGTCAACATGGCCAACGACCTAGCACCAGAGCTGAGCAGGAGGAAAAAAGCGGCCTGGGGAGCTTTCAAGAGCGTCGAAGAAGTCACGAAGAAGACGAAAGACGTCCGACTCCGTGCCCACCTATTCGACTCCACTGTTCTTCCTGCCCTAACATACGCCTCAGAGACCTGGGCTATACGAAAGCAGGATGAACACGCGATCAGCGTCGCGCAGCGTGGAATCGAGAGGACGATGCTCGGAGTGACACGACTCACGCAAATGAGAGAAGGCCTCCGGAGTTCCGAGCTTCGCCGACGTTCGAAGATCAGAGACGCTGTCGCGTGGGCCAAGTTGTCGAAATTAGATGGGCCGGCCACGTAATGCGCTTCGCAGACATCCGCTGGACGAGAGCCGTTACCGACTGGATTCCGCGGGATGTCAAAAGAACACCAGGACGCCCACCAACGCGTTGGTCGGACATCTTCGTTAAAGCTCTGAACGACCGATATGACGCTCTTCGTGTCCCTCGAGCGAGGAGGATCCATTGGACCACTCTGGCACGCGACAGGGACGAATGGAGACGCTGCTGGCACCCGCTCAAGCAATTCGATGACCATCGGGACGACAGGTGATACAGGTGATTATTTTCTTCAGTGCCTTTACTGTGAGCAAAGTTATCACCTTTCAAACAGTGTATACATTTTTTGAGACACCCTGCAGCAGTCCCTGATAACCTAGCGTTTTCTTCCTGTCAAGGATTTCTTCTGCCGCGAGTAGCAGCCACTTCAACAATATGACGTGCTTCGCTACCTTTCTTGGGCCTCTAATGGTTGCCTGCTGTGTGCTTAGTGAGAAGCGCTTCTGCGATACTTAGAACTCGATGTTACTCGTTGAATACAACAACACTCCTACCAGAGCGCCCTCATTTCTGCAACGTGAATTTAATTCTTCTTACCTTATTCAGGGTTCAGCGTTCACTTCCGTAGAGGGCACATACCTTGGTGTTGTCCTACAGAGCTTGGCTTCGAGTGTTCTGGAGCAGATTCGGTCGCTGGCGACTCCATTAGACTCCTTCCACTTCAGCCAGGTCGCTTTTATCCGTACTTTGACTGCCTGCTCCTTTCTCGGATAGGTCATGTGGGAATTCCTCCGAATTCTTGATGACCTTCTCATCATGTGGTTCACTGAACTGTTCAGAGCTGACGAACTTGAACCTTTAACGTTCGACCAGGCCGCCAACTGCTAGGAATTTCTGCCACTTCTTCCAGTGCCTTCTGTTTAGTGGCTATCAATACGACGTCCTCGTACACGTTGACCCTAAGTGAGGCTTGATTACCGATTTTTCATTATGTGTAGCCAGCAGGAAGAAGTACGAATGCAGGGCAGTCTCCTGGAATACTCCGAATATATCCACTCTGCTCGTAATGCCCAGTTATCGGATGTCCCGAAAAAAATCTCTCTCTCTCTTTCTCTCTCCATCTTCCTCTGAAGAGTACGGCGCAGGGTAGCTTGTCGCAAGTTTTCTTCAGGTCTAGGAGTGCAAAGTAGAGGGCTTTGGCCTCTACCAACACTTTTCCACCATTTGCCGAGCAACGAAGATTGCGTCGGTGGTGGACCTCTCGGGCAGGAAGATTGATAGTTCAGTAGTTGCCGCATAGAGTGTTTCTTCCAGCGGGAAGATAGGGGTTGTTTATGATTTGCCTCTCCAGTCATTGTGCATTGCACTCGCCACTGTGATTCTGTTTTCAGCCGCTGTGCTCCACAGTCTCAAGCATGTACCTTCCACAGTTCTAACCACCAAGTGCCTATAAGCGTTTACCATGAGCAAACTACTTTGAAACCCTTCCTTCTCCTAGAGCGAGGGTCTCCTTGTGTCCAGGAATGGCCGTTCTGTTCGTTTTACCCTCTTGCCACCACGGCCAGTTGGTTTAGGATGTTGAATCACGACTATGTCTCCTTATTATAGCATGTAACGCTCAGTCTCTCTGGCTAGTATAATGCTGTGATGACGGCCAAGCTCAAAATAGCACTATAACTTCCCCCACTTCTTTGCGTTCAACGTTGAGAAGTTACTTGAGATCTGATGAAGCACAACAGCTTCGTCAACAGACCTTCTTGCAAGAGGTTTGATCCGACTTCCGTTTCTGCAGTCGCCTTCACGTATTGAAAGCCATCCTGCAGCCTCCAGTTTCCAGCTTGTATGTAGCTGTCAAGTTGCTAATTTGGCTGCTAACGTCACTTGCTGCCCCGTCACTTCCCTTCAGAATAGAAGACCTATATTCCACGTATTGTTGGGGCTGCTTTATTATAGAGGCGCTTCTAGAGCATCGCTAGATTGCCAATGTGATTTCAAAGTGTGCACATCAACGTCGACACTCGGGTTATCACTGTCGATGAGTTTCGCAGTATCCTACCATATATAAGCGAGAACGGTCGTTTGTCTGTGGGTGAGTGCGTGTATTTGTGGGTGTATTTGTTTGCACGGAAGTGCTGAAGGAGTGTGTTGGGAGGAAGTATGGGAGGTGGGGGTTGTAGTTGTCACCAGTGGTCAACTGTTGAGGTTGTCGACAGGCGTCCATGTTCAGACGACATGTCACCGATGTCGCGCAAAGGAGGTGCGGGTTGCGAAGAGATGTCCCCCACCTCCTTCAACATGCGTCCGGGTTTAGAAGAGGTGACAGCGAGGTGGGTCAACAGGTGTCTGGGTTCAGAAGACGTGTCACCGATGTCCGACCAAAGAATTTCGGGTTGAGGAGAGGTGTCACCGATGTCGCGCGAGGGTTCCGGATTCAGACGACGTGTTACCATTAAAGGTGGGACCAGTAATGGGAGCCGGTGAAGGATGGGGTTCCAGTAAGAGGGACCGGTAAAGGGTTGACCAATAAAGAAGGGACCAGTGAAGGTGGGACCAGCAATGGCTACCGGTGAGGAGGGATCCAGTGAAGGGGGGACCGGTGAAGGAGGGGGAGGGGTCCAGTGAAGAGGGGACCGGTAGAATGTTGACCAGTGAAGAGGAGACCAGGTGAAGGGAAGACCGGCTAGGAAGGGACCAGTAATGGGGACCGGTGAGTTGGGGGAGGGGTCCAGTGAAGAGGAGACCAGGTGAAGGGGGGGGGGGAGCGGTGAGGAAGGCACCATTAATGGGGATCGGTGAATGGGGGGGGGGGAGGGGCCAGTGAACGGGGACCGGGGAAAAGAGTTGATGAATAAAAGGGGGACCAGTGAGGGTGGGACCAGTAATGGGGAACGGTGAAGGATAGGATGACCAGCGGAGAGGGGGCCAGTACAGGGAGGTCCAGTGAAGGAGGGAACAGTAGTAGGGACAGACAAAGGGGAAGGGGGACCAGTGAAGGGTGAACCGGAAAAAGGCTGACAATAAGGGGGAGCCAGTGATAAGTAACCAGTTAAGACCTGTTTTGCCCTATTCCGCTATACCATTCTATATAGCAAAACAAGCTTTTTTACTGTAATGAATGAGAGTAGGTCTAAAGAGGAGAAGAAGACGTTCGGTGTGTTCCATTCTCCGGGTTTGGGGCGAAGCCCCAACCAGACGTTTGGCGGCCGGTAGGCCGTTGAACGTCTGGTTTCTAGATAAACCATGATCCGACTGTGCACGGAGTTGGAAGCGAGCATTTGTGGTATGGTCCCGTGTTTGTGCCCGCGAGCGAAGGTGAAGGAGAAAAGGGTGCTAATTGCTACACAAACATTGTCTTTTGCACTGCGGAGACGGCGTACGACCGCAAGGCACATTAACGCCCGATCAGTCGTCAGTCGGTTGTGATGGTAACGAATGCACTGAAATGGTGGTCATGTTGGAAGACACCATCCTCAGGCTGCGCTTCGGGACTGTACTGTATACGAGTAGATCGTATGCGGTTGGTTGGGCTTCCCTCGACTTTTCACTTTTATGCACAGTTCCTTGACAGAGTGTGATGGTAAGTGCCGAAGTTTGCCCCACTCTTTTTAAATCACACCAACTTCAACCATGTGCAATGATCTTGTCGACTTATAAAGCAGGACCAAAACCTTGGGCTGTACACAAGCAAGAAGTACAAATTATGGCTATAAAGGACAAAAGGATAAACGGTGGCGTTAGCCAATCGCTTTTGGGATGCGCCACGCATTCTAATTCTACGGGAGGCAATTTGAATGCAGGCCTACACAGTGACTTGCGGCTGCCAGTGATGCGCAAGTCAGTGCTTAATTTTTCCCAGACAAATGTACCAGTTCAGCGACCCCGGATGGAGGGGAGGCTTGGCTGGTCTTCGCCGAAATCCGAGCAAGGAACTTCGAATCGGGCGCTTACGACAGCCGGCACCTCCTGCCTTAGAAATTATAAGTCCATTATCTAACCGAGTATGCGAAGACTGCCGAAGCTACAAGCTACAGCTCTATTAAGGTAAATGGCATTGAGCTGCCACGTACTTCGGTATTCAAGTGCCTGTGATCAGCAGTCGCTTCCAGTGACGCTTTAGTTGTTGAAGCCAGCTCACGCGTGAGTGCAGCGTGATCCAAATGGTGCTGATGGGAGTGATGGGATTGCTCTGCGACAAGAAGATACCAGAGCGCCTCAAGTCGAAGATCTACAGACAGAGCAGTCGTCGGACCGATAACTATTTACGGATCTGAATGCTTGCCCGTTACCCCGTTACTAAAGAAATTGAAAGGCGCGTCAGCGTAATGAAAATGAAGATGCTGCGGGTGATGGCCGGAGTTACGCGTTTGGACCGAGTGCGCAACGACTTGGAAAGTTGTTGGTGGCTTTTGGCTGAGCATCTGGAGTAGTACAATTTTGAGAGGTCGCGAAACTTTCTGATTTACTCCATGCTTGCAATGTGGATTCATCAAAGGTTGCTGCGCCGTTGATGTCATGTAATGTTCGTTTTCAGTCAGAGGAACACTGCAAGAAACAGAAGCCGGTGCATTCTGCCCTCCTTGAAGAACGACTCTGACAGAATTTCGCGAAAAGTTGTACATATGCTACTCGTTACGACGACACGACATACCTGTAGAGTTTATTGAGTGCGCATCGTCTATTCCTACCGAACGAGCCGAGTGCCAGCACCAGGGCACACCTCGATGGAGTTTCCCATCTCTGTCGGCGTGCACTACTGATCTGCACTTTCCCCCACTGTTCTTCGTGGGGGATGCGATTACATTACACCGCCATAAATTGGCACTTTGGGCCTTGCTGTATGCTGATGACGTCATGTTTGCATGCGAAGACAAACACGAATTCGAGAAACAAGCGCGGCCTTGGTGCGATTGCTTTGCAGAACCAAAGTTAAATGCCATATATTTTGCAACGGACGTGAGTGAGCATTTCACAAAGATTTCAACAGTCCGTACAGTCTTTCGCAGAATAAATTTTGAAATCGTGTAGTAATTCTTTCAAGGACATGTAACAACATGCCCAGGTTATAGGTTTTAGCGTTTATAATCCTTCATTCGACAGCTGATGCCGCAAGAGGGCGTGTGCACGGGATTGGTTACCTGTGTTGGGAAGCAGATGAACATCCACCTTCTTCAGAATTTGTCAAGCGCGAACATGCAGAATCGTCCAGCGTGCCACTTCGACAAAAGATTCCTAATTACGTGGACTCCGACATTATAGAATGACCCCCTCTCGCCCTTAGCCACTTAATGTCGTCAACGGTTTTGTTGTGTCTTCACGTTCGGCCATTTCCCATATATCCAGGTTTTGAAGAGTCTGTTAGTTTTCGTTGGCGGTGACTTCATAAAAATTCCTATAACTAATGTATTCTTCTAATTCATTCTATGTTGAAGAAATTGTCTGCCTCTATTGCTACCGCATTCTCGGCTTTTATCCGAACTGTATATCCGCATTCGATCTAAATTAAAATCGTTTATCTGAATCGTCCAAAAAGCACGGGTTTGAAAAATTCCCTATCCGTATCATTCGATTATCCGAAAATCGGCATCGGAGGCAATGGCTTCTCGGGAGAATTGGCGTCGCCACAGCTGAAGAGGCATCCGCTAGACTGACACTTCTGAAAATGACGATTTTTACTTTTAGCGCCGTAAGCCCTTCCGAAGTTCAAATGCGAAGGTGCTCGAATTCTGCTAAATTCCTTTCTTTCGACTCGGAGTTCAATACTAATTTGTAAGGAATGCTCTGTTAGCTTTCTCGTGTTCGTGATGTTAAAGCGCACGAAGCTTCTTCGCGCAGTCGTCCATTCCGTGTTTTGTAGTCCTTAGAGAGCAGAAAGACTGCTTTTTGCAACGCTTGTTGTTAGAAGAGAATGGGCACTTCGGACCAGGTTAACTGTTCTGATTACTAACTTTATGCCTTTAAACCGACAGCTATCTCTTTGAAACTTGTCTTGCACATGTAGAGGTTAACCGTACATAGTGGTTTGGATATTCATAATGGAACTGGTCTTTTACTTCTTTTCTATTTTACACTTTTCAAGAAAAAAAGTCAGACTATTCCTAACAATGCTGTATAGTCGTCCTTGTCTAGCATACGTCCACTGAATTCCACCCTTAACCCACATTTTCTTTCTGTAACGTTATATTCTTGTTCTCTTCTTTGCGCGTATAACGGGAAGAGTTGCTCCGAATATACTCCAGTTATGAGGAGGTCTGCCGCTGCGGGTAGATGATGCAACACTTCCAGGTTTCGAGGAAGGCGGCGTTGCTGAGATGGTTTCGCAGATCCGCCTAGCATCGAAAATTGAGTGATCCGAATCATTCGTATGAACCTGGGAGACGTCGTTTCAACCACTTAAGAGCGCTATGCTTCCTATTTTCTTTGAACGCGAACCTGACCCTGTTGAATTGCTCCAGTCTTTCCTCCTAGGCTTCGGTTTTTGAGGTCATCAAAGATTCGTGAAGCCGTGTTATGCCGAAGAGGCATAATGCGTAATGAAAAACCCACCCATAGTTATCCTCCGCTTTTCATTAGAGACGTCAAACAAACAAGGATATTCGCATAACACATTTCACGCCTATCAATCGCATGACGGCCTTCACACATAACGGAGACGACGACTTCGCCGCTACGACCACTGCATCACACCGTGAGCGTGATAATGAGCCGGCTGGCATTGCGGGTGCACAAGAAGCGAAACTCTTTGCAAAGCCGAACAGTAATGGCCCTCTTCCGAACTTTCCCTGAAGTGTTGGTCTTGGGGAGCTTCTGGAAAATTTAATTAGCGGTATCGCTCTTAGAGTTATTATCAAAGTATAACGGCCTTTCTAGGACAGCAGACTTCAAAGGAAACGATGATTAGAGAGGGGATCCCGCAGTGGTAATGGCAGTCGAAAAAATTTATGCTCTCCATAAACCAAGTGTATTGCTTGCAACGATAGGGCGTTTTTTCCTCTAAGTATTCTTTAAAAATTTCGTGCCCAGATGTATCTTTGCGCGTTCATAATTGAACACGTGGATTACCTAGACAGTAGAACTAGAGGAATTGAAACACAAATTCACTGCTGTAGTGGAGAACTCGTATGTCTGATTCCACCATCGAGCAGGCCGGTGTCGGTACTGTGATGGATGGTAGGAGTGCAGACTGTTTAGCATTTGTCGCATCATTCATGGCTTCCTATTGCGCCCATAGCTTCAAGGCTCTTTCTCCACTTTCCTGACTGAGAATTACAGTATCTACTCCATACTACGTACAAGTAAACACCGTGCCCGCCGACACCCTTACTACCTGCTGATATGCATGGGGTTTTGTGTTCTCCTCCTTGTCAGCGGAGGAAAGTGCAAAACTCGAAAACGGAAGAAACTCAGGGTGTTGTCCACCTCAAATAAACAACCTGATTATTCTGGAAAGACGGGCGCCTCCTTTTCTCATGTCGGATAAAAAGTGGACTTGCGCTGAATTTTTTAATAACCTCCATGCGCCGGCAGTCACACTTTATCCCTTTCCAATCAAAATGACGAGTCGAGCTGTTTGGGAAGGCCAGCAAAGCAACTCTGTTTAAAACACTACTTAATTGAGGTTCATTCTAACAGCAAAGCACTGAGGTTAGGCAAGCACTATAGGAACATTCACCATACCAGCGGATTTCCGCTTTCTTATCGTTTGAGGTAAGCTATTGAACTTCGCTGCATCTAAAAAGGAAGAGTAATGAGCGATTCAGATAGTTCAGACAGTCAACACATTTTTAAACTTTCAAGTGTTTCTTGCCTTGAACACACTATGAGAGGTAAAGCCACACCCCCCATGCGAGTTCCATTACTCCTTTGCTTTGTTCAACAATCTTTCACACTCAGCTCTAATATGCAGCGCTTACGCTTTCATTGACCACTGCTTCTCCCACTCACTCCGACGACACGCGAAATGCCCTTGCACCGGGATCGTTTCGGCGCCGCTTCTCACTATCACGTCTCGGCTCAATTGCGGTTTCGCTTTGTGGTCGCAGACTGCAAAGGTCCCGCGAAGCAGTCCTCTATTTCCCCTATGATCTCAACTGAGTGCTCTCAGCTGTAGGGAATTGGTGAGCTCCGCCATTCCTCATCTCAAAGTCTACGCTGAGCTCGATCAGCAGCGACGTAGGCGTCTTCAACCGGCCAACACCGACGATGACTAGACTCAACTAGGGAAAACAAGTTTTGAGTCGCATCACGTTCCATAAATGGGACTGCATAATGGAATAGAGAACCTCAGCAAAACACGACAACAAGTGCATTTCGGCTGTGACGAATTGGCGGAGCTAGATGCGTTGAGAATCTCCAGCTCGATATGCGCCACTCATATGGAGGTGGAGAGCCACCTCTGAACACGCATGTATGGTAGTTGCAAGCGACGACACCGAACGGTCCAGTCCACCTTGCTTAAAAGGTCATCTACAGCACATCAGCACGATCTAGAGTGCAAGATGAACTGCTGTGCTGAATACCTCAAAAGCTTTGAACTTGAGCTTTGGAGAAATTCGTCGCCTTGCCAACAACACATTCGCTCGACATTGTCGGCCGAGATCACGAAATTCATCTCTCTAGCTCGCCTATATACAGTGCGGTGGTGCAGAAACAGGTTTACCCATCTTTTGCTGCACCACTCTACATGCTCATACTCAAACCATGTGCAGAGATTTCGGTCGACTTTTAAAACAGCACTCAAAGTTTTGGTTGTCCAAGAAGTGTCTGCAGCGAGCCCCCAACGCTTACGGTATCAGCTTGGAAGAATATTGTGGCAGCATTCGGACTTGAATGTGCTTCTGGCTTCAGGACCTAACTTCAACGCGACGTGGCGCGCTACGTCGCGTTGAAGTTGCCTGACGCCTCGGCGCTGAGACGCGGACGTGCGCTCGGTGACGCATGGTTAGCCGCGGAGCACGAAGTGTTCTCAATGTTTAAGCTCCCAGACCACATTTCTAGCAAGGAACTTACGATCCCACAGAATGTGGTAGACAACAGTCTGCAGTAGGACAATTGATCCTAGAATGAGTGATAATGACCTTTTTCCGTAGTACATATGACCATAATCACGGGTAAAAATTGGCCGAAGAAGTTATAGATTGCAAACACTGACGCTAGACACCATCCACGTGACCAGAATTCCTGTATAAGCTGTCGCTGATCGTCCCATTGAAACCACATTCATATACCATCTCCAAGAAACATTGAAATAAGGCAAAGGGTGCCGCATGTCCCTGTAGGAAGCGTTTCTAGCCGTCGGAAGCATCGGACCGCGACAACTCGTCCAATTTCGCTGCGCACCGTGCGCGACGCCAAGGGGGTTCGCGAGCTCTCTGCCCCTGGGCCACTGTGCGGCCTTTCATTGCCGTCCACGCAAAATAAAGTGTGGCAGTGTTCACGGCGCAGCACTGCCGCCTCGAATCCATAGCAAACTCTGAGGACCCTCTCTGTTTAAGGACTCCACAAAAACCTGACATAGTTCGATGCCAATTGTACGCTACTCGCTCTCGCCGTTCGCACACGTTTCACACCTCCCCGTGTCGGCCTGACAGCTCTTTTTATGGCGAGCAATCACTTCTCACTACTTTATGATGAACTCGCTACAGCCCACTAGTTAAAATCCAATCACCATCGCCCCCAAGCGCCTCAACAAGCTTCCCTTCCCGGCAAAGATTGGGGGAGTGCGGTTCTTGCCCATTCAAGAAATGTCCCCAGCAAACCAGAAGGGTGAGCGGTGTATCGCGTTGCCATCCGAGTAGTTCAAATGTAGTGGTGGGAAATGGTGACGTCCGCTTCACACGTTCTCGGCACTTGGCTGCTGATATTTGTATGCTTGCCAGCTAATTACTGACAGCACGGTGAGAGAAACATGCCGTCATAAACGAAAGCTCACACACTGGGACAAGGACATCAAGAAGCAGCAGTCACACACGATGTTGTCGAATGCCCTGCGGATGCTAGGAAGGGAAATGACTGCAATAGCACTCTTCAGACTCTTGATTCATACTAGTCGCTCTTCATCGCTTTTACCATCCTTCTTTTTTCTGTATACAGTAAGAATAAAGAACAGAATCAATTCCTTTGCAATGCGACGCGCATTCTACGTATGATTTCGTGAAGGCAACTTGAGCACGCATTTGGCCTTTACGATAAGACGCGGGGGCCAGGAACAGGTGAGTACATAGGTCATCCTTCCCAGGGAAGCCCGTCACCAATCCACCGACCCCAGAGTGATGGAGGGTTCAGTTGGCCTAGGTGTTAGAACCAGGATCCTCGAATCGGGTGATAGCCGGCATCTCTTCGGGCTGTGCTCCACACGCCCTTGCATAAGAGTGTATCCACTATTATAACGTCATCACTCTCGCTTTTATTTTAATTCCAACAAAAGGCCTGTAGAGCATCCTGTTTCTCTGCTCTTCCTCTCTAAGAATCTCATGTCAAACCGGTTGATCTTCGTTCAGTTCGTGCACCAATGCTTTTGCTGGGGTGAAATGCCTTCATTGCCGGCGTTGAGCACTAGAGCCTCACCCCGTTTCCGAAATCATAGCTGCCCTTGTGTCCCATCAAACCTCATGCTGTACCTTAAGACAACAATCCATCTAGGTTAGGTTTAGCCAAGATGTCCGATTACTGTTACCGCCAAAACTTCAACAATTGACGACATGACCCAACTATGTCCAACACAAAAAAGGCTGGCGGCATGAAATCTCCTAACAGCACTATTCGAAAATTCGTCAGAATGCAACACAGAATATGTGCACTTCGTAAAATATAAATAAAAACAAGGTTTGACAAAGAGAAAAAGGAAGAGCATTAGAAAAATTGATAACGGTTCCTGCAAACTGTGGAATATTTGGGCGAAAAGTTCTGACTGGTAAGCTACCAAAAACATTAGCGCATAAGTAGTTGCAAATATCTCGAATGGGCCTAAGCTACTAGCATCCCACTAGAAACGACGTCTAGCTTCTAGAGCCATACGTGGCAGATACACTGTTGAGTGCCTGGAAACCAACCCAGTCTGGGATGAGTGAACGCTAAAATAATGAAAAATCTCCCTCCTAGTCCTCTGTGCGAGGGCCTTATTCTGTCCAGTGGTTGGTGCCTTACAATGCTTCGGCTTTTGCAGCAAACAGCTTTCCTACAGAGTTAACTCGATCTTTGATCACTGAAAAAGGTATTAGCTATTTATTTGCTCCATAACTGTGCGCTAAGATAACTATACGGACATAGTATGCTTGGAGAATCTAGGTGGCAAACAAAATGAGAAACTCACCAAACTTCTCAGTGCGATATTGAAGAGTGACGACCAGACATCTGCAGAATAATAAAGTAAATTATAATGTAGTATAATTGTAATATGAAAGTAATGATGCGCTAGTCGGAGCAGTGGGAGTGTTGCAGCATTATTCCCCACAGTGTGTTCGAAGACAGATCAAAGTTTTCTTCACATACCTAGTTCAATAGCTTGACGTTTTGAGAGCAGTGTTAAAAAATGTCAATTTTTATGTAAGGACAATGTGAAGAGCCTCGATGTGGCACACACATTTTATGACACCCTTTTCAGACTCCTTAAAAGCGTATTTGGCCTGGCTGGCGAATCACTGTGCTGTCAATGCATCACTGTCCGTTGTGAGCTGTTCTGTAAACTTACCTGTTGAAAACACTGCCACGAGATCCCCACCCTGAAGTCACGGAAGGCATGGCTCCTCTGGAAACGCCGAGGAACGATGACAGTTTCTATACATACGGAGATCCTCTGAGGTCACTGCCTGGCCCAAATGCGTATTCCGCGCGAAGTCAGATGGTCATTGTTTCTTCATGCTCCTAGTGTACCGGCTTGGCAACATCTTCTATTCGTTCGCAGCCAAAGCTCAGTTTCAAACCACACTACCAGTGTTTATTTGCGTAGTGATAGTCAGAGCAGCTCCCTCCTGACTCGGGTGAACATCCAGCGCTACAACCCACGATCGCCTATTTATTCACCCCCCACCTCCCCCATAGCATTCTCGTTTCGTAGCGATGTATCGGTACACCGTGCAGCTGAAGTCATCAGATCCGTGCATTACATCTCTAGGGAAGAAAACAACTGCGCAGCCGACAAGGTGCGCAAGTTCGCGTGCAGCCTGAGTGGATTAGAAGTTCGCCTCACGCCTACGCCTGTTCATTCTGTCATTCATCTGTGGTTAGTGAAATCCCATCAGGCCACTCTAGAGAGGGTTACACTGATTGTCTAGTACAGCCTGTTCCGTGTCATTATGTACGTGAAACACCCCCGAAAGTAAGTCGCTTTAGTAGTCAGCTGAAGTAGAACACGTGGCTCGTCCAAAAAACTAACTGTTAACCGGCATTTTCTATCATTGGTTTCTAAAACAGAACAACTCAAAAGTAATGATTCGACAGAAACGCTTGCATATATCGCACTTTTTTGACAGCAGTTGGTAATACCGAGTTTACGGAAGCTAGGCTGATTCTCACATGATGCACTGAATACGCGTCCGTCAGCATCGTTCGCAGAAAATGTTTTCTTCTTCGACGGCTGCCGTGTTCCAGTTCATTGTGGACCACCTAATAGCGACGCACTCGCTGAAAACACTCGTGCTCCTGAACATCCGGTCAAAGCACATAATCACTAGGAATAGAGTCAAGGCTAAACCCGCAGTTCTCGGCTAGAACACACTTCTCCCTGCTTGGTACAACTTCCCACTATAAGAGCAGCCACACGGCGACACTACCGACAAGCCCTCCAAATACGAACGGGTCTTACCATTAGACGGCATGTCTGCCCGCCATCACAATTAGCGGAGTGGGGCTATCGCGTGCGTGGTGATAGCGAAAACTTCGCGTTACTACAGGAGAATGCTCTCTGGCTGATAAATTCGGCGGTGTATTCGATAGAATGGCTTTTTAGCAACTAGAAACAGGACCATCTTTTTGCCAGCGAACTGAGGCGTAGCAGCATCTTTGAGGGTTCGTTTCCAAAAGCCATGCTCACTCATCGGCGTTGAAGTGCCAGTCGCTACGGTATATACTTTCGCGCTAGAGCGGTATTTTTTCGTAGAACTACGACTGACTATTCTATCAACAGAACGGCTGTTGCTCTGAGCCTGGTAACCGTTCGTGGAGGCAGAACTCCTACCTGCTATCCTCTGAGCCACGTATTCAGGCAAAGTATTCCTTCGTGAACCAGAACGCAACTCTGCTTAGCAATCATTCTGCTCTACATGCAAACACACCTAATGGGGATGGGCTTTAAGTAGGTAGTGAGAAGGATTAACCCTGAGATATGAGCCTTTACAAATGTCGGGGATCTTGGCTGCAGATTTTTACACGAGCGACAGCGCTGCCAATCCTCAACTAGCTTGGAACTGCTGATCTCCCCAGTTCTTTAGTCCGCTTCCTTACATCTGGTACACGTACGCAGCAGCAAAAGTCAGCACCTTGTAGCAGTTAAACTACTTCCTAGAGCCACTGATCCCCTCCAACGTCCTCTTGTGGTGCTTATCATCGTTTTGCAGGAAATATCCTGCGGAAGGCATTGTTAACCATGCAGACAGCATTCTATCTATTTTACTTTAATCCTCCATCTAATTCTCTTAGAAAACGTGCACGAAGAAAATTATCATGCGCGATTTCAGAGTCTTTGCTAACCTCAACAGAAAGACCGCTCTGTTGATAACGTTCTTCCAGCCGTCTTTTGAGCAGTTATATTGACCAATGGTGAGCGGATATTACATTTCGAAACCCGTTTCGGATAAAAGATCATTTTCATCGAAAATGATCAACTAACGGAAAAACTGATAACGAACAAACAACAAAAATAAAACTAGCAAAGGAAGGGTCTCACCAAATCTATCTTAAAAAACTATAAGAATGTAATGACACTGCGAGAATTCCCTCCTTAAAATTGCAGAAAAGTATTATCCATTACAAAGCCCTTAATCGTAGGTACCCTTAGACATTGCCGTGGAACCCTACAGTTGCAAAGGTAATACCTTCCAAACACCGAACCTGCGGAAAATGAAAAATGCTGCAACGTCAAGGAACCGTATGCCTAGCCACCCACCTATGAAGCGGTATTCATTGCATTTTTCTTCATATTCGAAGGTAACGACTTGTGGAGCTGTGCGATTCCGTAGTAAGCTTTCACGGCTCTCAGTTTACTACGCTGAAGGGCTTTGCGAAAAGAACTCAAGGGCGTTTTCCACCACATGTGTCGAGCGAAATTGGACCTTCGCGAGGTGTCACCTATATACGCCCGCGCCCAAGTAAGGACATGCTCATCTAAATCTCGTCTTCCTTCTCGTCTTCCATGCCTATGGATGATGCTCACCGTTATTCCTCTGACTGTAGACAATCTATTAGGTTGTCCCATAAGTCCCCGCCGTTTTTTTCAACGATTCACTGCAGATTTCGCCGGCGGTCTCTTGCATAGCGCTGCACAGCTTTCGAAAGAGAATGATTTGCCCTATCAGAACATGTATTGCATTTCTTTTTTGATTATGAATTTTATCAATTTTTAGGTCGTTGAAGTGAAAAGTGAAAAAGTGAAAAAGTAGCCATTTGCGCACTTGTTCTCTCCGCTTAGGTTTGTAACTTTTTGCGCAGTTTTTTGTAGCATTTGGAAGACAATGCTCTGTACTACAAGAATATGTGTTTGCTATTTGCTCATTTGTCCTTTATTGATTTTAAGGCTATCAAATTGGGAATTCCGACTTTTCCGTCCGAATTTTTACCGAAACTCCGGTTCTGTGGTGGGACTTTTTTGCTCGGTGTTATATGTCGTTTGGAAGAGGATGTCTTGCTCAGTAAGAATTTGTGTCGCGCTTATTGCCTCCCGCTGATTTCTGTCGAATATCAACAACTGAAGAAGGAGAAGGAGTTGTTGGTGAAGACGATTTTTCTCTTTTTGGCATTTTGTTGACATTCAATACAAATCAATAAACGCGACAGACATTCTTATAGAGCAAGACATTTTCTTTCGAACGACATATAACACCAACCCAAAAGTCCAACCACAGAGCAGGAGCTGTCGGCAAAAATAACCATCCTCCTTCGGACGTCCCAATTTGATGGCCTAAAAATCAATAAAGGACAAATGAGCAAATAGCACTAACACATATTCTTGTAGTACGGAACATTGTCTTCCAAATGCTACAAAAAACTGCGCAAAAAATTACAAACCTAAGCGGAGAGAACAAGTGCGCAAATGGCTACTTTTTCACTTTTTCACTCTTCACTTCAACGACCTAAAAATTGACAAAATTCATAATGAAAAAAGAAATGTAATATACGTTCTGATAGAGCAAACCATTCTCTTTTGAAAGCTATGCAGCTCTGTGCAAGAGATAGCCGGCGAAATCTGCAGTGAATCGTTGAAAAAAAACGGCAAAGACTTATGGGACAACCTAATAGATACGTAGATTTTTAACACCGCGCCTACACCATAAGAGCTGGTTAATTCATTGTTTGCTGTCCGGTCAAAAAAATCGCCTGATAACGAACAACAAAACGGATAGGTCAAAATACACCGTAAACGGGATAACGGGTAGCGGTTGGCCGCTCACTCCTGACATCAGCTGTAAGAGAACTCACGGACACGTAACTAAGGCCCACTTGATCATCAGCACGGTTTTACTGACCTGTCGACCAAGGCTGTTAACGACTTCTATTACGATAACGATTTGGAAATTTCGCCTTCTTCGACGCTTGGAACAGTCGGAGACATTCACACTACTACTCGCCCAAACATTCCATCCTACAGTCTTTTTTAAGCCAATCTAACAAAAGACGTTAACAATCTCTGGTCGACAGCTCAACTAGACCCCACCGATTATCAAGAACGTCTTGCCAAAATTAATAGAAAGTCGAAATTGGGCAGTTGGCCATACTACTTGTCATTTCACGGAAAGTGAGTGTTATAGGAGGTGTTATAGCGTGAGCTGAATAAACTGCAACGCCAGCTTTCCTATTTTGATTCGTGATTCTGTGGTTGACCGCTGCTTCACAGTACGAATGCAGCGTTCTTTGCCACAATTTCTATTAAACAATGATGTCGGTTACAAATTGTAGTCATTGTAGCTGCTGAAGCTTCGGTTTGGCTACAAACCGAGGGATACGTTTTCCTCGACTAAGCAATCAGTTTAGACAATAGGCTATACATGCGGAACTTCGTTACCCAAAGTGATTAGCTGCCCACCATCATGGAATCGCTCACGGAAGACTTTTTAGCGATATGGAAAACCCCTTGTACAAGCTAGAAAATTAGGTGGAACTCATTTAGCGCACTCGATGGGAGAAGCGCTTGAGAAAGAGTTGACACTAACGGACCCGTCGAAATCTGAGTAGCAAAATTGGTCAGTATATTGGTCGGGCAGGTGGAAATTACCTACCTCAGCTCAAAAAACTCGGGTTTTTCATCTAGGCAATTCAAAGTCGGTTAAACACATTTACAGCCTTGGTAGTTGCAACCTACTCAGTGAAAACAGTCTGCGTGATCTGGGCTTCATCTTAGACAAAAAACTTAGTTTTTCAGAGCATTGCTAGACGATTGCAAAGAAAGCTGAAAGAGTTACTTACAACATTTTTAGAGCGTGGTCTACAAATTCAAAAACTCACTTGCTTCTTGCATACAAATTATATGTTCGCCTAGTATTGGAGTATGGCACCACTGTGTTCAGTTCTCATCTTAAGCGCTCCATACAGAGGCTAGAATCCGTTCAGAATAGCTACACTAGAAAGCTATGGTTACGCTTGAATGGCTATGACTACACCTCCATTCCATCAGCGCCTGATCGTAATAAATTATTCGAGCTGGAATCGCTTGCTATTCGTAGGAGGCGAAACGATCTAATTATGATTTTCAAGATGATGACTGGAAAAGTTGCACTTCCACTTACTGAGCTTTACACAGTCCATCATTTTACCACTAGGGGTTGTAGATCTAAAATTCATTATTCTACGGCCAAAAGTTGTGTTCGTGCCTCCTTTTTTACTCAAAGGGCCGGTTCTGAATTCTTGATGTTTACCAAAAAACACACTTTGCCATCTTCGTTTAACCAATATAAAAAGCTCGTTGGTAGTTATCTTAAGACTCGCTAATTCGCCGTTTCTTGTATTTTTGTGTTTATTACCAATGTGTTGTCTTGCTGGTGTTTATTTCGTCGCGTGTTGTCATACACGTATAAATAAATAAATAAATAAAAATACACCGCACGGGCGCTGCTTTGAGCAAGCCTAGGTGCCGGAAGGCTTGCTCAAAGCAGCGCCCGTGTGGTGAAAGCGGAAGTTCTCTCGGTAGTTATCTTTCCGTTTAAATGTGCCTTTTATATCCTCCGGAATGCTGAGGGCTCGTAACTTCTGTCTTTGCTGCAAATCACTGCAGCCTTGTTGCAATGCCTTGCCCAAAATGCTTGTGGATCAGAGCTAGAACGAACCTAACGATTGCACCGAGCAAAACGACAGCACTCGTTACGTTGTCACGCGGCCGCTCGCCAAACTCATTGAAGGCTTTGAGCTCAGGATCACAGATATGACGATGCTGTCGAGGAGTGCCTTGCATCGGGAGAAGAGCACGTCAACGTGTTTTCAGGTTGTGATTCTACACGTTATAGCAGCCGAAACGGCATCAGTTTTTGCACTCCAAAATCGCGAATTTCGCCATGAATCGATAGTAAAATCGAGCGAAAAAGTCGACGTAACTCTTTTTCTTTTCCATTTCGAGTGCGCAGAACAGCCTACTTAGAGCGAGATCAAGGAGGCACTCCGAACACGCTTCTCTCTACAATGAAATTAAGTGAAGTGATACAGTGAATCGTGTATGCACTGTACAGACCAAGCAACTGATAATCCACGCCTTTAATAGAGATGCAGTGGTGGCTATTCGCGGAAAGGGAACCCAAAAATCGCTTCGTGGCAGGCGCAAGACCAGAACGTCTTACTAGCTGTGGCAAGTGGTTGCATAGCTGAACAGCACAATAGCAACGGAAACATGTTCACCTGCAACAGACGTCGTGCACATCACAGAGATGTATAGTACTCGAATCAACTCTTTTCTGGAGCAGGCGGTGAGCCAGTGAACATCTCCTAATAATCCAGCTGCTTATGTCTAGGTCGCGAAGTCAATGCGGCTAAAGACCTGGTGCCGGAACGAACAGAAGGAAGGCGCCGGCGTTGAAGAGTGCTAAGGAGGAGTGAAGAGCGCGAGCGCCGCTATGCTCCGTAGATACCTATTCCGACTCAGTGTCCTTCTTGCACTGAAATAGCCCTCACATGCCGGCGCCTTACGAAAGCAGAACGACACGCGATCACCGCAGCACGCAATCGGGATGACCGCGCGCAGAGAAGCCCGAAGTGGCAGAGCCATATGGAGTTCCGAGCTGTGGCGACGCTCAGGGACCAAAAGCGCTGTCTCCCGAGTGGATTCTTGCCAAGTTTCGGATGGGCTGTTAAGTGTTCGTGCATGTAGACCGCTTAAGCGAATCAATCAAGGAGATGACAGATGGCATTAGCTGTAGGACTTCTTATCGACCGTAGTCGTGGAACTGTCGCAAAAACGAAATCGCCGCTATACTTGTTGAAATTCTACACCAACAAATAAATCTCAAAGAACAAAATAGGAGGAACGTCATCGATACAATGCAAAAAATGCGTGACAGAATATGAGCTCCTGCGGCAGGTTCGTGCATCATCCGCTTTTCAGCAAAACTGAGTGTTTCTGCTGTAAATACTACATTTTAACGCTAGAGAGTAACGCATTGAAAATGACTGCTTCAGATGGGTCATAATCCTTATCAGGACGTAAGCTGCCACAGCAAAACGCAAAGGACCGACTCACCGAAGTGATAAAACAAGGACACAAGGAGTCGGCCGCATCCGGCGTAGGGTGAATACAGAAGGCATACTCTTCAGCCCTGGCTAACGCTTCTCAGTCACAACCAACGTAGAAAACATTTATCCGTCAGCATCGATCGATTATTGACCAAGCATCGAAAAGTCATCGGCTATAATTTATTTCGCGAAAAGCAATTTGCAGCGTCGCATCTCGGCCGCTGGGAACGAAAATGCGGGGCGGAGACGAAGTGATGTGGTGGTGCGCGGTTTCGATGTGCGAGCTGCGATCCGTAACAAGGAGACATCGGTTATCTACACGAGCATGAAGTACGGTTGTTGGCTGAGAGGCGGCGGGTAGTCGAGCTGCGACGATCGCTTGCCGAAGCGAAGTGGCCCGGACGGCCCGTCACGTCGCTTGCCGAACCGCAGCGGGCCTTGAGGACCGGCTTTTTTCAAATCTGCAACTGAAGGAGGTTACAACCGAAACATTGGGCGCAAAACGGACATTCGACCACCTCCACGACACCTTCCCGCTTTTGTTGAGAAGGTGGGATATCAGATATTTTAACGAGAGTCCAATTGAACGCTAGGATACACTGGATTAAGCGATGCCTTCCGCTAAAGGTTCAAAACGCTCCTGTTAAGGTCCTATGTGTTTTAAGAACCCATGTTTCCAAGGAAATGAATTTCTTTGCAACTTTGCATTGAAAAAAATGTGAATGCCCTATCTTTTAAAAGGATCCGTTTGTGCCAAATAGCGATTCGTTCAGGTTAAGATCCAAACAACGGAATCAGCTTTTCCTAAGTAAACTTCTCTCTTTTGTATTGGTCTTTTTTCTTTTTAAGACTAAGGAAGATTCATTTGTAAGCATTATGAGATGCGCGGAGATGCCAGCACTGAACTCGATCCCGTTATACTGTCGTATGAGAAATCTCTTTCACTCATTATATGATTCTCGGTACCGAAATAGGTGTGACTGCTAGTATATCAAAGGTGTCCAATAGCAAGTTAGGCGTGATGTATCCCAGAGGGGGAGAGGTACTTCACTCAACAAGGGCGGAAGTATCAAAAGGAAACTAAAATAAAAAGGCAACATACTCTGCTGGCGTATAAGAGGACATTGTCTTGCAGTTTCCTGAGTGAATCTAGTGGCAGCCTCCGTGTACTCCAGTTCCCAAATACGGCCATGGTTGACATCAATGGTTTCGATTGACAAGGAGACTAGCAGTCTTAAACCGGTGTCGCTGTGCCCGTCTTCGGAGAGGAGTATTAGGTCTACAGGGGATGCGAGTGTAACGCTCCCACCAGTGAGTATGTATGTAGGCGACACGGAACTCTCGAGAATCGGTTCCAGGTTCGGCTACTCGGCCAAGGTTTTTGACCCACCCACAAGCTATTGCACAGCGCACCCTCAGATCAATTGGAAGCCTCCAGGTACAGGTTGCCTTTCATCCGCTCCCTATCACGGCCGTGTCATGTGAAAGTCCGAAAGCATAGCTCCTGCACCGGTAGCATGGAGACTCGACTACGACCGCCGACGAAAAATGCCCTCCTCTCACAGCACAGCGTTTCAATCGGATTCCGCAAAAGACAGCAAAAACTGATGAATACCTGCTGTGACACAGCACATCAGAAAACGTGTGAACATCCCAATCACCGCCGAGGTGCCCAACAACTGTGGAAACCCTTTCGACGACAATATCCTTCTGTGAAGAGATCGTCAACGAAAAAACTCGACGATCATCGCATGTGCCTGTGCTAGCATGAATACCCTGCGGATATTTCAATTCCCCTATTTCCTTTTGATGAGGGCGCGTGTAGCGCAGTCGGAGGAGGCGCGACTGTCGCTTGCACCCGATACCAGGTTCCTGGTTCGGATTTCCCGCCCAGGCCAATCAAGCCTTCCATCCCTCCGGGGTCAGTGAATTGGTACCATACTTGTCTGGGAAGGATAGAGCGCTGACTTGTTCATCGGCTGGCCACCGCAAGTCATTGTATGGCCAAATACGCATTCATGTCGCCTCTACGACATAGAAGTAGAATGCGCTGGCGCATCCCAGAAGGGATTGAGTAACGTCGTCCTTTATCCTTTATCCTTATTTCCTTTTGATAAATAGGGTAATAAACATTAGACTACTGCTCGTGAGTGGTCGAGGATCCGAGCACGACACATACTCTCTTTAAATTCTGCTATCCACCTCCCATTAAGCGCCATCTCTATATGTATGTATATGTTCGCAGATCGTTCCGTGGTCATAACCTCACCTGGACGCTCATTCATAAAAACTGGCCATACAAGACTTATGTAAATCGAATAATAGCAGCGGAGAGCTATGAATGGAGAGGCTCCTAAACAGACATTCGGCAAAAAAAAAGAAACTACTGCCATAAATCGATTGTGAGCTGTTGAGGGCGAGTTTAAAGCTCTAACGGCTTCCTTATGAGTAATGAAGATAACGGGAGGAAAATATGAGACCGATGTCGCCTCGCGTGCCATCCGAGAGCATAGACGGATCCATAAAGCTTGTGCATCGCACGATGCTATGCCGAGGAGGGCTTGCCATCACTGAAGCACATTTTCAATGACAACCTAAACGCGTTCCAACGTCGACGATAACGCAATAACCGTCTGCAGTTTGCGTTTCGGTAATGTGCAGATTTATGGGAGGTGTGATGGGCTCCTTCGAGGGATTTTGTTTGCTACTGAAGACTAGGGTAATGCTGTATGAGCCACAGATATAGCTTGGCGCGTGCTGATAGGTCGACATAAAATGGTTCACTCGGGCGGCAGAGTGCAACAACATAGAGAAGGCCTCAGCTAGGGCTGAGTTCGAAGTTCACTCACATGGCACAAAGTACTCCGAATCGTTGGTGACGTCGTCGATTTCTGAAAATTGCGGCACTTGACGAGTGTTAGCGTGAAGCTATATGTGTCCCTTCAATCTCACTAGTTGGTCTAAATGTGTGTTCAAAACGCTTGTTTGGACAACTCTGCTATTTGCCTCGCAATTACCCCTTGTTGTCTACCGGAGTTCTATCTCGTTTTACCTTTATTCAATGTATCATTACTTCGAGTGTATGTGCACGCTCTGAATAAATAAACAGATAAATGCCTGAGCTCTTGCAGTCTCCGTGTTCTCCCGTCTTGGAACCTCGGCATTGTTGTGAAGCTCTTTTTAAGCTCTTCTGTGCTGCGAAGCCGTTAGGTGGAATGTTTATTGGCCTGACGTTTCGACCGTCTCTGAAGGTCTTTTAAGCCCCTGAAGGTGACGAAACGGTCGAAACGTCAGGCCAATAAACATTCCACCTAACGGCTTCGCAGCACAGAACAGCTTGAAAACAGTTTCCCTCAGATCTTTCCACAAAAAGACCACCAAAACTTCTAACTCTTTTACAAGCCTTCTTGTGGTGACATAGTTGGAATCATTTAGGCAGTGGCGAAGGGCTTAGACCAGTATTTTTCCTTTTAATCTATTATAAATTCTTTTCTAAATTCTAATTGAAATTGGAGCCCTTTCGACGGTATTTGTTTGTCTTATCTATTGATAGTTGAGTCTAGAAAGCTGAGGCTGTACTTGAATTTTGCTTCTTCGTTTGTCTGTTTTAACGCGTCCGACTAGTGGACGCTCACACATAAATATGAAGATAAAGACATCCGATGCATCAAGTCCTTTACATAAATTGAACCAAAATCTAGATAACACAGACAGCCTCAATGGCGGAAAAGGATAGCGCCCGATTTCCAAGAATTTATTCAAGAAATTGTTCAGATCTTCAGGTTAAGGAATAATTCAGTGGGTCGTGTAAGCGACGAGGGCGAAATCTTCAGCTAAAATGCCACCGCGGCAGTTCAGTGCTGCAGAGCATGTACAAAGAACACCAGACATTTTCACCACCGTACAATGTTGCGCTTTTCACGCTGGCACAGTAGTAGCAGTGCTAGTGACGCCCAAATAGCTCGTTAGAAATCCAACTAATTAAAACTCCTGATCGGAATCTACGCAAGGGTGTGTGTCTGCCTCGAAGACAAACAAGTTGCTGCTTGACTTGCTGCCCGTCTATGGTAATCAGGAATCTGACTAGTCGCTCCACCCGAAAAGGTACTGAGCCCATAGTTCCAAGCATTTGCCAACAAGGCAGAGTGGTTCTCACAGGGTAACAGAGCTGGGGAGGATGCACTCACCGGCGAATATGCAGACGGAGAACAGCAGGACGAGCAGCAGCCTGAGGATACTGTAGCTCTGCATGAGAACGGGAGATAGTGTACCGCTAGCCGTACGTCGCCTGAGGCAGAATGCCATAAGCGGCAGCAGACCACGTAACGCCACGCCCATTCGGACCGGCGCAAAATAACGACGACGTCCACATGGCTGAAGAAATTAGTAGATGAGCCGAGCCCACAGAGGCAGTTGCGAGCCAGCTGCTTCTCGACGGCGACGATCTCAGAACGGGCCACTTCACGAGATCGGAGGACGCGGCAGGTGCAGCTGCCTCTTGTAATTTGCCACCCATAACGAAGAACACCTGCACCGGCTTCGGCGAACCGGTGCAGCACAAATATTTGCGAACTTTGACCGAACGATGGACCGTTTTGAACTGTGTTTGAGTTTCCTGGGAGCAGTCGTCATGAGATGGCTCTTGAGAGTAGTTGCAATTCCCGCGAAGCTTCGAAACCGTGACTCTGCGCGCTGAGATAGAAAATGGGAACGGAGAATACTACGAGTCGGCATGAAAAATTCTTACTGGTAGCAGAAAATTAACTTCCCAATGCCCCGGGGTTAAGCACAGCATTCGAGGCGGATTGCAACGTGTTGGTTGTAACGTGATGTGGAACGTGTTGTATGTTCAACTGCCATCAGCTCTGGAACAGCCATAATGTGTGGAAGCGCATCACTGCAAGGAGTGGTGGACGGGAGGAAATTGCTACATTTTACACAAATTACTATTTGTACCTTGAGACGGTCCAACCAATCTAATTTCCACCTCTCCTGCTCGACCTGCAATTGGATACCTTAAAGATCGAGCGGTAATGAAAAGGTCATTTCTTGCAGTTTTTCAAGATTAGACACGATTCTCCCGCTTTTACAGTAACTCGCGAAACGGATTTCATTAGTTGAACAGCCGGAAAGACACCTTCCCCGTTGAACAGGCTCTCATTTTGCGGGTCAAGCCAACACTTTGCTGTCATGAACCATTTGCGCTGGCATGACTGATGAGCTGAGCAACTGCTTTCAAATTTCCAATCCTTAATTAGTGCTTCAGACCCGGACACGAGAGGCGCAAGCAGGCGCTGATTCCTGCGTGCATCCGCGTCCAAAATTATTCCGGAATTTTTAGGTTCAGTTCTAGATCAGGATAACAGAAGCCTTCAGGACTCCAGGGAGGGTGGCTCTGTTACGGATGCGTTTTCAAAGAAAAAGCGCTCAATTTGCTACCGGCTAGCAGCAGTAAGTCAATGTTGAAACCAAACGAGTAGTCCTGCAGTCTGCACAGCATCATATAGAAGTGGCACTGTGGTACACCCTTAGAAGAGCTTTGCCAGCTTCCAACTTTATAAATGATACTTTGCATCTAACTGGCTAACAGTGCATAGACACGCCTACACCTTCATCAAGGTCCTTCTGAGCCCTATCGGAGACAAGCCCAATCCTCCAGTGTGCCCTTCTGTAGCTGTGAAGGGGAGTGAGCGAGGATAGCTTCTTTTCAAGCACACTAACAGACTGAGAGTCGAGTTATTTAATGCAAATTGTGGCTTTCATAAGCTGGCCCGTAGATATGTATTAGGCAAAAAAACCGATGACAAAGGTGGCATTTTACAGAACACGCCCAACGAGTGATGCCAATGACAGTTTAGCGCTCACTGCGTTTTCGGCTTTCACCGATGCTCTCGATCCTTGTGATTAGGTTAAGACGAGCGCGGCCCTTTCGTAGGGCCTGGAGGGGTGAAGGCATGCGAAGACACGTGATCAAGTTGCCCCAAATTCAGTCGACTTATTGTTGAACACACTCCTAGCTAATTCAGAAAGACAACTTGGCGCAATCATCACCATAACGGCTAAAACTTCACTCATAATCGAACTTGCGGAAAGCGTCGTCCTTTCGCAGGAACTCTGTCGCTCTCACTAATCACGACCTACGCAAAAGCCAAACGGCTGCACGAGTGTTTAACTGCCATCAAAACACTTGCGTAGGTATCGCTAGAATGCCCACCACCTGCTTTCCAGAGCTGTGATGTTGTCGCCCGTCGCCGAGGCGATTACTCTAGTGCTACATCCTCCTAAGTAGCCTTGTCAGCTACTAATTAAGAACTGCTATTGGCGAGGTTGGAGAGACCCATCTTACGCGACTACAACCTCTGCTCACTACAGCTACAACCTGTGTTGAAATCTCTAATTGAGTATTTCGCTCTCGCAAGTTGTGAGTAAACTTAGCGAATAAACCAGCTCAGGAAATTCGCATAAGAAATCTCTCGCTAAGTATTAGATTGGTGCAAAAGAAATTCAGTTTTTTCGTTTTTTGGTTTCAACACCGTTTTTTGAAATAAACTAACCAGGATACTATCTCAACGGTAGGTCGGAACGGCGCAAGTGTTGTATATAGGCAGAACCGCCTCTCCCTGGGAAGTAATAAACTGCAGGTATCTCGACCCCAATACAACTCTGCGCAGAGTTAGGGACGACAGAAGTTGGGCCGTTGAAGGCGTTAGCCCTATGCCTGCACGCGGAGGGAGAGCTCAAGTTGGCTGGAAACAGTGATCACGGGAATTACTCCGCCCTTCCACGCACTCTGCCACCATCACTCGCTCGTCATCGCTGTTTCTAGCCAAGTTGATCCCGCTCTCCGCCTCCAGGCATAGGACTAACGCAGCCAACGGCCCAACTTCCGTCGTCCCTAACTCTATGCGGAGTTGTATTGAGGTCGAGATACCTGCAGTTTGTTACTTCCCAGAGAGAGGCGGTTCTGCCCATATACAACACTTGCGCCGTTCCGACCTACCGTTGAGATAGTATCCTGGTAAGACTTTTTTACAGGGTGTTACACACTGTTGGAAAGCAACTTATATACGCCTTCTAAATATGTGTATGGAGTTGAGTTCAAGTTGCTTATTTAAAATTTAATTTGGATTTTACCTTCAGATGTCTAAACGCGATCTTCCGCAAATTTGCTTCTACGAGTTCAACCTGCGATGGACTGCCGCTCAAACCACTTGAAATATCAAGGAAGTATGGAGCCAGGGAAGTGTTAATCAATATACGATACAACGTTGGTTCCAAATATTTCGTGCCGCCAACACCAGCCTCGAAGGCGAACCACATGGCAGCCGTTGACAATGATCCATTGAAGACGTCAATCGAAACTGATTTGCTGCGAGATGCAAAACCGCGAGATTCGTCGAACACATTATAGTTGCAGCCACTTGAAGCAAACACCAAGAAGGTGAAACACCAAGAAGCTAATTTGACCGAAAGTCTGAAAAATCGTCGTTGTAGATATCGACGGCCCATCTTCTGCGCGATGCCAACGATTCGTCTCTCGAACGGATTGTGATTTGCGATGAAAAGTGAATACTTTACGATAACAAGCGACGTATGTCTAGTGGCCGAACCAAAAAAAGCTCCCCGAAGTCACCTAAAACCGGAAATTTAACGAAAATCGCGGTTAGAAACCTGAAAATACAAACCAAATCTCTTTTTAAATAAGCGACTTGAATTAAGTTCCATATACATATTTAGAAAGCGCATATAACAAGCTTTCCAACAATGTATAACACCTTATAAAAAGTGTTAAATTAATTAAAACAAGGTGGTGTTGAAACCAATAAAACAAAAACCTTGCATTTCTTTTGCACCACCTATTATGCAGTTAACACTAGGTGAAACGACGCACGTAACGGACAGGCAAATAATGGAAAAGAGGAGCGAGACGCGGACGAGAGGAGGAGGAGATGGTCTCAATATAACGGAAGATCGGTTTCGGGGTGATAGTGCTCGTGAAGCAAAGAAGTGGATGCAGTGTATGTACGTATCTCGGTCTAGGTGAGGACTCGGCGAAAGAAGCGCACTCTCCAATAATCAGGTTGAATTGGTAGCATCTGTGTTCTGCATGCAAAGAAGTGTGGGGTCCTGCTATCTCTAGCACACAGTTCCTATACAACGTATACAACGTTCACGAATTAGTTCTTATTATAAGACGTTGCATGCTTCAATACTAATCCTAATTGGATTCCAAAGAACAAGCGCAACTCGGTGACCGATAAATAGAGTGATTCCCCGGAAACTGGCGATTAGCGACGAACTGTGGGCGCAATGCTTATGTAGTCCATGGTGACAAGTCGTCGTTTGTTGCTGATGAAAAGCGGTGCCTAGTTAGGCCAATAAATCACTGCAGGCAAAATTGGCCGGCCTTAAAATGCCTTAGAGCAGAGAAAAACCGGCGGGTGAACATTTTGGCTAGACATTTTTGAGACGCTTTCCATTTCCGGCTTGCTGCTGAGTTAGAACTTTTGCTTTCTGTTTGCCATGCCAGGCCGAAGCTTCCTTCCTGTGGTCTTTCTCCGCTTTTGGACGGGGAGCAACGAGGCTGCGGAAACTGACTAAGTGCTACCCATCGAACGGTTGATCTCGACTGCTCCGCATCTCAACGATTTACTTACTTCTTCCTTTCCTTTTCATTTCCCGACTTGATCCTCTTCTAACTGCGTTGTTATTGCTGAGCCTTTCTTTGATATAATACACCAGAGCAAGAAGATGAGAGGATGGAAGATATGGTCTGCTTTAATAAATCCGCTTAGGATGAGAATGCATTCTACTTCTAGTGAAGAGCGTGGAGTTAGTTCGAACGCCTGTTCAATTTCTACAATGCACTTGTGAGTCACAAACAGAGCGAACTCGTAGACACGAGAAAACAACGACCACAATCGGCCCCTGTGCTTACACAATTATAAACGCTGAAGAAGCTAGAGTAGCCTCCCACGTATGGGATTTCATGAAATCTATCGAATCCCGCAAATCCGATTATTAATGAACAATGTTGATCTCCATGAGAAGGTTTTTGTTCAACCACATCCGTCATTGGGAGTTATCGGGGTAAAATGTGTGGTAAAAGTCTCCGATAACCTACGTGCTAGGAGAACTGGAGCATATGATCCTTCGCCTACAGCAAAGCAATTAGGACATTGACATGCTTCGAAAAGCGCCTTTCCACTCCTATAGTTTGTAGCCCTGCAGGGCCACAGTGATCATGGAGTCCGTGCCAGTGGTCGTCTGTAGAAAGGCCGAAACTGCTCGTTTGGTGGCACCTAGTAGTTCTATAACTAGTCTACGACTGTCACACGTGCCGCACGAGGTTCTGTAATCATTAACTTACAAGAGAACTCCTTTCGAAGTGTGTAAAATTCCTTCTCACAATGAGCACGCAACACCGTGGCAACGTTGCACCCGTCGTTCAGAAATGTGCTCAAACAACTTCCGAGGATTTCTGGAGATTTCAACCATGAAAGGGCACTCCGAGGCGGAAGACTTTCAGCAATCCCTTTCAGCGATTTCGGCATTTGAACGCATTCATGAAAGCCAATACATCGCAAGCAGTCCATGTGATTGTAGAAGGTCTAGGAGTCAGTGAAGCGTGATTCACCACAACTTTCTGGAACCAGGCCGAACCACAGCAACGTTCAACTTGCCGCATGGAAATCGATGAGATGTATCGAAAATCGCACGTGCCGCATCCGGCAGTAGTCAACAGAAGAGTCCCGTTCTTCTGCGCGGCAGTGTTTTGCAATCACCACGCAAAAATTAAACGAACTAGGAGTTTTAACGCATTTGCTTAAGCCTGGAGCGGCTGCTAGAGAGGCTATATGTTGTTACAGGATGTTTTGTTGCGATCGAAACTCTTGCGCCAGACGGGACTCGGACGATCCGGGTCCCGCCTGGACGAACCGCTCCAGGCTTAGGCAAATTTGTTAAAACATTGTTACTAGTAAGGTCTTCAGCTTAACCGGCTCCATGCTGATATCACGGGTGAGTGCCGACAGACCTCGAGGATATCGCAGATGTTACGTACAGTCAAACAACGCCGGTGTTGTAAGGCGGGACTCGAACCCGCATCTTCTGCTTTCCGGGCAGGGATGTTCGAACTAGGAGTTGATGTTCAGCCTCACCGCCATACTCAACGGACCTTGCGCCAACCGACTGCTACCTTTTTGAGCTCTTTCAGAACTTCCTCGCTCGTATAACCTTCGCAAATCAGGACCAGACAAATACTGCCTTCCTATAAAATGTCGCATCTCGACCTCCCGTTTTTTCACCGATAGACTTAGGCAGGTAGCATCGGGTTGGAAAATGTGTACGATTCGACTGGTGCTTATTTCGAGTGAATTCGGTGAGCATGAAAAAAGTTATGACCGCTTAAAGTGGACCAGTCAAAACGGCATAACATTCAGGCCAACCTAATAGTAAGAGAGAGAGAGAGAGAGAGAGAGAGAGAGAGAGAGAGAGAGAGAGAGAGAGAGAGAGAGAGAGTCGTCCGATTCTGTATCCGCAATTGAAGACCAAACGGCATTAACGGAATGGTTTTCATCGGTAGACAGTACATCTTTCTAAATAGAGGTCTCCGACGATCACATAGCCACTCCTTCATGCTTTTCAAGCTCTCGCTTCACGAACCTGCAGTTGTTGAACTTTTGAAAGGCAGAAGGAAACTTTCTGCAAAAATCATTCACACGGCAGCTTCTGCAGAAAACGGCATAGGTTCCCTTATGCTCCAAGGTATCATGCTAATCCCTTTTAGTGATGAAGTGAGGTGATTCTAGGACAAACTGCACCCCGACTTATTGAGTTACCAACAGATCGTAGAGGACTCCACGGTGGGGAGACTAATAGGGTCGGCAAATGAGGTTGGACGAGCGGAAGTCACCGCGTCTGCTCCATTCATGAGCAGAAGGGGAACAACTTCAGGACAATTCGCACATGTAATTCGCTCTGTGGAGAGAGGCGAAAACGTTGTTGCAGGGACTGGGATGTTGCTATTATGTCTTATATGTACACCATTTTCACGTCGAATTGAGCCCTTTTCAGGTCAGATGGGACACTCTTCTAAACTAGCCAAAGTCTTTCGATCCGTGCGAACTCTTTCAAGTTGAAATGGGCTTCTTCTACGTCAAACTAGAGACTCTCCAAAAAGACCAAAATAAATTTTTGTTCGAGGAGAATTTAGTGTGAATTTCTCTGGAGTTTTTGTTTCAATTCATCTGCCCAAGAAGTAAACTCATTTTTTGAAACTTCATAGAATTCTCATTTTTTGAGGACAAATAATGTTTCAAAACGTGTTTTAAATAGCAGGAAGACAGCCATTTTTGGTGAAAAAAGGGATTGGGCTTTGCCCTCTTCGTCGACCTTGCGATTCTTATTCGATTGATAGCAAAATGTCTGTTTGCATTGACTTTGACACCTGTTACAACAAAAATACTTGTAAAGAATACACATAGTCTCAGTTTGATGGTTCATGTATGTGGCAATTACACTATCAATCAAAGTCGCGGCAAATTTAATGAGCCCATGGCGCGATCTAATCTTTTGAAGCGTCTTGTCTTTCTGTCTCTGCCTCGTCTTTAAAGCGTCGAGTGTCTGCAACAAAGTCTTCTCTGCTGTGCTTTAAGAATTAGAATTTATTACTTTTTCTTTAAAAACAAAATTTTACAAAATTATTACACTTATAGGAGCAAGTAAACTAAAAAAATTCAAAGAGTATTATACCAAATTTTTCTTGAACAAATAATTATTCTAACCATCTTTGAGAATCAGTAGTTTAACTTGTAAGAAGCTCTTTTCATTTTGGAAGACGTTCACTATAATTTTAAGCTAGCTTAGAAGAGTGTCCAATTTGATTTTAAAAGTGTCCAATTCGACGTGAAAATGGCATATAAACGTTTAGAAATGACAACATTTAAGTTTCAAAGTCTACATAAAATAAGCGCGAAAATCGAGCAGTGGAAGAAGAAACACAGTCGCTCAACACACCTAAAGCACATACTCAATATCGAAGCCTTCGAATGTCTCACTTAAGCACGCAATTTTTCCTTCCGATGTTTTCTCGGAAATAACTAGCAGTATTGCTCTGCGCAACTATCAGAAATCACACGTTGGAGCGCAGACGGAGACTAATTCGTTCTTAGGCTCATTCGGTTAAAAGGCTGAAGACGCTGTGTCTCCGCACGAGTGTTTCCTTATTTCTAAGAACTAGTGTTCACTTTCACTTCCGAGAATTTTTGCAGCCTTGGACCGTGAAATCTGCAAGAGCTCTATCGCTAAGTGTTCTAGTGGTCATAAAGAGGCCGTACTACTTCAGAAGAACTGCCCCTCATGAGCTCGTAGTTTACATTGTTTCACTTCTCCCTTTCCGTTTTGGAATTCTCATTAACGCGCAATGATTCTATACATATATTTATAGGTAATCGTGGTCCCACCCAAAAATTTCAAATTGGCACATCCATAAGGCAGTTCGACATGATGTTTTGTTGCGCAGTTTGGGACATGCGAAAGAAAAAAATGAAAAAGGAACAGAGCGTGCTCATGACGAAAGAAGAAGCACACATCGATTAACAGCAGGCAGGATCCATTTAGAAAAATTGGCAATCTATGTATGGCAACACTTTTGAAGGCAGCAAATTTATCCCAGTCTTTGTGGTCCCTCTTGGAAATAAGCGCTTTGGCTGCGGAGAAGTTATCGCAATGTCGATCGATGTTGATTCATCAGAGTTCTGCAGCAGAAGACGTGCTTGATGATTCCCAGATAACAGCACGGAATTGGACTTCGTAAAGGTCAGCATCAGCAAAAGCACCAGTGCTGACTCACCGTCAGCTATACAGCGCACATATCGAGGTCCTCGCTTTCGCTTCCCGCTACCAGATACGGCATGAAGCCTCGATCGGCAAAGCGACGGCACTAGTGCATGCCATGTTTCAAGCTATACTGGTTGCTGTAGGCTCACTGTCATTGCAACCAGGGGTGCACATTTAACGGTTAACGATTTAACGAATTTAACGAATTAACGGCATTTTTCGTTAAGATCTAGCTTCACGACTTAACGGAAGCTTTTAGAAGTTTAACGGAATTTTTAACGGACGTTTTTCAGTGAGTTTCCTACATTCGCCCTCAATCTTCACTAATTTTGCAGGTTTCATCCTCCCGAATAGGACTGTTCCTGAAAAAAAAAATAAAATCGGCAAGAATATTTTTATGTTTCCATCTTTTTGTTTTGAATTTTTGGAAACAATGCATTTCGTGCGCGCGTGCAGCGCAATCGGAAGAGGTGCTTGCTGTCGCGTGTACCTGATACCATTTTCAGGGTTCGGATTTTCCCCTCGAGCCAACCAAGCCCTCCTTCCCTCCGATGTCGGAGAATTGGTAGAATTGGCACCATACTTGTCTGGGAGGGATAAAGCGCTGAATTCTTTATCGGCTGGCTACCGCAAGGCATGTGTATGGCCAAACACGTAATCAAATTGCCTCCACGATATCCCATAAAAACGGAATGCGTGGCGCTTCCCAAAAGAAACTGAATAACGCTGTCCTTCATCCGTATCCTCTAGTGCATTTTGGAGCTAGAAATTTCCTCTTCGAACCCACAAGCATGTCAACGAATCCACAAAGATGCTTGTCTAATCTCCTCGTAAGATATGCCTATCCTCACCTGGCGTTGCTTAGCCCAGAATACTTTTGCTTGCCACCTGGAACAGTTGAGGCGGAGACGACGTTTTCGGCCGTTGGACTTATTTTAAATGATTTTTGAAAAACGCCAACAAAAAAAAATTTGGAGAGCTACTTTTCCTGAACGTTAACAACATTGACGACGTGTCACACCTTGCGGCAGCGTGGGATCTTATGACATGATGTCGTGTCACGGTCCCGACGTTGCAATGGATTGGTCCCGCGCACCAGGCGCTAGAAAATCCGTGTTAACATCTCACTGATAGGCTTTCAATTGTATTTTTATTAGTTCTTTCTGTATCTAATGGGCTGGGTCCAGCCCGAGATTGTATGTACATGCTCGTACAACAGCCACACAATGGACTCCGGGTTCTGCCTGATCTTACATTTTAAGATGCGTTGTCGGTGATCATCTTCAGTGATAATTCCTCAGCTGTTTTTATTTCAAGCCCTGTAGATAATTTGTTGTTGAAGGCTTGTTTATTTTTCTATGTTGAATTGTTTATTTTAATTGCAGTGTTGCACTACATTCCTTGAACTTAGCTGCTGACCTCTTGAAGTTGAAACCCAAGGGTTTTGCTTCATTTTTTTCACTTGAAATAATGGTTTACAGCCAATTGTGTTTTTTAAACGAAATTTAACGATTTACCGGAAATTTAACGAAAATTTTCCGTTAAAAAATTTCGTTAAAAATATTTAACGCACAATTTAACGTCACGCAGCAGTTGCAATCAGGGGTGTGTGCACCCCTGATTGCAACTGCTGCGTGACTAATCAACTCTGCCACGAAAATGAGCGCAAGAAAAACTGGAAAAGAATGCTTTGATTTTCCTCGCCAAAAATCAGCGGTAGTCAAACACCTATGCAGACGCTCTAAAACACCGCCCATTAGGAAGTTTAGTTGCCGATGCAAAAGCTTTAGGCCTTTACGTTCAAGAAAAAGTGCAAATTTGCAGGCATAGATTGGACATAGGGAACGTTCAACAGCAACATACAGCACCTTTACCGCAATAAACTCGGCCACTGCTTGAACACTTATTATACAGACTCCTTTTTTTGACAAAAAATCTGCTTTAGCGAGGAAATACGATGACAACCGAAGGCTGCTCAGGAACCTAGGTTTCTTCAATGCCGTAAGCACATAGGCCGCATAAATATCCAGTTTCTGAAATTTGTTTTAGTTTGAATTTCGATGAAACTGTTTTGCTTAACGTTATGCATCACTCAAAGGAAAATGATTAGCTCTATCAGAAACCAGTTTTCCTTTTCCCTCATTTTGGTTTCTGCACATTTTTAGGTAGGTTTTTAGCGCGTAAAGTGGAAGTTCGAAAAAAAGAAAAATGACGTTTGCCGACAGCTCATTTCCTCTGCCCTTTCTCTCATTTCCTCATTTCCTTAAACGACGAAAAAAAATTATAAACCACAATATTATTTGAAAGACGATGATTTGTTTAATAAGAAAGTATGTTGGATTTTTTCGCTGATTTTCAGAGCATTACAGTGGAATGTCAGAAGACATAAATTGTTCTACCATCCAACAGCTCCTGCGCTTCTCCTTAAGTTTTTAGACAGTGTTATACGTCTTCTAAAGAAAATATTTTGCTCAATAAAAGTGTAGGTGGCGTTCAATTGCTCATGCCGATTTCTGTTAATTTTTAGCGGATCGTTAAAAAAAGAGAAAAGTGACCTTTACCGACCCTTTTCACATATTGCAATAGATATGTTTTTATGTAATGTGAATGGCGGATACGTGCAGCAGGGATACCAGAATTTTTAAGAATTTTTAAGAGACCAAGTTGTTGGGTGACCAAAGTTTCATGGTGTTCACAAATTCTAAAACCATAGTGAGACCACTCTGGACTCCTCGATTTCCAGTTTCCTCCTTGCGCTTTTCTTCCTTCTAAAATTGATGGATGTGTGTTCTTGTTTTTCGACTGCACTTTTATCGACTAATTTTCGGTAAGTTTTTTTTTCCGTTAGTCGCTGTTTTGCTAGTGTATGCCTACTATATTTGCTACTGTGTTTGAGCGCGTCCTATGACGTATATAATAAATAAATAAATAAATATTGTCGTATGCCATTTGAAAGAAAATAGTTCGTTCTATCAGAATGTACGTCTCGTTCTTTGGTCATTCTAAACTTTGCTTATTTTCGGGTTACCAGGTTCATGCTAAAAAATTAACCAGAGGGTAGGAGCTGTTGGTAAAAATGAAGTATTTCTTCTGGACGCTCCACTTTAATATCCTGAAAAGTAACGAAGACGAGGATGAATGAAAGCAACCTTCGCGCAAGCAAACCTTCCCAAGCAACTTTATGCCAAAAATCTCATACATAAGCAGAAAAAGGGAGCACTCGGAAAAGGTAATTTTTTGACCCTCCATTTTAATTAGCTGAAAATTGACAATCATCAAAACGGAAAAGGCAAAGTACACTTTCTGATAGAGCAAGTTATTTATTTATTTATTTATTTATTTATTTATTTATTTATTTATATATTTATTCACAGCGTGGTGGTAGCCACGCAGATAGCAAAGAAACAAACAAAAAAAACAACATAAACATTAATAACGCAAAATTGAGAACTAAGTAGGCACCAACAAATGAGAACGGAAACAGTTATAGCAGGGCAACGTTGGACAGCAATCAAGCGAATGCTCAGATAATCCTAAGAGATTCTCGTTTCGGGCTAGAAGTAAGTTGAACTCCCGCAAGCTTCTATAGGTCAAGAATGCTGATCTGACTGTGGTCCCCGCTACCGGCACATAAAGCCGAAGCTTACCTCTTCCGGTTCTAGACAGATGGCCTCGGAAAAATATGCACGAGTTTATGTGCAGCTTTTGGATGAGAATCTTTAAAAGCATCTTGAGATCGAATGATTTCCTTCTACATTCAAGAGACTTTAATCCCAACATCCTGTTTCTTTCTCGGGCATTTGGGATTAGCGAGTAGTCTATGCCGAAGCATCCATCACTGTTTTGCAAGTGAAATTATTCTGAATTCTTTCGAGCATGTCAATGTCTTTCTTCTTGAGAGGGTTGAACACAGTTGTTCCGAATTCAGCTATCGGTCGCACATATGTTTTATAAGCTCGCAGAAGCAGATCAGGATTATTGCTCTTCAAAACATTGAAAAGGTTGTAGGTGCGAAAATTTGCCATTTTTACTAAAGATTTGTAATGAGCGTCAAAATTTAGATTTTTGCGTATTAGAAACCTAAGACCGCGAACCTCGTCAACTACTCCCACTCTAAGTGTTGAATTCTGTAGTTTGTAGTCAGGGAAAGAGACCACATTTCGGCCACCAATTACTAAGCAGCAGGGTTTCTCAGATGCAAGTGGTAATTTCCACTCATCCGCCCAATTGGAAATGTAGTCAATCGCTGTTTGAACGCAGATGGAGTAAATTTGTAAATCTTTAAATCATCTTCATACATTTTGCATGTGACTCCAAACCTGGAAACTGCGTCTTGAAGTTCATATGTATAAATAAGGAAGAGGAGAGAGAGCACTCCGCCTTGTGGAGCTCCAGTACACGTATTGAAAACGGTGGAAAATGCTCCCTCAACTTTAACCTGATATGTCCTTCCAGTAAGGAAGCTGCGCGTCCAATTAATTACCATAGGGTGAATACCGACCATGCTCGTTTTGAACAACAATTGTGGTATCGGGACTTTATCGAAAGCTTTGGAGAAGTCAAAATATACCACATCAACTCGACTTTTATTTTCCATTCCTTCAGTCCGGTCATTGAGAGACGTAAGCATTGAGGTTTCAACAGATCTACCTGGCAGAAATCCAAATTGGTTATCTGAGATTATCTTATTGCCTTCATGATGCCTTGGAATATGTTTCTTAACAATTTTTTTTTAAATTATGCTCATTCAAATGGTATAAAATAATCTACAAAGAACTTTCAGTGGAATTTAAAGCAAAATGTAGGGAATTTCGAGGACTTGTTTACGGCCTATTACACAGAACTAAGCGTCTTGAAACCCCATTTTAGCAAATGGTGTGTACTCCAGTGGGATGAAGTTCTTATCCCGTTTCCCGTCGAAGATTCTCAAAGAAGAAAATCGAACGACACACGGACAAGATTGACCAGCTCAAAGCCATCAGGAGAGCAGTGCTGAGATATGGCCGTTTCTATGCCACATTAATGGTTGAAGTTCTACGTTATTCCGTCGTCCAATCCAGCGTGTCTTCTCTCCTCTGAACACAAAAATTTCAGGTGCCCGTTGGGAGAGCACATCATCATTTTAGGTGACAACTGCACAGTTCAAAAAGCAACAAACCACCAGTTCCATTTTATTGATTCTCCCTAAGAGCAGCTACTTGCGGTCAAGTTCAGCGGGCTTGTCTTCAGTAGATCAGCTGAACTGAGAAGCAGCAGCCTCGGAGCGAAGATGCTCGTCAATCGGTAACCAATCGGGAATTCTTCTTAGAAATTCAGTGAGCGCTAAAGTTGACAGGCAGAACATCAGAAACGAGAATCAAGGAGCACCTGCACAAGCGCTCAAACAAGGTGCACATGTACATAGTGCTGACTATGAGCGATAATATGAGTATGCAAGGCGTTCCTTAAGAAATCCACGAGTGCGCAGAACCCGCTCATCAGCGCCAGAATACGGTAAGGATCCGTTCGATGCACTGTGCAAACAAACACATTTTGATCAAATTTTTCATCTGCTTTCTCGTCAATGTTTCTCCTCCTGAATTTTAGGCTCATCCCCTAACAAAAAGGCACAGCATGCACTTCGTGTGGTCCTTCCAGCGATTCGCACTCCTCAACTAATAAGAAAGTCGTTTATTCATTTGTCAAAAACACTTGGCCCGAACTCGCATGTATCAGATGGTGGAAGATTTAGCGTTCCCAAGTGTGGTATTGCATCAGCACCAGGATGCGGTAAGGATCCGTTCGATGCACTGCGCAAACAAACACATTTTGATCAAATTTTTCATCTGCTTTCTCGTCAATGTTTCTCCTCAACGGGTGAATTTTAGCGGCATTCTAACAAGCGCTCACTCCATTCGGCGCAAAGCTTTTAGGTCAGCAACTATTTATACCACCTCTGCTGCTAGACCCTTCATTAGCGGATTCTCTTCTAATATCGTGCAGCAGCACCTACCGAACGTCCTAACCAGTTTGGCTCGGAATGATCCTCGCTCCGAGGAAAAGCAGTATAGTGAATACAGTGGATGTGTAGTGAATTGGCGAAACTTCAGGGAAGGAGCAACTTCGCAGCAAAGCGTGTCCAGCGCCGCACAAATTACGGATTGAGAAAATGAAATTTCAATTCTCACCAATTCAAGAAGCTTCCCATAGCACTTACAGCAGCGAATACGTAATGGTGAGAAGAATTGGTAATGAAAATGGTTGGCATTTCGACGGAACACTAGGAGTGGAAGGAAGGTGAGCGGTGCTGTAGTACCTATCGATCGCTCTGCAACGTCTCAGTCACTGGAGAACATCACAGTGCATTTCAGCTTTCCATAAAACTCTGTACTGAAAGCTAATTACTAGTTTAACTAAGATAAACTCTCACACATGGTACATCGCTACCAATGGCGTTTTTGACATCCTCTTGTTCATGGTGGGATTTCTCCTCTGAACGATTTCTGAAAAATGACGGCAAGAAAACGAGATTGTTCACAGCTTGTGCAGAATCAAACGCAACATTCAACTCCATATTCCTCAGATTTCGGACCGCTGAACTAAACGATGTGTTGTTTAAAGTTGGGTGGCTTGGAACTCTAGCGATCCTTTTACACTGATCTGAGCTTCGCAACATCTGCGGGAGGCTAGCTCTCCGCTGAATGCTCCATACATCTTTTTTGTGTTATTGCCCATTGATCTGGTCTTTATAAAACACAACTACTTCTCAAAAAAAGCTTTTGCTGTTTTTCGGCTAACGAAAAAAGGGATCAGTGCGTTGCCCATGGCCTACATAGTCCAATCAGGAAGTCCAACCATATGAACCCCATTTTCTTATGCGAGGAAGCGACGTAGGAAGCAGGATACTTATTGGTACCGCAAGCCCTGGACTCTTTCCAGTAGGAAATAATTTGGATCTTTCTTATATTTATTCCTTTGCACGATTTTCTATTCTGAGCAAGGGTTTCCATTATTTTAAAAATCTCTAAATCCTTCGTCACTATTTTAATGCTAGTTGTCAGTGAATTCCTTCCTGACCCTACAGGTAAACTTCGATTTAATTCTACCTTAGTAATTTCAAGATTCAACCCGTAAGGCTCTAGTACTCGAAAACATGGCCTATCGGCTTTCACGAAGAAGATTTAAACTAACTGATTTTTACAAGACAGCTTCTCAGAAGCAGACCAAAATTCTTTTTGTAGCGGTACCAAGCACTCGTATTGATTCGAGTGATAAATTTTTAATGGAAAGAGAGTCAATGGATAATGTGCTGATTGAATTCAATTTCAGCAAACGCTACTCGGTACTCACCATCAGAAGAATTACGTTGCTGAGAAGAAGGATGTATTTTCCAAGGAGACCATGGTATCAATGACTGGCGCAATCATTTATGCCCCACCATGAAGGCGTGCTGCTGTACTTAACCATAAAACTTCGCCTCCAAAACCTCAGTCGGAGCTTTCTGACGAACATACGACGACGGTATTTGCAAAACTATGTTGAAATCAAGCAATAAATTTATTCGGAATTAAATTTTCTTTGATGTTCAGAAAGCCATTTTCAAAACGCATTTTCGCTTCGCCTCCCATATGCGTCTCCTTACAATCCGGCGATCTTTGAAAGATAAGAACACCAGGGGAATATATCGAATAAAGTCGGATACAGCTACAAAAATATATATTCGAACGCTGATCGGGTCGGAACTGACAAAGGGCAAGGAAGTTGCGAGGTCTGGTCCAAATGCAGCTGAGTAGACCTAGCTTACATGGCAAATCAACGGGAGGCAGAACGACTTCAAGAGCGTTGCGGGCAGAACAATGCCAGGCTCTCTTATCCATCCTCGCCAAAGGCATTAAAACTGTGGCAAATTTCTGACTACTTTGCCTACTAAAGTTCGACACGATGTAATTACCACATCCGTTTCCTACTTTTCCGTCTGTCATCGAAACCCGCGACCTTGATTCCCTTGCCGATTAAAGTATTCTTCGGGAGCGATGCCAGCGCCATACCATTCTCAAGAATTCGACGTCTATCATGCCCTACCCAAATTCAACATCTTTAGCTGTATCCTACAGCCTTCTTTAGTCCAGTGGGTAGACAAAAACACAGATAAGTACAAAAGTGACAGCATTTATCCCCACCCAATGCATAGGCATGGCGTCAGTTAGTAAAACAGGGTTCTCAATGCGTTTAAGGATGAACCTGCTCTCAACAAGAGGAATTTTTAATAATAGAAATATTAACTAGTAATAATAGAAAAGAAGCTGGAAGAACGAGTAGCAATTTCAGCAAAAAAAGAGCAGCGCCTTTCGGAGTTCTTCGTTCCTCGTTGTCTGCTAAGAATGTGAGAAATTTTTCTAAATGGGCTTCCAGGGGAAAGAAAGCAGAAGTCTTCACTAAAAGCAAGAACAACAATTCAACTGACAAATTATACACTACGTCCGAATCTCGTCATAATATTTAATCTTCTTGCTCAACCCGACGAATTCTACATTAGCGAGCTGTGAAGAGGCAAGCAGAAGAAGAACTGATGTACGTAACAATGACCATTCTGGGCGTTTCGCCACCTTCACTTCAAATGGCGTTTCTTCGTTGCGTCGTCACAACAAAGAGCTCTCGAGTCATTCGCTTGGTGTCCGATTCCACAGCGTGAACGCCTTACATATTGCCGCAGTACGGTAATTACCGTAATTCGGAGGAGGGTCGAATTTGTGTCGCGTAAATTGACACCGCACCAAAGCAGCAGGCAGCGAACCGGTCTCCGTCATCCGCACACTCGCAGCTACCGTATCGAAGCGATTCGGCTTCCGCTCCGCTTGCGAGATGAGAGAACTCGACGAAGGCCGACCGAC
This sequence comes from Heligmosomoides polygyrus polygyrus, assembly GCA_947396885.1. Lineage (NCBI taxonomy): Eukaryota > Metazoa > Nematoda > Chromadorea > Rhabditida > Heligmosomidae > Heligmosomoides > Heligmosomoides polygyrus. Next base: position 68,173,864 of record OX377203.1, read on the forward strand.
CGACCGACAATTATCGCATCGCGCTGCTGCTGACCGTGGCGCATCTACCGTAGCCTGGACAGGGACCTGTTCCGAATGCGATTTGCCTATACAGGGCGCAAATTGCAGCACAGCACACCTCTCCATCTTTGAAAAACGATGGAAAGTACGCCTACGGTGAGAAACAGAGTAGTTTTTGAACTATTCCAGCAAGAAATTCAAACAGCGACCGTGACTGAACCACACCTGGCTACATACATTTGTCTTCATCATGAAACTCTTCAGGCAATCCTGAAAATGCCTTGTTCAATCGGACTATCTATTTAGACACTAGATTGAGCTCCTTTATATTTACACATACAGCGAAGAGCATTGCACAATCAGAGGCTGAATGCGTAAAATGTTGTCGATCCTATAAAAATTGCATTTGGTGATCTTTTTTTACGAAAATTTCGAGGTGCCTGTGAATCCTAGCGGTTCAAAAATCTCATAATCTTAAAAATCTTGTAGGGAAAGCACTTAGGTCGTCCTCAGAAATTGACACTTCTAATTCTATAGAGGGCTTTGGAAGTAGATGTCGCTCCTTCAGGCAGCAAACTGCCGTGTCATGACGTCTTGGGAAAATCTGAAAAAATGAAAACCTCTCATTGACTCTAGATCTGAGAACAAGAAATCTTTATTTTTCACTGTAAACTATAGACATTAATTTTTTGCGATATTCAGTCCCATTTTTTTTTACTCCAGGAAACACAACTGCTTGTATATCTCCGCATTGTCGTATCCATACCTGGAAAAAATTACGTATTAATAGATGCAAACATCATTTAAAAAACTGAAATTGAAGACAATCCTCTGCCAAAACCGAAAGAGAGAGTACGACCTCCCCCCCCCCCTCTCCCCGACGACGCTACAGTGCTGCCCCACTACCCTTTGATTCCCAAACTCAAGCTTGACCCTGGTCAGACCTCCGCCAGAAGAAGGCAATGCTCTACTGTTGGTGTGATCTCCATGAGATACTTTACCGTGAGCTTCCTAAAGCCGGTGCTACAGTGACCGCGAAGGCCAGCGCTGTCCAATTGCAAAATTTGAGTGAGGGCAGGCAACAGAAACGATCATGATGGAAGAACTTTTACTTTCCTCACGAAATTGTTCAGCCACATGTAGCAAAGATGTGTCGCCAAAAATTTCAGCAAAGATAAAAGTTAAAGTTGAGTTGAACTCGAAATCACCCTTTCACGATGCCACATCAGGACATTAAAAACTACGCTACTAAAGAAAGGAGAGCGGAAACACCTTTCTTACCCTAGCTGCTCCATGTTCTTTGGACGTCACTTGCCCGTCGGTCAATAACACTTGCGAAACTTTACTATTTATGACCCAAAACGACGTAAATCGTAAAAATTGCCAAAAATCACCGTAAATCATAAAATCGTGAATCGTAATTATGCACACCCCTGTCCAGGAAGTTGCAAGGCTACAGAGAATCTCCTATAAACTTTGTCTTGCGGCGGCGCGCTCAACCAAGTGATTCCGCTAGTTTTCTCCTATCTCCGCCAAAGGTTAAAGTTTCGAAACCGTTCGCTCTGGCGCCTGTGATGGCGTCAAAATTAATACTCATGCCGCTGGATTTTTTTTCATGAAAGAGTCATGTTCATGTAGAAGATTTACTTCACAACCTGATATTACACCTTGTGTTACGGAAGCGCCAAGCCTTTCACATGTGATAAAGTAAAGCTCTATCATGGCAAATTGCTGACGTTGTGAACTATAATCTCGGGCAAGTAAAAATGCCGACTCAACAATAAGAAGCACCCAACTAGTTCAGCTTGTTAACAAGGGGTCGCACTGCACCAGATTACAAGCTGCAGATCCATGATAAGTATCAGTGTCAGGTGCCTCCTACTTTGCTTCTACAACCGTGTTGATGAACTTCGCCATCCACTCAATATGGCACTGGAAGTTCGACTTCCATGAATATGCGACGAGGCCATCGAAACCTTAGCTGGCAACAACTTCTCCAAAGCTGCACCTGTTTCCTCCATTGTGATCCTGTGGACAGGAGCTGAGGGGCTGGTCATTGATGCCGAATAAATTCTCGACATTCACCTCTCGCCATCGCGTAATTCCTGCCTTTCGTTGAGAAAATGAGCGGCTGTAATGAGTAGCTTTTTCAACTGCGACAGTCTTCTTTGCTGTTTTTTTCGCACCGAGGTGCCTCCGCTTTTACCGGCTGTCCTTCTGCGGAGCTGCATGTGATAGAGCTAGTTCTTCTCTCCAATCTTTGCCTTCATTCCCCTGTCCACAACGTGTCTGACGACGAGTTTGCATCGACAAGACTTCGAAACGCAATGTCAACCGTGCAGCTTGTCGTACCGTGACGGTGTCCCATCGTCATTTTCGTCTTCCATGTCCCAACGTCAACAGTGACAGTCGCAGACAGGAGGCGAGGCGAGAACAGCTGCTTCGTTCTTTTTCATTCGCCCTACTTGACTTGTGCTACACCGCGTTGCTTCACCTGCCCAAATCTGGAAGGGGCTGTCTCTCAAGTTCAGATCGGTTGTCGATGATGTGGGATTGCAAGGTTTTCGTCTCTGTGAACAGAGTTTTGTCGCGGTGTTGCACAAGTATGAAGTGAAATTGGGTTTGGTACTACCACTGCAGAGTGAGAAGAGGCGGCAGTTACTATTGCAGGACGTTCTCTGAGGATATGCGCTCCAGCATACTCAAAAACGCTAGCCATCTATATCACGTGACTCATAAACGAAACCATCAGGACAGCGGTAACCTTATTTCGTAGCACCTGTATGCCCGTTAAGGCCACCAACGTCAATGTTGATGTTTTTCATCGGCACTTCTGCCGTCTTCTTGAAGCTGACTCAAACACATATCTTTGGCTCGATGGGATCAGCAACAGAGATGCGCGTAATTATGATTTACAATTTTCTACGATTTCTGGCAATTTTTTACGATTTACAATTCTCGGAGCAAGATCTTTTTTGAACTGAGGCAGGACTCGGCAAGAAAAGCATGATCAATTTTAGTTCACAAACGGCAGTAGTCAAGGAATCTGCATTCTTAACCAGCGATCTTACGTTAGACAGCAAACAGCGGAATTGACCATGAGAATTGCTAGAAGTTCTTAAGAGTTTCCCGAAGAAGGGGGATGAATGGAATCTCCTTCAGGAGAGTTGGAAGAAACAGAAAGTTGACTATGAGAGCCGGCTGTTGAGAACTACTATGGAAACTATTTTCAGAAGAAGAAACATTCCTATTATGCTCACCCACTGCACGATGTCTCTCTTCCCACGTGAGAGATCTACGAAGGTGCAAATTATTAGGTCGTCCAATAAGTAATGTCGTTTCGTGCACTACGGTTTTAGCTTATTATTTGTCGGTAGATTTGTGCATTTCGAAGGTGCACTAAAGTGATTCTAAGGTAAATGAGACTTGCACTATTAGAATCTACCATTCGCTGAATTGTTAGCTTGAAAGTTCAGGTGAACTGGTGAATGGTACTGTGACTGACTTGGTAAATCTCAGAGGAACATATTCGGCATTGCATATTCGAATCTCGGGTGGGTAGTAACGCAAAGATTGCTTCCAAAAATATCTGCGATGTATATGCAGATGCAGTGGACGCTCGCAAATGCCAGCCATGGTTTTACAAGTTCAAATCCGGTAATTTTGACCTCATCGACTCCTCTCGTTCAGGAAGACTCGTAGCATTTGACAACGCATGCTGATGGCAGAACTGGAGGCGAATCTTTGTCAAACAGTGGAGGAACTTTCGAGTACTCTCAACAAACCTAAATCAACCATACATTTCCATCTACGCCAGATTGTCAAGGTATGCAGAGCAGGTGTTTGGGTACCGCACGATTTATCCGCCGAGAAGCGTGCCAGCTGATCGACGCCTTTCAAAGCACTACTTCAGCGACACCGAACAGACCCGTTTTTGATCGATTGATCACAGAAGATGAAAAACAATTTGTACGATAATCCGAAGCGCAAAAAGCCGTAGCTTTCCAAAAATGAACAAACAAGTACTGCAAAGCCGAATATTCATCTCAAAAAGGCAATCCTCTATGTTTCGTGGAATATCCGTGGAATTGTCCACTTTGAAGTGCTTAAATCTGGACAGTCCGTTGACGCATAGATTTACTGTGAGCAATTGGATCGAATGAATCAAGCCTTACTGGAAAAGTATCTGGCGATCGTCAACGGAAAGAGCGTTTTCCATCACTGCTATGCAAGTCCGCACTGTGCAAAACGGACGATGGAAAAGTTTAACTAATTTGGATGGAAGGTTCTGCACGTCAAGACGTGCTTGTGAACGCATAGACGCCGAGATGCCCAGCTACATGAAATTCATGATCGACTACATCATCGAGGCAAGGCAGTAGGTCAAACAGGCGAACATGCGGCATTCTGAACTGCTGGAGGATGTAATCAAGCTGAGGAAGGAGAATGCAAAGCTCAAATCTAAACTTAATGATTTGCTGGAATCTAAAGTTGATGGTATGCCTTCCACTATTGTTTCGCAGCCTCCCACGCAAGTCTCAGTGCATAAACTGGATGAAAATCGGGATCTAAAGAGATCAATTGCATTCAAAGATCTTCCGGAACCTTGGTGTGCCTGTTCGGTCGATTACGTAGTTCATGACCTAAGCTCTGTTGCTTGTATTCTTGGTTTCCTCAATGTTCAATGTCTGCCGGTTTCTGTTTTTCGCATGAGAAACGATTTCCTCGACTGTTAAGAATAGTCCTGCCTTCTAGCTCTTTTCAAAAGCAGGTTCTTCAGCGCGCCTCTCGCTTATCTTCCTCTCCATTTACTATTAGGTCATCAAATAAGTAATGTCGTTTTTCAATCTTCACTTCAATTGAATAACTTTTCAACAATTCAACAATTTTCATTTCAGCCAACAACGTAATCATCATCATTATCAACAACCTTTCTCCATCTAATCCTTTCCCCACATCCTCCAAATTTTCAAATTTCTTGCCACTAAGAAAATGCTGTAGAAACCGGAATAAGTGGCAGTCCGAAGATGCGAGATCGGGAGAATACGGTGGATGAGGCAGAACCTTCCATCCTAATTCGTTAAACTTTTCCAGCGTCCGTTTTGCACAGTGCGGACTTGCATTGCAGTGATGGAAAACGCTCTTTCCGTTGACGATCGCCAGATACTTTTCCAGCAAGGCTTGATTCATTCGATCCAATTGCTCACAGTAAATCTCTGCGTCAACGAACTGTCCAGATTTAAGCACTTCAAAGTGGACAATTCCACGGATATTCCACGAAACACAGAGGATTGCCTTTTCGAGATGAATATTCGGCTTTGCAGTACTTGTTTGTTCATTTTTGGAAAGCTACGGCTTTTTGCGCTTCGGATTATCGTACAAATTGATTTTCATCTTCTGTGATCAATCGATTAAAAAACGGGTCTGTTCGGTGTCGCTGAAGTAGTGCTTTGAAAAGCGTCGATCAGCTGGCACGCTTCTCGGCGGATAAATCGTGTGGTACCCAAACACCTGTTCTGCATACCTTGACAATCTGGCGTAGATGGAAATGATGGTTGATTTAGGTTCGCTGAGAGTACTCGAATGTTCCTCCACTGTTTGACAACGATTCGCCTCCAGTTCTGCCATCACCATGCGTTGTCAAATGCTACGAGTCTTCCTGAACGAGAGGAGTCGATGAGGTCAAAATTACCGGATTTGAACTTGTAAAACCATGGCTGGCATTTGCGAACGTCCACTGCATCTGCATATACATCGCAGATATTTTTGGAAGCAATCGTTGCGTTACTACCCACCCGAGATTCGAATATGCAATGCCGAATATGTTCCTCTGAGATTTACCAAGTCAGTCACAGTACCAGTCACCAGTTCACCTGAACTTTCAAGCTAACAATTCAGCGAATGGTAGATTCTAAAGGTGCAAGTCTCATTTATCTTAGAATCACTTTAGTGCACCTTCGTAATGCACAAATCTACCACAAATAATAAGCTAAAACCGTAGTACACGAAACGACATTACTTATTGGATGACATAATAATTTGCGCCTTCGTAGATCTCTCACGTGGGAAGAGAGACATCGTGCAATGGATGAGCATAATAGAAATGTTTCTTCTTCTGAAAATAGTTTCCATAGTAGTTCTCAACAGCCCGCTCTCATAGTCAACTTTCTGTTTTTTCCAACTCTCCTGAAGGAGATTCCATCCATCCTCCTTCTTCGGGAAACTTCTGAGAACTTCTAGCAATTCTCATGGTCAATTCCGCTGTTTGCTGTCTAACGTCAGATCGCTGGTTAAGAATGCAGATTCCTTGACTACTGCCGTTTGTGAACTAAATTCGATCTTACTTTTTTACCGAGTCCTGCCTCAGTTCAAAAAAGATCTTGCTACTATGCTAGGTGTACTCAACAGCCAATATAAAGGTACCAGATGCAATAGAAAGTTCAAAAAAGGTGGCGGTATTCTCTTATTTATGAGAAACTATTTCGACTGCGGGAGTGTCAAAGTTGTAGCACAACTAGTTCGGATCGACCAATTATGGTAATCAGTGACTTTTCCTTTGTGAACATCCTTGTATTCTTCTTGGAGACTTCAACTTACCAGAATTACACCCTGCTGAAAAACTGCATACTCCAACCAAAATTTAGCAAGGTTTTCTTGAAACGATTGCAAGTCATGATTTCCGTCAGCTTGTAAACTCGCCTACAAGAGGCAGCTCCTTTTTAGACCTAGTATAATCATTGATCGACAACGTCTAGATTGGGGCACCTATTGGCAATAGTGATCATGCAGCAGTAACGTTTAACATTAGTTTTGAAAATTTACCACAAATCGTAAGGCAAAGGAGATCCAGACGTGTGGATGATTTATAGGTACATTGGCTTACAAATTTACAAATTGAAATGGGGATCAAGCGGTAACAAGCTCATGTGGAAAAAAAGTTGGTCGAAAGTAGAGATCGCACCATATTCTTTAGATATATTCAGCTAAAGGCAGGGAATAAAGGCACGGTGCATACATAAAAATAATGATAAAAAAACTAAAAAATAAATATAAAAAAATAAGAAACTAATAAAAAGCGCAAGGCCGATACTTTGGCTAACGTTTTCCAAAAATCACAGACGTGTCTTCCCAATCGTTCATTTTCCGAAGCTGATCAGCTCTTTCCTACCATGCCTTCCTCTCTCTGGTTCTATCGTGACGAAATAGTAAAACTCATAAACAACTGCCAAACTCGCTCTCTACAACGCAGGATGGATGACATTTTCCTTTGTTTTGGCAAGGCTTTATGAAGAAGACCGGAACACAACAAGATTCCACTGGGTGAAAGATATCGCCAAGCCCCCCATCGAAGACAACACAGTAGTGTTCGCCATTAATGTTATTGGCAATAATCAGATTCTATATGGATACATATACTAAGGATCCTGCATTGGAGGAAGAAATCGACGCCAATCTCTACGTCGACAACCTATTCGTCAGCGCAGAATCGACAACCGAGGCCTTAGAAGAATACAAGGCCTTCGGCGAACTCAACATGAACCTGCGATAATTCATGTCCAGCGACGCAGACTTGATCGCACGAATTTCGCCTGAAGACCGGTCGATCGACGAAACCCCGAAGATACTAGGAGTCCGATGGAATTCCAACGACGATACTCTTTCCTTCGACAACTGTCCCTTGAAAACGACAAGAACTACGAAGCGAGCCATTTTCAGTGCGTTAGATGCCGTCTATGATCACATGGGATGGCTCACTCCTCTCACGCTCAGAACGGAGCAGTTCTTCCAATACCTATGGAGCAAAGACTACGATTGGGATACCATGCTGACGCCCGACGACATTCGTAAATAGCAACAACGACGTCGACCTGCTCATGGCAAAGTCAAGATTGCCAAAGATAAAAGAAAAATAACCGTTCCTAAAATGGAGATGAACGCTCTCACGATGGCTGCACGGCTCACAAAGTCGACATTAGATGAGCCCAAGAACTCCATTATTACAAACTCAATACGGATTTTCAGCGACTCGCAGATCGCTTTACACTGGCTGAAGAAAACAGCACTAGAAAAGGAAGTAGAACGTCTTGTACACAACAGGCTTCGCGAAATCAAGGCCATTGCCGACGTCCTGCGTGAAAAGGGAATGAAATGGAATTCGGATATATCAGTACTGAAGACAATCCAGCAGATGTCGGACCAAAAGGAACGACGGGAGAACAATTCCAGCAAAGCATATGGTGGAAAGGACCTGCACAGCTACGTCAACCGACTGAATTGTGGTCGCCAGCAAACACAACTTTCCAGCTGCAAGGCGACAACGAAGCCGTCAATCAACACGTCTTGGCAGTACAGCGGAGCGAGCCTTCAGAATCTGTATTCAACGTTCAACTATTCCCAGCGCTAGACAAGCTCGAGGGAACTGCAGCATATGTCCTTAGATTCATTGTGAACTCATCAAAATGGCTGTCATTTCAACGCCAATAGGTCCTCGAAGCCGCTATGCCGGAACTTACAATCCAGGTAGGAATAGAGCCACTTAAAGCAAGTAACCTTCAACAAGCGAGGAAATTCATCTGGAAGCTTCATCAGACGCAACTCAAGAAGGCAATTCTGACGTCGTCGAACAACAAGCTGAACATCAAGAAGGATTGCGATGGAATCTTCAGATGCTACGGACGACTAGGAAAAAGCCTGCTCTCGAAGGAAGCACAACTTCCAGTTATACTCGCACCGGACACGGATTTTGCCAAACTGGTTATCCGAAAAGCCCATGGTGAGTACCACTGCCATGTCTCCCTCACCATAGCCAAGTTCAACAGCACTTCTAGATCCCACGACTGAGGAAAAAGGTAAAAATGGCAATCCGATGATGCGTTCCATGCCAAAAGTTCAACAACCTGCCATTTCGCTATCCTGGGGCTGAAGACCTACCTCACGAGGAAGGTCAAAGAGGTCACCGTGGAGTTTCTCAAAGCGACCTATATAGGGTTGTAGGGCGTTGTCTGGGAAGCACCATAGTGGTTTCCAAATTTCCTGCGGACCTCTGGGTAGATCAAAAATTGCAAAAAACTGTACCGCTTCAGTGCGGGCCGATAACGCAAAACTGACGCCTGGAATACCCTTGTCGTGCCCACAAATAGTCCTGCAAAATGTTTGGAGCTTCAACCACTGCTAGAACCTAGGAATTGATTAATTCCTAATTGAAGCGAGACGGCGCATTCACGGGAGGCGCGCGCCACTAGGTCACCAGCGACTGGATTGCCGAGTGGATACCGTGGCGGACTTGCGGGAGAGAGGTCGAGGGTTCGATTCCGGCGGTGTGGTTTCTGCATTGCTGGGCGCACATCTTGCGTTTTTGCCACCGTGAAGTGCTTTTCTGTCACGACTAGGTGTCATATTCGATTTCTAACCCTGATTTCAACCTTCTGTTATACGATTTTACTTCAAACACAAGTCACGCTAATGAATATGCAATGAACTGTTTAACAGTTGTGGTAACGTTCTATAAAACACGCGAAGCAAAGCAGCTTCTGACACGAGCAGCAGCGGATAAATGCCAAGGAGGAGCAGCCGGAAACTTCCTGGCAGGACGTGTCGACAGGAAAACACTTCACGGTGGCAAAAACGCAAGATGTGCGCCCAGCAATGCAGAAACCACACCGCCGGAATCGAACCCTCGGCCTCTCTCCCGCAAGTCCGCCACGGTAACCACTCGGCAATCCAGTCGCTGTTAACCTAGTGGCGCGCGCCTCCCGTGAATGCGCCGTCTCGCTTCAATTAGGAATTAATCAATTCCTAGGTTCTAGCAGTGGTTGAAGCTCCAAACCTTTTGCAGGACTATTTGTGGGCACGACAAGGGTATTCCAGGCGTCAGTTTTGCGTTATCGGCCCGCACTGAAGCGGTACAGTTTTTTGCAATTTTTGACCTACCCAGAGGTCCGCAGGAAATTTGGAAACCACTATGGTGCTTCCCAGACGACGCCCTACAACCCTATATAGGTCGCTTTGAAAAACTCCACGGTGACCTCTTTGACCTTCCTCGTCAGAAGAGTGGTTCAGACATTCATCAGCTACACAGTTGTGCTTTAAACAGCGCCAAGGAACTTGTGCTGCCTACAATGTCCACGAGTTGCAGTCGGAAAGGTTCAAACTTGATAGAGATATTGTGCTACGAACTCGCCCCGCGCGTGCACTTGCGAGCGGTCGCCCCACTCGACTGATGGGTCTTCTTCTGTATGCATTGTTTGCGGCGCACTCCAAAGGCAAGCTGGACAGTCTTCCAAAATTCCTGATTAGAACAGTTAGGAATTTCCATAAATCTCCTCAAACGGTCACCCTACAGGCTGCCGCGCCAATTCAACTGATAGGTTCGATTCTGTACGCATTGTTCACGGCGCACTCCAAAGACAAGCTTAACAGTCTTAGAACAATTCCTGATTAGGACAGCTAGGAATTTCCGATAAATCTCCTTAAACGGTCACTCTACAATCTGTTGCTCGCTCTACAGATTGTCTCGCCCACTCGATTGATTGTTTCGGGCCTATATGCATTGCTCAACTCTACTGAGATTTATATGTCAAAAGATAGAGCTCGAGCTGCTGAGCACAACACTATGCTTATTTTCACAAGTAATTGATTTCTAAAGAAGTTATTCAAAAAGGCCGCTTTGAAACGCAAAAAAGCGGCTTTTTCGGCAATTTACCAGGCTGTCCAATAATTCTTGTCCGAAAATTTCACCATTTTTAATTTTTTCCAACTTTATTGAAAAACAAGTCTAATCAACAAGATAATCACCACAGTTATTCACAACAGTGGCCCATCGATTGTGCAGGTCGCCGATGCCCTTCGCCCAGAACTCCGGGAGCTGCGACTCGAAGAAGTCCGCGATGTCGGATTTGAGATTGTGTAGTTGGTGAATTTTCTTCCGGCCAAATGATGCTTCAGCGGGCGGAACAAGTGGTAGTCGGAGGGGACGAGGTCCGGGGAATACGGCGGATGGACAATCGTCTCCCAGCCGAGCGTCGCCAACTTCTGCTGGGTCTCCTTCGCCACGTGGGGGCGCGCGTTGTCGTGCAGCAGGTGGACCGAGGCCCGTCGGGGATGCTTTTCTCGGATGGCGGCGGCTAGTTTCTCGAGCTGATCGGTGTAGATGGAGGCGGTGACCGTCCTGCCTTGTGGGAGCAGCTCGAAGTACAGCATGCCCTTGGCGTCCCACCAGCAGCAGAGCATGATCTTCAGGGGGTGTTCCCTGTCCTCGAGGCTCGTGTCGCCGCTCTCGAAACGATTGAACCAGCGCCTGACTGTGCGTTGGGACACTGCATCCTCCTTGCACGCTCTGCAGATGTTGGCGACCGCGGTGCCCGTGTCGTTGCCCAGCAGCCACTCGTAGTACACGAACGTACGAATTCGACCTTGGTCCATTTTAGCTTGTACTGGTAGCTTGACGCGGCGACTGCGCTTTATATACCCCTAGCGCCGAACTCTGGAGAACCTTCTAGAAGGTTTTTACACTTGCCTGATATTATAACACTTCTAAGGAAAATTATAGAATTTTGAAAATTTTCGGACAGGAATTATTGGACAGCCTGGTACTAAAGGACCTGCGTGGTACTGTAGACTAGCAACAGGTCGGGCGATCACCCAAAAAAATTTGTGCTGAGAGCCCCTTCAGCCACAACCTCGTGTTGTTTTTTGAAATATAAAGCCAAAACACAACATTTTTAGTTTGCAAAGAGGTAACAATGCAGCTGCTGTATGGTGAGTTGGCCTGAAAACTTTCAGCTATGCGGAAAGTAAGACAAATACAAGGATAGGTTTTCTTTAAGAACGAAACAAACAACATAGAGGTTTAGATTCTGGCGCTGTCAGTAATACTCAAGAAATTTGTGCACAGCCTTAGAGCAAGCAATGGGGTTGAAACATGCACGCAGAGGTCAATGAGACTTCATCTTGTTCGGTACACTGAAAAGCCAGCTTCTTACTCGTAGGACCATTAATTGAGGCGCTAGCCGTGAGCGAAGGCTATGCGTGATGTTGCATAGTTCAAATGTCGAGATTCCTAGGACCTTTGAGTCAAGATTTACAATTTACTTATTGTATTGAATTTAGAGCGCACTAGACATTTTTATAAACGCCTGCAAGTCAAAACGCTTGTACACACCTACTAGACTTGAGCTCGATTAATGGGTTCGAGCATTATTTGAAATCGACTTTCGCGAAAAAACATTATTCGAACGTTATTCGAAATCGACTTTCACGAGAAACCGTTATTCGAACATTGTTCGAAATCGACTTTCGTGGAAAATCATTATTCGAACATTATTCGAAATCGACTTTCGCGAAAAACCGCTATTCGAACATTATTCGAAATCGACTTTCGCGAAAACTCATTATTCGAACATTGTTCGAAATCGACTTTCGTGGAAAATCATTATTCGAACATTATTCGAAATCGACTTTCGCGAAAAACCATTATTCGAACATTGTTCGAAATCGACTTTCGCGAAAAACCGCTATTCGAACATTATTCGAAATCGACTTTCGCGAAAACTCATTATTCGAACATTGTTCGAAATCAACTTTCGTGGAAAATCATTATTCGAACATTGTTCGAAATCGACTTTCGTGGAAAATCATTATTCGAACATTATTCGAAATCGACTTTCGCGAAAAACCGCTATTCGAACATTATTCGAAATCGACTTTCGCGAAAACTCATTATTCGAACATTGTTCGAAATCGACTTTCGTGGAAAATCATTATTCGAACATTATTCGAAATCGACTTTCGCGAAAAACCATTATTCGAACATTGTTCGAAATCGACTTTCGCGAAAAACCGCTATTCGAACATTATTCGAAATCGACTTTCGCGAAAACTCATTATTCGAACATTGTTCGAAATCGACTTTCGTGGAAAATCATTATTCGAACATTATTCGAAATCGACTTTCGCGAAAAACCATTGTTCGAACATTGTTCAAAATCGACTTTCGCGAAAAACCGCTATTCGAACATTATTCGAAATCGACTTTCGCGAAAACTCATTATTCGAACATTGTTCGAAATCGACTTTCGTGGAAAATCATTATTCGAACATTATTCGAAATCGACTTTCGCGAAAAACCATTATTCGAACATTGTTCGAAATCGACTTTCGCGAAAAACCGCTATTCGAACATTACTCGAAATGGACTTTCGCGGAAAAGCATTATTCGAACATTGTTCGAAATCGACTTTCGTGGAAAATCATTATTCGAACATTATTCGAAATCGACTTTCGCGAAAAACCGCTATTCGAACATTATTCGAAATCGACTTTCGCGAAAACTCATTATTCGAACATTGTTCGAAATCGACTTTCGTGGAAAATCATTATTCGAACATTATTCGAAATCGACTTTCGTGAAAAACCATTATTCGAACATTGTTCGAAATCGACTTTCGCGAAAAACCGCTATTCGAACATTATTCGAAATCGACTTTCGCGAAAACTCATTATTCGAACATTGTTCGAAATCGACTTTCGTGGAAAATCATTATTCGAACATTATTCGAAATCGACTTTCGCGAAAAACCATTGTTCGAACATTGTTCAAAATCGACTTTCGCGAAAAACCGCTATTCGAACATTATTCGAAATCGACTTTCGCGAAAACTCATTATTCGAACATTGTTCGAAATCGACTTTCGTGGAAAATCATTATTCGAACATTATTCGAAATCGACTTTCGCGAAAAACCATTATTCGAACATTGTTCGAAATCGACTTTCGCGAAAAACCGCTATTCGAACATTACTCGAAATGGACTTTCGCGGAAAAGCATTATTCGAACATTGTTCGAAATCGACTTTCGTGGAAAATCATTATTCGAACATTATTCGAAATCGACTTTCGCGAAAAACCGCTATTCGAACATTATTCGAAATCGACTTTCGCGAAAACTCATTATTCGAACATTGTTCGAAATCGACTTTCGTGGAAAATCATTATTCGAACATTATTCGAAATCGACTTTCGTGAAAAACCATTATTCGAACATTGTTCGAAATCGACTTTCGCGAAAAACCGCTATTCGAACATTATTCGAAATCGACTTTCGCGAAAACTCATTATTCGAACATTGTTCGAAATCGACTTTCGTGGAAAATCATTATTCGAACATTATTCGAAATCGACTTTCGCGAAAAACCATTGTTCGAACATTGTTCAAAATCGACTTTCGCGAAAAACCGCTATTCGAACATTATTCGAAATCGACTTTCGCGAAAACTCATTATTCGAACATTGTTCGAAATCGACTTTCGTGGAAAATCATTATTCGAACATTATTCGAAATCGACTTTCGCGAAAAACCATTATTCGAACATTGTTCGAAATCGACTTTCGCGAAAAACCGCTATTCGAACATTACTCGAAATGGACTTTCGCGGAAAAGCATTATTCGAACATTGTTCGAAATCGACTTTCGTGGAAAATCATTATTCGAACATTATTCGAAATCGACTTTCGCGAAAAACCGCTATTCGAACATTATTCGAAATCGACTTTCGCGAAAACTCATTATTCGAACATTGTTCGAAATCGACTTTCGTGGAAAATCATTATTCGAACATTATTCGAAATCGACTTTCGCGAAAAACCATTATTCGAACATTGTTCGAAATCGACTTTCGCGAAAAACCGCTATTCGAACATTATTCGAAATCGACTTTCGCGAAAACTCATTATTCGAACATTGTTCGAAATCGACTTTCGTGGAAAATCATTATTCGAACATTATTCGAAATCGACTTTCGCGAAAAACCATTGTTCGAACATTGTTCAAAATCGACTTTCGCGAAAAACCGCTATTCGAACATTATTCGAAATCGACTTTCGCGAAAACTCATTATTCGAACATTGTTCGAAATCGACTTTCGTGGAAAATCATTATTCGAACATTATTCGAAATCGACTTTCGCGAAAAACCATTATTCGAACATTGTTCGAAATCGACTTTCGCGAAAAACCGCTATTCGAACATTACTCGAAATGGACTTTCGCGGAAAAGCATTATTCGAACATTGTTCGAAATCGAAGATAGGAAGACGTTCGAACCTTGTTCGAAATCGAAGATGGCGAAAAAGCATTGTTCGAATAATGTTCGTAATCGAATATTGCGAAAAAAAGTATTGCTCGAATATTGTTCGAAATCGAACAATGTTCGAACATTATCAAAAGTAGGCCGCCTGAGAATGGGTCGTCTCCATTCTCCGAAAAACCTACGTTCAAACAGGCTCCACTTCTGCGCCTACGGTAATTTTCGGGAACGATTTGCGATTTCCTTTCGAGGGTTCTGGCAGCCGACTCTTGACATTGTTCGAACATTGTTCGATTTCGAACAATATTTGAACAATGCTTTTTCGCGATCATCAATCTGCGATTTCATTTGGAAGATTCGAATTTGAAAATAACGACGTTTTCGGTGTCCTCACTTTCGAAGCCGCTGGCAGACGCAAGTAGAAGCCGAAGTAACCTATAGACTCGTAGGGGGAATATGCTGGTCCGAGCTCAGACTGTGTTCACGAAACCGGCAGCGGCTGACCGCGACCGCGACACTCCCGACATCTGAGCCTTGGGAGTCGCACAGTAGCTCCTCCATTTTAGCGTTTTCCCCACCGGTGGAGGACATATCGCATAGGAAAAGGCTATGGAATCACTAAGACCCCAATTTGGAGAACGATGCATTTTAAAACATGCTGCATGGGCTGGGAATCCCTACCAGCTATGGTCTATTCACTTCGCCGCTCTCTTTACAATATAGAAGGTAGCACTGACCTGTTCTGACGGAGTGAATCGTAGTTGGTCGAATAGCTGGACAAAACCAGTGAGAGCTTCATGCAAAATCTGGAGGGGTAGTTGTCGAGTTCGCGGCAGCGGCTCCCGCGCAGGCGACAGTGATCAATAGCGGAGCAGCAGCTGCGGCGCGTCGGTGGCTGCCGCAGCCGCGATGACCATTCGTAAGTTCGAGGTATAAGCAACGACCTCTTCAAAGCAACGCAAGGTTGGCACAAGACTCAGTACATTAGCGACACAGCCTTAAACGTCATGGTAACAAATCCGTTCTCCATCAACTACCGCGACATCGACAGTTATCTTCAGTATGTCGTCTCTTTTCTGCAGCTCAAAAGGGAATTTGTGCACAGTTTCACGTGAGAGTGAAATCGCTGCTTAACCGACTTCAAGCAACTGAAAAAACCCACATCGGCTGGCTGAATCTGGCCAATGGCACCCCAAAGTATAGAACGAATACTCTAGGTGTCTCGCTCGGCGTGATGTCCGTTGCATATTTTGGTTCATAGAGGTAGAAAACATATTCCGGTATCATTCACCAAGCACCAAGGAAAGGCTAGCCATTGATGCTGGCTTTCATATCATTCGCTCTGCATAAATAGCAGGGTAGCGAATGATAGTCAGCAGAGCCAAAGCTCTGACTCAGGTGCATATACTTTGTCCGATAATAAACCATTGGACTACAAGAGTGTATAAACCAAGGGCGCGAACCAAGCCCAAAAACAGAACCCCATCATAGGTTCAAAGAGCAGAATCCCACCACGGGTTCACTAGGTTTTCCCTCGGGGTATAGTAGCTTGAATCGCCGCTTCATTCGAGAAACAGGACCATGAGTCCAGAACGCTGCCTCTATTGTAACCAGTCCTCCTGCTTCACATACTTTATTCCTATGTATCACTGGTGTTGGATGCATCATTATTGAATAACTCATTGGTTTGTGGTTTAAAACTGGTCAGTTACAAACAAATCGCAACACCAACCACAATTTTTCAAAAGCTTTCGACAAAGCTCCGATACCACAACTACTTGGCAAACAAAGATTCCACAGCATACAGCTGAAAAAATCTGCAGACGACGCCTGAAACTTGTGTAGACGTCAGGACCCCTCAAATTACAACCGGTCAGTTGAGATGCAGAAACACAACGCACGAGACTCGCCGACCACACATGAGGCAATTTCACAACCTTGCGCTCCTCGAGCCGCTTGCTAGCATCGCAGGCGTGCAAGGGAACTTTGAGTGCAGCGCGCCCCAATTCCACTATAATTTCAAGGACCTCCTACTCCTTGGGAAAACTTGTCAAGGAAGAAACACTTTTATACTAGCTGAGGGTGGAGATTTTTCCTATATGACGCGCTTTCTCATTTCGCACAGGCGTTTCAGTCCCTTCCCTTGTGAGTGATCATGGACTTCGGTCCACGGCACTGGTCTGGTTAAACTGAAATAACTTACCGGGAGACTACATCAGCAGTGGTAGGCCGGAATGTCGGAAATGGTTATGTTGGCAGAAACATCTCTTCCTAGGAAATCGAAAAAGCAAGTATTTCGACAGGAAATCTGCACAATAGAGTTACAGCCGATTGGAAGTAGTCTAATCTTCACTATGTAACAATGTTTCACACATTTGTTCAAGCCTCGACCGGCTGGCAGAGAGGCTGCATTTTGTTAGGAGCCGTTCAGACCAGCATCGCGGTGCGAATCGACGAAATGACAAGTACCCATATCTGTTGGAAGAAGTCGCTGGTCAAGGCGCACCGCCGCGCGCCAAGCGATTGACACCGCTGATCGGCCATCGTGGACACGCCGAGACAGGCAAGGCAGTCTCCCGAGCGCCCTGACCGAACGCGGGAGCGCGTGAGGATCTAGTAGCCCCCCCCCCCGTACGCTGTGGCCCTATTTTTAAGAAATTATTTGTCTCTTTATTCGCCACTCTGTTCGTGTTATTTGTCAATTAAATCGTTGTTTTAGGACGTCGTTCCTATTGGAGTCGAGCAGGTAGCGGCCTGCATATATCACTGGGGGCCGAACCGACTCTCTGATAGATTTTGTTGCAGAGAGCGAATTTTTGGCTCAAGAAGGAGCCAGATCGACTCCAAGAAGGGACAAAAGCATCCGTGCGAAGTGCGGGTCATTAAAGCGAAACCGCAATGAGGTCTGACGACGGAGCGTCGCCCAGGAATAAGGAGGTAAGCACCGATGAGATTGTGCTGATAGGC
Organism: Heligmosomoides polygyrus polygyrus; assembly: GCA_947396885.1. Lineage (NCBI taxonomy): Eukaryota > Metazoa > Nematoda > Chromadorea > Rhabditida > Heligmosomidae > Heligmosomoides > Heligmosomoides polygyrus. The sequence continues at coordinate 68,191,913 of OX377203.1, forward strand.
ATGTCCGAGAGGATCGATGAGATCATGGAGGTGGTGCAAAAGGTGCCGCAAGTTTTAATAGAGGGGTTTGAAGAGAATCGGGTTACCGCAAGGTATAGGCTGGCAGTGGAGAGTACTATAGTTGACTTTGTAGAAAGAATATCTAAGGGCCTGGAGGACCTAAAGGGAGAAGGCGAAAAATGGAGTCATCTCAATCGAGATCTCTTAGAAGTCCTGCATGCTAAGGGAATTGAGTCACGGGAAGACGTGATAGACTTTTTGAGAGCGAGAGAGCGGGATAGTGACCTCATTGTCGACCTGTGCAGCATTTTGAACATAGATGTTTGTAGATTTTGAACATAGATGAAGAAAAAAATAGCTGAGATGAACAAAGCCATGCCGACGCGAGCCAGTGAAAGGGACGAGGAAGGAATGGAGGTATCTCATGGAACGTCAGGTGAGAAAGACGAGTCCAGTTACAGAACATTCTGGTATGCAACAGAGATAAGACCCGAAGTCTTGCAGAGTCACCCAGAATGTCACCTAGAGCAAGGAACGATGAATGGGAGGAGGTACGGATGGCACTCGAGGCAGCATGTGCGGAGACAGGAAGACATGGAAAACGAGATGCACGATCCAGGTCAGAGCTCGAACGGTCATTTCATTAATTTCTTACAAGCGGCCGCATGTGCTGACCCTGGTGTGTATAGAGGAAGAGAGAGAGGTTTAGTGAGTTTGTAAGACGGTTTCGCAGAAAATACTGTACGGTAATCAAAGACGACTGCACCCTAATCGATATTTTAAGAGATGGCCATCTTAGTGGTCGCGCAAAAAGCATGTTTCGGGCGATACCCTCAACAATAAGAATCCAAAGGTTTGAAGCCGTCGTAAGAAAACTTGACGCACTATTAGCGCAAGAGTCCACCGCCTCTAGAATGAGTGCGATAACCGAACTGCGAAATCTGAAGATAACGACAGGGCAAAGCGTGGTAGGCTTCTGTGTTGTGTTGGAGGAAGTGGGTAAAAGAGCATACCCTGAGAGTGGCATCGAAGAAAGGTCGATGGAATATGCCCAGATTGCCCTAGAAAATATTAAGCAGTGGTCCGAACAGGTTCAGATACTAAGTGCGCTGCATAATGTCGATCCCAACCACGCATACGAGAAAGTTAAAGAACTAGCAATCTCTATCGAACAATCTCGCGCGATAAACGGAATCCAGGAACCAAAATAAACTCCTAGACCCTACAATGACTGGAGGTCGAAAGCAAATGAGGTGGAACAATGGGGAAGGCAACAGGAAGGATTTTATGCCCGACGGAAAGTGACGCACACGAAAGAAGCTAGACCTTCCTATGAAACATCAACACGAGCGTTGCAGAGTGGAAATAGTCAAAGCTGGCGTAGAGATAGAGAAAACGGGTCAAAGCAGGACTCAAACAGAGACACGCGAAAATGCTACAATTGTAGTAGATACGGTCACATAGCGCCAAACTGTCCACTGAAAAAGGCGAAGGTTAGCAACATCAGTCGCGAAGGAAATAATGACCGAGACAGAGATAGGAAGAACTCAATAACATCAATGATTAAGAATGTGTCGTCAATGGGTCTGAAAGTAAAGAAAACAGAAGTACTGAATGGTGAGATAGTAGGAGAACGGGTGACGGTAAAGGCTGAAATGTTGGAAGATAGAGTTCAAGCCCTTCTAGATACTGGTTCAGTGATTAGTATTCTCCCCTTACGCCTTCTAGCAGATGCCTACTCTAGAGGCATTGACGTCGACTCCATCGGAAGAGAGGATGACGACAGGATGAAGGACGTATACGATGCGTCCAATAACCTCATGAAGTTCTTGGGATTAGTTCGCGTCAACGTTACTATCCATGGTGGTAAATCGAGTGATGTCACTTTTCACATATCAGATATGGAAAATGATGAAGTACTAACAGGTACGAACGCTCTCGATAAGCTAGGAATACATAATGTAATAAGCCCAGAAGCACCCGTGCCAACAGAAGAACGTCCCGCAGAAAGCACAAATGTAAAGAATACTGTGACAATATCAGAACGAGCAATCATCCCACCATTCGGAGTTCGGTTAGTGACAGCGAAGTGCTCAATTGCGAAAGAGAGAATAGAAGAAGTGTTGTGGTCGATGAGAGAAGACATAAGCAATGGTGTGTTCAGAATAACGAATAACGAGATCACAGCGCCCATTATAAATAAGAGCGACCGAGCCATGATAGTAAATAAAGGCGATGAGATTGGAGAAATGGGAAAAGAGAAGTGGCTGACTAAATGGGATGACTGTACCATGCTGGATCAGGGAAGCGAGGAGATAGACGAAACCGAAAAAAGAGAAATATTGCGAGACCAAATCAAACGGAACCGTCGAGAACAGGAAATCGGAGAAGATGTGGAGTAGTTTTTAAATGAAAACCAGGACGTTTTCGCTGTATCCGAGAAGGACCTGCATCAAACGAAGTTAGTCAAAATGAGCACTGATACAGGCAACCACGAGCCCATAAAACAGAAAACGCGTCCTGTTCCACTGGGACTCCGCCAGAAGTTGAAAGAAATGTTGAAGGACCTGGAGAATGGGAGACGTGTAGAGAAAAGTAATTCAGATTGGGCTTTTCCGATAGTTTCAGTGGAGAAGAAAGACGGTAATATCAGATTATACGTGGACTATCGCGAGATTAATAATTGTATTAAGCAGGACTCATATCCGATACCTACGATAGACACAATCCTGGAGAGCCTGGCAGGGAAAAAGTGGTTCTCAACGCTAGACATGTGCAGCGGCTATTGGCAGATACCCATTGACGAAGATTCGAAACATAAGTCTGCATTTACCACCCCAGAAGGACTTTTCCAATTCAGCGTGACGCCTTTCGGATTAAGTACTAGTCCTGCAGTGTTCCAGATGTTGATGGACACAGTACTGAACGGACTTCTTGGTGAAGAAGTATTATGCTACATAGACGACACTATGATTTGCACGAAAACAAGAGAGCGCCATTTCGAACAGCTAAAAGAAATCTGCAATAGGATGAGAGATGTGGGCCTAAGATTGAAAACAAAGAAGTGTGTTTTACTCCAGGAAAGTGTTTCCTTCTTAGGGCATGTCATCGATCAAGAAGGAGTGCACATGGACAGAGAGAAAGTAGAAGCTGTGTGCAAGTACCCTGCTCCCACAAACGTAAAGGAGCTTCGAAGTTTCCTAGGGATGGCCTCATTCTATAGAAAATTTTGCATGAACTTCTCTAAAGTAGCTTCACCACTATTCCGATTGACATCGGCGAAGATAGAATGGACCTGGGAAAAAGAACAGGAAGAAGCGTTTCAAAGACTAAAGGAAACGATTTCTTCAGCACCAGTGCTGAAGCAGCCCAACATTGAAGAAGCTCGAAGCGGAAGACATCCTTTTATAATTTTACGGATGCATCTACTGAGGGTATAGGCGCAGTGTTATGCCAGAAGAACGAGGACAAATTCCTGCATCCGACATTCTTTGCTTCAAAAAGCTTAAGCAAAGCGGAAAAGAAGTATCACATCATAGATCTCGAAGCACTAGGAGTCGTCTTTGCCGTAATACGACTTCATTGGTTCATCTATGGAATACCAACGATTGTAAAAACCGAACATCTGCCGCTTACGGCCCTTTTTAAAAGAAATAATGTGCCTGCACGCGTTCTTAGGTGATCGTTAGAGCTACAACGGTATAAGTTGCAAATTAAATAGATCAAAGGGAAAGCCAATACATTTGCTGACGCGCTGAGCAGAGGAGCGGTTGGAAAGCAAGAAGGTGAAGAAAACGAGGAAAGCATGCCCGATGTAGTCGTTTGCACATCAAGAACTCAGGGAGGTTCGAAATGGTTTAAGGAGCAGGAGCGTGAAAAAGATTGGTGAAATCTAATCAATTTGCTTAAGGAAGGCAATGTAGATGCACTGGCAAAAATTGAAGGCATACGCGAGCCAGTTCGAACTGCAGACTTTGTGATAGAACATGGGAAACTGAAAATGTATCGAGGAGATGGTTCCCTAGTTTCCCTAGAGCACGTCGTTCCGAAGAATGCACGCATTGAAGTATTCCTAGAAGCTCATGCGGGTATTTTAGCCGGACACTTCTCCGCTAATAAAGTACTCAATAGGCTAAAAAGGCAAGTGTTCTGTCCGGAAACGGTAAAAGATATCCATAAGTGGACCAAAGAGTGCAAAACATGTTTCGTGAACAATCCAGGCAAAACTGTAGTACCCCCACTGAAGCCAATTCAGGCGACAAAACCATATGGGATCATAGGGGTCGATTTCCTGGAGTTAGGAAGAACGACATCTGGAAATCGCTATGCTGTAACGGTCATAGACCACTTCTCGAAATTCGCAGCAGCGTATCCAGTGGAAGACGAGCGGCCCAAAAAAAAGAAACTGTAGCGAAAGTCATATTTTACAGATGGATCGCAGATGGCTGCCGTTGGCCCAAAGTAATCATGTCTGCTAAAGGCAGTTAATTCGACAATAAGATTATGGAGGAGATTGAGTACGTTGCTCAAATAAGACATGTATTCACTAAGGGTTACAACCCACGCGAGAATGGAATAACCGAGAGAATGAACGGAACGACTACTGCATGTTAAGAAGAACCACCTCGGTGCCGACAGAATGGGATTTAAGACTTCCCTTCTGTATGATGGCATACAACATCACACCGCACAGCTCTACTGGGAAGAGCCCCTATTTTATATTGCATGGAATCGATCCAAATTGTCCTTCGAGTACTATACCTAGGCTGGAAGTATCTCTCTTTGAAATGGAGAAAACGATGAGCGAGTACAAAACAGCTATCGTGCAAGGAATACAGGAAATCCATGAGAGAGTAAAAGAGCAAAATGATAGAGTTCGCAGAAGTATGAAGAGTGCTTACGATAATGAGAACAACGTGGACCTTGCTAAGCGTCCTAAGGTGGGAGAAAGAGTGTATGTGAAATGCCCAGCAGAGAAGAGTAAAACAAGCCACCCAAAGTTTGCATGTGAGTGGGCGGTTTCTTATAGAGTGATCGCAGTGAGTGAGAACTCAGCAACTGTGAAAAGAATATGTGAAAATTCTGATCCGAATCAAATACCAATGGATCAACTGAGAGTAGTACCCTCTTGCTTTTCTGATGAGAGAATAGATACTACAACTTCAAGAGGAAAAAGAGGGAGGAAGAAAGTAATAAATGCTCAAGTTCAACAAATGACAGTGGCTTTTTGCAGAGGAGCCATGCTGACGATGGAGAAGCAACCCGGACATTTGCTGTATCAATGTCAGGATGAGTGTCTAATGAAGGCGAAGCTGTCAGAGATTCCGCACACGACGTTCCCGGGCGCCTTCGCAAACGAATTAGTGGGAACAGTCTGGAAAGCATGGATTGCAAGCAGTATATTCGGACGCGTGTAGCGGAGTCGGAGGAGGCGCGACTGTCGCGTGCACCCGATACCAGGTTCCTGGTTCGGATTTCCCGCCCAGGCCAACCAAGCCTTCCATCCCTCCGGGGTCGGTGAATTGGTACCAGACTTGTCTGGGAAGGATAAAGCGCTGACTTGTTCATCGGCTGGCCACCGCAAGTCATTGTATGGCCAAATACGCATTCATGTCGCCTCCGCGATATCCCGTAGAAGTAGAATGCGCTGGCGCATCCCAAAAGGGATTGAGTAACGCCGTCCTTTATCCTTATCCTTTATATTCGGACGCCAGGACATCGATACTGCTCAGAAGATAAAGCTGTATCGACAAGGAGCTGTGTGCCTCAATGGAAAGGCATTAAAGAATATTTTGAAGTTCGCCTATGATCGTTGCACAACATGGACGGAGTTTCTGTGTGAAACAGGCTCCATCTGAAAGCATCAGTCGATGGAAAACACCACATCGAGGATTTATATGATGCAGCACTAAAAGAGCTGAAAGAAGAGCTGAATGAAGAATCGAAGGAGTCGAGGCCGATAAAGGACGGTCCAGTGTTGTTCGCTGCTCCAGATTGTGCAGCTCTGCTCGAAAATGATGGAATCAGAGGCGGTATCCGCACTGAAGTCGTGAATGGCGTGAGCTCAATGCTAAAGAAGTTCGACGGTTGGAGCTCATGTGGGACGTGGGTGCTCATCGGCCTGTAGACCAGGAATTGGCGCAGGAAAGCACAAATGATATCGTGGCCGCATGTACTCGTTGCTTCGAAGAGGGCGGTAGAATTGTAACCGCTTGGGCTCCGTGCATTCAAAAGAACCTAAGTGGATGGAGGGAGATGATGAATATATGGCGAACAGTGGACGGTGCACTGGCCAAGGCAGCCGGTAAGAATCAGTCCGTCTCGACGTCAAATGCGGTTCTGGTGAAAGACGAGATTTTTGCTGAAATAGGTGCTCCAGAAGGCAGCACTCAATTCTTCGGAAACTATGCCGGCCTTGGCAATGCTCGATATCTGTACGAAACCGACAGACAGTTCGCTCAGGGCATAGATTTGCCCTCAATGTACGCGCCTCCGAGGACGTCAGCTCCCAGGAAGGGAGGCATGTAGGAAAAAGTCGGTGGTCAAGGCGCACCGCTACGTGCCAAGCGATTGACCACCGCTGATCGGCCATCGTGGACACGCCCAGACAGGCAAGGCAGTCTCCGGAGCGCCCTGACCGAACGCGGGAGCGCGTGAGGATCTAGTAGCCCCCCCCCCCCCCCGTATGCTGTGGCCCTATTTTTAAGAACTTATTTGTCTCTTTATTCGCCACTCTGTTCGTGTTATTTGTCAATTAAATCGTTGTTTTAGGACGTCGTTCCTATTGGAGTCGAGCAGGTAGCGGCCTGCGAATATCACATATCGACTATTCGCGCCGCCTTATCGACGTAAACACTTATCATTTTGTCGCGCTGCGCAGGGATGCTGCTCCAAACGGGCCCTCACAGAATGTTTGGTTGCGATCAAAGCTCTTGCGCCAGTCGAAACTCCAACCTGCATCTTCTGCTTACCCGGACAGCAATACTACGCCTTACACCACCGGCACTGTTTGACCGCTTGTGACATCCGCGTCATCCTCGAGGCCTGTCAACACCCACTCATAATATCGAGAACCTTTACTACGGCTCCCTCCTCCAGTGCCCTGATTCAGGAAAAGCGGACTGCTACCAGCCAGTGAGGCAGTCTCTCTAACAAGGAAAGGTTCCTAACTCATGTTGAGCTTTTGCGATGCCATTTTGACAGGATGTAGGGCCCTGTGAGCGGTGTCCAGAACAACAGTCAGTTTTTTCTGAACGCTTTTTAAAGACCTGAAAAAGAGGTGTGAAACATTCATCAACCTCGACGATACCCCATGAGATGTGCCTCGGTGGCGCAGCCAGTAAGAGTGGCGCCTCGTAAGAGCATACCGGCGGGTTTTTCAGTTCGAGTCCGAGTGGAGCCAATATCTTTGTTTGGTGTTATTACGCTTTCTCATGATCACAGGAGGCAATTTTAGACCATCAACACTTACAACAAACCAAGACTATCTATTTGCGCCTTGATGTGTGCCAGTTTTTCAACTATTATCACCATATTATTTCTCTGGGAATAAAAAGTCTTATATATTATCACCATCTATATATAAAAGAGTTTGTCCGTCGAGTAATCTAACGGAAGTGAGGTACGCCGCATCATCCACAGCGGGGGCGGTCGAGTGATCTAACCTAATTGAGATACGCCGCATCATCCACAGCGAGAGCGAAATTTGCTATTGAACGTGGGATGTTTCTGCAGCAGGTGAAGCGCAGCCGTTTACAGCTTAACACAACAGCAGCTATCGGGTTCGAAAACCGTGCCGCCGATTTCGTGCTATTGGCATAGGAGGACCACTAAAGGGATAGAAGTAGAAGGGGACTTCGACAGCGACCAAGAAGGAGCGACCTGGAGGAGGCGTTGGGATGGAGTTCGATAGGGGAAACAATGAAGCAGGCCAGGAGGTGGTACTAAGTAGGGTTTGGGCAATAAGGAGGAACCAGTAGGGAGTTACGAATAAGGGGGCAGTGAGGAGGACCAGCAAGGGTATTCATTACGAGGGGACCAGTAAGGAAGACCGGATTAGAAGATGTGACACCGATGTCGCACAATTGGCGTTCTCTCGCCGTCGTCATGCCATGAGCGTGCGAGGGTTACTTAATTGGGGTAGAGTAATAAGGAGGACCACAAGGGGTGGGGGAGGGATCGACAGGAAGAAGGGACCTGGAAGCGGGACCAGGGCAGGGAGCCAGCAAGAAGGGAGCCGTAAGGTAATTCATACCGGGAACAAGGAATCTGCCATCTGTGCAGCCTCTTCAAGCTCAACATACCGGCAACTTCTGAGCTTCTGGTTTCAGAAGGCAGGTTCTCTACGTCCCGCTAGAAGCATCTAGATAATGAAAATGTGTCTCCGGCGTCGTGCGGCGAGCGTAGAATTCAGAATTCAACATGGGATGCTGGTGCTGTAGAGGAAGTGCAGCCTCCTCCTGCTTCACAAAGCGGCAACCGCACGCCTTTCTGAGTGACTGGGTTCAGAAGACGGCTCCTCCTCGCCTTAGCATCTGGATTAAGAAGATGTATCACCGGCATCATGCCACGAGCAGCCGCTTTCAGAAGTGGGACTCTTCTCCAGTAGAGCAAGAGCAGCCTCTTCCTGCTTGACACAGCGGCAATTGCTCGCGTTTGTTAGCCTGTGGATTCAGAATGAGTATTCGTTACTACTGTGCGCGTTTCTGAGCGTCTTGATTCAAAACCCGTGTCGCCGACTTCGTGCCATGAACATGGGAGGACCACTAAACGGGTAAAAGTTGCAAGGGGACTTCGAGGGTGGGGGCCAGGCGAGCGACCAGCAATGAAGGAGGGATCAGGATGGGACACAATAGTCAAAAAGAATGACACATACAATTAAGCAGACCAGGAGGTGGCACCAAGAAGGGTGGTGACAATAAGGAGGGACCATTAGGGAGTATTACGAATAAGTGGGAGCAGTAAGGAGGACCAGCTTGGGGATCCATTGCGAGTGGACCAGTAAGGGAGACAAAGCGTGCGGGTTTAGGAGATGTGACAGATATCGCGCTATGGGCGTCCGCTCACCGTCGTCGTGCCATAAGCGTGGGATTGTAACTTTGTGAGATAGAGAAGGAAGGGGGCCACGACGGGGAGGGGGGAGACCTGCAGGGCGACCAGGAAGGAGGGACCTGGAGGTGGAGCCAGGGGTCGGATTCATCAACGGCTTACATAAAATTAACAGAGGATTCACTGCGGAAAAATTAGATAATGCGGCTCATCGCTCACCATGTCGATTGATAAGACGCGTTATCAGGGGTTTCGGCTGTAATTTTCTATGTTAAATTGCTATAAGTCGTTAATGAATCCTGCCCCAGGACGGGCGCAGCCTCTTCCTGATCGACACAGCGGCAAATGTGCGTTTCTGAGCTTCTGGATTCAGTGGAAGTGTCCCTACGTCGTATAGGAAGAGTATAGGCTTATAAGACGGGTCCTCTGGTCACATAACAATTCATGGGAACGGCTGCAGAGGAGTGACCTGAAGGACAGAAGTACTGAGCAGCACAAACCAATGACGTTACTGGAAGGTCCGGTGTCCGGCGAGATTAGTGAACGGGTTCACGCCGACAATGTACGCAGCAAAACCTAGATGTTAGCGAGATTTATGCTTTACAGATATTGCTTTTCGTAAGTCAGTGCAAGGCCGTGCGATGCGCGCAAGTGCGAAACACGCCGTTAGGCCTGTCGGAGCCGCATATGAAGGCGCAAATAGAGTGTCTTGGTTTGTTGTAAGCATTGATGGTCTAAAATTGCCTCCTGTGATCAGGAGAAAGCGTAATAACAACAAACTAAAACGTGCAAAAATAGTGGCAGCACTCGGACTCGAACTGGAAAACCCGCCGGTGTGCTCAGGCTCCTGCGCGCACGCTTTCAGACCTCCTTTTCAGGTCTACAAAAAAGCGTTCAGCAAATCTAACTGTCGTTCTGGACTCCGCTCACAGGGCCCTGCATCCTGTCAAAATGGCATCGCAAAAGCTCACCATGAGTTGGGAACCTTTCCTTGCAAGCAAAATCCGATGATATCGTTAGTGGAACCAATTATCTTTTCCCTTATCAGCACGCAAAACAAGACGCCAATGAGCGCGTTCAAGCGCTCGGTCTCTTGCCTATGACTCCGGCACCGTAGCCTCTCGCCACCACATGAGCTTCAATCTAGCCGCTAACTGCTGCGCCACTCAACTGGCCACAACTCTGGCTTCAGTTCACAGAAGTGCATAAGGCTGCCGCCTCGTAGAGGTCGTTGCGTGGCTAACAATAAGGAATGGGTCAGAACGAAGCGTCCCAGTCCTGATATCTCATACACACTGCACACCACCTGTCAAATAAATCTATTCAATACTTAATTCGATTTCAAAGGTACAACATATGCAATTGTTACACACACTCAATGCGTTTCAACAAACGGGCAGGCACTCCCCTTATCGAATATAGTCGGCACGCCGCACCTAGGGCACTGGGAGAAATATTCCTTCTAAAGGGACCACCACAGCGCTTTCGAAGGCCGACCGCCTCGGTGCGACATGCCGTTCGAACATGAAAAACGGAAGCAAATCACGAGTTCCAAGGGAAGTCATAAATAATGTACAAATCTTCTACAGTAATCAGTCAGCACGGTTACCAAGCCGCGCGTGCGGACCACCACGTATACACAAAAATAAGGAACAAAGTAGGATGAAGGAAGGAATTGCGCAAATATCGTTCGGTAGATGAGTAGTAGACGTTAGTACCAAGGAGTTACAGATTAGTAAGTCAAGTACGAACACGCACGCACAGTAGAACTTTCTGAGAGAGAAGAATCAATCACACAACAAACTTAACTTCGAAAGGAGACACATAGTGAGAGGGGAACATCGACATCCGAGTATTACATATATTGACAAAGGTGTGCGAGACCAATGACGACTATGGACAAGAGAACACGACTGAGAAACAACGACAAATCTTGGGTGGTGGTGGAGGACGACACTGACGACGATGGGTGTGGCGCAGGACGGGGTGTAGGGTAGTGACGGCGCATCGTCGCTAGCTTATGTGCAACTCTAAGCCCTAAATTGTGCCCTAAAACCGCGCAAAAGAGGTAGACGGTGACGGGGACGCACTCCACGCGTGAAGGCTGCCCCTTCTGTGTTGAACAAACAAAACCAAAGCCGGCCTGACTCAACTATGTACATAATAATAGAATATTTAATAGGAACAGGTAAAACGGAAGACCGGAGCGCTTGACGCAACGCGTCCTCTGCGCGCTTTCGCGCCGACTTCATAAAGGAACCTCCTATTCTACGAAACTACGGAGCGATCACCGGCCAGCGGCGTCTGTCTCCTTGACACGCAACACTTCGGACAGACACGAATATGACTCTACAATCGACACGGAACCCACATTATTAAACGACGAGACAACCACGCATAAACAGCGAGCGAAAGGGCACCATGTGCACCGGAGAGTGACTAACGCACAGCCTTCAAACACGAGCTACAGACGACAGCCGCAGCCGCTAGTTCATCCACTTCACACAGTTCGGCGCTCCACACAGGCAAGGGATCTTGTCCGACGTATCTTCCAGCTCGAACTGGTAGTCGTAAGTCAACTGAAAACGATAGCCACATCAATGGTGCAGGAACTTCAGACGAAAACGGCAACCGCCCACACAGTTTCGGCACTGGAATGTCAGCAATGCTTTGAAATGCCATGGTACGGTTTTGTTGTTTATGTTCAGAAGGACAAAAGGACTAGCCCATGTTTAGTCCTAAACTTGGCATGCTATGGATCGTTCTTTTCTCTTCACAGCAACTGTTTCCGCCAGAAAACGTTTGAAAAAAACTTCCACAAGCAAACGAGATAAAGTGTCTCAACCGCTCGTTTGTCTCTTTTTCTTCAAAAACATCGGTCTGAGGTGCGCGCCAGAAGTGGCAGTGCGATTGCGCTTCCGCCTGCCCAGCTGACGTTAAATGTGGCTCTGCTGATCTGTGTCGCTCTGCCAATCGACTTTAACGAAGGTTAAACACCCGCGAAGTTGCAGCAGTGTACGAAATTCTAATAACGGTCTAACGACGGGAACTATACGTAATACGGCAGAACTAAACCAGTGCCGAAAACAACCTACTACAGGAACGAAAACCCAGCCATAGGAATCAAAAAAGCTTTTGACAAGGTTCCATCAAATAAGCTGAATTTCCAACTGACGAAAATCGGTGTTTATCCATGGATAGGCTAATTGAATAAGAAACTTTATAATGGGAAGATCTTTTCAAGTTAAGGTCAATGGGTCACTTTCCGAATCCCTTCCAGTTACTAGTGGATTTCATCAAGGAGGCGTACTCTCACCAGTCCTTCTCATTATCTATCCACACTGCCGAAATTCCCTCTCTGACTGATGAGTACGGTGTCATTAGCAAAATGTTTGCTGATGACATAAAAATATGCAGGAATATTGTTGAGGAGGACGATCACGTTGCTCTCCGAACTGCAACTAACCCAGTTGCGGATTGGTCAACAATGTGGTACATACCGTTATCAAGGGAAAAACCCAAAGTTCTTCATCTGGGACAGCAATCCAACAGAAATAGTTATAGACTTGGTGGAGGAGAACTCAATAGCGCAGTTTCATTGCGCGACCTAGGTTTCATTTTACACAATAAGCTTTCCTTCGGAGAGCATTGCGAATACACGGAAAGAAAGCTGAAAGTGTTGTGCATAATCTATTTAAAACTCTAAGAACGAACTCAGCAGTACACCTATTACGCGCATAAAGACCTATGTGAGTGAGGCCTATGCTAGATCTGGTACTACTGTGTTTAGTCCAATTACCGAGCGAGAAATCACCAGATTGGAAGCGGTACAAAACAGTTTTACAAAAAACTCTGGATTACAGTACACGGATATGACTAAAACAGCATCCCCTTGGCATCTGCAAGGAACAAACTCTTTAATTCAAGCTCTCTCGCTTGTCGCAGGAAAAAATGCCCTGGTCACAATTTGTAAGATTAATAAATGCTACTATGGGTCTTCCTGTAGATGATTTCTATTCAATATCTCATTCCAACACCAGAGATGGCCCATGGAAAATCCAAATTCCTAGAGCTGATGGTAATATAAGATCTTTCTTCACAAATAGAGAAACCAACAAAGAAATTTGTGCTTCCAAACTCCGTGAGGCAATATGAAACGATTATTGACAGGTATCTGCAAGAAGTTCCTCAGAACGTTGTTTTCTTTGATCGCTTTGTTTCACTAACTTTATGCTAGCACCGGTTCTGTCTTGATGTTCTCAGTTTTCCGATTAGATTTTTTTCGCATTGCGTTGTTTTTTGCGTGGATTTCCACGTCTACATTAAAAAAGAGTAAGGTCCTTCATTAGTACCACTCACCTCTTCTAAGGCTTTTATCGGACGATTAGCGGTGATGATTATCTTCTTATCTTCGGGATACGGCCCAGCCGCGAGGATTCGCGTCGAGCAGTTAGGGTCGCAGGAATGATTGATATACCTGAGACATCAGTAAATGACGCTACACAGAGCCAAATAAAGCAGCAGCGATGAGAGACGAACAATCGGGAAACGAACCGTGCTGGACCACCGGCCATCGTCGCATCCACGAGCAGATCTTCGTCTATCCGGAACATGTACACGCCGCGATTTTGAGCCACGTATCGCTTCTCGCGCATCTCACCGACCTCGCTTCTTATCACCTCTCCCTAATGAAATGATGTTTAAAAAGAACCACGAAAGCTGTCGGAAATGCAGCCATGTTCGTCAATAATTAACGAATAGTTAACCTTGTACTCGATGATCATATCGCCCATATGGATGTCACGCTTTGCGTAAAGGCCAAGACCTTGGATCTTCGATCGCGCCAAGTACACAGTCTGCCGCCAGTCTTTTCGCATCTTCTGGTACAGAGTATAGCTTTGGGAGTTGCTGGCGAACGGTTCACGACCTCCAAGTGCCTGCAGAGACAGAACTTCAATTTCTCATCCATTGTGTGTTTTCCATCGAAAATTACTCCTTTATGAAAATGCTGATACGTACCAAAGCCCATTCTGATCCAATACCGGAAGCCTGCAGCATTGCTCGCATTTGAGCAGCAGCCAGCTCGTCTGTGAATGAGGCTCCAACCCGTCCCCTTGTTCTTCCGCTGCTACTCGAACAACCTTCTTGCGTCGAACGACTAAAATTTTGCAATCGATTTTTCAAATGCCATCTCACTTCCTTTCAGTAAGCGAAAAAACATCTCTAACCTTGACGTTGGTGCGCTGGCCAGTGCTCTTTGCTTGTGCTTAATAAGCGTGCGGAATCTCGGCTCACATCGTGCACAGCCCGACGGATTCACGGCGAGAGGCAAGTCGAGTAGAGGGCTGTTTGGGTGACGGAAGGTGTAAGTGAACAATCCGTCGACACCGGGTAACTGAAACGAAGCCACTATCAATGCTTTAACACATTTGCTTAAGCCTGGGGCGGCTGGTAGAGAGGCTGTATATGTTGTTACAGGCGGGACTCAAACCCGCATCTTCTCCTTTCCGGGCAGTGATGTTACACCACCGGCGCTGTTTGACCGCACGTTACATCTCGTAGCAGACCTCGAGGATATCGCGGATGTTACGTGCGGTCAAACAGCGCCGGTGATGCTGTCCGAAAAGCAGAATATGCGGGTACGAGTCCCGCCTGGCGCAAGAGTTTTGATCGCAACAAAACATCCTGTAACAACGAGAACCCACTATCAGCCTGACCGTACTAATAGCCCAGAGCAATGGGTTCCATATGTCTGCACAACTCAACGCTTTCCTTATTGGATTATATGTGTGCGGAATAGTGCACAGCTACAGAACCACAATCTTACATGTTGCAGTCACATGCGGAATGCCACCACCCACAGCTAGAAAAGCGCCGGAGATTTCATTATTGTGAAATGGCTATGAAAAATGAAGGCACTAGGTGCGTGACGATTTGCGAGATCAGCAACAGCTTACCGATTCTGTGATTTTGCTAATCGCTGACTCGTTCAATCCAAACAGCATCTCTCCTTGAATTCCCTTCGACAGAAATCGCAAAGTGTCGGACTGCGCACGTAGTTTCTCCACTGATGCAATAACCTGTGACCACGCCTCTGAAAATAGGAACTGGAAAGGTTGAAAGGGATACTGAAGCGTGTTTACATTACCACTCCAATCTACGCTATTCAATAGCAGTGAAAATTTCCAGAATGGAAAAAATCTTTACGTTTTCGACTTTATCCTTTTCCGAGGCTACTCACTGTATTTCAGAAGTTTTTATTACCATATTATTTTGTTCTTAAAATTAGCAATGGAGCTACTAAGGAGCTTAAGAGGAATTTAGCAGACCCTCGATAAAGGGCAATTAGCACCGTCGAAATACAAGTTTTAAGAACGTCATAAGGATTAATCACTAGTGAGCTGCGGAGGCACCATGATAACAAAAAAACCATCCTAACCATCCACACATGGGAAGCCTTTTGATGACGATTAAAAGAAACCGCAGAAAAATACCATTAAGATATAATAATGGATAACAAAACATAGGAATAGAGAACAAAGGTCGGCGTTAGTCAATAACTTTACAGGACGCGTCAAGCGTTCTACTTGTGTGGAATATCGCGAAGGTAGTTTGAATACATTTTTGGCCTAGACAAGAAATTGCGAAGACCAGCCGATGAACAACTCAGTGTTTTATCCATGCAAGAGAAGGCTGGTACTAATTCAAGCACCCCGGAGGGGTGGAAGGCCTGCTTAGCCTGGCAGGAAACTCGAACCAACAGCCTTGAATCGGGGCGCAAGCAAAGGGTGGCGCCTCCTACAACTACGCTACCGCGCGCCCAACGCATAACCATATCTGTTCTAAAGAGAATCCACTCAATGATCTAGCCTTGAAAACCACACCTAAAGCAATTTCCGGGAAGTTTTCCCCAAAAAAGCCACCTACAGCAAGCGAGGCGTGAGCGTGGTAAAACAAATTTTAGGCGGAACAGCGGACCAGTTCTGTACTTTCCTCCGCTGTCGAAAAGTCCCTCTCGTGCCTAGTTTTTGCTCCCATCCAGTGTTGCAGAGCACAGGATAAAACTAGACAAAGGGAGGGATTCCAAGGTGATGTGAGAGGACCAAACGCGGAGCAGTGCGGTGCTCGCGTGCCACATCGCGTGGTGCGAGTTATGTGAACATCACCATTCACAACCCTGCATAGCTGACATATCTTAGAAATCGATCATTAAATCCTCCTTTACTACATTTGAGATATTGCGTAAACATGTATAAGAAGCACAACAGATTTGTACATCTGTTTTGAAATCACAAATCAGAAAAACACTTAAAGAAGACTGTATAATCCCGTTCTGGTCTTTTTCGGAACCGTTGGCGCAGAGGGAAATACCACTTATACTTCAGCTTCTGCAGATTACAAGTAAGCAATATTAGCAGCAGTATGGATGTGTTACTGTGAAGCTCAAAAATTGTTCAAAAGTAAACAATCGGTGGTAGCTGCTGAGCGAATATCATCTACTCATTCATTTTAGAAATATGAACCAAGTAATCTCCTCTCCCCTCTTCGTTCTCAGTAACCATTCAACGAACCTGTTGCGGTGTTTCCTTCGTAACTTTGCGCATCATAGGAGACAACAAACTTTGGCCGATGATCGACGTCCTTGATCTGACAATTGTAAAGCTCCCGCTTCCTTGCATCAGTTGGCGACCAAAACCACCTCGACACATGGTATCCATTCTAGAACGGTTAATGTTTACAAAACAACGCGAATACACGGCACGTAAGATATGCAGGTACACAGCAGTCACTTGCTAACTAACCGGGAAGATATGCGTGGCGTTGTGAAACGTCTTCAACTGTTCCGGAAGTAACTGCCCAACTTGTAAGAAACTCAGCGCGCCCAGTCTCAGACAGAGTCGCGTGTTTGAGTCTGAGAGGTCGAACAACCGAGATAGGAACGTGTTCTCATCCCGTTCGATGTATATTCGCCGAAGCGCTTCCAATGAAGTCACCATAACATCTGGACTGATCTCGGGGTGCTTCGTGCAGAAGAACGTCTGGAATCGTAATCAGCTTCTTCGAACCATGGATGAACGAAGCGCTGTATAGAAGTCTACAGCATTCTCGTGAAAACAAGGTTGTAGGAAGACTTGGAAAACCGATCTCGTTTATGGAGTAGATTGAAGGAAAACAAGAAATCTAGAAAAGAGGGCGCCGAAATGGCAGTGGGCAATACTGAGCTCATCGGATGATTTCCATGGATGACATATGAGCATCCATTCCTTGACTCTACTCCCTTTCCTACGTCTTCCTACTACCTTTCCGTTCAACTGTTCTAGTTATTCTACATACCCTTACCATTGGGCATACCTTGTCTTTGACGAATTTCGCAGTCTGAATCTTCGCCGCACATGGAAGATGGAAGTTAACGTTGCAGTCCACTTTATGGCATTGCACACTGGCACCTACTCGACCACACAAGTGGCAGATGACGGCAGCAGCGCGAACGATGGCCCGATCGACATGGAGCAGAGCTCCGGATGTGGTTTCGAACACCTGCAACAGCAACATTCAGCAAGCGAACCAAACAGGGGAACAAATAGCGGCACAGGCACGTCGGCTAAGCGAGTAAGTCCATCCCTTACCTCAGTACTCCACATGGCACAATTGACATGTACCCAGAGATTTGCGCTCAAATTAAGCAGTCGTCCACAGAGAGCAGGATCCCCATCGCCGATGCCTCCACAGAGAACGCAAACACGACGGTCGAGCTCGAATGACGTGCCTAGCCCAACTCCCATTTTCGGCGATAGTGCGAGCTCCTAAAATGTGGTGGTAGGTGATGAACAGGCTGCTTGCGTTTTATTCAAAGGGAACGAAAACGGTTCAATAAACGAAAAGAAGATTCGGGGACTTTTAGAGGTATTTTCGAGCTTCGCCGTGAGGGACGGAGGTATTCATGCTAATCAGCAACGACCAATCCCAAACTCCCTTCCCCTGCTCTGCTGCCCTGTGTCACCTCCCCCACCTCCCCCGTGGTTGAGCGAGGAGCGTGACCTCACGACGGCATTGGCTGTGACCTCGGAAATTAAAAACCCGCAAAAGCAAAAAAAAATGTAATAAACAACACTAAAAGTAGTCTCCATGTCCGACGTTCATGAAACCTGGGCATGTTGTAAGAACAGATTTGACTCTTCTGCGCCACGCAGGTTTGTTATGATGGTACAACTTTATTTCGGTCTGACGTTTCGACAAAGATCGTCATTTTCAAAGGCTTGAAAGAACTTCGAAACCTTAGATCCGGCAACGCATTCCGTCAAAGGCATTCTCCTCAACATCTCTAGTTACAATGAATTCCCACGAATGTCAAGGAGTGCTGCTTCAAAGCATACCAAACTCACCGTTGTTCCACCAGCGCTGAGAGAGGGCTCAGCTATATGAGCATCAATGAAGTCTATACGAACGGGTATAGATGCGCAGTCTCAGAGCCACACAACGGGATGAAGGGCAAGAAGTCGCTGGTTATTGAAATGCATTCGTTTCGGTTGTTCATTGTTGGATTGCGCTCCCGAATCCAAAAAGCCTCAAGAGTTTTTCTGGCACCGATTTCACTTGCATGTAGCAACACATTGCATTTAACCCCAAAGTCGTTTCCACCGTCGGTGTTTACCGAGTGGAGTCAAAAGCTTCCCCATCACATAATGTTCGTTAACATACCGGGAAACAACATTAAACGGCTTTTTGTTCGAAATAGGTGTTACGACCGTACTTGTG
Organism: Heligmosomoides polygyrus polygyrus; assembly: GCA_947396885.1. Lineage (NCBI taxonomy): Eukaryota > Metazoa > Nematoda > Chromadorea > Rhabditida > Heligmosomidae > Heligmosomoides > Heligmosomoides polygyrus. The sequence goes on from OX377203.1 coordinate 68,210,717, forward strand.
TGATGAGGAATTGCGTTACCTGCCCATTTGATAGAGATGAAGGCTGAAGGCCCAAAAAGATGTTCTTTACCAAACTGAGTGCTTAATCTGTGGCGAGGTATACATAGGTGAGACAGGAAGGGTCCTTAGAGTTCGCATCAATGAACACCTTGCTGGGAAGTTGAAACGAAACTGTTTAGCCCCCCCCCCCCCCTAGGTAAACACCAACGGTGGAAGCGACTTTGACGTTAAATGCACTGTGTTGCTACATGAAAGTGAAATCGGTGCCAGAAAGACTCTCTGGATTCAGGAGCGCAATCCAACAATGAACAACCGGAATGAGTGCATTTCAATAACCAGCGACTTCATCCCCTTGTGTGAGCTCCGAGACTGCGCGGTGTATACCCGTGGGTACAGCATGGTAGGTCCGTTGCGCATTGATGTTAATATAGCTTAGCCCTCTCTCAGCGCCCTTTGAAAAAAAGGCCTGAAAGGACTTCGAATGTTTGTCGAAACGTCAGGGCGAAATAAAGTAGTACCACCACAACAAATCTGCGTGGCATGGAAGAATCAAATCTATCGTGAAAACAAATAAATGAACAGAAGAAAACGAGTGAAAAATAGAAACAACAGTACTAACTGAAATCAGACCCACCTGCTTCACTTGTTGAATCTTGTAGAAGGACTGTAACAGATCTCGGCTGTAGGTCTTCCAATCCTCGCCTGGGGCTCGTGTGGCGTCCTTCCTCTGCGCCGAATCTTGAATGGCTGCCAAGTCAGCAACGCGAATAATCTGAACACGGAGATAAGTGGGCTGAGGTCGCAAAGCTGATGACAATCAACAAGCGGTCGGGTTCTACCTGCACATTATCTCGACGCCCTTCGTCCATCACGTAACGAGTATCACGCGGCGACGTCAAAAACGCATCTGGTGGTACCGCTGGGGCAGCCGGAAGGTCCATCCTCATCTTAAATAGAATGCGGTCAGTAGGACAATTTTAACTACGAACAATACAAAAAACTGAAAAGGACACTGTTACCTTTCCCTGGTTAATGCACTTGGCGAAACTTTCTGCGCTTATCTGACGTAGTTTCGCCAATGTTTCTTCATCAACATGTGACTCGGCAGCAGTGAGTTGATCAGGGGACAGCGCAACCTGAACATATTTTCCCAGTGAATGCTCGAGAATAACCTTTTGTTTGGATATTTTCCGCACCCCGAGATGATCTACCACAAACGGCTCAGTTCGCAACACAGGTCCCCTTTTCTCTACCATAAATGGGTTGTTTTAAGCAGAAACCAACCCTCTCATTCCTACGGGTTTGGCCAATAGTAACTTGTCAGAAAAAGGCAAGGCGGTAACTTGCTCACAGACTGGTCACTGCAAGTAACAAAATACGCGCACAAGCTCCCCCCCCCCCCCCCCCACGCGCACAATGGAAATAGGATGCGCAGCAGGATGGTGTTCAAGGAGATTTACAAATGTCGACGTGCACCAATCACTGCAGCAGCAATCCAGTGATAAGCTCCTCTTCTCCTTTATGGAAACAACAAGCCCAAAACTGCCCTTTCACAGTGCACCTCGCGGGCGTAACTAACCTCTATGCCTATATACAAGAGACACATAATGAGATCTGCATTGGAACCAACACCGGTCTTCACTGTAGGGAACCGCTACCAGAGTAACAGATAATAAATCTCATGCTTCGAGCGTATCTACTCCCGCAGAACCAGGAAATCGTGCAAAACTGCGAACTGTAGTCTTTGAAATTTGCGGGATTTCCATGGCGGTAGAGCAGAACTTTGAGAACATTTCTTACAAAGTTTGGGAAGCAACCATAAAGCCACACTCCTATACTCAATCTGCGTCAATTTCGACTCTGGTATTCACACTTAACGCCAAATCTTCAGAACGCGACCAGTTACAGAAACTTGGGCCCTGTCATCTAACTGCTCCGCCAGCGTGAAGACAACGCAACAGTTTGCCAGACCACCGGTGAAAACTTCGGGGCTGATAGATGGTGCTGCCCATTCACAATAACTAACCTTGCTGGCGGCAACGAACTGGTAGTAGCACTTCATCGAGCAGAAACAGACCGTATCATCCTTCTAAAATAAGACGAGTTTGCGACCTCAGTCGGAACATTCTTGAAACCGCAGCAAAGCAATATCCAGCTGCGATGAGAACTTTTGTGCAATACGGCATTCGAACCCTCATACCATGCTCCCCAACTGCGTTCCTCCCACACCAGCCTAACGCCACATACCCATCGTGATTATTTGTCAACAAGTGAATACGGCAATATCTTGCATGCTTTGTTGGGTCTGACATGCCAGGGCTGTAGAACAGTTGACACTCCAGCTCCGAAATCAAAGGATTCAGGAAACAGCCCACTTTGTGGAGGTTACGATCACATCACAACTCAACTTTTTGAAGTGGGTGCCTACCTCTAACAACAAGTGTTTGAGGATGCAGAAACGATGAAGTGACCAAACGCATTGCCTAAATAGAGCACTGACCTCATCATCACTTGGCGTCAACCCCAACTGGCTCATCGTCTGTTGTATCAGAACAGCTTCCATACTTCTGTCGCAAGCACGACACCTGCCACCAGAAGCGGAGGTCTGCGCTGTATCCGGAGGCTCGCGCTTGATATTGTCCATGCACTCAGCTAAACATACTATGATTGAGAACGCTGAAACAACAAATACCAACGTCGGGTAGGGAACAGCAAGAAACACTAAACCACCTCCCCACACGTGGAAACGGTACCTTTCGTTGCTGGTTCTGGCGACATCGGAGGAGTGTCGAGTTGGTACTCGATTGGCTGATCGACACCAAGAATAGACCGCAATTGCTCAAACAGCGCCGCGAAACCTGTCCCTGGTGGTACCGATGTTTCCTCCTTCACGACCAGCGACACCTCCACTTCTTCGACAGTCTCAGGTTTCTACAAACAAGTGGATTTCATGCACGTAAGCATCAGAGGCAAAATGCGAACACGATCAGCACACTGGAGCCTAATAGCGAACGCTTTGAAGTGAGGCAGTAACATCTTCGCCCAGTAAGCGATCCCTGCAATTCTCAAGGGTCCCGTAAGAAATTTTACACGTGCGCTTCTTTAGAACCCTCACTCTTGGTCCTTACTTAACTCTTCCGAAATGCGACTAGCAACGCTTCTCTGAGCTAGGTGAATGGTGTCGCTGCTCACTGATTAAAAACCGCACCTGCGCCTGAAGGGCAAGAATGGGTGATTCTTTGGTTGAAGACTACCCGCTATAATACTAATGACCTGACATTAGAAAGACAGCATAGCAATGCTACGATATTCTCTAACGGAGGTGGAACCGCACCAGTGCGATCAATCAAGCAGCTTTAGTGAACGAACAACCGAATACGATTTGGTTATCAGCACGAAATTTTCCTCTCGGTAATAGGAAGCTCTGAAGGATGAGCGAATAGCGATAAACCAACCATGCTAAAGACCTTCCTTCGAGGTTCAAGCGGGATGGTAAACTCCGGTATTTTGCTAGCCACACGCATATGTTCCATACACATTTGGTGATCCAACGAATTCGCAAATACTGTCCACTGATCGAAGGTTCCAAAAGCAGCGTCTTCCGCATCCACTACCATTTCGTAAACTGGCGGCGGTGGCATACTAAAATGCTCACTATCCAGCCTACTCTCAAGCTTCAGTTCCAGAGAAAAATGCTGCACGCACCTTGTGAGCGCTGTAAGGTTCGCTTGTGGAGCAATATCCGCCATTGATAAATTCGTCAGCTCTAGACATTCTGTACTTCGACCCTTACCGGTGTAGTAATCGTCCACAAACGACAACGAGAGGTTGCCGAACTCGTTCCCCACCAATGCTCGTTTGTCTTAATCAGAGAAAATTCCGCTTCCACCTAATCGAAAGGATCAATCAGGATAAAAACCAACGACGTACCCCTTCTGTCCGGCAAATCGCTAATACCCATTGTAGCAAACACGGCACCAGGGTTACGAGGAGCAGGCTCCATGGCCCTTTTCGGTAACTGTTCACACAACCGCAGCTGGGTATTCACTCGCTCCACCATCAGATCGTACTCGTTTCCCATTCCAACTGACTCAAACTGAAATCGGGGCAAATTAGTTCACTTCTCCTCACCACATCAGCACGTTTTGTGAAGACATCTGCGCCTGCCTTTTTCTGCTGCGTTCGCTTCTTCTTCGGTCGGGGTGGTTCTAGTTGATCCATCAGGTGATTTGGAGCTCCTTGAGGGCCAGCGCCCATGGGCGGCATTTGTTGTCCCATAGCTGGCTCGAGCAATCTCTTCAGCATCCCAGAGCCTTCACGAGCAGGGTCACGACCGTCGAAGTGCATGGATACTCGGCTGACTACATCATCAAGACACTCGTACACCTAAACAATAAAACGTCGTCTATTATTTGCAGCACAACTGCGACAACATAATAAGTACAAAGGAGGTACACTTGTACAAAGATCAGAACACAAAAGTTGAGTGTCAAAAAACGACAAATACCTCTTTTTCGAAAGGAGTCTGCAGCCGCTCGTAGAGAATTCCACCAAGAACTGGTGCCGGTACACGAGCCCACATATGTGACCGTGGAACCTGAACCATATGATTAAGTGGAGGCTAGAAGAAAACTTTTAACAATGAACTTCCGGGAAGAAAAACTCCGAATGTCGACATTTGCTGTATTTTGTATAGAACAGTACAAGTTTCACTCAAACAGATAAAGCATTCTGGGACCTAACTTTATCCCATAGCTGGCTCGAGCAATCTACGCTGCAGCTGTACGCAGGATCGAAACAAGCAGAAAATTTCGATGGAGTAGATAATACTAACCTGCATTGGAGGGCGCTGCACAATATCCTGCGGAGGCGGACCACACACTGCACCGTAAGGGACCTGCTGAGGTACACGCATTTGCTGGAACTGGGGGGAGGTGCCAGCCATTTGCGAGTGGAACTGGACCGGTGTGCCTGCTACAGGTGTCGGCGAGGCTAGCGGTGTTCCAGGCATTGCACCGACAGGGGCAGCAGGCTGAGGAGGGCCCACAGCGGCAGCTCGTTGAGCCATCGCCATTCGCATCGCGTCTGCTGGTTCTACGTTGCGAACAATGTTCCATTTGTGCTCGAATTCGTACACAGTGGACAGGTGCGACTTCAAGTCACGCTTACACGACTCGAGATCCTGAAGAAAAATGGTTAAACAACTGTAGAAGTTCAACAATTCAATCAATCATTCAATCAACCGGGTAATTACCGGCCTGTCAGCATAACCTCTGTATTCGTTAGAGCTTTTGAAAAGATTGTAAAAAATCACATGCTGGATCATATTGAAGAGCATAACATTATCTCTAAGGACCAGTTTGGTTTTCTGAAACAACGCTCGGTGGAAACAGCTGTTCTTTTTGCTCTAAACGAGTGGACTAAATCTGTGGACCGTAGAAAACGCACAGATATTGTATTTTTCGACTTTTCAAAAGCCTTCGACAAGGTTCATACAGATAAATTATTGTACAAGATGGGAAGGGTAGGCATACATCCTATGATTGTAGACTGGATTAAGAGTTTTCTTACGGGCAGAACCTATCAAGTCAGAGTATTCATCGGTTTATTCTGCTCCCAGTGGTGTTCCACAGGGTGGAGTACTGTCGCCATTACTTTTTATTTTGTATACGTATGAGATTCCTGATTCAGTTCAAAGGTTTGGAGTTTCCTGGAAAATGTACGCGGACGATGTAAAGGTCTATAGTGAAGTCGACAATCAAGAAGCCTCCTGTGATGTCCAAGCAGCTATACATTTTGTAGAGGATTGGGCAAGCACATGGGAACTACCCCTTTCGACTGAAAAATAGCATTGTCTCGTGATACAATCTAAATCTCAAAGTCACCGTCCAACATACACACTCAACGGGTCAATTTTAGAGCAACTTACAAGTGCACGAGATTTAGGGTTCCATTTCTCGAGTAACCTAAACTTTGAGCATCATTATAAAGCACTTGTAAAGAAGGCTAACTACCGAATTTATAGCTTGTTTAAGGTACTGATAACCAAAGATCAACCTTCTTTTGTGAGAGGCTACAAATCTTACGTAAGGCTCATTGTAGAATGTGATGTCTCAGTTTTCAGTCCCTCTCAAAAGAAGGACATAAAACTCTTTGAAAGTGTTCAGGATAACTTTACCCGTAAGCTTTTTCTAGAGTGTCGAGGTCTAAATTACGACAATATTCCTAGTGGGTCTGACAGGGCCAAAACGCTTGGGTTGTCTAGCCTTGAGACTAGACGAAAGCGAGCAGGTTTAGTTATGTTGTTCAAAGTTCTGATAGGAAGGCTTTCCATTGACCCAATTGGGTTTTTTGGCGTCCCTTTGACAACTGACAGAAGAGGGCGTCCTCGACTCTACCTGTCACTTCTAAGGTCAAGTTTCCTCATTCACAGGAGCATCAGAGAGCTCAACATCTTGCATTCTGAGAACGAGAACATTGTTAATATGTCTCTATCCTCTTTTAAACGTTTAATTGCACTAAGGTTTCTTTAGGCTTGTTTTTAATTTGTTATATGTTATTGTTAGAATCTTACCGCATGCGATTGTTATCCGTGCCTTGTAATAAATAAATGAGTAAATAGATAAACAATTACTGACGAAATTTAGACGCAGGTTCTTGGTGTGAAACAATGTGGACGACGAAAAATGTGTAACATTGCTGAGCTAGAACCTGTGCAAAAGAGTTTCACAAGAATGACCTGGATAAGGTCTATGATATGCCATCGCTCACCCTGAACGTTGCCTAATGATGAGCTCCCTTATTGATTCATCACGCCTCGCGATTGAAATCTGAGCTTATCATAATAAATCGCTCGGGGTAAGCGATGGTATAACATAGGGCTAATGGTAAGAGTACACGGCTGTGATTACACCACCATTTCTGCGACAGCTGTAAGGAATAAGATCATCATCATCGTCATCATCTTCACTGTATATAATCGAGAGAGGCAAGAGTCACTCTCCGACAACATACACTCTTACGTGAAGCCGGTCGCGTCCGCCGCATCCGCTGCGCTGAAGCCCGCCGTGACGGCGGGTGTTTACTGCTGACGGCGCATGAACTGTCGACGGTGCATGTTGATCCCATCTAAGGTGTTTACGGAACGACTGCCAAAGGAGTGCAAAGCATAGAATACCCATCACCCGTATCCATGAGGTTCCAATTTTCAGCAGTGGACTTGGACAATCCAGAGAAGAAAGTTAGGGGACCTGCGCCGGCTTTGCTTCGTATTCAACCACGTCGCCGGTCTGCTTACCAGGCCAAGCGGCCACCAAAAGACTTCCCCAAAACCCGTAGAATAGAACAACCCCAATCTTCCTCCTTTCTTCTTTAGGCATTCTTACATTTATTACACTAGAAATTGGTTTTACTATTTAAATTAGTGCAGCGGATATGGTAGGGCAGAATCTTACTGCTCATATGAAGCCCATCCGCCCTCTATCGCATGTACGCGATTTATTCTCCAAAATGCGCTTCTCTACTTGGCGAGAGAAAGAGATGAGAGTCCCAACCCAAAGTGCCTAATCTGCAGAAACATAAGCAAAAGCAACTGGTATTGCTCGACAGGTCGACACCGCTTACTGTCCAATGGCTAAAATACTCCGACGAATCCCATAGGCACTCTCCCTACATCTTCCCCACCCCCTCCCCGATAATACTTCCTTTCCTATGTGCTGGCAAAGAAACGGAGTGAGAGTCAAGCACGCACATGTGACATTGGGTCACGGCTCACTTGTCACCACGCTGTCACGATGTCTATGACAATCATTCTCACCTATAGAAAACACTGGCTCCCCCTTATTCCCCGCGCCCCTCTAGTGGTCCTGCTTTGCTGGTTTCCTCTTCACTGGTCTCCCTCTCACTGGTCACCTTCACTCAGAATCCCTACGCAAGTTGGACGCCTGCAGCACGTCTTTTGAATCGCGACACACGTTGGACGACGTCTAGGGCGCGTCTTCTGAATCCCTACGCTCTGCACTTGACCGCCATTCTTACACTGACGCATTGTCCGCTGAATATATCGTAAACTTGGACGATCCGCCGCCAAGGTTATCAGTTCGCCAGCAATCGCCCATGTTGAAGCTCACAGAAAGCCCGGCTGGCATGCGCCGCACTGTCGTAGACATCTCTTGGCTTCAGTTCCCCTACACGTGACATTAGCCGATTATATATAATAAGATAAGATGAGTACGCAGTCCCTATCCATTCAATTCTTTAGCATGTTCTCTTATGTTTGCTTTTGTGTTAACTCTAATTGCTCACATAAAAATAAATAAATGAATGTTACCTTTTGCCGAGAAGGGATCTGATCCATCAGGACCTGCAGGGCCATTCGATCTTGCTCGTTCAAGTCCACCTGAACAATACACTCTTGTGAGCTCTTTCTCACTCCGTTCATCACCATCCGTCGCCCTAACGTGGAGACAGTGGCCACTTTAGTCCGCATGCCTTTCCGAAGCACATCATCAGTTTCAGACTTCGTCAGTGCAAATCAAGAGATCTTCTATTCTAAAGAAATCCTCGCAGAGCTATACGGACGTTAATGGATCCTGCTGGTGAAACTGCTTATCGCTCAAGCTTCAGGACTTCTCAACTAGCGTTCCCGTTTTCATTAGTGCTGGTAACTCCTCTTTACTTCCTAAATATAAAGAAGCTGTTCCAGTGAGCACCCTTTTCCCTCTAGAACTGACTTCCTTTCACAAGCGGTAACAGCAATAAAAAGACCATTGCCCAATAGTAGAATTAATTCATGTCAAATCATCATCCCGTCAATTTTACTGCCCACTTTAAAAACTACCGTTCCGAAAAACAAAGCCAAACCAAGAAGCAATCAAAACAGCCGTAAAACCTGCACAAAACACCTACAGCTATTTGCTTCCCATCCGCATCCATTCCAGCGCTTTTCATCATCTGTCTTCGTTTCGCAGCAAGGTTCTTCTTTTGCTTTCGCATTCTATTTAAGTCCGACTCGATGACCTGCGATACGCAATGTGTGCTACTTCATCAAGGAAGGGAGCCGCAATGATAAATATCAATCTTACAAATAGAGAAGCATCCAACTCAAAGCTATTACCTGCTGATGCTTTTGCAAGTCTAGCGTTCTTGTTCTCATTAGTTCGTACTGTTCAAGCACCTGAAACAAGAGCGTGAAGAGGGTTTCCATAGAGTCATCACGATGTCAGATCTTACTGGGATGCAGGATCTATTTTCTCTCTACGAAGACTTCAGCTGTCTACCTTAAGACGTTCTCCTTTAGAACAAAATATCTTTACAGTTCCTCTACAAGAACAAAACGTAGCCATCCGATTATCAGCCGAACCAGTAATTTGCCAGAAATCAAAGAGTTGCTAAATCTGGCTCCAAACTTACCGGCTGGGTTAAGTGGGCTGTTGACCGAATTTGCTGAACAGGAACCTCTTGAGGTATCTGCGCTCCAATTTCAGACTGATAGAACTCGGGCCTGATCTGGGCACCGCCAGGCATAGTAGGCACTTTGAATCGCTCGTCTGCATTGGCGGCTGTTTGCTTGAAATTCTAAATCAGAAACAATACTTTTGCATCCCTTTATCGACGATAAGTATCGCACTATAGCAAGAGAGTTAGTCCGTCTGTCCGTGGGTGTATTATGGTTGTGCTCGAATGACCTATTCTAATAGGTATTCGAATGAACTTCATTCGAATTTGAATATTCGAATACGATTATTCAAAAAATCGCGTTTTTCGAATGTATTCGAATTCGAATGTTCAAAAAATCGCGTTTTTCGAATGTATTCGAAATTCGAATGCTCGAAAATTGCGGGTATTCGAAACCATTCGAATATTCGAAAATTTTGCGAGAGCAGAACTATAGAGTGTGTGTGTGTCTGGGTGTGCCCGTGTATGTCACAAACCTGTGTAAATCAGTAAAATGCGTCGAACCTGAGAAGGCAACCCGCACGCATATATGAAGCCCGTTAGAGTGACCGTGACCTGCAGACGACCAACCAAGACTGATGGCGAATAGCGCGCTTCGAGAAGCAGACAGGATCGAAAGACCAATATATTACTGATTGTCCGGCCGATGTCATTCATTTTGCCCCGATTCGACCGAACTGGATGGGAGTAACGCGGATATGACGGGCGACGAGCAGCTTCATAGAAGGTTGACGGCTTAGTTCGGGAGCCTGATATCGATTTATATTATCGATTCGGCACCGATCTATATTTTCGACGACCGGTGTTACCAGTTTTTGCCCTGATCTGACCCGTTAGGATGGGAGTCACGCGTGCCCGACTGATGGCGAAAAGGCTTCATAGTAGGTGCAAGTGCTTGACTACGAGAGCAATGTCGACCGATATTATAGATTTCATGATCGATGTGTTTGCACGGTGAGAGATATCGATAAGCCGATCAATATCGACTGATATTATGTATTCTACTGCAGAGTGGATACTTCGGTGTAGAAACCGCACGATTCTACATTCTATTCTAGTGAAGAAATGTGTGTATCTCTATCGTTGAAAAGACGGTGCCGCATTTTAGAGCAGCGCGACAGGAAGTACAGCCGCCTGCTGCTGGGGGGGGGGGGGGGGGGCGTCAGAAGGTACATCCGCTATTTTGCGCCCCGGGAAATTTTGTTTTGCGTCTCCAAGGTTTCGTAAGGCAGCAGTTAGACTCTCGGTGAAGCCTAGGTGGTTGGTGGTGGGTAAGCAAAGGGGATGTGGAAGACAGATTGCATGCAACCCCGTGAGGGGCGTGGCCATACTCTGCGTGTCGTGACCGTCCCACGCACTTTGGAGTGTAACTCACATGAATGCGAGAATGGAATACGTTTCATACGAATCTATTTGAAGGCGGTACCCTACCATATCCCATGTATCCATTATCCAATTCGTTATTATAAAAGGTGACTCAAAAAATGTATACACTGCTTGAAAGATGATAACTTTGCTCACAGTAAAGGCACTCAATGAGTTAGGAGCTCATACGAAAGCTTAAGAAAATAGAAATTTTCTGACATATGAGCGGTATCAATTGCGCCATGCACTCGTCTCAATCCTTGCATTTTAGACTCGATTGATTGTTTTTCCTTTGAATACTTCTTATAATTTCTCCAAAAAGTGGCTCTATCGATTGATTTGTGAGTCTTTTAATGTTTAAAACTTAAATACTGCTTGAAAGGTTCTAACATTGCTGGTAGCGAAGATGTTTGAGACCCATATGAAAGGACAGGGTAACGAAATTTCTGTGCAGTATAATTAGCCAAGATTGTGCCATGCCCCGCCTGAAAAATTGCATTTCCGACTCGATTGATTGTGCATGGGCCGAATGCTTGTTACTACTTGGCCACATTAACCTGTGCTGTGCTTCTTTTAACGTTTTCCGTCGCCCAGTAGCCGCAATTGTGCCGATTAGCCTCTCCATTCAGCTTGAATGTTGTTTCATCAATCCACAGAATCTGACTTCGAAAATGGGGCTCCTGCTCACATTACATTGTGCAATCAATAAACTCGCATGTCGTGTGTCTTTCACCTGATCGTCAAGTTCAAAACGTTAAAAGAGGCATACGATAGATTAAACTGGCCAAGTATTAGGTTATCCCATAAGTCCCCGCCGTTTTTTTTTTCAACGATCCAGTGCAGATTTCGTCGGCGGTCTCTTGCATAGCGCTGCATAGCTTTCGAAGAGAATGATTTGCTCTATCAGAACATGTATTGCATTTCTTTTTTCATCATGAATTTTCTCAATTTTTAGGTCGTTGAAGTGAAAAAGTGAAAAAGTGAAAAAAGTAGCCATTTGCGCACTTGCTCTCTCCGCTTAGGTTTGTAATTTTTTGCACAGTTTTTATAGCACTTGGAAGGCAATGTTCTGTTCTACAAGAATATGTGTTGGTCCTATCTTCTCACTGGCCCTTTATTGATTTTTACGCCATCAAATGGGGAAATACGACTTTTCCGTCCGAATTTTTACCGAAACTCCGGTTCTGTGGTTGGACTTTTTTGCTTGGTGTCATATGTCGCTTGGAAAGGGATGTCTTGCTCAGTAAGAATTTGTGTCGCGTTTATTGGCTCACGCTGATTTCTGTCGAATATCAACAACTGAAGAAGGAGAAGGAATTGTTGGTGGACGATTTTTCTCTTTTTGGCATTTTGTTGATATTCAATAGAAATCAATAAACGCGACACACATTCTTATAGAGCAAGACATTCTCTTTCGAATGACATATAACACCAACCCAAAAAGTCCAACCACAGAGCAGGAGCTGTCGACAAAAATAACCATCCTCCTTCGAACGCCCCAATTCGATGACCTAAAACAAATGAGCAACTAGCACTAACACATATTCTTGTAGCACAGAACATTGTCTTCCAAATGCTATAAAAATCTGCGCTAAAAATTACAAACCTAAGCGGAGAGAACAAGTGCGCAAATGGCTACTTTTTCACTTTTCACTTCAACGACCTAAAAATTGACAAAATTCATGACGAAAAAAGAAATGCAATACAAGCTCTAATAGAGCAAATCATTCTCTTTCGAAAGTTGTGCAGCGCTATGCAAGAGACCGCCGGCGAAATCTGCAGTGAATCGTTGAAAAAAACGGCGAAGACTTATGGGACAACCTAATAGTAGCAAGATTATGACGAGCATTCAGACCATACACAATCAATCGAGTCTGAAATGCAAGGTTTCAGGCGGAGATGTGGTGGCTATTCGAAGCCACAGAAATGTCGTTATCATGTGCTTTCCTATAAGTCCCAAACATTTTCAAGAGCTTCACTACCAGCAATGTTAGAACCCTTCATGCACTACCTGCAATTTTCGGATCCCCTGCATTTTTCGCAAGCAGTAGTGTGTTTTTAAGTTTTAAACAAACATTAAAACAAGCACAAATCAATCGACAGCTCACTTTTTGGGAAAAATTATAACAAGTATCCAAGTGAACCACAATCAATCGAGCGCAAAATGCTAAATTTCCGACGAATGCATAGCGCAGTCCATACCGCTCACGTGTCTCAGAAAACTTCTGATTTCTTAAGCTTTCATATGAGCCCTTACCTTCTTCCGTACCTTTACTGTGAGTAAAATTATCACCTTTTCAAACAGTGTATACATTTTGTAAGACACTCTGTACTTTAGGCACCTTTCCTACTGTTTTAAAGGTAAGAAGAAAAGAAAACCACTGAGACCAATGTGTTGTATTGTCAGGATTGGGAGGCGAAGCTGCCAACCAGACATTTGTCGGCCGGTAGGCTGCGGAACGTCTGGTTTCTAATAACCGCAAGTGAGAGCATGGTATGAGACATCACCTGTTGCACTAAGCGTTAAATTCTATCGACGGAATGAAGAAAACGATCAAGCCTCACCACGACGCGCTTCACTCTCGGCTGTTTGCCGCGATTTGCTCTATTCTCCCTGGCTCGGCTAACGAAGTCCTGACGATTCTCGGTATCAAGGACCCGCCATAAACGTTGAATGTGCTTCACGCGATCATTCCAGTCTGGATATTTCTCCTAAACATCCACAATAAACTCCTACATGTCTGGAAAGTGCAAACTATAGGAACTGCCCTATCATTGAAGCACAAACACACCTTAAGATATGCGTGTCTCTCATTAGCATACAGCACAGCAGCCTTCGTAGCCTGACTACCAAGCGGTTCATCCTCCTCCCATCTGAACAGCAAGCTACACCAATAAAAGTCTCCCAATACAAACAGAGGTAACTACAACCTTAGAGCAATACTTGGGTGAGCTGGTCCTTCGGCCCGCTGCTGTGGAACTAATCTTTAGTAATGTTGGCACAGTCGTAACTTACCTCTCTGTAGTCGGATTGTTCTTCTCCACACCATCCATTTGGCTGTTGCTCCTTGACAATGATTTCGAGTTGTTGGTCATCAGGTATGAGGGTGTTGCAGGTGCAGGAGTAATGTTGGTCACGTCGTTTGGGAAGGCTGAATCATGCGCTAAAGCAACCCGACATCGACTTTGCAGAGGGAAAGGAGAGAATGCATTCTGGTATAAAAAACAGAACCGGACGAGTGACATTCTGGCGATTTTTCCATTATTCCATACAATATGTGCGTTGTTGCTCTGTGAAGCCTAATTATGCCCGCCGTTATCACTGTGAGAGTTTTATTGAATGGCGAGGATAGCGCAGAGCAACGGTCATGGTAACTTCGAATGCCTATGCTGCCTATGCATTGAAGCAACATGTTACAAAAGTTAAATTGTGTGCTAGCACTAAAGCCATGTCTATGCGCCACGTCTTTATCCCGAAAGCATTACTGACGTCCCGGAAATAGTCGAAGTAGAGCACATCCGCGACTGGGTGCAAGTGGTCTTCAGCTCGACAATCAGAAATTTTGACAGTCTGAGGTCCCAGAACTATTTTCCATAAAACTTCCTCATTAATGGAACGGTTCTTATTAACGATGAGAAGTCCCCGCTAAAAAACTACCACTTCAGACATATCATTACCAGTAGGAATCACCTGTACAACTTCTGAGTACAAACACGCAGAAAAACCAATTTTCCCGGGAGCTATCAGAAAAATAAAGAGGTAGAGATGCTAACGGAGAAGGAAGCTTACTCGTTGGCCCAGTTGGTGCTGAAGACGAAGCCGTCGTTGGTGTGTCAGCACTGGTAGTTGGTTCGAAGCCGTCGGCTTTCACAATGTCGAAGGCATCTGAGAATGATATAATGAGGAAAGCAATCATGTGCATAATAACGAGATCTCTACCGTTTAAGCTGTCGTCGAAGTCGTCGTCTTCGTCATCTTCCATCCAACTGGTGAAGTCCATGTCCATGTTGTCAAGATCAACCTCACCAATATCGAGGTTTTCAAGAATGTCCACCTTAAACGCCCACAAACATTGAGGTGTTGTAGTAAAGTGCGCAAAGGGTACCCACTTCTGTCAGGTCATTTTTCAGTTGCTCAGTAGCCTCGTGCGAAAGCTCGTGTCCACGACCTCCAGCCTCGATGGCCGTTGCGGTCCTCCCTTTACCATATTCAGCCAAGGATGGCTCTTCAACCACGGCATCGATCAAAGCTTTTCCTTCAACAGGTCGCATGCCGAAAAAACCCTCCTAGAAATTTAAGTGAAATGAAGATACCTCTGAATGCACGCACTTTGCGTTGCGTAACTGTTACCTGAATAGCTGGCGGATAAGCATCTTCAAGTTGACTTCGCCGCGGTTTCCGCGGCCTTTTCTGCTTTTTATTTCCATCCTCATCTGGTAAATCATCTTCCATAGTAAGAAGCCGATGTCGAGGAATTTTTACGAAGAATCCGCCAACACCTTAAGCGTAACACTTTTTTTAAATGTTGGCCTAAAACCCGGAGCAGTACCTAGCTTTGGAACCCTTCGCCCAGGTCCTCCACCTCGACCAACTCCCCGACCGCGGCCACTCGAAGACAGTATTTCCAGGTCATCTTGCAGATAATCGTCCTCAATGCCATCTAAAGAATTGCATAACACTTTGGGAATAACAGAAAATACCTAAAATAGAAGCTCATTTTCCGAAACGAGTATAGAACACTAGTGCGCTAGTGAAAACAGTTTTGGAAATGTTGTCCCGTGCGCATATAAGGGCGCCTTGGCTGGCTTGTGTACACTACCCCGCTGACGCGAAACGAGCTAGAGCAAACTGTGCAAGGAAAGAATTCCGGGCCGCATCCCAGGGCTGCCTCAACTCTCGCGGGCAACATTTCGGCAACTACTCAAACATCTACCAGCTGCTTTATAGAAAAATGCTCATCCCTGTTTAATCATAAAAAATTGCTAATAAAATGGCGTTGCGAACTGACACTTAATCACAATAAAGGAAAAGTTTATAGGCTTAGAGACATGGACCCACTAGAATTTCTAAACATGGACCCACTAGAATCTCTAAACATACCCACTAGAATCTACAAAAACAACACGCCTGTTGTGATAAAAAAAAAAACGTAAAGAAAAGCATACAGTGATCGAAGCTGTCAGATCGGTAGGCGAACGACTCGATAGGGTTTGGCCGAAACAAGCTGGGCATGAACCGTGACTGCAGCACCTCTTCAGCGGACTTGTTCAAAGCGACGTTGTCGCAAATGAGCAGACTGGAGTGGTCGCCTATAATACGTGGTTGTTAAAAATGCACTATGAATACCACAGCTTTTTGTGACAACGGTTCACAAACGTCGTCAAACAACAAATCAGACGAATGTCTAAAGGACAAATTACAGTCCGCGATGGAAGCGACTGGTCGTCCGCTCAACGAATGCATATTTCTGCCAGAAGATCGCTCGGCATTATTCGATTCGCATGCTTTGCACGAACGACTCAGTCGGTTCCGTCGCGGACGATGAAAAGGCCCTAAAGAATAGGCTTACTGATTCCTGTCAACGCAGAAGATGTCCTGCTATTTGGTCGGCATGCCGAACATCGCATTTTATTCGCTGACGCCGACTCCAACATCTCGTCATTGTAGAGGTCCTCACAGGTGCCGTGATACCACCTGAACTTTTCGCTTTGCTTGCCAAGCATCATGGAGAGTGAAGGAAACGAAAAACAGCGTCCAAGATTACCCACCTTGCGCACGAACTGCACTTAATTATCTTCTCGCCAAGATTATACGTTTTTGAGCATTTTGGACATTTTCGAAGAGAACTACATGTGGTGCATAGCCCCTCTCGCGTTAGCTCAGTGCCGGAAGTCACTCTTACATTGCACCGTCGACATCGTGCACACCTGGAAAACAATCAGTAATCCATACGTCAACGCTCCATCTAGAAGAACTCACCAATGACATCTCCAGGGACCATGAGGAATGCGTTCCAGAGGAGGAGACAAACAGTAGATGTGGTAGGAGACGTCGCATTCCTCACAGAGGAGCAATTTTGACTCGTCCTTACCCTCCCCACAGCCTTCACATATCGTGCAGTCAAGGCACCTCCAGCCTCGGTTGACCACTGCTTGATTTAACTGCAACGAGAGCTATGGTAATCAAAGGCTCCTCCAATAATGAGACAAATTCTCTTATGCTCTTAAGAAGACGCTGCAATCACCAACCTTATCGTGGAGACCGACGCAATATGTATGGAACGTTTGAGCACAGTTGCAGCAGGCTACCATGGAGCTCTCTTGAGTATGCGGCTTGCCAACGGCCCCACATACGAGACATATGCTCGACTAAATACGGAACTGAGAAAGGGCAAGTCAACAAATGTAAATACAATAGTGTCCATGAGACATAGAAGGATCGACGACATTGCTTGTTAGGCCCGTTTATACTTCGACGCCGAGCGACGCGACGCCATATTGATTGAGCGACGCGATCGATCAATTAGGCCTCTTTGCGTGCAGTCGCGTCGCTCGGCGTCGGAAGTATAAACGGGGCCTTAAACAGTTCTTCCACTAGTTTGGTTCTCGCTGCAGCAAAATTGACTGGTCTTAGAAGTTACCTCCTAAGTCTTCGACCGTCCCCTACAGAAGCATGATGCTGCGCGCTGAAAGTACCAATACTGGCACTACTCGAATAATGTTTTCTATTGATGTGCACCCGTAGCGAATGGCTAATCAATACAATACTGTGTCTCTGACACTTGGAGACGGTCGAACTGTCAGGTCAGTACGCATTCCGGCTAACGACCTTGTGGCGTGAAGAACATCACATACACTATCATCTCCCTATCTATGAGTTAGATTTTTGAGAAAATTTTTTGCTAGATTTATTCAAGCCGGAATATCCTTTGAAAACACTTCCTACTAAAATATCAGATTTCCAACGTAAAGGAACACTAATACTAAACTGAACTGGCTACGAGAAATAGAAATACACGAACTTGTTGTAAATACACGTCTTGAGCATCGCATATAACCGCTGTCCGAACATATTCAGCATCGTCTCCACGAGTGTTTCTTTCTTCGTCCTCATCCATCATAGCCTCGTCAACCTACAGACATAACAATAAACAAAAGAAACTTGAGCTAAAGTGGCTGACAAGACAAGAAGTGAACCTTGGAAAAACTACCTCTCTTATATGGGCCTGCTGTTGATGTACATGAAGTTGCTGTTGTTGCTGTTGATGCTGTTGTAACTGCTGCTGCTGTTGTTGCTGCTGCTGCATGATAATCTGCTGGAGGACAACGCTCTGTTGTAGTTGAGAGCTCGACCCGCTGAAATTTCAGTCCTTCGGCACCAGTCACGAGACGCCTTTTCAAGAGGACACATAAGAACAGCTTCTCTTGTCTTATTAAGCAATTGTCAAAGGAAATCGGAGTCAATTAGAAGACAGCGCAAGACGCACAGTTGAGGTTAAAACCACTTTGACCGGCAACCGTCCCAAATGTCCATATTAAGTCTTAATTCATGGAATAACCTCATTGAACCACTACTACATTACAATCAATCTGATCTTTTCTGTGCGTATAAGATGTGACTGCCTAGTCTGTTTTCGGAAACGAACAAAAACTAAATCACTCAATGAATGATCGCGTTTAAACGCTAGAAATCTACCAAGACAGCGTAATAATAGTTCCGGCGGGATCGGAGAAAGCGCATACCGAAGATAACGAAAAGAGAAATCATGTATCAGTTTAAATAAGAACTGCAAGAGTGTTGCGTCTTCACGCCATTATTAATGCTTCTTCGTTCTCCCAACAGTAGCTCATTATCCAGGGCGTAGGTAACCAATTCTTCACTGAACATTCGAACCAATTCCCCTATTGACAAGAAAAAAGGAGAAGTTCTGCAGACAATGGAAAGTAGCACCACTACACTCCACCATCGAATTTTGGGTGGAGTTTAGTGGCACCTGACGTCTGCTGTTAGAACGAAAACTGGGGACGTCATGACACTCGAAAAGGCGTTAGATCTCGACACGAAACGACAAGATACAGATTAACCAAAAAGTGTTATCCGTTCGCGTTTCGCCAACAGAACGCTTTAGTTCTCAAAACCGTGGCGGCTTGCTAATATTGGCGCGTTAAGTGAATAGTAATTTCCCACTGAAAGACAAATGCACACATAAAAGCATACCGTCCTCGTCCTCGACCACGTCCACTTGCAGAAGCTTTCCCTATTCCGTTCACTTTGGATCCACGTTTGCCACGCTTTCCTCGACTGGGTGGAGGGAAGATCGATATGTCACCACCAGGTGGCTTTGCTCCTCTTACCTTAGAGGAACTGCCTCGGCCGGGTTTCTTTTTCGCACCACCTCTACCACGAGACGGGTAGCCTCCTCGCGAACTAAATAATAATGAGGTTGAAAACGTAGTAAATGAGCCGCAAAAGAAGGTAGGAGCAGATGGAAGACATACCTTCCGGGAACAAAATCCTCGTCAACATCAGACGGCGAATTTTCTGGGTAAAACGGAGAATTCCGCGCTGAATCGCTCGTGGTGGCTGGAGAGGAGATACCCTCGGACATGTTGTATACGTCTACATTGAAATCTGGAACAACGGCGGCTGCGGTGACCGGTGAGCTCGACCGAAACGGATTCAACGTCAAGTCCGAGATCGACTTCGAGCTAGGAGCAGTAATTGAATCTGGAACAGGTTGGACTGAAACAACCAATTCTTAAGGTGAACCTAATAAGATAAAAATAAATAAATAAATATTCAAAATAAAAGACTGATGGACTCATACACGCGACAAAACTTGCCAGAATCGGCTCCGAGGGGAGAAGCTGGTCCAATGGCTGCGGACAACATAATATCACCGACAAGTGGCGACCTCCGGCAAGATGCACAGACAAACTCCGACATATTCACGTCCGACCTATCACATTCTCGGTGGACAAACCTTGAAAGCAAAAATTGAGTGGTTACTGTGGAGAGATCCTAAACATTTCGACACAAATGGGTGTAACAGACGATTAGGGAACGTACACAAATTGCAAACAACTATTTGGTTCAGCTACGATAATAATGTAAAAATTTGGACGTAATGCAAAGTTATGGAAGAACTGTTATAGTTTGGAAAACGAAAGGAGAGCTGTCGCAAGTATCACCACGAAACGGGGATAGGAAAACGGCATGCGGAAATAAGAATAGAAAACAGCACTATGCTCAAAGTTGCATTCGATTTGGTGCCAAAGGTTCTCATTCTTATTTCGCGTAAGATAGCAAACAAGTCCCGCAGCAGAAGACTTTGGATCAATTATAGTAAACTTCGACAAACTTTATCGTGTTTACAAATCCTATGCACTGCTCCTTCATACATGGCTGGCATGAGGTAGAGAAATGTGCAAGAGGGTATCAACCATCAATGCAAAATAGTTACCAATCACTTTCCAAAGCCCTCCCCAGAGATTATTGCAGCAGAAAATCTTCTCGTTAAGCAAATACCTCTCAACATTAAGTTCACTTGCCCCGCAATTTTATAGATTGATAAAACAGTCTTAAAATCGCTCTTGATACTCTATTTATGTACAGCATTGTTGTTTTCTGCTGACAACGAGTAAACAGTGCATGATCATGCTGAAACTATATACACCCATATAGCACCTCGAGACATCTAGAATCTAACCTAGTATGAGAGAACACTTCGTCGCGTCTGTACAACAATGCGGGCGTCACTGTAGTACGTCCATCTCGTTTTTTAAGCCCCACCACCCCATCAAGAGATCTGGTATTCACACTGCCACTTTTATAGCAACTTGATTCACGGAAGCTGGAGGCGAAAAGTGGGGAGGAATATGTGACCAGCAAAATGAGAGGAAAATGTAGTAGAGAAGACTACTCACCCTCAAGTGAGCTCAAACTCTGGAAAGCGAATGGAGACCAAGGGCTAAAGAGCTCTAAGACAAGCTTAGCGTTGCCGCCCCATCTAGTTTCTCTAGCGTTAATTTTGTTGGAAAACCACTGGCGTTATGGAACCTGGAAGGGGCCACCCAAGCAGGTTCTACTGGGCGGTGCGTGACTACGACGCTTCTGAACGCACCTTAACCTCTTCATTTCAATGCACAGTTTTAGCCCCGTGAAGGACATGGGAAGGAACTGACGAAAGATCATAGGAAGTGGCCAATATTAACAAGAATGCGTTAGCCCGGCCACATCCGGGAACCCCTCCCCTGTTCAATTTGCTCTCCCAGCTAAAGCGAAGAGCACAGAACAGGTTGCAACACTGTTTGTCCCTCGCGACAGTGAGTCTTCGCTCGCGTTTTCCGACTTCGTGAAAGTTTTTACAAGGTGACCCCATTAGTAATATACCACCAAACCATTTTGCCCTGCCTAAGCCTCTCCTTTCAGCATAAAAATAGATCGTTAAAGAATAAGCCGTGATGCTAGTAAAATGATCGATTATTAGCATATTAAATTATAAAGATTAGATCATTCGATTAGATTTATTAGAATAGTATATTATACTATTAGCATTATGGTGTTGTTATTTGTCCTGCTAACTTCGTTAAAGTTCTTGGGTTCCGCTACAGCGATGATCTTGATTTTTCTGAGCATGTCAGAGGTCGATGTAAGCAGGCGACCATGCGCAAGTTTCAAATGTCTAATTTTTTGCAGCAAAGATAAAGATATCCTACTTCGGTTTATAAAGCTTATGTTAGGCCTATTGCAGAATCTGGCGTCACAGTCTTCAACCCACATAAGATGAAAGAAATCTACTGCAATGAGGGAGTTCAAAACAATTTCACTCGAAAGCCTCTAGTACGTACTGGCGCTTGGGAGTATGACCGAACGCCAGGCGCTGTAGTAATAAACAGGCTTCGTCAACTTCCCTCCCTTGCTTCTCGACGTAAAGTCGCTGATGCTTGCATGGTTCACTTTAGGTGCATTAGCAAAGGAGTTACTATGAAGTGGCTATTTAGCCTGTCCAATTCGCACAGTATAGGTGCTCTACCAAGGATAACGGTAACCCGCCCAAAAACAGGTTCATATGCAAACGAATTTCCATATAGAGCAGGTAGTGCATACCTCAAACTTACGAAAAATCTATCACGAGTATGTTGTCACTATGTTGTGCAACCAGGTTCTTAGGTGGATCTTTATTATTGCGGCCCGACGTTTCAAGTTTCCGTCGTCCTCTATTTAACAGTCTATCAAGAGCGTTATCAATAAAGCAGTTTAAACGGTTTGCTGGCAGAACATTACTTAAATACGATCTTTCTTGAGACAAATCGACAACTGATGCCAATTACAGATTCGTTGTATATATTTTGCACTGCAAGTTGTTTTCGTTTCGGTTTTATTGTATTATGTGCACGCTATGTGTTTCTAAAGTTTGCCTTATGTAAATATAATAAATGAATAAATTTAAGAAATCAATCGGCATCATTCAATCTGCGAAGATGATAATCCTTTATAAAGAAAGATATGGAAAAGAAAAACGAAGGATCACTTACTTCTTGCAAGACGTGCAAACACGAGCCACGCTATGGTTGAGAACCATGCCAGAGCAAAGTGGGCAAACGAGGCCGACTCCCATCTGCATCGCCCCGCCGACTCCCGAGCACGTATCGCACACCTCGGCAGCGCCGCCACCCAAAAAGCCGCTGCCGCACTCAATGCACTGAAGAAATGTGGATCAGCCACTGGCAGCAACTAAGACTGGAGAGGTATGCCAGCAGATACCATTCGCGTTTCTATTTTCGCCTCCAACATCTTCACCGCGCCGTATTCAAGACTAGTCTCAACGCAACCATTCGCTGAGATCTTCGCGAGGCCGTCCTTTCTTAAAACAAATGTGTTGAAATGGCGGGCACCAGAGCACCTTCAATCCTATAATCAGCCAACTTAATATTTTGATGCGAGAACCAAAAATGACGACTAAGTAGAGCTGCAGCAACCAGAGAGATAAAGCACACCTCAGTGTTTGATAAACATAGCCGAAAAAAAAAACCGCCTGGGTTGTCCACCGTAGTTTCAGAGTGAAATTCAGGGAAATCGTGATGAGACCACACCGTTGCCTATCGCTCCGCTAACCAGTCGCAGCAGCTAGTATTTGCGTGCTTGTCCGGCGCAAACAGGGTCAGGGGAGGCTTCTACAGAAAATCCGACACTAGTTAAAAGTTCCTACCCCACCGACCGACTTCGTTTCGCTGAAACTTTGTCTAGGGGTTATTTGGGGTGCTGGTCACGAATCTGACATCAGTTTTTCACGATTCGGTCGGAGACCACCCATGCCGTTAACAAGGGTGGTCCAGGTATGGTCACCGATTTCGCTGAGACTTCGTCTGGGGGTTATTTGAGGTGCTGGTCACGAATCTGACATCCGTCTGTGAAATTGCGGCCGATAACGGTAGGTCGCGGTAGCTACGGGTAACTAAGGCTGCCGAGGTCATAATAACCGATTTTGCCCAAACTTCGCCTAGGGGGGTTATTTGGGGTGCTGATAACGAATCTGACACCCGTTTTTCGTTGTACGCTGGAGTTTGGGCGAAATCGGTGACCATTACCTTAGTCACCCGTACCTTCCGTAACCTACCGTACTCCAGCGTAAAACGAAAAACGGATGTCAGATTTGTGATCAGCACCCCAAAATAAACCCCTAGGCGAAGTTTAGGCAAAATTGGTGACTATGACCTCGGCAGCCTTAGTTAACCGTACCTAGCGTAACCTAACCTACTCCAGCGTAAAACGAAGAACGGATGTCAGATTCGTGATCAGCACCCCAAATAACCCCCAGACGAAGTTTCAGCGAAAAAATTTTTCGACCGAAGTCGTGTCGGTGGGGTCGGAACTTTTAACTAGTGCCGAAAATCCCATAGAGCGTCGCTAATGTCCCTCATCCCTGGCTCCGACGTATAGAGCCTGTAGTAAGGGCGCTTCATAGCTAGTAAAAACCAGGGTTAAATCGCGCGGCTGTGGGCCTTGCGCACCGGACAACTCGGACGGTTTTTTCCCGTTGTAAGGGTATTGGCGAGTCACACCTCACTATAGCGAACTGTTAAAGTGCTGTCTTCCATGTGACATTGCCCCATTCACTCTTCCCGGGCAGACCGACCAAGTTCTACACGCTAGAAGAGTCCCCAATGTGCTAATATGTACTAATATGTACGTGGGTGCGCGAGAATTGGATAGAATTCGGACAGCACCTCTAATCTTATTCCCATATCTGCGCTTTCAAGGAATACTTCTTATAATCTGGATTCCCGCATCCCTAGTGCGGGTCAGGGCGTCCCAAGTGTCCCATTGGGTGTGCTCAACATAATATGTATGGGTTCAGTGTGGTACGTTCAGTCTACGGCGGAATATTCTGATAGTGAGAAAAAGGTACTTAGGCAAGGATAAGAAGGCAGGATTTGGGAGATCCGCCAGAGCGTATGTAGGTCCACATACCGTTATAAAGGCAAATACTAGAAATAGTGCATAAAGAAACGTACGCCAGTCGAGTAGCAAAGGCGTCAAGACGTAACGATTTCTGCTGCTTCGATGATAAGACAAGAGAATGATCTCCGTTCATAACCAGTAACTAGCAGCCCATCATGTTCTTGTTTTCCTCGTCTGTTAGTAACTGAATCTTAAAGTTCGATCATTGAAACACTTGAATCGTCTGAGAAATGCGAAAACGAGATAGGATGACACGAAAACAGCGAGCTTCGTCACAAGGAGTTCCTTAAGCAACATAACCACCGGATCGTAATGTTATGATGCCTCCCATCCCGCCGTCTTATCGAGATCTTTTCGCATCTCGAGAGGAAACCTCGAAAAAAAAGAATGTGGTGAAGACTCAGTAGGAAGTCGATTAACTATTCCAAATCACCTCTGAACTACACAGCCGACAATGTGTGCTCATCACGAAAGCTGGTAAAGGATCAACGTTAGACGTGAATCGCCATCAAAGATACTTGGCAGAAATGCTGTCCCTCTGGGAGTAGGGGGTCACAGAGAAGTGATCTCTCCAATCTATTCGTATTGAAATTGCTCAAATCTTAAGGTTTTCTTAATTGCCGAACTGTGCGGCACAGAACCGAACCGAACCACCTCTTGCAAACACAGGGACAACATTCCCGCTAGGCATCAAATCAGAGGAATAGTGCTACTTTCAAGCAAACAACAACAACAGATAGCGAAAAAACCACACCAGCTTTCAAATCAATGTTAAGGTGAGGATGAGAACATTTGGTAACGTACCACCACCAGTTACGTGACGCACCTGCCTCGATAGGTTAGATCTTCAACAAGATGACGTCCCCTTCGAAATTCACTTGGGGATCATAGAAAAATGACGGTGAACATAGGGAAGCCGCAGCCCCAAATAGTGCTATAACGTAAGCCCAGAGCGGCAAAACGGGCGACAGATTCCTGCGCTGTAAAGGCGAAGTCTCAATTTTTTGTTGGAACGACGGTCTTGTCTTTAAAATTGATCTAGACAATGAGTGATACATTTATACATACTCCTTCGAAAGGAAACTGAGAGGAGGCAACACATGCGAAAGCAGTAGGGACTGCATGTTAATGAACAACACATTGGGAAGCATTCGAGAATCTTTATTGTATTACTATACTTTTCTAATTAATATTCTATATGTAGGGGGATATACGTGGAAGAACTCCTCAACTGAAAAAGGTAGACCAGGTAATCGAATCAAGAATATGAAGCTCTAGCGATGCTGGAGCCAAGAACTGCAAGGAAGAAGTAATCAACGTGATCTTAGAGTGTGATCTTATAATGAATATAATGTGATCTTATAACAGAACTGAGGCCATAATGCCTTGAATGACTAGGCTTTCCAACGTGCAGAGAAACCAAAACCCTACTAACCCAAATGCTCCTCAATTTCTGCAGAAACAAACAACACAAGGGAATCTGCTTTCTGATGGGCAAGTTTCCTCACGCGAAAATTTCACGAAAAGCGAAGGGCAGGATTTACAAGCGCCACAGCCCTTCCCCAGGAATCTCCGGGAGCTGTCATCATGCTCTCGCCACCCGGCCTGAGGTCCCAGCGTGGCTGCGGTGATACGCCTGCGGCCCCCGGGAGCTGATCCAAGAAACCAGGCGAACGGTCGCGATCCAAGCCCGCGGCGAGGTCGCGAACCCAGATATCGACGAAGGCGCGAAGGAAATTCGGCTATCGATCGCTGGCAATTTGCCAGTGTATTTCTCGGCGCCCTCCGCAGCCGCACAGTGCGGCAGCCTGCGTAGCAGCCCGGGGAGGCCGGGGGAACCCGCCGCGGGGGGCCGCCGCGCAGGCAGCGCGGTCTGCCTCGTCGCGCGGCGGTCGCGTCGCGTCCGAAGGGACCGCCGTACAGCTGAGCGCGGGGGGCGGCGGCGGCGATGCGGGGGTCGAGGGTTGCCGCAGCGGCGGAGCTTCGCGCAGGACTGAGCCGGACCCCGCGACGACGGGGAGGGTTCGTCCCATAGTCGTGCGAGGTGCAGGACTTTGGCGACAACAGAAGGTTAGGAACGAGTGGCCTCCCCTTGGTGGAACGCTCTTCCCCGGCTGCGAATAAGCTCCCTCAGCGATGAAAGCAACTTGCCAGAAAATTACCTACTTAGCCTTAAGCCTTTGTCCTCCATGGAGGCAGGGTCTGCTTGCGTGGAATGTGGTTGCCATTTATTTCTGTCAGCTGGTTGATCGGGGTGGAGACCGGATGCCTTCGGGTGTATGTTTATCTAAGGTGTTGATCTAGCATTTAGATCCAGTAAAAGAAAGAAAGAACAGTGCTAGTAGAAGGGTAGAGGGCGCACGCATTCCACTAGTACGGGATATTGTTGAGCCAATTTGAATGTGTATTTGGTCTATACAATGAATTGCAGTGGTCTGCCGAGGGAGAAATCAGTGCTTTGCCCTTCCCAGAGAAGTCCGACAGTACCACTTCACCGGACCCCGGAGGAACGGAATGGATTTGTTTAACGCAGTACGAGTTATAGGTGTCGTTGTTTCGACACTGACCTTTCCTTGGTTTCTGTCTTACTAGAGTACGCGGGCTGCTACGCACTGCGTAGCACCAGCCCAGCATTGTCGCCGTCAGCGTCAGCGACGTATCGCCGAAGACCTATATTATACTTCGGCGACGCCGTTGTCGCCGAAGTATAAAACATACCTAACATGTACGACCCGCTTGGTTGGCTCGGACGGACCTCGGTTTGGCGCGCACGTGACAGCCGAAACTTCTTCCGAGAAAATCCTATATATAAAAGAGTAAGCGGTTGTGTCTGTCCTTCCGTCTGTCCGTCCATCTGTCCATCCGTCTGTCCATCTGGCCTTTCGTAAACGTCAAGTAGTAGTCATCCGGGTTCAGGCGAGGTATCACCTATGTCGTGTTGAGAGGGGTCAGAAGACGTGTCGTCGATGTCACGCAAAGGGCGCCTGAGTTCCGAACATGTGTCATCGACGTCGTGAAAGCGAGCGTCCGAGTCCAGAAAGGGTGTCACCGACGTCGTTCAACAGGCGTCTGGGTTCAGAAGATATGTCACCAATGTCGCGCAAAGGACATCCGGGTTCCGAAGAGGTGTCACCAATGTCGCGAAGGTCCTGTCCGGATTCAGACGACGTGTCACCGATGTCGCGCAAGGGGTTTCGAATTCAGACGACGTGTCAACGATGTCACGCGAAGCACGGCGGCTTGAGAAAACATGTCACCGACGTCGTTTATCAAGTACCTGGGTTTAGAAGAGGTGTCACCAATGTCACGAAAGTCCTGTCCGGATTCAGACGACGTGTTACCAGTGAAGGTGAGACCAGTAATGGAGATCGGTAGGGGGGGGGGGGGGTCCAGTGAAGGGGAACCTGTAAGGCCCCGTTTATACTTCGACGCGGCGCGATGCGATGGCCACGCAATGAGGCCAAATTGATCGATCGCGTCGCACGCGACGAAGTATAAACGGTGCCTAAAGGATTGACCAATAAAGGAGGGAACAGTGAAGGTGGGACCAGTAATGGAGATCGGTAGGGGGGGAGAGGGTCCAGTGAAGGGGAACCTGTAAGGCCCCGTTTATACTTCGTCGCGGCGCGATGCGATGGCCACGCAATGAGGCCAAATTGATCGATCGCGTCGCACAATCAATATGGCCACTATAGGCCCATGCACACTTCTGCGACACCGCGGCGCGGCAAGTCAGGCGACGGCTACCTTCGCGAAATCCGGCGGTCGCGACGCGGGCGCGTTAGAGCACCGTTTTAGACGACGGGACCGACGTCACCATGGATGCCGCTCCCCGAGGAATGGTTTGAGCCATTCCAGCCTGTGGCACTCAGGCGTCGCCTGCGATAGCCGCCGCGACAGAGCACCGTTTTAGACAACGGGACCGACGTCACCATGGATGCCGCTCCCCGAGGAATGGTTTGAGCCATTCCAGCCTGCGGCACTCAGGCATCGCCTGCGATAGCCGCCGCGACAGTTGCAGGAGTGTGCATGCCCCCTCCCTTCGGCACGTGTGGCAGCGTCGCGCCGCGGCCGTCGCGGCCGCATGCTTCATCATGGCCGCGCCGCGCTGTCGCAGAAGTGTGCATGGGCTTTATGCGAGGCGTCGCGTCGCGCCGCGACGAAGTATAAACGGGGCCTAAAGGGTTGACCAATAAAGGAAGGAACAGTGAAGGTGGGACCAGTAATGGAGATCGGTAGGGGGGGAGGGGGTCCAGTGAAGGGGAACCTGTAAGGCCCCGTTTATACTTCGACGCGGCGCGATGCGATGGCCACGCAATGAGGCCAAATTGATCGATCGCGTCACACAATCAATACGGCCACTATGCGTGGCGTGGCGTCGCGCCGCGACGAAGTATAAACGGGGCCTAAAGGATTGACCAATAAAGGAGGGAACAGTGAAGGTGGGACCAGCAACGGGGACCGGTGAAGGGAAGAGGGGTTTGGTGAAGGGGGACCGGTAGAACGTTGACCAGTGAAGAGGGGACCGGGTGAAGGGAGGACACGTGAAGGGGGGAAGGGTCCAATCAAGGAAGGACCCATGAAGGAGGGGGGAGGGGTCCAGTGAAGGGGGACCAGTAGAAGGTTGACAAGTGAAGAGGAAACCAGGTGAAGGGGGGACCGGTGAGGAAGGGACCTGTAATAGGGACCGGTGAATGGGGTGAAGGTGTGCAGTGAAGTGGGGACCGGAAAAGGGTTGATGAATAAAAGGGGGACCAGTGAGGGTGGGACCAGTAATGGGGATCGGTGAAGGATAGAGAGACCAGTGAAGAGGGGACCAGTAAAGGGAGGTCCAGTGAAAGTGTGAGCAGCAGTAGAGACCGACGAAGGGGGAGGACCAGTGAAGGGTAAACCGGAAAAGGGCTGATAATAAAAGGGAAGCAGTGAAGAGGGACCAGTAATGGGGGGACCAGTGAGGGAGGTAGCGGTGAAGGAGGGGGGGGGGTCCACTGAAGGGGGACCTGTAAGGGGTTGACAAATAAAGGGGAGAGCAGTGAAGGTAATAGCGGCCAGTAATGGGGAGTGGTAAAAGGTGGAGGTCCAGTGAAGGGAACCAATAAATGGGGTAGCAGTGAATAACCATTCAAGAGGGGACCCAGTAAGGGAGACAATAAAAGGAAGACCATTTAAGGGGATTCAGTAAAAGGTCCAGTAATAGAACCATTGAAGGGGGGGGGGCAGTAAAGGGGACTAGTGAAGAGGATCAGTGAAAGGGACCAATAAGGTGACCAGTATTTTTTCTCAGTGTCGTCCAACGTAGCGTCAGAAGACGTGCTACAGACGTCGTGCCAGGTGTGTCGGGGTGCAAAAGACGTGTCGTAGACGTCCGGACTCAGCAAATGTGTCACAGACGTTATCCAATGTGCATCCGGATCTAGAAGACGTGCCACAGATAAATAAGACTTTGCACAGCAGGTAGCGAGAACGAGTAAAGGAATTGGAGTAATGTTATTCCCGTCGGACTGTGGACTGCATCGAGCGGTCTACCAATACCAATTGGTTTCATTTGTGTTTCCACGTAATATGCACTTCGGATTAAAGGGCTCCGCACACTTTTGCGGCGTTGCCGCAGCCCTATCCTTCAACACGGGGCAAGGACGCAGAGGCCGCCGGCAACGGCAGCCGGCGCTGTCCCGCACCCGCACACTTTTGCGGCATTGCCGCATCGACGGCAACAATGATTGAAATCATTGTTGCCGTCGGTGCGGCAATGCCGCAGGCAGAGACTCTGCGCTCTAGCCGATCGCGACGGGGAACAAGAAGTGGAAACACATGCGTCCTTTAAATTAGGAGATCGATTATGGCTATCAGCTGATTATTTCTCGACGATCCGGGCGACGTCTGGGTTGATTTCTTTCGTTCTTCTGTTGGATTTAGCTGTTTCGCTTGTTTAGTATCCTTTTTCTAAGTTTTGGTGTTTGACGATGGAGATTCTCAGCTGAGTTCTTCATTCGGGCTTCGGGTCATTCTTTCATCGGAGCGCGCTTTCCTTCTATGCGAGTAGGTCCCGACTGGAGTTCGCTGCGACGGCGCCGTGCTGCGGCAACGCCGGAGAACGGCGCCGTCGCAGTGGGGAAGAGCGCCGCAACTTGAAGGTTCCGCCCCACTTTTGCCGGCTGCCGGCTGCGGCAACGCCGCAGAAATGTGCGAAGCCCTTAAGGCTCTCTATCTGTTCCTCGCCATGTACGCCGCGAGTACTTCAGAGAATGAATCGCGTGCGTGCGGTAGAGGGTGGGTAGGCGCCATAGGTGCAGTTTTTAAAATTCTGTTAATGCAGTTTTTAAAATTTAATGAATGTGAAAACTCCTAAAGACGACAAGAAGACGTTCGGGGTGTCCTATTCTCCGGGTTTGGGGGCGAAGCCCCCAACCAGACGTTTGGCGGCCGCGAGGCCGCTGAACGTCTATTTTTATATGAACCGCGTGAATGTATCTTAGGCAACTGTTAATACTTTAGTACAAAATCGTTTGCAGCAATAAATGAGACTTACCTTAGATTACTTTTTTTCAAATAAGAACCAACTGGAGATGATAAAAGCCTAGACCAGTGAAGGTGTCGCAAGCCCCACCAAACCAATTCCATCAGGGTGGTAAGAAAGTCTTGGGTGTTTGAAATTTCCTCTTCATTTTTTATTCAGGATACAATGGAATTCACTCAACCGTATAATCACCACCGATAGTCACTATTCCTTTCTCCCAAACTTGGAACTGGGGAGATTAGCAGTCAAAGAATTCCCTGATCGCTTCTTCAACATCTTCAAATTCGGTGATTCTTTTCCTCTTTTTGGATGCCTTGAGGGGACGAAATAAGAGTTAGTCAGAGAAGGCAATACCAAGGGAATAGGGTGGGTGCGGAAGCGTGTCCCAGCCAGCTCCTCCAATTTTTTACGTGTCTCTTTAGGTACATGCAGCATAGGGTTTTTGTGAAGGAGGTGGACAGAGGCACGTCTTGTCGGTTTTTATCGTTCCTGAAGTTGATTGACGTAAATGCTGCCGGTGACTGTGTGTGCTTGCGGGAGCAACTCGTAATGCAACATTGCTCGCGAATCCCAGAAGCAGCAAAGTAGACACTCTTGAGGTGAAGGCCCTTTTTGGGTGGCGGAAACCTCTTCGACGGAGCCGCACGGCACGATGCGTGTTAGCATGGTAGAAGAGCCAACTCTACGATTCTAACACGTCTCCAGTTATCAGGTCTTCCAGAAACTCCTTTTGGTGCAGGCGCATATGGATACATCGACAAATGGATACCCAGGTGAGCGAGCCGCATGCTATCGAAGAGACCCATCGAGTCACCACCTTTCTGTAGTCGAGGTATAGTGCACATTTAACTGTTAACGATTTAACGAATTTAACGAATGAACGGCATTTTTCGTTGAAATCTGGCTTAACAACTTAACGAAAATTTTTAGAAATTTAACGGAATTTTTGACGGACTTCGTTCGCAATAATCACTTTTCCGTTTAGTCCACTAAGGCCGGGGGCATACTCCCATCACCGCGATGTCATCGCGGTGCTCATTTCATGGCCATTCCGTTTTCTCGCTCCGCGCGCGGTGTTTAGCGTCGGTCCTGATCCGGGGGGCGGCAGAGATACTCATTTTGACGCGTGCGGTCGCGCGCGCGTGCTCGCCTCGAGCGGAGCCCTAGTTGCTTCGCTGGCTGTGAGGACGAGTTTTGCGTGAACGCGCCGGGACTGGGCGCATTCGGCGTTACGGGGACGGTAGAATGTCTTGAAGAGACTGGAATGAAGATAGGTTTGTGGTCACCAGTTGAGTATGTAGTACTAAGCTATAATATGTCAAAGCAGTGGGGAGGGAACTGGTGAAGGTAAATGATGAAAAAGATACAAAACAAATCCCAATAATAGGTTATTGATTAGGAGTCTTGCGAAATAACTGGAGGAACAGGGCTTTATGTTTTAGTTTAGAGTTGTATTTTAAGAATGGAAAATGATCAATTGCTATCAAATTGGATTATTCGCTTTAAGAGAAGGTATGGTGTGTTTTGAGAGTTGCCTATAACGGCTACGTATTTAGCAAAGTGTATTGCGTGTTCAGAAACCAAAGATCATTATCGATTGATGGTGATCGACACCTCAAAAACAAACTTCAGTCTCGTGTTCGGCGAAATCGATTACCCCCACTGCTGAAGTTTCGGACCGCTTGAACGCCATCCTCAAAAAATCGATAATATCGATCGATATCGATTGGTCGACTTCAGATTCGTGTTCAGCGACCTCGATTAAACCCAGGGCATAAGTTTCGTGCAGCTTGAACGAAATCCACCAAGTCGATAATATCGATCGATATATCGATATCGATTATCTCCCCTGCTGTGAACGCCTCCCGTCGATGATCATCTAAACTCGGACATAGGGTCACCACGGGCCGAACCGGTTCCGCCCCCTCCAACGGTTTAGCAACTGCAGTTGCAAATGGCAACTGTGTGTTGTTATTCAGTTGGAACAGCAACACATGTTGCTACTCTGTTGGAAATTGTTGCTACTCTGTTGCTATTCGGGCGGAAGCGTTTAGCGTGCTCCGATGCGACCGCTCGCGCGGAAAGGAAAATTTAGGGTAGCAACGCAGTGTTGCTATCCGGGCGTAGTGAATAGCGCCGTGGGATGGCGTGTGCATGCCGTTTGTTCATGCCGTCATGTGAACATATATAAGTTGATGAGTTCCACGTTCAACTCTGGATGAATCGTGGCATCGTTAAGGTCGTATTGAATCCTGGCATCGTTGACGTCGTAATAGACTAGCGGTTTCTTCAGCGTAGCCAAGATTGTGGGTCCAGACTTTATTGCGGTTTATGTTTCGGCGTTGTGAACGTATATAAGTTGATGATGTTGTTTGTCATTGTTTGTTTGTTTTATTTAATATCAGTGTATCATCGTTTCTTTTGTCGTGTTAGTGACACTTTTTATAAGGTGACCCCCCCCCCTGGCGCAATTAGGGTCGGGGGGGGGGGGGGGGGAGGGGGTCACCTCCTAAAAAATGTCACCAACACAAAAACAAAGCGACAAAACACATTGATAGTAAAGAATAGGTACAAACAATGGTACAGCTCTGTTCTGTGCTCTCCTCCGCGTCAGCACAGATTTGGGCAGGGAAGGGACTCCAAGGTGTGGCTTCAGTGACGCGCCCGTGTTCAAATTGTCTAGATCCTGGAGTTTCCTCCCTTGCCCAATTCGGAAGCACATAAAACATGCTATATGTATATGATATGTAATCGAAACAAGGAGATAAGACCGTATTTACGTTCGCTGTATGTAGCTACCCGCCGCGGCTGTCCGCCGCGGCAGGCCATGTTGACCCCCCGACCCTATTTGCGCCGCCTTATACAACGCCTTTGGGTAATAGGAAATTAAAATTTTACGCGACACTGGTGTAATCCACCCCTATGTTGAACTGAGCTAGGCCCTTTCTGATGTAATTAGACACACATGTGCCCTATTACCAAGGCGAATATCCACGGAGTACAGGGTGATCTCCTTCGAGACTCTTTGCGCCGAGTTTGCTTTGGTTTAAAAAGTTTTAGGCTAGCCTGGAAGGATGCCGTTTTGGCTTGGAAATGGTACACTCTTTAGCTATTAATGGTCGCCTAGGTCAGAATAGGTCAGAAGCGTGGCCCATTTATTTCCGAGTCGAAGGCCTTCCGTTCTCTTTGAAAAACAATGATGGCTCCCGTTCTCTTCACGCGGAGAGCGCCAAAGGAATCACGCTCACTGAACTGTTTTCAAGGTGACGCTGCTTGCTACTGGCTGGACCATATGCCGCCTTTTGTTCAGCTCTCGACTTCAGAGTGAAGGAGGAGCTTACCAGACTATCGGAGGAAGGCAGAACTGTTGGAGACGATGAGCAACGAGCTTGGAAGTGCTTCCCGATGCTCATGAATGCCATATGCCATAATGGACTTTCAGATGAGTAGTATAGTATACTGCAAAGCGTCCAGTTCGGAGTCTCTGGTCTCTGACATTTAACAACTTAGCGTTTTAGGCCATGAAATTGCTTTTTAACTGCCCTCGGTGGCAAGCAGCGCAAGGCTGTCATATGTGCGAATTCCACTTCAAGCGCGTAGGAAGACGAATAATTTTTTCGTGGCTTCACCACGAGTTGAGGATCGGCGCTCGTCAACTTCCATAATCACAGACGCTCAACGCAAGCTGAACGGCTTACTAGGTGAACTCCACTTCTTCAGTAGTCGGAATTACTTGTTAATTAGTCGCTCCTTTCTTAGGGCCTGCTCAAATGATGAGCTTCATCACAATGGATAAGTGCAGGCCCGATGCTCTACATGTCATCTCTGAGGGAATAACCTGTGACCTTTTGAGAGGTAGGATGATAGCATGACAGTGCAGTTGGGATGAGTTAAGCTGTTGAACATCTACACTCCAGTTGTCTAGTTGTCCACCACATTTCAGAAATGTTTAATAGCAAAAGCA
The DNA here is from genome assembly GCA_947396885.1 of Heligmosomoides polygyrus polygyrus. Lineage (NCBI taxonomy): Eukaryota > Metazoa > Nematoda > Chromadorea > Rhabditida > Heligmosomidae > Heligmosomoides > Heligmosomoides polygyrus. The sequence goes on from OX377203.1 coordinate 68,245,484, forward strand.
CTGTCGCTCCTTTGCGAGTTGCCGCTGACAATGTAAAACGATTAGCAATGGCATTGGAAAGACGCGTCAACTACACATACGCATCGAAGATCATACTCGGCATCGACGACCTCAGAGCTTGCACGGGAGCAGAAAAAGATGCGGTAATGCTCTAGAATGCAGCGTTCCGCGTCCTATAAGTTACACTGCGCTCACTTCAGATCTCCTTCATTCTATTCCCGCTCATTGGAGCGAAGAACGTTTGCACTGCAACGATTGCGAGCGTCGGGGTCCTCGCGTATTGGATCATTATACGTCTTCTACAAAGATCCAGCGCGCTCAGGCCTCAAGATCGACCACATACGGCGGATCGCTGTAGCGATGAAATTCATCTGGCGAGAAGTATCGGAATCGTTGTTCACTTTAAAAATGCACGTAGGTGGCTTGCTTTCCGATCTTCCCATCTTGGGCAGCGTGGATCGAAGATTATCTTGAACTCTTGGATTCAGTGCTTCATCGACCACTCGATTCTGGAGGACATGCCTCTCTGTGGGTCCGTTTATCACTGGACGTCCAGCGGTTTCGAGTCAGTGCTTCGTAAACTGCAGCTCCCAAGACGCTATGAATTGCGAAGAGACGATTGTAAAAAAAGTAATATAATACAGCTAAGCTATCGATTGTAATTTTCATCTGGCTTATGGGTCTTGTTCAGCTTCGTGGTGAAGAACAAGCTGATTCATGACCTCCGCCGGGAAGCTACAAACACACGTCATCGAGATTTCACACTCAATGACGCCATGAGCGTAGGGAAAACAAGGTCGGCATCCCTCATTTCATTCAATCCATTTCCATTTCCTATGGCACCTGAGGATTATGGACTTCTTCGCAAGTTCTCGCCCTCAAAAATGCTAACCACTGAGTGGTACTTCCCAGTGAATTCCAATGTCCGCTTCTCTTCACTGGACGAGTCTTACCAGATGGCCCTTCGTGGACTGCATAGAGACAGCATATTGAGGTTGGAACCGAGCTACAGAACTAGATTAATGTCATTGCGCCAGTGCAGCTTCGTCATAATTCCATCACCTTCAGCTCCCGCCTCGTTCGCGACTTCGACTCCCATAAGATGGCATTCTGCTCTCGGAAATACTGGACATCGCCGGACTCGGGGCAGAGCTGTGTTCAGCTGGTAGTCGGCGAGGAAGCAGTCTTTGGAGATGTGCTGTTGTTTATATATGATCCAGTACGAAATACTTGCTCAATGCTAATGGATGAATTTGTCTTAGAAGACCCCTTTCTAACTCTTGCTGATAACATTTCACGGGATGTAACTTCTCCGGCAAGAAAACGTTGTATCAACACGCTAAGCCTACTTCTACCTCTAAATCGATTCTTCAAACGAGTCATCGCTAGAGAGCTAACTTTTCGTCCCGCGTTTGACATTCAGTCGAGCGCTGTAACTGTGCACTTTGGAGGCCACATGTTTGTGTCTCAAATACCGTGATAAATCATTAACTCTCCGTTACTGCGTATGGATTGAATTACGAAAAGTTTAACACTTTCATACCTCTCCTAGGTTTTACCTGCAAAGCAACTTTGTTGCTGCTACCCTCTTTACAAGAAAGGACCATAACCAAGATGGTCCTTTCTTATAGAGTGGGTAGCAGCAAGTTACGCGGCATGTCCTGTTTTACAGTGCGTGACAGCTTCTTAACATCATGAAGTCGGCAATGAAAGAGGCAAATAAGGCGACGATGATGGGATTTCCCCCATGGACTCCTATCGTAAGAAGGACGACGACACTACGCCTCTATCGAGGACTACGAGGAGGACGGAATCGTCGCACGGAGGATGGAGCCCCCTAAGTCTAAGTCTAAGTCAGTCGACAGCGCACACATCACGCGGAGGGTGGTCACCCTTTTGTCAGTTCTTTCATCTATACCAGACAGTTAATAAAACACAAAACCCTTTAATCATTCCTCTCACTGGCGCCACGGGGAGCTCCCAGGAAACCGGCCGAGGTAAGACCAGGCGTGGAGAGCGCGACACCTCAGGGCACGAGCTGTACACAGACCGTGACCGCGACATCTTCGATGAGGAGGAGGAGGATACGGAGGAGGCCCCTCCGTCGTCCCTCATTTCTCACACGTCGTCGGTTAGCGGGAAGCCTGTAAGAAGAAAGGTTCGTCTGTATAGACGTAATAGACACATTTTGGGTCGAGAACATAAAAAGAAAACAGAAAAGACTGATCATACCTAGCTTTCTCAGAGATTCATGCAACGATCACCGGGATTAGCTTCTCCACTCCCCTTGAAGCGGCAGCGTCGAACGCAGACAGCGTTAGACACTTCGATGATGGCCATGAAAGGTTTCGCGGAGAGGGCGAAGGCCCTGGTGAAGATGAAAGAAAAGCTCCCTGTGGGAGCGATCGGGCGCCTTCTTTCTCAGCACGACATAGGCGCTGATTACAATGTGGGTTCAACACATTTTCCAATACAAAACAAAATACAATGCAAAACCATGCCATCTACCTCAACTATAACTAAACTTTAGACATTCGTATCTAATACGTTGCGCGGCATCCGCCTCGACGTAGAAGAAGGCAAAGCCGTCGCAAGAATGCTAGCCACCGTGCCCGAACCGCCCGACTCCATCGTACGGCAACTACTGAGCATCTTGGAGCAGCAGCAGTCGACGATAATGGGACTAACTGCGGTGGTGAGAAGACTTTGAAGATGCTCTGCGCACTCATTCCTTCCCTACGACACTCCCTGAAAGCATTTATATACAGCTGGACTCCTGCCTAGCGGGCATGCAGCGCCTGGAACAACAGCAGGCCGACTGCACTGCAACGAAGTCGAAGGAGCTCACACTGCCCGAGCCAACCTTCCTCGCTTACGACAATGTCACGCAAGTTTGGCGGGTTCCGCAGCTGGACGTTTCCGAAATGAAGGACATACCTAATGCCTGCTTTAAGGTCGGTAGCGTCGATGTAAAGAGATGTTTCTTCCTTCTCCAGTTCAAGAACACAACACCAAAGTGTGGTTTATAGAGCTGTGACCTGAACAGAGTACTCGAGCTCTGGGTTCGCAACGGCCGCATCAAGCAAGATGACCACATCGTCTCCTGCGTGGACTTCTTTCGAAAGTATCTGAGGACGGTTAGTAGTGTCCCATCGTCTTCTCCCTCTACATGCATGATAAACCATAACCTTCTCAGTAGCTTCCTGTAAGACCATATCTTTCTAGGAGTGTGATCCACCGCAGTTGATTCAGCGTTACGCTGTCCGGCTTTCACACTCTGTAATACCTTCACTGCACGATCTTCCTGAGCAGATTGTGGAACCCCTCATAGGTAGCTCCACACTGTTTAGTTCTGCCTCCAACTTCACAGCCTTCTCAGCTGCAGCTTTCTCAATTAAAACTGGACTTCTTGGCTTCTCAGCTCAAATTCAACTCCTTTCAAATTAAACCGAGGTAACGTGGTAACGTTGCCCAATATACTTTCATTTATTTTAAAAATATAATTCGACTATCCAGAGTGTCCAAAAATGTGATCGTACCGGCCACCGACGTGCCGCCTTGGCAGCATTATCTTCGTCTCTGCCCTATGCTTAAAAATAGAGCTGCCGCGTTGCTGCAAAAGTGTGGGGAGGCTTTAAACCGGACTCTTTGCATTCTGAGCCGAACACTTCGTTCTAAATTTGACACTTTTTAGTTTGAGGTCACATTTAGAAGTAAAATGGACATTTTGCAAATCAAGTCAGACGTCTTTAAAGTTTAAACAAACGTTGTCTAACCGTTTGCTTAAAGGAATGCCTTAGGAATAAACTTCACTACGAATAAGCACAAAATTTTCATCTTGCTTGAAAAATGCTTGGTTTGAAATGAAAAGTGTTCGGATAACAGCATAAAACATCTTGTTTAAAGGAAAAATTGCATATCTCAAAATGCAAAAAAGTGGAGACCTCCGGCGCATCGTAGTAAATAGGATCACACGCAAGCGAAAGGTAAGGTAAAGTAGTGGGGATTTCATGGTTGTACTTTTTATACGGTTGCCATAAATACTTTGATACTTTGATGGTCCTTTTGTCGGCTGGAGGTCTTCTCAGCGGGGACCACAACTCTTCCAGACCGTTGGATCTCTGACTGCTTGCATCCAGTAAGGCAGACTCCGCTCTCTGAAAGACCTTGCGAATGAGTCTGCCCATCGCGCTGGCGGTCGTCCCAGTGGTCTCCTATGGTCTCTCGGGAGCCTCTCTGTGACACAGAGACTCCATCTATCGTCTATTCGTCGAAGCATATGTCCAGCCCAGCGATATTTGGTGTTCTTCATGTACTGCAGCGGGTCTGCTAATTGCGACTTCTCCCGTAGCTCCGAGCTTCGAAGGCCTTCTTGCCATTGCTGACGAAGGCTTGTCCTCAGAAAACATCTCTCCAGTGCACGATGCGCAGTTTGCATTGCTCTGGCAATTGTTTTGTTGTCGGGCCAGCTTTCCGTTGCGTAACACATCGCAGGTAGTATAGAGCTGTTGAATATCGAGGGTCTGAGGGCGGCATCCTTTACCTGATCAGTGACTTCGCGAATCGAACCGAAAGCTGCACATTCTGCGCGTCTCATTGTTGGCGATTTCAAGATCGAGGTCGTTACTCATGTTCAGAAAGACGTAGGAGTCGACCTCTTGTAGAGCGACTCTATTTAACCTTACGAGCCTCGTGTCACACCACTTGTTGACCATAAATCGCATTTTGGACATATTCATGCCCAATACATTCTTCATACCTGCCACATTGACTCGTTCAGCATTTCCTCGACTTCTGTCCTGCTGGTAGAGATGAGAGCAATATCGACGGCGAAGCGAAGATTGCTGAGCCGCTTACCATCCGCAAGGTAGCCTTTTTCGTCCCAGTTAAAATTTTTCATGGCATCCTGGAATGCCGCTGTGAATAGCTTAGGAGAAATCGTGTCTCTCTGCCGTACTCCTTTGAGTTGGAAGGTGGTCGATGTGTTCGAGAAGCATTCGTCGAGAAGTCGGATGTAGGGCGATGGTATGCCAGCGGCCGGATTCAGCAAAGTTACTGCAGTTATTTTAACGGAGAATTGTAAGCAAATAGCTCAGACAACGCGGCTTATCAAGCGATATGGTGAGCGATAAGCCACGATATCTGAGCTTTCGTTTACGGTTCTCCGTTAAAGTTACCGCAGTAACTTTGATGAATCCGGCCCCAGCATGCACAAGCGCGTTCGCAATGCCGTTGATTTCCACAGACTCAAACGCCTTCGGATAGTTCACGAAGACAAGTACGGATGTGGTGTTCGTGGCTCCTTTCGATGAGCTGTAAGACAGTACGAATATGGTCCGTGCAGGAGAAATCCTAATGAAACCCTGCTTGCTCCACTGGCTGATACTCATCCAAACAACGTTCCATGCGGTTAAGCAATATCTTGGTGAAGATCTTGTACACAGCCGAGAGAAGACTGATGAGTCGATAGTTGTTAAAATTTTCCTGCTGACGTTTTTGAAGATTAGAACTGTTTCTGGTTCCTTCCATGAGTTCTGAATCCTACAATAACGAAGGTAGTAGTTTAAGTGCTTGGCAAGAAACGAGCAGAGGGCACTGCCGCCCGCACGAAGAAGATCAGCAGAAATGCCGTCCGGCCCGCGAGCAGTGCCTGGCTTCATCCATCTGATGCGATGAACAACTACTGATTCCAGAATGGGAGGTGCTTCCTCTTCATGTGCCACATCATCGCGGTGAAGGGGTGAACATCACTTTAGTGATGGCTAAAGGCACAAATGGTCACGCATTACGCGATGTTCTATTTGTGTATGAGCGGCTCTCATGTATCCCTGGCCAGGAACATGTGGGTAACCAGACCACCGCCATGGCTGAAACAACTGAACCCGCGCCCCAGTCCTCGGTGCGCCGGAGGTGGCCTTCTACGACGTCGGCTGAATCCACCTTCGGCGAGGGGCCATCTAATCACGGAGTTAGACTAGCAGAACGTCATTGGAATCGGATTACCGGAAACTTCCTCCCACCACGACACGGAAACTGCCTATTCATCTGCACTTATAACTGTCGTTCGATCAGATCTGAACAGGATCTTCGGACACTGCTTTACAGTAACCGCAACATCAAATACGACGTTATCGTCCTGCAGGAAACGAAAGGTAGAACGGAAACCGACTGACCACAACGAGCTTCTCATTATCGGAGCAAAGGTGGACAGAAAGAATATTGGTGGAGCTCGATTTCTCGTCAACTCTGCAGTGCACCACCTAGTATACTCTTACAAGATCATCAGTCCACGAGTAGCTGTTCTGCGTATGGAAACCAGAGATCAAGGAACCATCTCCATCATAAATGGATATGCTCCAACATCTGCGGCCACAAACGAAGAAAAGGAGGAATTCTACAATTCGAAAGGACTGTTAACGACGAGAAACGCTACTTCAATGTTGTTGTTGGGGACTTTAACGCTACCGTCGGTGCGAACAATCACGACGAATGGAGGCTAGGACCACATGAAACTTCCTCAAAGAACGAAAACGGAGAGCGCCTGATAGACTTCCTTTCCGCGTACCGTCTCTTCCATGGAAATTCTATGTTCAAGAAGCCTTCAAACCGGCGATGGACCTGGGAAAGCTCAAATGAAGAAACGCGTTCGGAGATCGATCATGTTGTTACAAACAGACGCTGGAGTCCGTTCGACGTCTCCGTGATGCGTTCATTTGACACCAGCTCGGATCACCATCTTATCTGTGCGAAACTGACTCTCAAAAAGAAGATGTTCAAACGTGACACTCATAAACCGGCACCGCTGAGGATCCCCACATTCAAGTCGGAGGAGTTGGAATATGCAATAAAGTCGCATGATTGAAATGTTCTTAAAGATCCATCGGAAGACTACGACCTTCTCTCCAAAGGAGTGTTGAAAGCTAGCAGCTCTTGTGAAGCTACGTCACCGTCTGCCACAATACTTAACGCACTTGCGATTAAACTCTTGGTGCATAGAAGAGCTGTCAAAGTGGATCCTAATGCCTCCGATCTGGAGAAAGTCACCATCTCGATGGCCTGTCGAATTGCAGTGAAGGAGTCCATACAAGCTTACAGAAGATTGAAGCTGTTAGAAGCTACTGGGAAAGATTCAAGCATAAAGCGATGCAAACGAGATCTATGCGACCAAAAAGCAATATGTCAGCTCTTACGGATAAGGATGGAACAACGCAGACGACTTGAAGGGCGATGGAAGCCGTCGTTCAAGAATTCTACACAGATCTGTTTTGTTCTTCCATCACTGTCCCTAAAATTGTCGCCTTAAATTTGTTTTTAATAAGTTTTTTAAAATTTTGTTTAGTAGGTAATCATGCCTGTTTTGTCATGTCGTTCTCTAGTTCTCTTATGCTGATGTTTGTGTTGATTTTGTTGTTTTTTACGTGGTCTTGTATCTAGGTCCAGAATAAGGTAAAGTGAAGTATATCAACTACCTGTTAAAACTTAACGTGCCCAGTTTCCTTTAGAAGGTGTTCAATTGATTTCAGACGTGTCCTGATAGCTAGAAATCTGTTTAGTTGAAGAAAAATGTAAACTGAGGTGTATCCCGCGCGTTACCTGAGGTGTAAATGTAAACTGAGGTGTATCCCGCGCGTTACCTGAGGTTTATCCCGCGCGGGTAAGATCACTTTAACGTCGTCGGAAAATAACTCAATTATATAATAGGAGATAGATTTTTATTTTATTTTATTTTATTTTATTTTGAGGCGCGGGTTATCGCGCGATGCTACAATCTGTATCGTTCACTGCAAAACTAACTGACAAGAAAACAACCCACCAATTACCAAATGTAGCGAAATTAATACCACGTCAAATAAAGAGGAGATGCAGAAAACAACGGTAGCAAAGAGGAACAAGAGCAGTAGCAGGGAGAAACACACTACACATATAAGAGCTTGTTAATCCGCTGATCGACAAGCTTCTTGAAACTACTGAGAGACATGTGAAGCACCTTTTCACTCAGCAACGGACGGAAAATATGAAGAGTTCTGTTTGAAATTAAAGGTTGTCTGATTTGGCTTCTCACAACTGCATCAGTGGTTCTTAGACCGCCAGATCTTTTTCTAGGGAAGGGATCCACTGAGAGGAATTCAGAGGCATGAATTTCAACCCTACCAGTCAGATTTTTAATCATCATTACCAGGTCGAATATTGTTCTTCTGCATTGTAGGAACGGTAAGCCCATCTGAACGGCTAGACTTATACCGTTTGGAATATGGGCGTAGTCCAATCCAAAACATCTCATCATCAATTTTTGGGTAAAATTATTTTGTATTTTCTCAAGCATCCGTATATCTTTAGGTTTATATGGGTTAAAAACAGTGGTTGCACTTTCAAGAATTGGCCTAGTATGCATTTTGTACGCACTTACCAGTACCTTGGGATTTCTTGTCTTTAAAAACCGGAAAAGATTATAAGTGCGTGCAATATCCTTATTTACTGACATTCTGTAAAGAGGTGTGAAATCCAGATCGTTATTAATAAGATAACCAAGATTTCTAATCTCGTCCACCCTATTTAAAGCATCAGATTTGATAGAATACTTCGTTGACACCGATCTATCCCCATTGACGAGAACATCAGTCTTACTCACGGCCGCCAGGGGTAATTGCTAGTACTCTGACATTTATTTATGACAATCTATAGCTGATTGCTCGCTACTCTCATCGTCAGGCGACTCATTAACCTTGTATACCCTAATGTCATCAGCATACATGCTGACTGAAACTCTAAGGCTCTCTATAGCCTTCGGAATCTCCAAAGTAAATATTAGGAACAAAATTGGGGATAGCACCATCTGTGGTACACACTGCAGGCATCATATATGGATGAGAACGGGCTGCCCACACGTACCTGGTAAGTTCTGATAATTCCGGATTCAAGAGATAATTCTGGGATGTGTTTCAACAGCTGACAGTTTATGTATTAATTCGGTGTGTGAACCTTATCAAACGCTTTATTGAAATCAAAGAAAACAACGTCTACTCTCCTGTTAAGTTCTCTGGCTCTGGTCCAATCATTCATTTTGGTAAGAACAGCAGTTTCAACTGACCGACTCTCTACGAAGCGAACTGTGCTTTTGGAATAGCACCATATTAAACCAAATGATTCATTACATGTTGTTTCACCATTTCCTCGAATACTCTGACAAAAATAGGAGTGATGCTCACAGGTCGGTAGTTCCTAAGGCCATTCAGCGGTGGCTTCTTAGAAATAGGTGTATTTAAAGATTGTTTCCACCGTTTAGGTTCTTCCGATTTCATATAACTCAGTTTAAATATATACTTAAAAGCGAAACCAATGAATTGAAGTATCCTCTTAATACAACTAAGAGGTATGAAATCGGGCGTCGTGGACGACGATGAAGGCCAGCCCTCTAAAAGCTTAAGCATGTCCGCTCTCCGAAACCAACATGTGGAATCCATGATCGGAAAACTCTGAAGCTCTACATTTACTACTATTGCGTCGCCGTTGCTCGGAGTACTAAAAACATCCTGAAAAAGTTGGGCAAAGAGCTAGATTCATTTATTCAAAGCCTGCGCTTACATGCAAAGCCAGTACCTTGAGTAAATGAGAAAAAACCTACAACTCGAACAACCGACAAAGGTAATAGGTTGTCCCACAAGACTTCGCCGTTTTTTTTTCAATGATTCACTGCAGATTTCGCCGGCGGTCTCTTGCATAGCGCTGCATAGCTTTCGAAAGAGAATGCTTTGGTCTATCAGAACATGTATTGCATTTCTTCTTTTATTATGAATTTTGTCAAATTTTAGGTCGTTGAAGTGAAGAGTGAAAAAGTGAAAAAGTAGCCCTTTGCGCACTTGTTCTCTCCGCTTAGGTTTGTGAAAATCGCAAAAAAGGTTTGTGAAAAAATTTTGTGAAAAAAAACAAAATTTTGTTAATTTTTTATAGCATTTAGAAGACAATGTTCTGTACTACAAGAATATGTGTTAGTGCTAATTGCTCATTTGTCCTTTATTGATTTTTAGGTGATCAAATTGGGACGTCCGAAGGAGGATGGTTATTTTTGCCGACAGCTCCTGCTCTGTGGTTGGACTTTTTGGGTTGGTGTTATATGTCATTCGAAAGAGAATGTCTTGCTCTATAAGAGCATCTGTCGCGTTTATTGATTTCTATCGAATATCAACAAAATGCCAAAAAGAGAAAAATCGTCTTCACCAACAACTCCTTCCCCTTCTTCAGTTGTTGATATTCGACAGAAATCAGCGTGAGTCAATAAACGCGACACAAATTCTTACTGAGCAAGACATCCTCTTCCAAATGACATATAACACTAAGCAAAAAGTACAACCACAGAACCGGAGTTTTGGTAAAAATTCGGACGGGAAAGCCGGAATTCCCAATTTGATCACCTAAAAATCAATAAAGGACAAATGAGCAAATAGAACCAACACGTATTGTTGTACTACAAAGTATTGTCTTCCAAATGCTATGAAAAACTGCGCAAAAAATTACAAACCTAAGCGGAGAGAACAAGTGCGCAAATGGCTACTTTTTCACTTTTTCACTTTTCACTTCAACGAACTAAAAATTGACAAAATTCATAATCAAAAAAGAAATGCAATACATGTTCTGATAGAGCAATATATTTTCTTTCGAAAGCTATGCAGCGCTATGCAAGAGACCGCCGACGAAATCTGCAGTGAGTCGTTGAAAAAAAAAACGGGGGGACTTATGGGGCAACCTAATAATTAATTACGAGGAGAATCACAATCTGCTTCTAACAAACGCCTTGATGCAAACTTAGAAAAACTAATAGTAAGAACATTGTCACTCTTAGCCTTCAACATATTGACCGCATTCAGCCATCTACGTGCAATGGAAGCAGATCTTGTTGCTGTTCTGACTATCAAGACTTAAAGCATGACCTTTCCCTATTACTTCATGACAGTGGCTGGTCAAAGATTTGACAGGATATACAGATACTTTTTCTGTGAGGATTTTGCAAATCATGTAAAGATCAGATACTTTCCTTCTCCAAAGAAGCGATGTTAAGCCTTGTCTTTTAGATCCTTCCACTGGGAACATGATGGGAATCCGTACCGTGGCTCCTCATGACGAGATTACTTGTAAAGGTTTTTTGAACATATTTCAGAAAACCACCACGGATCTCCCTCGATAAAGAGCCTTCGGGCTCTCTTGTTAAGAGGGATCTCGGGCCACTTGTCGCAGGGCCACGTGGCGCGTCCCCGGGTGGTGGATAGGGGAATTAAACGCGAACCAAATGCGACCGTGTACTGCCCAGAGACGCAGGTGGGATGCGGGGGATGGACTCCTTGCTCCTGCTGTGTCGGGTCGATGCGTTCCTTGTGCGTGGGAGCGGCATGTTCGTGCACAGTGTGCGTGGATGTGTCCGTGACTGTGCGGATTGTAACTGTGTCGGCTCGGCCAAAAGCTTGCACTCGGTAGACTGGGAGTACATGTAAGGCGATTCGAGGCCGCCTTAAGTCTCGCCCCGTCCCTTCGGGCAGTATGGCTGGCTGCCCGGAGTACCCCGCCCGCACGACAGAGCCTGACTAGCTACCCGTGTTGTATTCCAGTCAAACACAGCAGCACTAAAGGGCCTCATTCCCCTGACCCCGAAAGAGCCCCCATTTCTGCAGCGATGGGAAGGACGAGTACGGAGAGGCTGCTAAAATCTCAGGGCCTAACCAGGCTGCGCAAATTGAGAAGGACTAGGATGACGATCTGTACTTACAACGCCCGCACGCTTGCATCGGAAGCATCCGTCGAGGACCTGATGATGCAAGCCAGGAAGATCAAGTACGACGTCATCGGACTGACCGAGACGAGAAGACACCACCCCCTGCACGCCGCCTACGACTCCGGAGAAGAACTGTTCCTCGGAACATGCGACAGCAGGGGAGTAGGCGGCGTTGGTGTCCTCGTCAACACGCACTTGGCCATGAACATCGATTCGTACGAGTCTCTGACAAGCCGAATCGGACGTCTGCGACTGAAGCGATGTGGTTCCGTGCCAGCTTTGACTGTATTCGTCGCGTATGCCCCAACATCCGACTACGACGACGAAGAGGTCGAAGCCTTCTACGTGGAGCTGGAGAAGTTCTATAAGGAAGATCACACCTTCTACAAGGTGATCGTCGGCGACTTCAACGCCAAAATCGGACCGCGAAGGTCGCCGGAAGAACTTCACATCGGAACCCACGGTTTGGAGTGGAACGAGCAAGGTGATAGGCTGTCTGAGTTTATCATGTCGACCAAGACCATCCATGGAAACTCGCAGTTCCAGAAGCCTCCCTCCCTACGATGGACCTGGGAATCTCCCGGTGGCCAGTTCCACAACGAGATCGACCACATCATCTTCAACCGCAAATATTGCCTGACCGACGTCTCCGTTGTCCCCAAGTTCTACACGGGATCGGACCACCGCCTCCTTCGCGCAAGGTTCCGCTTTTCGCGTCAAGGAGAGAAGGCCGTGAAGTTCAAGAAGAGGAGTCCCAGAACGACCATCAACTGGGACCTCTACACCTCTCTTGCCGGTCTTTGGGAAGATGCCGTCATGGACAACGTCGACGAGGAATACGACCGCTTCGTGCACCATCTCCACGATAGTGCTAAGGGAGCCGAGAGCTTGAAGACCACCAAGAGACGTCTGTCTCCGGAAACTCTCGAGCTGATACGCCAGCGTGGAGCAGCACGAGCGTCAGGGAACTACCAACTGACGTCCGAGCTTGCGAAGCTATGCAGAGAGGCGATAAAGGAGGATCTTAAGGAGAGAAGGGCGGAAGTGTTGGCTGAAGCTGCAGAGGCAGGGTTGAGCATCCGCAATGCTCGCCGGAACTTCGCCAACTTCAAGACCAAGATGACAGCTCTCCGACGTCCCGACGGAACCGTCACCTCTTCCAGAAGGACCATGGAGAGGGTCATCCACGACTTCTACTCCGATCTCTTCGATAGCCACGTCCACCTGCCCCCATGCCATCTTCCGCAGGATGGATACGTCGTCCCCTCTGTTCTCCCTTCCGAGATCCGACACGCCATCTCGTCGGTGAAGAAACGTACAGCACCCGGTCCCGACAGGATCAGACCCGAACACCTGAAGAACCTCCCGCCTACGCTCATCAACACCCTGGCGCGGCTCTTCACACGTTACCTGTCGGAGTGCAAGGTTCCATCTCAGTGGAAGACCAGCAGAACCGTCTTGCTGTACAAGAAGGGAGACGTGCACGACATTGGCAACTATCGCCCGATCTGCCTGCTGTCCGTAGTCTACAAGCTGTTCACTCGAGTTATCCTGAATAGGATTAGCAGAACGCTGGACGAAGGACAGCCATGCGAGCAAGCAGGATTTCGGAGAGGATTCAGCACGATCGACCACATACACACCATTACGAAGCTCATCGAAGTGTCGCGAGAGTACAAGCTGCCGCTGTGCCTTACGTTCATTGACCTGAAGAAGGCATTCGACTCTGTCGAAACTGAAGCGGTCATCGAAGCCCTGCTCACTCAGGGCGTTCCTACTCAGTACATCAGAGTCCTTCGAGAGCTGTACAGTGGATTCACGACCAAGATCTCACCATTCTACAACGACGTCGTCGTCGAGTGAAGAGAGGGGTTCGGCAAGGGGATACCATATCCCCGAAGCTCTTCAGCGCTACTCTCGAAAACGTCATGCGCGAACTAGAATGGGAAGACATGGGAGTGAAGGTCGACGGCCGGCAACTACATCATCTTCGCTTCGCTGACGACATCGTGCTCATAACGCCGAGCATCAGCCAGGCGGAGCGAATGCTGGCCGACTTCGATCGTGCATGTGGGAACGTTGGACTGCAGCTGAATCTTACGAAGACGATGTTCATGAGGAACGGATGGGTTTCTGATGCCCCATTCTCGCTCAACGGAACGAACATCTCCGAATGCTCCAGCTGTGTGTATTTGGGTCGCGAAGTCAACATGGCCAACGACCTAGCACCAGAGCTGAGCAGGAGGAAAAGAGCGGCTTGGGGAGCTTTCAAGAGCGTCGAAGAAGTCGCGAAGAAGACGAAGAACGTCCGACTCCGTGCCCACCTATTCGACTCCACTGTTCTTCCTGCCCTAACATACGCCTCAGAGACCTGGGCTATACGAAAGCAGGATGAACACGCGATCAGCGTCGCGCAGCGTGGAATCGAGAGGACGATGCTCGGAGTGAAACGACTCATCAAGTGAGAGAAGGCCTCCGAAGTTCCGAGCTTCGCCGACGCTCGAAGATCAGAGACGCTGTCGCATGGGCCAAGTTGTCGAAAATTAGGTGGGCCGGCCACGTAATGCGCTTCGCAGACACCCGCTGGACGAGAGCCATCACCGACTGGATTCCGCGGGATGTCAAAAGAACACCAGAACGCCCACCAACGCGTTGGTCGGACTTCTTCGTGAAAGCCCTGAACGACCGATAGGACGCTCTTCGTGTCCCTCGAGCGAGGAGGATCCATTGGACCACTCTGGCACGCGACAGGGACGAATGGAGACGCTGCTGGCACCCGCTCGAGCAATTCGATGATCAACGGGACGACAGGTGATACAGGTGATACAGGTGATTTCAGAAAACCAATGTCTTTTTCTCAAAGGGATTAAGATAGTTGTTCCTATCTCTACAAAAGGCCGCGCGTTTTATAGGCACCTGGAGATCCCCAAACTGGCATTTTGAAAAGATTGTCATCATCATTTTTATTAGCGTCTGTCTCGCTTGGTGGTCCGCTCTTCTGGTGTGGTAACGCCAATTCTCACGATCAAATGCTTGATCAGGGTGCACATCAGCCATCTTTATGTCCAAATGCAACATGTCTAGCCAACGTTGCTTCCGGCGTCCCCTGGGCCGCTTTCCAGGGACCTCAAACTTCAGGCTCATCTTCCGGCGTCGTCGTTAGCGCGAAAGACGTGGTCGTACCATCGAAGAAAGCTTCACGTAGCTTCTCGGCTATCGGGGCGACAACGAACTTCTGTCGTATGGCGTCGTTGCGAACGCGGTCCAAACGCGTAACACTCCAATCGTCCACCGTAGAATTTTCGTCTCCATTACACTGAGGCGGCTTTCAGTTTCCTTCGTCACGGGCCAACCCTCAGCACCGTACGTCGCTACTGGGCGGACGACTGTTCTGTAAATTTTCGATTTGAAGTGCTCAGGTATTCTCCTGTCGCAAAGCACTCCAGTCAGTGAGCGCCATTTGGATCAGGCTGCACTCACGCGCTCGTTCACCTCCAACTCTAGGCTGCCATCGGACGTGATCGTTGATCATAGATACTTGAAAGATGTAACTCATGAGAGCTCAGTACCATTGATCTTAATGGATCCGTGCTCATTCACATCCGTCGTCAAGTACTCGGTCTTTTTGATGTTTAGCTTGAGACGGAACAATGCCAAGCGATCGCACCACACCTGTGCTTGTCGCTCGAGTTCGGTTTTATCTTCACGTGCAAGCAATACGTTGTCAGCATACAGCACGGTCCATGGTGCCTCCATCTGGAGATCTCGTAAGATTGCATCCATCACGACCACGAAGAACAGTGGGGATAGCGCAGATCCCTGGTGCACCCCTACAGAGATGGGAATTCCATCGATGTGCCCGCTGGCGCTCGCTCTCGACTCCTTGGGCAAGAGTACAGAATGTGCACCGACTCAATAAGCCTTTCAGGGATGCCGTGTAGTCGCAACGCGTACTATACATCTTCTCGCGGAACGCGGTCGATTTTCCCAAGTCCAGAAGGCAAAATGCGCTGGTCTCTGTTTCTCGCGGTGCTTCTCTAGCAGAACACGTACGGCGTAAATAGCATCAACGGTGCCACAGCCAGAGACGAAACCACACCGGTTCGTGGAAAGCTGGACGACATCCCGGATAGATTCATAGACAATTCGCTCAAAGATTCTCATGTTGCGCGGAAGAAGGCGAATTGGACGGTAACTAGCGCAGTCCGCAGGACTGCCTTTCTTTTAGCAAATCGAGATGATCGTGCTTTGCTGCCAACTCTCGGTCACTTTCTTCTCAGCAATAATCTGATTGAAAAACTCTGTCAGCCAGTCAGCAGGGCACCAGCCCTTCGACTTCCAAGGCCGGCTGGCAAGTCGTTGGGATCATTGGCTTTGCCTGACTTCATCTTTATCAGAGCTGCTTCGGTTTCGCTCGCTGTGATCTTCTAAAAGGGACCGTATACAGGCAATGCAAAAGAAACAACAGGGTGTTCAAATTCTACATTCGAGATCTCCTTGAAGTAGTCGAGCATCACCGTACACTTTGCACATCAACTTCCTAACAGAGCAGGCAACTCATAGTTATATAAGGATAAGGACAAAGGACGGCGTTACTCAATCCCTTTTGATATGCGCCAGTGCATTCTAATTCTACGCGACGTCGTGGAGACGAAATGAATGCGTGTTTGGCCATACAAGTTTTTCCCGTACGTCTCCTCAAAATTAGTGTCCAGTGTCATAATCTGGAAGACGCTCCATTTGATTTGGAAATTGTTCACCTTGATCTCAGGAGCACATTTACCTTGCGCGCTGGGTTGCTAAGCTATTTCTACCTACCCAGTACACATTGGATCCGATCGAAAATCTTTGGATAATTGGATGATTCCGGTAAGGGGGATTTTGCGGACCACGAATTTTTTGGATGAATCAGATAAGGGCAATTTTGCGGACCCCGGGTTTCTGGATGATTCGGATAAGAGCGATTTCGTTGAGTCCGGATTTTTGGATGATTCGGATAATGGCAATTTCGCGGACCCCGGATTTCGGATATTCGACTACTTAACGCAAGATGCATTTTATCAGGATACCACCGTTTCTTAAAGAGGAACTCACCCTCTAACAACAACAACAACAGTGCATGTATAGAAAGACTTACTTCTCGTCAAGTAAGGAAACATCAAAGAACTGGATCATTCCAAACAGGGATGTGCGAAATTTACGTTTCCGTCTTCCGAATGTCGGTTTCCGGCCGTTCTTAGTCCTTCCGTTCCGTTCCGCGTTCCTCTCTCTTTTGGGCAGGAAGACGAAACGGAGATGGTGACTCACCACTCACTGATTGTTTTGCCATCATTCACCTGTTGAACTCACCTGGATTCTTTCTTATTTTCTTGAGATGAACTATCGAATAACGTAGGTCTACAAAGGATGCTGCCTTGCCCGCTATCTAAATTCGTTAACGGCAACTCAGTTATTACTACCATTCTGGACATATGTATATTTATGAAAATTAGACGAAGTAATAATATTTGAGTCATTTTCGTTTCGGTGTTTCGTATTTCGGTTTCCGCCCATTTTTGAGATTCCGTATTCCGTCTTCCGCTTTTCTTTAAATTTTTTTCGCACATCCCTGATTCCAAGATCCGAGCTCTTCAAAATGCCATTATCAAGTGACGCAAGTTGGGTTTGGGGGGGGGCGAGGTAGGATCACCATGTATTCAGTGCTTTTCCTCTTCCCCAAGAAGGCACATGAATGTCGAATTACATCAGAAATGGTCTAACGCAGTTCATCAATTGCTAGACACACAAGTGTTGAATAGCATTTTTAATTTTATGCAGCCCAAAATGCGGTATGGGGCTGTCCTACATTGTGACCATCCCCAACTTGCGCCGAATGTGAAATAGCGAGGTGCCGATCAGAGGGCATGCGTAATCCATTCTTCCCTCGGTCCGGTCCTTGCTGTACCGGTCCCCCGGCAGCGCAACATGATATTTGAAGGAAAAGATGCCAAGATCACGTAACGCTCTGCAGTGTGCTAAATGCATCCAACGTCATTACGACACTATTTCACAGTGGGGCGCTTTGAACATCTGAAGAACCTCCCGCCAACGCTCATCAACACCCTGGAGCGACTCTTCACGAGCCGCCTGTCGGCGTGCAAGGTTCCATCTCGGTGGAAGACCAGCAGGACCGTCTTGCTGTACGAAAAGGGAGACATGCGCAACTATTGCCCGATTTCTCTGCTGTCCGTAGTCTAGAAGCTGTTCGCTCGAGTCATCCTAAACAGGATCAGCAGAACGCTGGACGAAGGGCAGCTATGCGAACAAGCAGCATTTCGCAGAGAATTCAGCAGGATCGATCTCGATCACACACACCATCACAAAGCTCATCGAGATATCGCGACAGTACGAGCTGCTGCTGTGCCCTACGTTCATCGACCTGAAGATGGCATTCGACTTCGTCGAAAGTGAAGCTGTCATCGAAGCCTTGCTCACTCAGAGTGCTCCCACTCAGTACATAGAGTACCTCGAGAGATGTAGAGTGGATTCACAGCCAAGATTTCACCATTTCACAATGACGTCGTTGGCATCGTGAAAAGATGGATTCGGCAAGGGGATACCTATCCTCGAAGCTCTTCAGCGCCACCCTCAAAAGCGTCATGCGCGAACTAGGATGGGAAGACATGGGAGACAAGATGAACGGCCGGCAGTTGCACCATCTTTGCTTCGCTGACGACATCGTGCTCGTAACATCGAGCATTATTCAGGCGGAGCGATAACCTACTTCGTGTATGTGGGAACGTTGGACTGCAGTTGAATCTTACGAAGACGATGTTCATGAGGAACGGATAAGTTCCCATTTTAGCTCAAAGGAAAGAACATCTCCGAATGCTTAAGCTACGTGTATCTGGGTCGCGAATCCAACATGGCCAACGACCTATAGATGGAGCTGGGCAAAGAGCGTTTTAGGGAGCTTTCAAGAGCGTCGAAAAAGTCGTGAAGAAAACGAAGAATTCCGGCTCCGTGTCCACCTACTCGACTCCACTGTTCTTCCTGCCCCAACATACGCCGCAGAAGATGAACACGCGATCAGCGTTGCGCAGCGGGGAATGGAGAGGACAGTCCTCGGAGTGACACGATTCAGACAAGTGAGAGAAGCCCTACGGAGTTCAGAGCTTCGTCGACGTTCGAAGACCAGAGGCACTATCAAATTTGCAAGTTGTCGAAAATAAGGTGGGCTGGCCAGATAGTGCGCTTCGCAGACACCCGCTGGACGAGAGCCGTCACCGACTGTATTCCGCGGAATGACAAGTGATCATCAGGACGCCCATCACGCTTTGGTCGGACTTCTTCGTAAAAGCTTTGAACGAACAATATGACGCTGTTCGTGTCCCTCGAGCGAGGAGGATCCATTGGAGCTCTCTGGCATGCTATAGGGACGAATGGAGACGCTGTGAGCCCGCTCAAGCAAGTCGATGATCAACGGAACAACAGGTGATACAAGTGATCCGAAATCAAATATATTCGAAAAACGCGATTTTTCTGAACATTCGAATTCGAATATTCAAGATGGAATGAAAATCATTCGTATACCTGTTCGAGTGGATCATTCGAGCACAAGTATAGTGGCTACCCTAGGGTCCCATTCATCAACGCGCATGCCCGTGGCTTATGC
The DNA here is from genome assembly GCA_947396885.1 of Heligmosomoides polygyrus polygyrus. Classification (NCBI taxonomy): domain Eukaryota; kingdom Metazoa; phylum Nematoda; class Chromadorea; order Rhabditida; family Heligmosomidae; genus Heligmosomoides; species Heligmosomoides polygyrus. Next base: position 68,264,899 of record OX377203.1, read on the forward strand.
AACCCAGTTAAATTCCTCTGGATATATTACATTACACTCCGTACAAAAGATTCGGTAGTGATAATTATCCAGCTGAGTTCGCTGTCGCGTAGAGAACTCAAGTGAGATGCACTGTTGCGACTGTTTAGATAGAATTATGACATGTAATCAGGGAGTAGTTTGGGCTTACTGTTGTTATTTCGTCCTTTGGTTCGGTCTGAAACGAGTATGCATTCTGTTCGCTTTAGCTCTATGTGCAGTAAACGAAGAAATGTGAACTATCAACGCGCAGATTTCTCCTTTCGTTATTTGGTGTCTGAGTAAGGCTCGCGTGAGTTTGTGGGATATCTACTGTAGCAGGATTTCTTAAAGGATGAAGAATGTTGATAATCATGTTTGGCTGTCAGGCGGTCTTGGATAGTTTTTACAGATTTTGTCGAACCTTACATATTTCCTTACGATATGATGTGATATACTGAGAAGTTTTGAATATATGCTTTTTAGCATCAAATTGGACACTCTTCTAGGCAAACTTGATGCTTCGGAAATCAAATGACCGTCTTTTAAATCGAAACGAGCTTCTTACAGGTTATACAACAGACTCTCCGAGATGGTTAAAATGATTTTTTGTCCAAGAAAAATTTGTTCACGCTCGAAAAACGTACCTCGATTTTATTTCATTTAATGTGTAAATGCTGTTCTATATACAAACATCAGCGGGGGGATATGCTGGCTCTTTCGAATTACTTTTCTTGTATCACTTAGAGGCCTGAGGCTCCAGCCCAACGGGAAATTTACTATTCTACTATCCTATTATATAAAGCAGAGAGGCATGAATCACTGACGGGAGACAGCCGTTAGCATCTGCCGACAGTTGTCGCTAGACCCAGTCTTTCTCGTATCGCCGCCGTCAACCCTTAACACCACAGCATGGGCAGCGTGGCAGGCAGCCACGACCGCCGGTGTTGACTAGATACCACGACACTTCCACTGCCGGGTGGTCACCAAAGAACACCCACTTGATGAGGTTTTGCAAGACGTCAGCACGGCGATGTCGAGCCGCTGCTGACGGGTTCAGACAACAAGTGAAGCGCAGCGGAAGAGGTCTGCGACGTGGCACGGCTCAGGTCCCATGATCTATGATGGAAAATGTCGATGCCCCTTATCGTTCGCTTCTGCTTTACGCATTGCTAGCGTCTATTTGACGGAAGCGCTTTACAGCAATTGGAGCGCTTCGAACAAGCAGTCAATACCGGTCGGTGTTATGGATCTTTTGAACGCGATACTGAATTTCTGTCAGATGCATTGTAGGAAGGAAAATCGAAGGGAGACGGAATCTACCACATATAAAAGTGGAAGGCATGAGTCACTTTCTGTAGTGGTTCTTCAATATCAAAAATAAAGTTCCCACCCTCCCCTCCTCCAATTTTTCGACTACACCAGACTCTCATATATAATCCTTCCCTTACGTCTCCTCAAAAATAGTGACTAATGTCATAGGATGGAAGACGCTCCTTTTGATTTGAAAATTGTTCACTTTGATCTCAAGAGCATACTTACTTCGCTACTTACCTATTTCTACCTGCGCAGGTCCTCCAATTTTCAGTGGTGAACCAGGACACGTCAGCAAAGAAAGTTGGTGGGACCTGCGCCTGGTTCGACTACGCTTTCAACCAAGTCTCGCGCCTAGGTCCCAATTTTCGGCTGACCGATTTCCATACCACGGTATGCAGAGATGGATAGTAATTTTGTCCTAAGTCGCCTATTCCGATATTCGTCACACCTTCTGGCATAATGCACGGCGACTGGACCGAAACGGTCAGACGTTCGAATAGGCTTCACAGCTGCAATAGGTTGTGTACACAACCTCAGCCGAACCAGAAGTGCTGCAGGCATTTTCTTCGGTGCTATACAGGGATGTGAGTGATACTAAGCAAGGCAACAATCTCTAGCAGGCGTACGTTTTTACGCGATCGACTTTGACGCCAGGGATGCTTCCTTACCCAGCGTTGGTTGCCGGCGAAGCCGGCGACCGGCGCTGGATGAGGAATCACCCCTAGCTAGGTTTGGGCTCCATTCTTAGCGTGGCTCACCAAACCCGAAGCCGGCAAGCTTGTCGTGGCCCGCACATCCTGGACGCTGGGTGAGGAATCACCCCTAGGTAGGTTTGGGCTCCGTTCTTAGCGTGGCTCACCATACCCGAAGCCGGCGACGGACGCTGGTATACAAATAAAAGAATGGTGTGTGTACGTGCGAGTTTCCTTCCGTCCGTCTATCACAACTGGAGTGGGGGCACGCGTATTGGCGATATTCAACGATTGATGATGATGGACAGCGGCCTGAAACTGTAGCCCTGGGGGTAATCAAAATCGCTCAACGCGAATCTGAGGTTCGTTTTTGAAGTAGCGATCGCCATTAATCGATACAGATCAATTTATCAATTTTCTGTGGTTGTCATCCAGGCGGTCTAAAACATCAACTCTGGGGTAGTCGAGGTCGCTTTACGCGAACCTGAAGTTCGTTTTAATGTATCGACCGCCACCACTCGTTATAGATCAAATTAACGATTCTCTATGGATGTCGTACATTTTTTCTATTTCTCTCTAACTTGCCCCGGTCGACGTTGTGAAGATGTTCTTCCTGCGGATGCCATGACATAGGTGGCAGCTACAATTGATGATGAGAAGTTATTACTACGGCGAAGCTGTTAAAAGCCGTCAGTGCGGCCGAGGGACCTTTTTAACAGCTTCACTGACGGGTGAAGGCTGGCCTCCAACGATGCACGAGCGGAGGAGCCCCGTGCATCGTAATTACACGCGCCGTAAGTACTTGAACCTACATGTCCATGTTGACGTGTACACCTTTCGATTACTCTCATAGTATTTCATGTGCTTGTTATTGATAAGGTGTTATTTTGGTAGCAAATGCATCCTATGCAAAACAACAACGCAAATAGTTTGATCTTTCTTCAGCAATACGTAAACAAGCAGTCAAAAATTTGGCATGTTACGAAATTTCTGCAGCCTTCTAAGATAATAAGGCACCCGTCTTCTTGGCGACCCTGCGTAGCCGGCGAATGTCTCCCTCGATCTCGTCATTGACGATGAAGAAGGTGAACGTTCGAAGCCGATCTTCGTCACGTTTGGTTTTCGATGGGCATGACGGACGCTGCTGAACTGCGGATTGCTCCCAACAGGCCAGGTCGGATCGGAGCGCATTTTGGTGAGCCGCGGCTCATGTCCACCGACTATCCAATCGGTAGCTGATCTGCAGCAGTAGTATTTGCCGTCCATGGCTTGTCGGCACTTTCCTTCTTGACATGTGTTGTCGTTCCAACCCTAAAGTATCACTTATACGAAGTCGCGTAAAAGAACAAGACGAGGTAAGATACATTTCAGCTCTCCTGCGTTTTCTCAGGACAATTTCACTCAGGGAGTAGTAAAATACTCTGCACTCACTATCAAGGAGTACAGTGCATAAATGGCATAGCGCTCTTAACGGTGTTTCAATGCAGTGGAGGTTGACTATGTATGGATCCACTTTTTTCGTCAATGATTAGGTGCGTACCATACATGCAACTGGTGAGTTGCTGGCATCGGCAACGGCTTCGATGCACGTTAAGTCAGAAAGCGGGTGAGGGCAGCAGGCGCTTGAACCGTCTATGAGTCGTTCGCAAACGTATTCCGACGGACATGAAACTGGGTCTGATCGAGAACACCTGAAAATGAGTGGAAATAAGAACTTTCAGAAACTGTACAACTTTTCTGATTCAGCTTTGGAAACTTATCTTTGCGTTTAAATGAGATGATAATATGGAGAAAGAAAAAAAGAAGATAATCCCACAGCTCCCAGAATATAGTTTGTGACGTAATGGACAGTGAAGGAACAAAATTTAAGCACTGTATAAATTTTGTAAAACTAGAATTTCAATATTGCTCTCCCTCATCATGGCGAAGGGTGGCAGTAGTGTCGGCAACGGCGACGTATAGTGGAAGTTTTCAATCTCCGGTAGGCTCTCCCAAGCTGAGAAGGAGTACAACAATTCTTCGAAAGCCTAGCGAAGTCTGATTCATACTATACACCGAAGGCATTATATAAAATGGGCAATACGAACTCCGTATGGGGTGACAAGGAGGGTAGGCATCATAAACGGTCACCGGTTTGTGATGTTACGTCATGTGATGTCCTGCACGCCAAGCCCTGCAGAAATGGCGGAAATGACCACGGCTCCAGGCCCAGTTTTTTTGGCAGGTGGGCTGATGGAGACACCTGTCACAGACCATATTAGCATTTATCACGCTCCATTCCACGGTTGATGACTAAAGGGATTGGTTCATCTTTGTTAGTAAGCAGATGAACATGCGCCTACTTCAGAATTTGTCCAGTGCGATCACATGCTACTACGACTTATACATACATGGTGTTAGTTCGACAAAAGATTCCTAATAACGAGGATTTCCACATGTGGTATTGCGCTGTTACAAAATGACCACCCCCCCCCCCCCTCCGATCCCCATAGCCAATTAATGCCGTCAGAGGCTTTGTGTCTTCATGTTTGACCATTTCCTATTAATCCTAGTTTTGACGAATTTATTAGTTTTTGTTGGCAATAATTCCTTGAAAATTTTAATAACTGATGTACTCTTGTAATTCAATCCATATTGAAGAAATTGTTTGCCTCCATTACTACTGCATTATCCGGTGTTATCCGAATCGGATACCCGATATCCGGTCCGATAAAAAACGTCTATCTGAACCATCCGAGAATCCGGCCAATCGAAAATTACCTCATCTGGATCATTCGAAAATCTGGGATTTTCAAAATTACACTTATCTGAATCATCTGAAGATTCGGGGTTGAAAAATGGCCTATCCGAATCACCCGATTATCTGGAAAATCGGCGTCGGATCCAATGTCTACCGGACCCCTTATTCTCTTTAGTTGCCGGGCACGCCCGAGCAAAGACGGAAACGATGGGGGAAGTGCAGGGATGGGCGGAAATTTTGAAAATTTTCCCAGGAAACAGAAAACAGGAAATCGCTTTCGTCAGAAAACAGAAAGCAGAAAAGCCAAAAACGCCAGAAAGCAGAAAATTTCGAAATTGTCATACGACCTATTTATTCTACCCAAAGATCCATTTTTCCAGTAAAAAATGCTGTTGTATGACCAGAAATGTAGTCGTGGACCAATGATTTAACTTGCACGCGTTTATAAAAAATTCAGCTTCACTCGAAATTCAACATAATCATCAATTTGGTCACTGGTCGTCAGGTCGGCTCTCGTGCGGCTGCGTCTGCGCGCTCTCTGCTCTCAACACTTGCATCAGCTAGTTACGTAAGTTCAGTTCCCATTTCAAACTCAATTTTAGATTATATATTTTAGGTGCTCTAAACCACTCCTAAGACTTGCTCTCCCTTTGACTGCTTCCTTAGTTCTGGCGTTTTCTTGGCAACGCAGCCGTTCCCTGGTGATTTCGATTTTCCATAACTGATCGTACTGATCGCTCCTTGATCTACAATGAGTCAGCGTGGACGACAGTCAGCTAAGAGTAAGGTGTCAAACTGCCACTCCTTAGAATTTTCATCTGTGATGTCGTCTGATCTTCTTCTTCTTATCCTTATTCTTCAGCGTTTGTCCCGCATCGTCGCGGGGTCCGCTCTTCTGGTGTTACGACGCCACCTTTCCCGATCCTGCGCTCGATCATGGTGGACACCAGTTACTTTCATGTCCGTGTGTAACGTATCAGACCAACGCTGCTTCGGGCGTTTTCTAGGCCGCTTTCCAGATACTTCCAATTCAAGGCCTATCTTGTGGACGCTGTCTTCTTTCCCACGCAGAACGTGGCTGTACCATCGCAAGCGAGCTTCTCGCATCTTGTCGGCGACACCGAACTTCTGCTGAATAGCATCATTACGAATGCGGTCCATGCGCGTGACTCCAGCCGTCCAGTGCAGCATCTTCGTCTCCATGACGCTGAGGCGCGTTTCAACTTCCTTAGTCACAGCCAACACTCAGCGCCGTACATTGCTACCGGGCGCACGACGGCTCTGTAAATCTTCGACTTCAGGTGCTCTGCAATCTTCCTATCGCAGAGCACGCCAGTCAGCGAACGCCAGTTGGACCAAGCTGCACTCACGCGTGAGTTCACTTCAACCATCAGACCGCCGTCAGACGCTACTGCTGATCCCAGGTATTTAAACACCGAAGTGCGTGCAAGTTCAGTACCATTAATCTTACTGGAGCCGGACTCGTTCACGTCAGTCGTTAGGTACTCGGTCTTCTTGACGTTCAATTTGAGTCCGAAGCTCGCCAGACGGTCGCACCAAGCTTGCACCTGCCGCTCGAGATCGTCTTTGTCTTCACAAGCGAGCATCCCCTCATCAGCATAAAGCAGCGTTCATGGAACAAGCTGCTGAAGATGTCGCGTAATGGCATCCATGACGACAACAAAGAGGAGTGGAGAAAGCGCAGAACCCTGGTGCACCCCAACAGAGATGGGAAACTCCATTGAGGTTCCAGCTGCAGCTTGCCCTCTATGTACTCTTTGGGCAAGAGTAGAGCATCCGCACCCATTCTATTAGTTCCTCAGGTACGTTGTGTCGTCGCAAGGCGTACCATATAAGCTCACGCGGTACGCGGTCGAAGGCCTTCTCCAAGCGCGATGCTTTTCCACCAGGAGGAGGGCGGCGTGTATACAGGGTGCGTAAAAAGTATTGACGCAGTAAATGACGGCTGTGGAAATAGTATTGCGTAGTAAGTTTTAAAACAATCCCTCGAGAACTATGGCAAATGATCTTGCAAACACGAGAGAATAACTCGTAATCGACATTGGCTCCTTTACTGAGAATACAGGAGCGAAAACGACGGAAAAATTCATGAGCACGCGCCGCAAGTACTCGCTTGGATTTCGTCCCGTGCTTTGAACAGGGCAGCCTTCTGCAAGGGGTCACTTCTGTTGAAAGTAGCCCAGACCTCATTCTCCAAATCATCTAGAAAGAGTAATCCAGCGGATTCTTGTTTAAGCTGTGCTTGTCTGAGAAGCTGTCCACACCTACGCGCGATATCTGTTTGCCATTATCGGACAGAGGTTGATAATTTTGGATTTGAACGCTATCGTGCTTGGACATCTTGTAATCATTATCTGGTATGACAGAGCAGTGGCTGACGTTTGGGTTGCTGACCTCCTTCGTCACCAACCGTTTCGAACAGCGCCAAATTCTCTTGTTAAGGAAATATTCAGCTGTTTGGGTAACAAACAAGAAAGGGCCACAGTAACCACGACGGTATCATGTTTCTTTAATTTTTACAAGACTATTTTTTAAACACAATATAGACAACAAAACTAACACACAAAAACTTTGAAAAGTAGAAAGAGAAAGTTGGGGCTGGAACAAAAAGTAGGTGCGTCAATACTTTTTACGCACCCTGTAGCATCAATGGTCCCACAACCAGACACAAAGCCGCACTGGTTGTCGGAGAGCTTGACGATTCCACGGATTCGTCTATCAAGGATTCGCTCGAAGATCTTCATGCTATGCGAAAGCAAGCAAATCGGACGGTAATTGAAGCACTCCGCTGGACTGCCATTCTTCTTCCAAATCGGAATCGTCGTACTTTGGCGCCAACACTCCGGTACTTGCAGGATACCAGAGCTTCGACCTCCATACATCAACTGCCAGATCATCCGGCCCTGTCGCCTTGCCGGGCTTCATCTTCTTCAGAGCCTCTTCTGTTTCCTCCACGGCAATCTTGTAAACGGGACTGTGAGCAGAAGCCACAGAAGGGATGGCCGGATGAGGAAATTCCATGGTGGAAATTTCCTCAAAGTAGTCACGCCATCGCTTCAGCGCCTTTTTGCGGTCTGTCAGAAGATGGGCGCTCTCATCATTGATGCCAACGAAGTTTTCAATATCCTCGGTTTGGCGATGGCGGGTCTTAGCAAGTCGGTACAAATACCGCTCACCATCGCGCGACTCGAGCTTTCGGTAGACATCACCATAATGGCTTTCGCAATAGCCACGGCTTTCTTTGCAGCCTTCTTCGCCTTTTGATACTCCTGCAGGTTGCCGGCTGTTCTGTCGCCGAGAAACATCTGATACAGCGACTTCTTCTCTCGAACCTTCGCTTTCACATCGTCTGTCCAGCCATGTTTGCTTGTCGACTTTGCGTCGTCCAGGCTTCGTAGTGCCGAGTTCCAACTTGCAGCTTGGCGTATCGCGTCGGTTGCTTTCTTCCAAGTTTCATCGACAGTCGTAACTGTCGGTAACCGCTCGCGAGAAATCACAGCTGCTTCCTTCTCTTTCATTCGCCACCACTTGATTCTTGCAGCACCGCATCGCTCGACCTGCTTCAGCCTCGGAGAGGCGATCTTCAAAGTTCAGATCAGCGGTCGGTGCTGTCGTCTCAGACGGCACGAACTTGGCGTCTGTGACAAGGCTCCGGTCGCGATCCTTCACAAACACAAAGTCTATCTGAGACTTGGAGCTCCCACTATAACATGAGATTAGGTGGGAGTCGCGTTTTCGGAAAACGGTGTTCACAATGGTGAGGCTATGCGATTCCGCATACTTAAGAATACGCTCACCATCGGGGTTACGAGACCCGTATCCGAAACCACCATGACAGCTGTACCCGTCCTTCGCAGCACCTACGTGCCTATTAAGGTCACCAGCGACTATGATGATATCTTTCGTCGGTACCTCTGCTGTCTTCTTATCAAGCAGGTTCCAAAACTCATCCTTGGCTTGATCGCAGCCAGTCTGCGGAGCATACGCAGAGAAGAAGTGATAGAGTCGCTCCTTAGCGGCGACAACGATCTTCATCAATCGATCGTCAAAGCGTTCGACGCTTACAATTGAGTCACGTAATCGTTCGGAAACGATTATTCCGACACCGCTGTGGTCCTGGCACTTCCACATAGAACGGCCTTGAAACCACGTCCCATGTCCCTTGACTTGCGGCAGGACCACCTCGTCTCCTGCACCGCACAGAAATCAACTCTTCTTCGCTCCAGTGCTTCAACCAACTCGCACGAGCGGCCCATCAACGTACCCACATTCAGCGTAGCCACGCGGGTCCTGGTTACGTTACGGGACTTTCGGACCAGCTCAGTTGCCTCCGATGCCGTCCTCGCATCATGGACCCTCGCATACTTCTCACACTCGCCGGGCTCTGCGAGTGCGCGTCGGCTCCCGCGGACGCCGTAGCACGACCTCGAGGAACTTGACTTATCATACACCATGGGTCTTCGTAGGCCGGCCTGTCACAAGGGCCTGTCGCCTGCATTCGAATGTCCGTGATTAGCTTAGCTCGCAGAGCGAGCAGTTTCCTGTGGCACCACGTGGAGGAACGGACATCGCCACTGTGATGTTGTCTGATATAGTTGAGTAGATCTGATGACAACAATCTCACACTATTAGGTTGTAACGAAATAAATGGCACTGAACCACTGTAAAATTAAACAGTTAATATCTCGGCTTGCAGGCAAGTTTATTAATCGAAATAAAAACCTTCTGGTTCTACACATCTTTGCCAACGTGACACAAGGTTTTTTATCCCAGTAGCATAAAAATTAGAAGTTCTGGAATTGACGAAATCTTCGAAGGCACTTTCGGCATCCTGTTGGTATTTGAATATTTTCCCTACCAAGAAGTCGCCAAGATGCTTGAAGAAATGGTAGTCTGTTGGGGAGATGTCGGGAGAAAACGGAGGATGTGGTAGAGTTTCAATGCTCAGCTCATTCAATTTCTGCAACGTCATTCGTGCTACATGGGGGCGAGCATTGTCGTGCAGAAGGAGAACTCGCCTTCGGTTTACCAAGGCCGGCCGGATATCCTTCAACTTTTTCATCATTTCTTCAATTTTAATGCAGTACTTCTCTGCCGTGATGGATTCACCGGGCGGGAGGAAGCTGTGGTGAATACTTCCCGCGAACACCACCATACTGTCACCATTACTTTCTTTTGGTGCAATTCCGGCTTCGCAAAAACCTTGGGGCTCTCATCGCTGTCCACCCACTGTGCCGATCGTCGCCTGTTTTTGTACATTATTCATTTCTCGTCACAGATTACGATGCGATCAAGGAATGGGTCCGTTTCGTTCCGTAGAAGCAGTGCGGACGAGATCTCATATCGTCGGTTTCTTTGCTCCTCAGACAGCTTGTGAGGCACCCATCTTTCCAGCTTTTTGGTCTTTCCATTTTCCTTCAGATGCCGGGCTGCTGTGTTGTGACTGACGCCAAGAACCTTCGCTATGTCCCTGGTACCTTTGTGTGGATCCTCCTCTACCTCCTCTCTCTCAGCTTGTCCTCATCAACATCACTATGCCTCCCACGACCTTCATGTCCTTCCAAGCTCTCATCTCCATTCCAGAACTTCTGATACCAACGATACGCCGTCCGAATTGTGGAACATCCTTGACCGAATGCGGCGTTGATCTTCTCGTCCGCCTCCTTAGCTGCAGTGCCCAGCTTGAATTCATACAAGTAAATGCCTCGGATTACCCTTTGTCCATCTGCAAAAAAGTCAATAAAACTCTAAAGTTTTCCCACTTTTACACAGAAAGTTTGGAACTCACCGGTAGAGCAAAGTTTGCGCTTCTAAATGATATGCCACATGTTACGGTTTGTTCTTGATCAATCGCGTAAAGACGCGCCAAAAAATGGCGCGAGACAGTGCCATTTAATTCGTTACAACCTAATAGAAGATTTCTCCGCCTTGTCTTCTTCAGAACTGCTGCGCGCTATCTTAGAGCGCAATAGGGATCCAGTAATAGAAAAAAATGGTTAGTGCTCTCATTGCGAAAATACCTCAAGAAATTTCAGATGTAGTTGAATCGAGACTGGAAACGAAGGGAAGGGAGCGAAGTATTGTAATCGCAGGAGCTGCCCCCTACCACCAGGCGAATCGATTTGGAGAATAAGGTGGACGAAAATTTGAATGTTTTAAATGTTGAGTGTAGACCGGACAAGGTGTTCCGAATAGGTCGAGAAAACAGTTCAAGGCCCCGTTTAGTTAAAGTCGTACTACCATCGCGTGCTTACCGGGGTAAAGCCCTGTCTAATTCTTATCGGCTGCACAGTGCTGGCTTTACAAAAGTCTATGTACGGAAGAGTATGACCGAGGCAGAGCGCAAAAAAGAAAACGACTTGAGACGGGAATGTAGGGACCGCAACAGTCAAGCTAATAGTCGTGTGTGGGTAGTCTACCGTGGCGAGCTTGGACGAGTCCTAGACCTTTCCAAACAGGGGGTCTCGGGAAACGTCTAGCTTGCCGCGGTAGCCCTCCAGGTATCACATGCTAGCTTTTAAATGCCCGTAGCTTAGTTAATAAGGTTCATCATCTACATATGTTTCTGAATTTGCATAAGCCTGATATAATGTTCGTTACAGAGTCATGGCTCTCTCCTAAAATCTCTAATAGCGAATTAACTGGTAGCTTTCCCTACAAAGCATTCACAGCTGATCGTATTGATTCAAAAGGTGGTGGAGTCTGCTGTCTAGTGAAAAATTCAATCAACATGACTGAGGTTGTCCTTCGTTCTGGTCTCAAGTCCGACATTCTCTGCCTGTAATGTTTTGATCAAACTTACTCTTCTATGTTTAATGTCATTCCTTTATATAGATCACCGTTATCAACCATTAGCGAGGACGAAGCCCTCTTGGATCCATTGCTTGATCTTTGTCTTTCAAAAAAATGCTACTGATGTTAGGAGATTTTAATCTTAATATTGACTGGCGGTTAAAGAAAGCTTATGATCAAAGGTCATCAAAATTTCTGGAATTCTTCGAGTTCTGCGCCCTCTTTCAGTAGGTCATGAATCCTACGCGTGGTGATTCAATACTGGACCTTGTTATTTCGTCAGCCCCATAATTAGCGATGTTTCTGTGCACCCTCCATTTGCGAGTTCGGACCATAACATAGTCTCCTTTCATGTTCAGTCCACCAGCTATCCAGAAATATCCTACATTCCTCTTCCTGACTTCAACAGGGCAGACTATGTTTCATTGTCAACTTTCTTCGGTTCTATTGACTGGTAGAAAATTTTTGATGGGTACGCGTTTATTGATGACGTTTACAAAAGGTTTTATGACGTAGTGTATCAGGGGTTAGCCGAATATGTTCCATTCCGCTCTGCGGAGCCATTACGAATCCGTTATCCCAAGCATATTTCAAACCTAATTGCTCAAAAAAAAATCGTCTATTCAATTCGGTACAAATTTTTTTGACGCATCCTCAGTACAAACAGGTGTGCTCTGAACTGGACCGCCATTTGAAGAGATTCTTGGCCAATAAGGAAAAACGAAGAACAAGTTACACAAACAAACATGCTATATTTCTCTTAATGCAAAACAAGCTCAAGGTCAAGAATAAGCTCCCAGTGCTTGGGATGAAACTGGGAAGCTGTATGTGCGGGAGTACGATAAAGCTGAAGCTCTAGCCAAATTCTTTGTGTCAACTTTTAACTCGTCCTCCGGAAATGTAGATCACAACCTTCTAAACGTTTTTCTGAACTCCGATTCACGAAAAGAGTTCACTATATCTCCGGACGAGGTATTGAAATGTTTAAAAGCACTGAAGAATTCAACTTCCATACCACTTGACGGTATTCCCCAAATTCTATATAAAAATGTGCTTATTCGTTATGCAAGCCTCTTTCTATAATTTTCAACATATCTGTTCTGTTCAGTGAAGTCCCGTCAAATTGGAAGGAGCTATTGTCACAGCTATTCCCAAAGTAGCAAATGCTAGCTCTCTTTCAAATTTTCGTCCAATAAGCATTACTCCCTCACCGGAGAAAGTCTTGAAGAAGATTATTCGAGATAAATTATTTTAATGGCTCACTAAAAACCATCTGATTCCTATTGAACAACATGGGTCCATTGCCGGAGCCTCAATCATCACCCAACTCTCAGACTCTGTTCGATTGGACTCTTGCTGTCAATAGTGGCAATTCAGTGAATGTGATATATTTTGATCTGTCAAAAGCCTTTGACAAAGTCAACCACCAAAAGCTTCTGTTAAAGCTGTTCCAACTTGGAGTAGATGGCTCGCTGTTGGCTCGGCTAGGATCCTTCTTAATCAAAGGCATATGTCTGTTAGGGTAGCACACGCGTTCTCTGAACGTTACACGTGCACCAGCGGCGTTCCACAAGGCGGTGTGTTGTCACCATTATTGTTTGTGGCCTATACACACGACTTGCCTAATGCTTTAAAAAGTCCCCCTATGGTCAAAGTTCAACTGTATGCCGACGACATTAAGATATACGGAATTTACAATGATGACAATAAGGTGCAGGTGTTACAAGCTCTATCTAGCTCCATTTCAAACATAATGGAGTGGGCTTCTGCTTGGGAGATACCTGTGAATCTTACCAAAACTTCTGTCTTTTACCTTGGAAGCCCTGCCAATATTGAATACAGATATCGAAATGCAATACTCAGTACCTCAAATAGAACACGCGATCTCGGCTTACATCTCGATATGAAACTGAAGTTTGAAACCAATATAAACTTGACGGCTTAAAAAGCATTTTCAACTCTCTTTGCTATGATCAGGAACATTCACTGCACAGATAAAACAGTTTTATTAACACCTTACAGATAATATGTTTTACCTATTTTGGAGTATGGGTCTCAGTTGTGGAATTCCCACACCATAAGGCTACAGAAAAAATTGGAAAAGGTGCAGCAAGTTTTCACTAAAGTTCTCGTCTCAAAATGTTTTCAAAGCTCCTACGGTAATCCCAACTATGAAGAAGGATTTCGACTGTTTAATATGAAAAGCTAGCTGTATAGACGTGTGTTCAATGACATTGTTTTCTGTTTCAAGGCGCTTAGAGGAGAGCTAAAACTCAGAGTAAGTACTGGGTTTTCACGCCTACTCATGGACGAACTTATACAATTTCGTTACAGTGCGCTAAGATAAACCGTAGACATCACGATCAGGTACATAATTCCCTTTTCTTTAGGTGGCTTCAGTTACTACCAAAAAAATGTTCTGGAGGCTCCTACCATTGCGGCGTTCCGTAAACGTCTCAGTAAAATCGACATACTTTCAGTTCTTGCAATCTCAAACGATACCAGCTAAATCGATTTTGCTGGTACTTAAGTGGGTCACGCCGTGCATCGAATCTGCTAAGAAGCCGAACGAGGAATATGTGAAGAAGATATGTTTGAGCAGAGCCGTGAATGTGGATAGCCACGCAGCACCTTGGATTATGAGAGATGTAGATATAAGCCATGTGACTATGATGATTGTGTTGAAAGCTGCCATGATATGATTCTAGATGATGATATTCCTTTCACCTTGCTTTGCTTTCATGAAACTAAACAGTATATACCGTTTTGAACACTATTGCAATGTCAACGTTTTGCTCCTATACATATAATGCCACGTTATTGGCTCAAAATTTGGACGATCACCTTTTATCACAACACGTGGCCCTCGACTGTATTGCCAGTAGAGTTAGTTGGTTGGCAAGAGAGTATATATATATATACATATATATACATATATATATATATATATATATATATATATATATTGCGAGTTTGATTTCATTTGTTTCTTCCTTTCTTATTTGTTTCCTCCTTTGACTTTTTTTTAGAAATTTAGTTGTGTTGTTTGCCTGCAGTTTTTTTGGTCAGTACTGGATCTGTTTTTGAACCTGGTTGATAATGTGTTATGCGGACCTATGAGTGCAATGAATGAATTTGTAAATTTTGACTTATAGATCCTAGGAATCTCGACATTTGAAATATCACTCATCAGCTCCGTTTCACAGCTAACGCTCCAGTTAATGGTCCCACTAGTAAGAAACTGGCCTTTCAGAGTATGATGAAGCTCCATTGAGCACTGCTTGCATTTTTTAACTCCATTGCTTGAGTTTATAGATCGCTCTCGCAACATACTCTAAAGGTGTGCAGAGGTTGTTTGAGTAATGCTGGCTGCGCCAGAATCTACTTTCCTAATTCGTCTCGTTCCTCGAAAACACCTTTCCTTTGTAAGTGTCGTATGTAGTTTATGCGTAGCTGATAGTTTTCAGAACTACCTACCAATGCTCTCAACAGCACCTAGTTACTGCATAGCCGGCTAAAGATGCTGTGTATTGGCTTGATATTACGAGATATAACATATAACAACACAGTTTAGCATGCGCAGAAACTGTAGAGTAGGATCAAGCATATACCCTCTCCATCAAATTATTTCTCTTCATATCTACATATTATATTACATCTCAGTGGAAGGCCAGCATTGCCTTCTTGCTGTACAAAAAGGTAGACATGCAGACATGGCAGCTATCGCCCGATCTACCTGCTGTACGTAGTCTACAAGCTGTTCACTTGAGTCATCCTGAATAGAATTCGCAGATCATATACCATTATGAAGCTCATCGAAGTGTCGCAAGAGTATAAGCGGCCGCTGTGCCTTACGTTCATCGACCTGAAGAGGGCATTCGACTCTGTGGAAGCTGAAGCCCTGCGCACTCAGGATGTTCTTGCTCAGTACATCTGAGTCCTTCGAGAGCTGTACAGTGGATTCACGACCGAGATTTCGCCGTTCTGCAGCGACGTCGTCATCAATGTGAACAGAGGGTTTGGCAAGGGATTACTATATCTCCGAAGTTCTTTAGCGCCACCCTCGAAGGCCTAACGGGAGGACGTGGGAGTGAAGGTCGACGGCCGGCATCTGCACCATCTAACACCGAGCATTAACCATGAGGAGCAGATGCTTGCTGGCTTCGATCGTTTATATGATGACGTTGAACTGCAGCTGGATCTTACGAAGACGATTTTCATGAGAAACAGAAAAGTATTTGATGCCAACGGAACGAACATCTCCGAGAGCTACAGATAATGCGTGCATCTGGGTCGCGAAGTCAACATGGCCAATGACCCAGCGTCGGAGCAGGGCAGGCGGAAACGAGCGGCTTGGATCGACTGGATTCCACGTGATGTCAAGAGAACACCAGGATTCCTAACAGCGCATTATTAAGACTTCTTCGTGAAAGTCCTGAACGAACGATATGACGGTCTTCGTGTCCTTCGAATTCATTGGAGCACTCCGGCACGCGACAATGAAGTATGGAGACGCTTCTGGTGCCCGCTTGAACAATTCGATGATCAGTGGGACGACAGGTGATAGAGTTGATTCACGAAAAATATCATGTGGCACCACATCATCAAGATCAAAGCTAACTAAAACTTTTCTGTCTCTAGTTTTTGACAAGAGACTGAACCGGGTTCAGAGTCTGGAAAGCAGCTTCGCCAAAGGCTTTGCAGAAAGCGATCACTGGGGATGTCCGGCCAACAATTCTCAATTTTTAAACCGGAGGTAGAATAATCCTACCAACAGTAACTCTAGGACAAGTGATTTGTTGATACATAATTAATCGCCCCTCAGAATACTAGTTCTATAACTTTAATGTAAAATTTCAGGTGATCGTAGACGGCCCAAACTAGTGTTTATATCAAAAAATACTAAGCTAAACTATGAGAGTCGAGAAATGTTGTATAAAGGAACTCCTTGTAAGCAGCACTTACACAATCAATCAAGCAAACAAAGCGGCATCGTTCATGGCGCAATTTCTGCACGATCACATATAAACACGCCACATGCTTGCCATATAAGATACTCTAGAAACATCATTTTGGAATAAACCCCATGATTCTATGATATTTTTTTGGATTTTTTGTTGGCTTTCCATGATTTAATTTTGCTCGGAGCTCTATTTTCTGTTCTCTGGCCAGTTTTTTGGCCGTTTCCCAGAAAACAGAAAAATTTTGCCCAAAATCGCCAGAAAACCAGAAAACAGAAATCAGAAGATAGAAATTCCTCTCGTCCCTGATCCGATGGGCAGGATGCGGCGGGAACCGCACCGCGCCAGCTGCGTGAGTCGAGAACAGTTCTTTGACTACAGGATTGACAGTCGGTGGCCATACGGCCGTTTCGTGTTTGTTTCAGGGCTGTAGCTGCTGGCGGAGGTCCACTCGCCCAGGGTGAGTTCAGGGAAGTTCCGAAAAGATTTCTAGGCACTTACCACCAATTCCGTGATGCTCATACGGTAGTAAAGGAGCGGGGTCTCGCTGCACCCAAGCTGGGTGCGCCTGGCCTCGGCAGACGAACGTCACCTGTGCGCATTGAGGAATGACGTTTCCTCAATAAAGCTAATTTATCTACTCTTCTATTATCCTCGCATTTTCCGCAATCCACTGAAGCAGCCTTAACGGTGAAAGGGGAAGAATCACTCCTCAAGTCTCAAACGCCCACAACATCTTGGTGACTCGTCCTAATAAGCCAACTCACTCCCGCGTCAAAGAATGTCATCTTTGATCCCTGGAGAAGAGGCAAAGCTCAATCAGAGCTTCAAGTCGGTCGAATTCAAGACAGCAAATCCCTTAACTGTGCAAGTTTCTCGCACTCTGTATCTGGAGCAACCTTCTGCGAGGCAGATAGCAAAGTCTCCCATACGGGTGAGGGACGTTCTGCCTGAAAGCGGCGCGGGCAAAGACACGGGACAGTGCCTGCGGAGCCAATTAGCATCGACTCGCACAGCGACAGCCGCCGCTTCGCGCTGAGCCAGGCAGCTCTCGTCGCGGAGGTGATGCTGACCCAGCCAACCGCGGGAGCCAGTAGGTCGACCAGATTTGGTGTGATTATCGATACAGGGAGGGAAGGATCAGACGGCTTGCAGTGGCAGTCCAGAAATTGGAATTGGTCTGAACCCTACCATCTCCCATATTAGAATTTCGACCTCTATTGAGTAAGCCAGGAAGGAATCTTACCTCAATAACTCTTACTACAATTTTGTTTCAGGCGGTGTTTAACTGTCGTTAAATATCAATTTTTATTTATATCAGAATTAACTACGAGGCATGCTTTCAGGCTACTGATGTGAACTCTACCATCCCCGCTTTATATCCTGTCTAAATAACCCTTAAGGCGACTTTTTAAGCGTTGTTTATTTTCGTTAAATATAAGTTTTATTTAACCCAGGATTAATTGCAAGGCATGCTTCCATACTACTGATGCAAACCCTCCCATCTCCTGTACCAGATTTTTGAGCTTTATCGAATGATCCAGAAAAGAACCCTGCCTTAACAACCTTTAGAGCGAATTTTTTCATGCGCTGTTTTTTTTTCGCTAAATATCGGTTTTTATTCACATATATTAGGATTAAATGCGGGACATGCTTCCAGGCTAAAATTGCACAGGGGTTCTAATTAGATAGACGAAAGATCTTTTAACAGAAATTTAAAGCATTAGTTTCAACATGAGATCTCTTTAGAATTTCGTAACTGATTTTTCTATGGAACTTTATAATGCATATATCAGATATTTCGAGGCTATGACTGGATACGTGGTTCATCAAATTTAATGTTCACAGAGAATGAATTTCGTCACACAATACTTCAAATTGCTCGTATAGTCGTTTGTGGCTTCTAGCAGTATTTTGACCTAGCGCCCTACAGGCAATGTACCTGCATAGCCAATGTCTCCTCCACCAATTAACGAGTTAAGAAACACTCATGAAATGCTTTGAAAAAACTAGAGTACCTCGGTGTTCTTAGGAGGTCCACCGATTATCAAATCGAACTCGCTGGGCCATTTCAGACTGTGAACATGCTCTATACATTGAAGGATCATAATGTTGTTTTCAAAAAGGTTGAGCGCTTGGGGTGCTCCCAGAAGGGCTTCCGTCTGTCTAGTTATACTCTTCGCGCAATTTCAGCCTAGAATCATGCCTCGCATTTAATTCTGATATAAATAAAAATTGATATTTTAGGAAAATAAACAGGCCTAAAAGCTGTTTAGACAGGATAATTTCTAGCTCATTCGATACAAATCAAAATTCTAATAAAGGAGATGGTAGAGTTCACATCAGTAGCCTGAAAGCATGCATCGTAGTTAATTCTGATATAATAAAAACTGATATTTAACGACAGTTAAACACCGCCTGAAAGAAAATTGTAGTAAGGGTTATTGAGGTGAGATTCTTTCCTGCCTCATTCGATAGAGCTTGAAATTCTAATACAGAAGTTACTAGGGCTCAGAGCAATCCCAATTTCTGGACTGCCACTGCAAGCCGTCTGATCCTTCCCTCCCTCTATCGATAATCACACAAAATCTGGTCGACCTACTGGCTCACGCGATTGGCTGGGTCAGCATCGCCTCCGCGGCGAGGGCTGTCTGGCTGAGCGCGAAGCGGCGGTTGTCACTGTGCGAGTCGACGCTAATTGGCTCCGCAGGCACTGTCCCCGCGCCGCTTTCAGGGAGAACGTCCCCCTCCCCTCCCATACGTCAAACTACTTGGAGCAAACTTTCTGCTAGTCAGAAAAAGATCTCCATTAAAAAAGGAACCATCTTTCACGAAATAGTGAAAACTCAGAAGTAGCCAAATATAAATAATGGCACTTCATTTTCAAAAAAATGGAGATAATGGGTAGATCCACATCTCTAAAAAATTTAGTCATGCGCTTCCAAGAATATACGATCGGCATAGAATATACCACTGCAAATGAAGAGAACTGCAAAAAGTCCCAAGCTAATATAACGCTTCTAGAATGTGGCCTAAAGCAGCTGCAAAATGGAAGAAAACTTCTCCAAAAGTCATACGAGGAGCTAAAAGAAGAGTATAGCAACTGCAAAACCAAGTCAGAGAAAAAAGACTTGATGGTAGAAATTGATCAGATTGAGGAAGAGTCTCAACAGCAAAAAACTTCTAATGACGCCAGGGCCTCATTGATAAGCTGATGATGAGAATGGTCGAATACAAGTGTGCCAACCAATCTATTTTCATTACACTTGGTTATATTTCACAAAAAAAAACGTTGGCAAACAACATTGCTGTAACACTCGTCTCACTCTATATCGGTGTTCGACTCTCCAGTAACCATTGTCAGGAGTTGCATACTCGCCTCCTAACCTACACTTGATAATTTTAGTCGGCGAAAAATCACTTGTAGCTTAAGTGCTAGTGAGATTCCCAGAGGTACATTACTGGGTCGTCCTAGTTGGGAGTCTACATTGCTAGTAGTCGACCGGCAGCTCCCTAGCGGCGCTGTTGTAGTTCGACTTCCTGGGTGGGCATCCTTAGGTACTTATCGTACCCTTCTAGTCCAAGCATCTCCCACGTTCGGCTAGGCAACGTCGGCTGCATGCGGGTTGCCCCTCACTGCTAGGTGAGAGTTATCCCCGAGGATTAGGTAAGTTCCTTGTCGGGTTCGACCCGACAAGGAACTCCGAGAGGTGGTTGACCCTTCTCCTCCTTCGTCCTTTTCGTCCCTCGTACTGCAACTGATATATGGAGGGAGTCGAGAGTGGACAGTTTATTTATTTATTTATTTATTTTGTACGTAAACAATCAAGCAGGTTAAAACGAAAAACAAACAAACTAACTAACAAAAAAGATCATGTTAATGAACATGAAAACACAGATTGCGATAACTAGTACAAACACCAACAACTCGGCAAGCCATTAAGAAGCTTCTTGGAGATACTGGTTAATAAGCAGTTGAAGTTCTGCGTTTTAAATTTTTATCGTTTGCATTTTGATCATAAATTTTATAATACAAGCAGTGTGAAGAAGCCGTCTGAAATACGGTCTAGCCGTTCAGTACCTAGTGAGGGACAATAAAAGGAACTTAAGGGACGTTAGGTAAACCATTCTGAGTTGCAAAGTAGGAATCGGTTACCGGTAGCTAAAGGAGAGCTTAAAGAAGTAAATGAGCATGTCGGTAGACGTGCCCGATAAAGTGATTTCACGGGGCCGTTCTGCCAGTTCCTTTGTGAACAGGCAGAAGACCAGCTAAGTTCTCCGAGTGGAAAGCAGGCAGGCCCATAGGCACAGGTAACCCTCCATCCACCTGCGATCATAGTCGGGAAACAGATTTATCTTTCTCAACACTATACACAATGCCGACATCTACCTTAACTGAAACTCAAGCATTGATGTTACCTCCCACTCAAGCGCACAACAACTTGACATTATGGCTGTCTACGCTTCGCAATCCGGATGCCCCGAGCACGACAAGGATAACTTCTAACTCACACCTGCAATGGAAGCAGATATTGTCGTTGTTCTGACTATCAAGACCTAAAGCATGATCTTTCCCTACTACTTCTTGACAGTGGCTGATCAAAGATTTAATAGGATACCTTATGTCCGTACTAGAAGGCGAATATCTATCCATAGCAGGGAACATGAGCGAGCATGCGGGAGTGGCAGAAGAGGAATGGAAAGGGTTCGTGGACGTAAAGGAATCGGCTTGATAAACCCGAGCGGAGAACGAAATCTCAATCTGGATCTCGCTCCAGACTGCATCTTTTTGGCGAAGAGGTAGAGGCAGAAGGCGGCCTATGCTAGCAGGCAAAGGAGGACGAAAGTCGACCACATGCGACTGCTTACCCTGAAGACCGTCCGTGGTGTGAAAGTCCTTACGGGAGAAGATGTAGTGTCACAGCATAGGTCCTTTGTAGCTTACATCAACATATCTCCACCCAGCAAACCCAAAATAAGGACATTACGTAGAATACGATTTGGAGACTGCGGAATTCAGAACGCAACGAGCTACGAAAGAAGTCATCAAAGCAAGTCATCCCAATTCAACTGGGAGAGGCCTGGAAGAGGGTGACCTGCGAAGTGAGATGGAAACCCTCCACGAAACAAATGGGGAAACCAGACGAAATAAGGCGGCATGGTTCCGGAGTGAAGAAGTGCAGGGTGAGGTAAAGAAAAAGGAAGCCTATACGACAGGACGAGGCCGTAAGAGCTCGACGAAGACTGGACGAGAACCGCTCAAACTTCTACGTGATGCCAGATCCAGCACGCCATCGGCATCTGATGGATATCACATTTGCCGAACCCGCCACAACGAAGGATGGGCACCGGCACATGACGGCCTCGGGAATCCACGGAAAAGGAGGACTCCCAGCGGACGCGAGGATCCCCGCGACGACCACATGCGAGAAGAGGACATGCTTAGAGCCCACGGACGCAGTTGAGAGAGAGGGATCGTCGGCAGCGTGGAATCGGGACGATCCAGCACTAAAGGCCCCACACACTTCTGCGGCAACGCCGCTCGCCGCTATGGTTTAGGATAGGGCAGGGGCGCCGCTGGCGGCGAGCTCTGCGTCGCTGCCCTGGGGTTAAGGATAGGGCCGCGGCGTTGCCGCAGAAGTGTGCGGGGCCTTAAGGGACAGCACGTGAAGAATAAGTGAGGCGCGATGCCTCACAGAAGTGATCTATGCGTTTGTTTGTGTTTTTGTAGTTTGTTTGTTTTGTTCAGCAAGTAAATGTGTTCATTGCAGGCGGCGCGGCGTCCACTTATTGGCCCCGCTTCTCCCTGCGCTCCCTATATGAAGCCGGCCCGAGGCGCTCCGGATCAGTGGTTACCTGTGGCAAGGTTGCGAGCACTGGGAGCAGAGGAGGGGCACAACAGAGGCGGACGGACCGACTCCTGCTGGTGACATTCTGTCCCAATAAGTCGATTTCCCTGTCTGGTTCAGTCTACATCCCTAGACTCCGCCTACTCCGGTGAAAGACCCCGGTGTAACATACAAGCATGCCATCACAATACGGAGACGCTCACAGATAATCACTGACACCAAAGGTAGTATTGGCTCTGTTGCCTATAACGATCTTAAACCCGCTGCCAATGTCATTCTACTTGCAGGACTGCCCAATCTCCTGCACCGCAGAGAAATTGACCTTTCTTCGTTGCAGTGCTTCTACCAACTTGCTCTGCTGTCGGTCAAGTTACCCATATTCAGCGTTGCTTTACCCACCATTGCGCTGATAGCGCGAGCTGCCGCAACGGGTCTGGTGAGGCGAGAGACGAAAAGCGCTTGCTGATCGCGCTGCGTGAGGCGTTGAGATCAGGAGAGATGCGATGTTCCCTTAAAGCCAACTGTGCCCTCCTCTTGTATACGTTGGGGTACTTCGGAGCCCAATTGCCCCCCCCCCCCCTAATGTAAACCTCAGGGACCCCGTAGAGTTGAGCTTTTCGACATTTTTTCTCGAAAGTCGAACAATCGAATAACTCGATTTTTCGGAATTTTCGAAAGTCGAACAATCGAATAACCCGATTTTTCGCCGTCTTCGAAAATCAAGCAATCGAATAACTCGACTTCGAAGGCACGTTCCATAGAGAACCGAAAGAAGGCAGAACAAAGCTACAATTGTGGACGAAAAGAGTTGAATTTAGGAAGACAATTGAATAGCCGTTTACAATCCAATTAGAAGACGGGAATAATAAGATATTTGGTCATTTCTTTCGCAAGTAGTGGACATTCCCCACGGATGAGGTACCAGCCAAGGGTGGGATTTTCCTCACTTCTACGCGTAATTTGCTATCTGCCACGTGTTCTTCATCTGCGAGTCGATGTTACTAACTTCTCGCATTATCCAGCGTCCGTCGCCGGCTTTGCCTGCTTCAGGTAGGTCGGGCACCCGGGAACGTAGCCTAAGCGTAGCTAGGGACGCTTCCTCAGCCAGCGTCCGTCGCCGTACGCTTACGTGCGGGCAACGCCAGGCTTCGGTATGGTGGGCCACGTTGGGAACGTAGCCCAAACCTAGCTAGGAGTGCTTCCTCAGCCAGTGTCCCTCAGGTTTAACGGCTTCGGGTATAGCATATTTTCTTCAGCACACATATAAAGCCGTAAGGTTTGTAAGGTAGCTTTTATCCTATTGTGTTCAAGAGTTAGCTCTTTGCTCCTGTTCAGCTTTTTCCAGCTTTGACAAGAAAAGGATACGGATAAAGGACGGCACTAGTCAATAAATTGGTGGAGGGGCCACCTTTTAGTATGTGGTTTTTCCTCTTGGTGAGAAGGCCCATGAGTGTCGATTTACATCAAAAATGGAACAACAAGGGGTACGACACAGTAGTGTTGAATAACAATTCCATCTTCGCGCAACACAAAATGCATTATGGGGTGCCTTGCATGGTGATCCCCTCCTCCTTCGAGCCAATTTGCACAAAGTTAATAAAAAAGCGTGCTTCTACGCATAGTCACTGTACGCGGTTTGAAATTTGCGCGTGGGTTGGTTTTGAAAAGAATGACGATTTTGATGATCATAGAGCGCATTTTCCGACGGTGACAATTCGTCCGCAGTTTCAATGCACGTTTAATGAGGAATTGCTCTGACCTGCAAACAGAACATTTTCTAATGCACTACGATCGCGGCGGACGCGACGCTCGGCAACGATCTCGACGAGCTTCCGTATGTTCATAGGCGCGCCGGCCTACACATGCAGATTTTCGTGTTCCCATGGGAGCACACAATAAGAGAGGGCTTTCAACATGTCCAAACTGCTTGAAATGGCCCACAGAAATAGTTTAAGGTAGCATTTCACTGATACATGCATATATGTATTTTGTAATACACCATCACCTTTACAAAAAAATCGATACAAAAAATACAAAAAATTTTATCACTTGAAGGCGTTTATCAAGCTTTTGTTTATCAAAATCGTAGTTGATTATCACTTATTATTATCAGTTGAAACAACCAGTATAGGATCAACTAACTACACGCTCAACTATAGTTGTGCCTTCGCAAAATTTTCGATTATTGGAATGGTTTAAAATGCCCGCTATTTTCGAGTATTCAAATTCAAGCATAATCGAAAAGTGAGCATAATCGTTTTATGAAGATTAGCATGGGAACACATGCGAAAAACGCGATCCTTTTAAATTTCGAATTCACTGTCCAGATTCGAGTAAAAATCATTGGAATACCTGTTCGAATAGGCCATCCGAACAAAACTATTCACAACACTAGACATGAAGATGTGATAGTACCCAAAACTAGAATATCGCCACCAGAATCGACTAGACAGCAGGTTTGTGACGCTGCTTAACTCATGAGGTTTTCGAGAATTCTCAGGAATTGTGATAACCTAGAAAAATCAGACTCTTACATCCTAGGTATGTCCAACAGCAACGAACAAAATATCGCATATCCTCTAGTTAGCTGACACCTCTATTTGAACTCCACTTTTCACTATGACGAATCCCTCGCTCTCAAGCATTGTTCGATTTTGAACCACTCCGAGCAAAATCTCGCGAATTTCAAATTCGAACCCTCCAAATGAAATCGCAAATTGCTGATCGCGAAAAAGCATTGTTCGAATATTGTTCGAAATCGAACAATGTTCGAGCAATGTCAAGAGGCTGCCGCCAGAACCCTCGAAAGAAAATCACAAATCGTTCCCGCCAATTATCGTAGACGCAGAAGTGGAGCGAGTTTGAGCATGGGTTTTTCGGGGAACGGAGACGATCTACTCAGACGATCATACTCAGGCGGCCTGCTCCTGATATTGTTCGCACATTATTCGATTTCTAACAATATCCGAACAAAACTTTTTCGCTATATTTGATTACGAACCATATTCGAAGATTGCTTTTTCGCCATTTTCGATGTCGAACAATGTTCGGATAATGGTTTTCCGCAAAAGTCGATTTCGAACAATGTTCGCATAATGGTTTTTCGCGAAAGTCGATTTCGAACAATGTTCGAATAACAGTTTTTCGAGAAAGTCGATTTCGAACAATGTTCGAATAACAGTTTTTCGAGAAAGTCGATTTCGAACAATGTTCGAATAATTGTTTTTAGCGAAAGCCGATTTCGAACAATGTTCAAATAACGGTTTTTCGCGAAAGTCGATTTCGAACAATGTTGGAATAATGGTTTTTCGCAAAACTCGAATTTGAAGAATGTTCGAATAATAGTTTTTCGCGAATGTCGATTTCGAACAATGCTCGAATAATGGTTTCTCGCGAAATACGATTTCGAGTATTGTTCGAACAACAAAGATTTACGATTTTCAAGTAATCGAGCGATTAATTGTTCGAAATCGCTCGAACAATTATTCGGCCCGATTAATCGAGCTCAAGTCTAGGACCCCGCATGGTTCTCACACTCGCCGCAAATTGAGAGTTTGCATTGGCTCTGTGCCCATAATCTACCTCCTGCATTCGGATGACCTGTTCAGTTCTGTTGCAAAACCAAGCATTTTCCAGTGGCACCCCGAACGGGCATCGCCTACGCCAGGAACGGGCATCGCCATCAATTCCAGCCACATCCTGTAGACAGCAATTTCAATTTAAGATAATTTGATATCGGGAATAGAAGTGACCTGAAATCTTTTAGGGTATAACCGTGGTCTCGGATTCCGGAATATCACATCCCACTTATCTAGGGACGGAACTTTTATTTGGAGTGACACCAATAGAATCAGTTAATAATATATGTAAATTATTTAAATCTCTCAGAACTTTAGAAGCTCTAAACTCAAGGCCTTAACAACCAAATAGAATTATATTATAGAGAAACATTCGCATATCTGTTGTCATTCTGCTTCCTGACGTTGCCGAGTGCGGTTGCCTTTAGCCGTGAGCTTTTTGTTCTGATCATTTTCATATACATTCCTTTCAGTTCCGGTCTATTTGAGGATTCACTTTTGGTTGCATCGTAAAGGAAATGGCTAAGAATCGCAAAATCGAACCTAAGCAGAATACGAAGCCTGATTTGCCCTCTGATTCCCAGTCGAAGACTGATTCTCAAGGACTTTCATGCCTTCGTCAGATGTCGCTGTCAGACATCCTTCAAGCAATTATGGCACGTAATCAGGATCCAATTATTAATGAGATGCTTCTTGTAGCATGTGAAAAGATATCTGTTGAACATTCTGAGGCCATCGAAGCTGAAAAACGCTCACGTAGCATAGTTGTTTCTGGGGTAGAAGAGGCAGCTGACAATCTTTCCCCTTACGAACGTCAAGTTGATCTCGATGTTAAGGTTTGCAATCTCATGTGTGCTTTAAAAGTTGAGTGCAAGCCAATGGAGGTTTTTCGAATGGGAAAATCTGACTCCAACCGTCCGAGATTACTTAAGATTGTGCTACCTACTACCCGACACTGGCGACAAGCACTTGCAAACGCACGACTTTTGCGTGGCATAAATGGAATGGAGCACATATACATAAGGCGTAGCATGACAACAGAAGAGCGTAAACGTGATTATGAGCTGAGACAAATGGCTAAGGAAAGGAATGCTAACATAGGGCGGCGTGAGTGGGTAGTTTATCGCAGCGAACTCAAACATGTTTCGGAATTGCCTAACAGACAATCGGGAAACGTATAAGCTTGCACGGTAATTGGCCCCCCTTTTTCTGTTGTCTCATGAATGCCCGTAGCCTCTCTAATAAACTACATCATTTTCATTCCTTTCTCTCAAATATTAAGCCCGCCGTAGTTTTTATAACAGAAACCTGGTTATCTCCAAAAATCAAAGACTCCGAAGTGACTGCTGATTTTCCTTATACCATTTATCGATTCGATCGTCCAGCGAAGAGAGGGGGTGGAGTTTGTATGTTATTTTCTAGCAACCTTTGTGCACAAAAAATTGAATCAGTTTCTTGTTTAAGAGCTGATGTTTTGTGTGTTGATATGCTATGTGCAGCTACGTCAACTTTCACAAGATTTATACTTGTCTACCGCCCACCTAATTCACACAGCAGCGATGATGACTTTTTACTCGATGAACTCCGTGCTCTTTGCTCGTCTGTTGTGGATACTGTTTTACTTGGTGACTTCAACCTAAAGGTTAGGTGGCAAGACTGTCGACCGCTCGACTCCATCGCCTCCCGATATTTAAGCTTTTTCGATAGCTGCGGGCTAAATCAACTCGTCAATCAACCGACACACGAAGGAAACACACTCGATATCATTCTTACCACCTCTGATAACATATCAAACATCGAGATTCTTCCTTCTCTAGCTAATTCTGACCATAGCGTTGTTGGTTTCAGAATAAGTGCCCCTCGTCTTTCCTCCACACTGTTACCACTGCCAGATTTTCTCCACACTGATTTCCGTTCACTTAACGGATGTCTTGAAAGAGTTGACTGGCTCAGATTATTCGATGCGTATGAATCAACATCTGATCTCTACAGAAGGTTCTGTACTGTACTCTATGACTTGCTGGGAAAATTTGTACCATTTAAAATCAGACAGCCCTTCTCATTGAAACTTCCGCAACACATACTTAATCTACTAGCACAGAAACAGAACATCTTTTCCAATTCTATTAACCCTATGCAACATCCATTATATAAAAAAGTATGCTCCGATATTGACTACCATCTAAGAAGGTTTTTAGATTACAAAGAGCGACGTTTAGCATCTCGTCCATCCATGAAAAGCCTTCACCTATATATTAGAAAGAAAATTAAAGGTCACCAACAAGTTCCTGTCCTTATAGATAGAGATGGCTCAATGTGCATTTCCGATTCTTCCAAAGCAAGTGCTCTTGGAAATTTCTTTTCAAATGTGTTTTCAACTGAATCTCTTGAATCTAATGAACATCCTAAGCCTACCTTTCATTTAGTTACTGCCACTTGTAATCAAGAAAATCTATATATCCATCCTTCTGCTATCACTCGAATACTTAAGCATATGAAAATTTCCGTGACGGAACCTTATGATGGTATACCACCTATAGTATTCAAAAAATGCGCTCTGTCCATTTCAAAACCACTTGCATATATTTTCAATGTTTCGTTCATGTTAGGAGAAGTGCCGGGAATTTGGAAGGAGGCTCTGGTTACAGCCATACCGAAAGTTAATAACGCCAAACTAGTATCTGAATACCGGCCAATAAGTATCACACCGACACCTATCAAAATCATGGAAAAGATTATTAAAGAACGGCTCTTGTCATGGATCCATAAATTCCATCCGTTCCCCTCTGAGCAGCATGGCTTCCTAAGTGGAGCTTCCACTACAACAAATTTGGTGGACAGTTTGCACGATTGGACATCAGCTCTGAGTAGTGGAAAATCGGTTGATGTGATTTTTATCGATCTAACTAAAGCATTTGACAAGGTGAACCACAACAAACTTATTCACAAGCTAAAGCTCCTAAAGATTCCGGATAATCTGTTGAAGTGGATTATTTCATACCTTTGCGATCGATACATGACGGTTAAACTTGGTAAGGAATACTCTGAAAGACATCACTGCACTAGTGGCGTACCTCAAGGCGGAGTAATCTCACCTTTACTTTTTATTGTCTACATAATCGATCTACCTAAGGTGCTCGCGATTTCAACACACGTAAAAGTCCGGATATACGCTGACGATGTCAAAATCTATGGGGTTTATGATGAAGGGAACTGTGATGAAGTACGTTCTGCTCTAAAAAAATGTATGCAACTTCTAAACGAATATTCAGTACAATGGGACCTCACGGTAAATCTGAACAAATGCTCTGTTTTTCACATAGGAAAAGGGTCTTGTAATGAATACTGTATAAACGGAGTCATACTTACGAAATCTGAAATCGCCAAAGATCTGGGTGTTTTGATGGATACAAATCTAAGGTTTTCTGAGCATATCAACTACACTGTAAAAAAAGCTTATGCAGCGCTTTTTTCTCTTCTTCGTAATGTTCATGTTAAAGATCCAACACTACTCGTTCGTCTGTTCAAAACCTACGTTTTGCCACATCTTGATTACAACTCTCCAGTATGGAATCCCTGCGCAAAAAAATACATTCTCCAACTTGAAAATGTCCAGAAAACATTTACAAAAATAGTTTTCCGCAGAATTAATAATTACTCTCGACATGTTAACATACCATGTTATTCTGACCGACTAAGATTACTAAACCTGCAAAATTTACAATGCAGAAGGGCAATTGCTGATCTCGTTTTTTGTTTTCGAGTACTTCGCAGAGAGACTCGTCTTAACCCCAATAAGTACTGGGTTTACATACCATGTAGCGAGAGAATTGGTAGTTTCACCATTCACTGTAAACATCCAACAACTAAATGTCGTGGAAAAATCTTTAACTCACTATTTTGTCGAGTTGCCAGATGGTTCCAGCGCATTCCAGCAGAAATTTTTTGTTCCGAAAACAGCTACATCTTCAAAGCAAGGTTGGAAAAGCTCGATCTTTTGCAAATTCTAGGAAATAATAATGTCTAACGATGATGTCTTTGATTGCAGCCAACTTTCACTTTTATCCTTGCCATGGTTTGTCAGAGACAATCTGCCGGCCCCACTCTTCATCTTGCAGCCCAGTCTTCAGGAAGATACCAGCAGTCCAATGAAGCAGTAGATTTTTAAGAATACAGTTCTCAATCATGATTGTTAATTACAATGAGTGTTTTTCTAACCAACATAATAATTCTCAGATCGTAGGCGAGTCCATTGTCTTATGGGTGATATACATGTATGTATCTATGTAAAGGCGGCGTCAGCAAGAGTAGTCCCATGTTGCATTTAATATTCTTTATACATTTTCTTTTTCTTGCTTTTGTTCAACTTAAACGAATCTTGTTCTCCGTACCGACGTCTTTCGTTCGTGCGTTTGAATATGCGCAACTCCCTTCTATGCTACCGCCTGAGGTGCGTACCAGTTTAAAGAGGCCTTTGAGATACAGGGCCCGCCTTAGGGTCGTGTACGTAGAAGGTCGTAGACTTTGTGCATCTCATAATTCGCATGCAAGACGTCCTCGCGAAAAGAATTTCATCTACGCTTCATGTTCTTTTTATTGTTTTCAACAGCCTTTGCAGGTTATTTTTTGCTTCCATTGTAAAAAACAATGCGGACTACTCTTCGACAAACCTCTTTTTCCATTAACAACGAACCAGGCAATGAACTCACAACGATCTCAATTTATTCAATTTCAAATTGGAGTTCCCACATTCACCAATGGATTGAAAAACACTCAAACTGAACATATGTCATGTTTGTGGTCTGATGTAATCTACAGTAATTGTTTTGTATATTATTTATGGCACACATTTTGTGTAGTAAATAAATAAATAAATAAATAAATAAAAATAAATATCTGTACTTCAAATCACTCAATATTACAACAATAATAAGTGGAAGACAAGCAACAACCAAAACAATGGCAACAACAACACCAAACATGTTTTGTTTCGCCTATTTCTTCATAAAAAACATGTTTACAATTAGTTACCCCGTTGTTGTCTTGTTGTGAGAAACCTATGTACCTAACCGACAACTTTGATTTTTGAGTTCAATTATCTGACCTTTCTTGCATACTTTCGTAGCACTGGCATCACTGGCATAAATCGCTGTGTGCTAACCAGAAATTGGAGACGACAATTCTCACCTCATCGGCCTTCGGGTGCTCTGTTGCATCATTGGCATACGACCATTTGCGCAGGTGAAAACGTCAACCGTGTGACAGCAGAAATAGAGAATGTCGACGGGGTTAGCCAGTGTAGTAGCGTTCTCATCTGTCACTGCCAGGCACGATGTTGTCGAAGGACATGTGGAGTCACCTTAAACACTAGCCACTAAGGAGGACTCTGCCACACTTCATGTCCTCATTCAGCAATCCACAGTTCGAATCGAAGTATAAAGTTCAAATGTATATTATATGAGGTGTCATTGTCAATGCGAAACGTATTTAGAAGTGGCGCTGCTTGAATTTCTGTGAATCTAAACTACCTGAGTAATAAAAGCAGACTTTGTCATCATTTATTTATTGATGTAACTACGTCTCAGGGATGCGCACTGTGTGTGAGGTAAGCAACCAAACAAAAATAGGCCGCGCGACGAGAAAAACAAACCGAACCATTAGAGACAGGTTGTAACAGCAAGGTTTGAAATTCCAGCGGAAAATTCAGAAACCAGTCATCGTTGCGAAGGCCAGTATAAAGTGGGCCTGCATAGAAAGCAAGCAAATCAAGGTAAATGCGAGGATGAAGTCATTGCAGATAGCCTTAAGAACGATGTCCTGTTTGCACCTGTCAGCTGTGACGAATAGGCAAGCGATTAAGGCAGAGCGCCTTATAGTCTAATAGTAAGCATCTAAGTGTGCCGTCTGAGCATCTAAGTGTGCCGTTCTTTTCTCGGACCTTCTTTCTGACATCATCAGTCCACAGCCATGCCTGCTTGTCGACCAAACGTCGTCCGGGCTTAGAAGTGCCGAGTTCGAAGCGTGCAGCTCGAGTTATCATCGGTAGCATCCTTCCATGTTTCGTCGACAGTTGTTACCGTCGGCAACCGAATGCGAGGAATAACTGCCGCTTCCTTCTCTTCCAGCTGCCACCATTTGATTCTAGCTGACCGGCATCGCTCGACATGTTTACACCTCGAAGGTGTGATCTTCAGCGAGCAGATCAGTGGGCGGTGCTGCGTGGTAACCGTCTCATACAGCACGGTCTTCGCATCTGTGACAAGGCCTTGGTCGAGACGCCTAACAAGGACATAGTCGATCTGCGTTTTGTCGTTCCCGCTATTAAACGAGATGAGGTGGGAGCACGCCTTCGAAATTTGGTGTTCAAGATGGTGAGTTCATGAGAGTCTGCATACTGAAGTA
The DNA here is from genome assembly GCA_947396885.1 of Heligmosomoides polygyrus polygyrus. Taxonomy (NCBI): domain Eukaryota; kingdom Metazoa; phylum Nematoda; class Chromadorea; order Rhabditida; family Heligmosomidae; genus Heligmosomoides; species Heligmosomoides polygyrus. The sequence goes on from OX377203.1 coordinate 68,297,248, forward strand.
TGCGCTCACCATCGGCGTTGCACGACCCATAAACCACCATGACAGCTGTACCCGTTTTTCATTGCTCCGACGTGACCATTAAGGTCAGCTGCCACAACAATTATATCTTCTGACGGCACTTCCGCTATCTTCTCATCAAGCAAGGACCAGAACTCGTCCTTGATTTGTGCGGAGCAGCCAGTCTGCGGAACATATGTCGAAAAGGAATGACATCGTTGTTCTACGGCGACAGCAATTTTCATCAAGCGGTCATCGAAGTCTCAAGACTGGTGGTCCTGGGACTTCCTCGTAGAACGACCTTTAAGCCTCATCCAATGTCCCTTGACTTGGAGCAAGACCACCTCGTCTCCTGCACCACAAGAAAACAACTCTTCTTCGCTCCAGTGCTTCAACCGACTCGCACGAGGGCCCGTCAACGTACCCACATTCAACGTTGCTACGCGGGTCTTCCCTATGTTGCGTGACTTTCGGACTAGCTCAGCTCCTCCTCCCCCCCCCCCCCCCCTCCCCCCGATGCCGTCCTCGCATCAAGGGCCCTCTCACACTTTTCACACTCGCCGGGCTCTGCGAGTGCGCGTTGGCTCCCGCGGACGCCGTAGCATTCATAGCATTTACAGGAGAACTCTTAAGCGACATTAACCATGTGATGTGACAACGGGTACTCGTAGGTATCGAATGGTACTCAACGTGGCCAAATACGAAAATATTGGTGTTCGGTGACGTCATCGTGGACCACTGCGGGCCCGTCCTCGATGCGAAAATGTCAGAGTCTACATTTCCAAAATTGGTCGAGATTGGCACCGTTAGATACAGCTTTTGGAACTTAACAGAATGGTACCACCGCGAGTGTCGAAAACTCAAATGTGTGCGAGTAAAGGAGAAAGAAAGTTTACCGCTGCAGTCCGCCGCTCTAAAACGGCAGCTGTGGTTAAGGCAGTCTAGGCAGCTGGAAAGTTGTGAGCAGGTCGTCGCAAAGTTACTCCAGTGCTCTGCTTAATCACGGATTTGCATGAAACCGTTAGCTCGCATCGTCTTACAGCAGTGGACGACCAAAATCGGAAAAAAATTGGGTCGCATAAGCCTATCCCGCATTGACCGTTCGGCTCTCTCATGCCCACTCGATTGATTCTGCCGGATCTATATGCATTGTTCGCAGCGCGCGCCATGTCGGCAGTTAGTTCCAAACGGTATGCCATCCTCGTCCAGACGCACGGATAGCTCCTTGCATCAGCCTAACGTCCACAAGTTGAGGGTGCTGCGCCCTAACGCAGCTTGCCTCAGACGCGACGCGTGGCGAGCGGAAAACAGCGCTCTCCGGCGCCCTTTTGCGCTGCTCTCTTCATCTTTCGCGCCGCTTGTGCTGATGGGCGTTGCTGCACGGCCAGAACTGCAGTCCATTTTCAACTAAAATAACTCGCTTTTACTATTTTACTCATGACGTTCACTTTTCATAGGTAATGGTCTAAATCTCTCGCGCCCACTACACATGCATCGCGTCGCGCTTCGCATGCACGCCAAGCAAAGCCTTATCGTTAGGTGGATGACCGTAAGGCGCAGCTACAGCTTGCACTCTCGCGACACATTTCCGGGAGATGTGTGGTCGATCGTGCTTAAATCTCTCGGAAATCCAGCTTCTTCGCATGGGTGTCCTTCGTCCAGCATTCTGCTAATCCTATCCAGGATGACTCGAGTGTAGACTACGGACAGCAGGCAGATCGGCGATAGTTACCAATGTCGTCTCAATTCTTTTACAGCAAGACGGCCCTGCTAGTCTTCCACTGAGATGGAACCTTTCCTCTGCAGCTTCACCTAACACTTTCGCCCTTCTCTCCTTAAGATCCTCTTTTATCGTCGCCCTGCATGGCTTCGCAAGCTCGAGCGTCAATTGGTAGTTGCCTAACGTCGTTCTGCTCCGTGGTGCCTCCTTGAGAGTTCCTAAAAAGACACTCTTGGTGGTCTTCAACTCTCGGCTCTCTTAGAACTCTTGCGGAGATTGTGCTCGCAGCGGTCGTATATCTTCGATGTTGTCCATGACGGTACCTTCCCAAAGGCCGGCATTCTGGGACTCGTCTTCTTGAATTTCACGGCCTCCCCTCCTTGACGCGAAAAGCATAAATATGCAGGTAGGAGGCGATGGTGCGATCCCGTGTAGAAATTGGGGCAACGAAGACGTCAGTCAGGCAATACTTGCGGTTGAGGTTTATGTGGTCGATCTCGTTGCGGAACTGGCCCAGGTACATCGTGGGACATGAGACTTCTGGAACTGCGAGTTTCCATGAACAACCTTGGTCGACATAATGAACTCAGACAGTTTTTCGCCGTGCTCGTTCCATTCCAAGCCGAGGGTTCCAATCCAAGTGATCCTCCCTATGGGACTTCTCCAACTCGATATAGAATGGTGGTTCGACGTCTGCTTCTTTATGCTTT
>OX377203.1:68299874-68321453 GCA_947396885.1 Heligmosomoides polygyrus polygyrus
ACAAGTTTGGGACTGCGCTTCGGCGCGAGAGCGGACACGGCGGCGGGCCGCTCGCTGCCCCTGCGACCCCTCGCGGCACTCCACATGTCGTATATCGCCTATGTACAGTATTCATACCTCCTGCGCCGCGGTCTATCAGTGATCACCCCGGATACGAGTGCCGCGGGAGGTTGCAAGGGTAGCGAGCGACCTGCCGCCGTGTCCGCTTTCGGGCCGAAGTGCAGCCCCAAACTTGTTTCGCGGCAGAAGAGGTGAAAATGGTTTTCAGTTTGAATACGGCAATATTACATTTGGCAATATTGCAATATCAAGCTCGTAACGAGCTGAGAAATGCTGTCCAGTTGATTTTTCGAATAAACTCATCCATAAAGAGGTAAGCGACTGAAACAAAAATTTTTGTTGTTTTCGTCAAACTTTGGCGCATAGAAATCTACTTTGAACGACCAAAATCTTTTTGTTCTTCTCAGATTCGAAGAATGTGCTTGTGGTCTACTGTAGACCACAAAAACATGGCTTTCGTACTTATCCTGTACAGCAGCAACCAAATTTCAAAGATAGGAGAAATCCTACGCCGCATATCGAGATTCGACCAATCCCTTGTTGGAAAAAAGAAAATCTAGTCATTTCTATCCATTTCTCAAAGCTATTTCACATGTTTTTTAAAGACCATCGTTCCCACTATAGAATAGTAGAATACCGTCTTCTGTAGCAGGCTACTAGTGGGGTAATTCTTAACTGAATCTTAGGTTTCCGCGCGTTTGCGCTTATCTGAAATCGGGCCTATGTTATTCAAATTTAGCACTATTTAGTACCACAATGACACCTGATGCGTAACAAATACAGATCTACTGAAACAATAGAGGATTTCTGAGTTTCGATGAACCTCGTCAACGGAAAGCCTTAAGGACATGCCAATGGGGATCTCGGAGGAGTCGTAAACCAATTAACGGAGCCGAGGGAGCAAAAGCTTCATAACTAGGTCACCGTACAATCGTTTTAGATGATGTTTAAATCGCTGGATAGAAAATGAGACGGGGCTTCTAATGGTGTTAATTAGATTTCAAACAAGTAACTGTGAAAAGAGTTACGGCAATGCGACGCTTTGTGGCGGTTAATCCGTCGCAAAGCGTCTTTTTTTGCAAAGAATTTGAGCGGTATTGTACTGTGCGTCTCTGCATACAACGAACATTAATACACCCTTATCTCCTCGTTTCGTTTACAGATCCGTGTTTTATCGACGTCCCAATGGAGTAAGGGAGGGAACTCCAGGATGTAGGCGATTTTAACACAGATGCGTCAATTAGCCACACCCTGGTGTACCCTTCCCTTGCCAAACCTGTCGCAGGGAAGGGACTCCAGAGTCTGGCTTGCTGACGCGGAGGAGAGCACATAACAGAGCTATGGCATTGTAGTTTGTCTTCTTTACTATCAGTGTGTCATCGTTTCCTTTTTCGTGTTAGTGACACTTTTTACGGGGTAACCCCTCCCCCCCCCCCCCCCGGCCGCTTTGCGCCAGCGTGGTAAACACGTCGCTCAGCGTGCGTGGGGATGACCATCGAATTAAACTCTTCACAGCAGACGGGAAGCGCAATTTGAGAAAATCGATCGATATTATCTATTTTCTCTCAGATTTTCCCAATCAGGGTGGAAGCGATCGATGCTCTTCACACCAGGGACGGCAATCAATATTTTTCGATATTACCGGTTTTCCCTCAGATTTAACCGATCAGGTACCGGATTCATCGACGACTTGCAGCAATTTAACAGAGTAAATAGGGCCGTAATCCCTGATAGCACGGCTTATCAAGCGATATGGTGAGCGATATAAGACGCGCCATCAATTACGGCTGTAATTTCCCTGTTAAATTGCTGTAAACGGTTGATGAATCCAGCCCTTGGGCGTGAGACACGCGAGTGTTGTGGCCAACGGAGTGCTTCACATCAGATGGGAAGCTTCAGTGGGGAGACAAATATCGATCGATGCTATCGATCTCTTGATAGGCAATTTCGGTTTCCTCCCAGATTTAAGCGATCGGGGTGAGAGACACGCGGGTATTATGGCCGACGAGTTGCCTCACATCAGATGGGAAGTTTCAATGGGAAGACGAATATCGATCGAGACTGATGGCGACGATGATGATACCGCAGCATCGCGCGAAGCGCGCAAGTGCGAGGCACGCCGACAGGTGTGATGGAGCACTTGTACATAGATAGGACCGAAAGAGCTTTGATAAAGTTATGCTGTAGAGCAAAGGTTGCGTGAGCAAACGGAGAAATTTATAATGCTATGGACAGCTAGAAGAGGATGTGTTGTAACAGTGACAGTGTTGACAAACAGAATCGTAGTAAGCACGTCCTGTATGTTAGCACTTATTGGACCGTTGACTGCCTGCCTGGACCCAGAGTCGATAAAAGACCTTAAGCGACGGTAGATTTCACGCGATGAAAAACGTTGTTCATAAAGGTCCGTAGAAGTTCGTAAGAAGGTAGCCATCAGTGAGAGTTTGCTGCCAGCATCTGGTAGTGCTCATTCTTCTTCACGCGCTACAATTCAGTGAAGGAGCGATGCCGTAATATATTCCGCGCTAAACACTGAACTTCCGTTGGTGGCATGCGAAGAAGGAGCGAACATTTCCAAAACTTTTCTGGCCCTGTTTCTTCTTATTTCGTTTGTTTATTATATTTGATGCTACCCCGGAGAGCCTACTGATTGAGCGTTCCCAGTAGACGAAGAGTATGCGTTTGCTCTGCTCACACATTTCTCAATTTTGAACTTCGATGACGATCAAAGCTCAGCTTATTCACCTGGAAAACATCTTTGAGGTAGTTTTTTCGCCATGTCCACGTAGGGTACTATGCAGATCTTCTCTGGTCGGCAGCACAAATGGCGCGCACCTCCACTTAGTGCCAATCCTGTAACAAAAATGACTGAGTTTTCAACGTCGCAGTCGACAATTGCTCGCCTTGAATTCTTACCATCGCCGCGAACACATACGTGATTGCTAGGGCAATTACCTTCGACACCCAGTGTACAAGCTCGCGGACGTCCGCCTAAAAGTGTGTAAGTTATCGGAAAACAGAGGAGCTTTGCCTCGATCTGTAGACACTTCGTCTTGAAAACTCATATGCACCAGATGAAAACGTCAGGCACATGCAGAAGGTTTTAACCTTGAGCATAAGGGACACGATGCCTTTACGCTACCTTCTTCTCGAAGTGCTTTCATACCATCCGGGCACTGGAGTGGTCGAGTGCAGCATATCTTCTCCTACAACACAGCTATCAGTGCATGTAGACGTGAAGCAAACTCTACGTATAACATGGTAAGTTATATCGCTGTGTCGAAGATATACACGCAAATAAATTGTAGAAAACAAGTTTGACTGACATTAATTCTATAATGGGAGAAAGGAAAGCTTAGAACTGACCAAATTTCCGGCCTCTTGGCAGGAGTATTGCTCGGGGCAGGAGTCCTCTAAGTCAGGGTCACACAGCTTTGTTTCGCCTCTCTGAAAAAAATATTTACCTATTTATTGCAGATGTTACCCACGAATGAAGCAGTTCGGAGGAATCACATAGCAGGATGTACGGTGCTATTGATCAGTCACAAACAACTCTAGAAAATGACCGAGACTGTTAACAAGAAGAACACCAGAAACTCTCTGGAAAGTGCAGTAAATTTTAACACGTTGACGACCAGAGCGATTTTTGCGCGTTTGTTGTGTGGGACCAAGTCCCTCACGACACTACATCCCGTAACCCAAACGTCACCCTAAAGGTTATTTGGGATGCTGAAAACGAATCAGATGTTTGCTTTATCGAATGCAGCCGAAGACCACCCATATCGACAGCTAAGGAGGTCGGGTCAAAATCACCAACTTGGCTCAAACTTCGCCTAGCGTGGCTCCTTAGGGTGTTGGTTATAAGAGAGAAGTCTCTTCAATTCGTTTATCATTGATAACCAGTGCTTTTTGTTTAACTCTCGTAGCCTTGCTAACAAGATACACCACCTGCATTTCTTTTTGGCAACATATGACCCAGATCTACTATTCATTACCGAAACATGGCTTTCAGAGAAGATGTCAAATTCAGAAATACTATCCAACTTTCCGTATAGAATTTTTAGAGAGGATCGTATAAATCGAAAAGGTGGTGGCATTTTTTGCCTGGCTAAGAATTCAATTACTCTGACTGCTGTTAAAGTTCCAGCCTGCCTCAAATCTGATATTCTCTGCATTGATGCAGTAAATGCAAATTGTCCATATGCATTTAGAGTTGTCTTCGTGTATCGCCCACCGAACTCAAATGTGTCCGAAGATGACTCCCTTATTGACGTAATGATAGAATTGTGTCTTTCCAGCAAAAATCTCATTGTGCTCGGGGACTTTAACCTCGATATTGATTGGGCTCAGCGTAGCAAGCCTAAGAATCTGTGTTCAGAGAAATTTTTGGAGTTTTTTGATTGCTGTGGTTTGTCTCAGCAAGTAGTGGAACCTACTCGAGGTGATGCAATTCTTGATATAATTTTGACTTCAGAACCAATCCTTGACAACATTACTGCCCTTTCCCCATTCGCATCATCGGATCACAATGTAATTACCTTTGAAATAAATGTTCCTTTAATTAGGCAACGTGAGCTGCCTTTTCCCAATTTTTGTAAGGCCAATTATCCTGAGTTGACCCAGTATTTCAATTCTATCGATTGGTGGGAAATTTTCCAAGGTTATGAAAACACAGATGATTTGTACAACAGATTTTGCTGTGTAGTTTACTGCGGCTTATCTCTTCATGTTCCCATTGATTATACAAAGACTTCAATTCATTTCTATCCAAAGCACATCTCTAATTTAATAGGTCAAAAATCACGCCTTTTCAAATCACTCACAAATCCTTTTGTCATCCGCTATATAAGAAAGTATGTCAAGAATTGGATCACCATTTGAAAAGGTTCCTAGCGTATAAGGAAAAGGTTTCTTCCAAGACACAGAACAAAAAGGCATTGTTTTCTCATATTCGGAGAAAGATGAAGCCACAGACAGAGCTTCCTGTTCTTGTGGATGACACTGGCACAATGCATATAAGTGATCTGCAAAAAGCGGAAGCGCTGGCACGCATTTTTGCCTCTGTCTTTAGTTCGAGCTCACAAGATATCCTCTGTGAATCGAACGATTTGTTTGAACCTGCGAACATGGACGAAACCGAAAACATTGAAAACTTTATGATAAGCCCCGATTTTAAAAATTATGAAACGACTGAAGTGCTCTTCTTCTGTAACGTCTGACGGTATTCCACAAATTATCTTTAAGAAATGTGCCACTTCCCTTTATAGACCCCTGTCGATGATTCTGAATATTTCTTTAACCTGTTGTGAGGTACCCTCGATTTGGAAGGAATCCATTGTTACAGCCATTCCAAAAGGTCCAAAATCAGTACAGCTCTCTTCTTTCCGTCCTATAAGCATAACGCCCACACCAATGAAAATAATGGAAAAGATTGTGCGAGATAAGATTGTTACGTGGTTCTCTCGGAAAAACTTAGTTCCTTTTCAGCAACACGGCTTCACAACAGGCGCCTCCACTTCCACTCAGCTGGCTGACTGCATCTTTGACTGGAATTTGGCTTTGAATAATGGAGATTCTGTTGATGTCGTGTATTTTGATTTGTCAAAAGCCTTTGACAAAGTTAACCATAAAAAACTTCTCAGTAAACTTCACCAACTGGGCGTTATAGGGCCTCTTTTAGAATGGCTGCGCTCATACTTGTGCGGAAGGCGTATGTGTGTAAGGGTAGGAAGTTCTTTTTCAAGATGCTATGACTGCAATAGTGGTGTTCCTCAGGATGGAGTATTGTCGCCAGTCCTTTTTCTTGCGTACACCTGCGACCTTCCAACAATTTTAGTCACTCACCCTCAAGTGAAGGTACAGATGTATGCTGATGATATAAAGATTTATGGTGTCTACAACAGTGACAATAAAACGCAAACTTGCCAAGCTTTATCTCAATCAATAAATATGATGATGTACTGGTCTGAAACTTGGGAAATACCAGTGAACCTTTCCAAGACCATGGTCTTTCACCTTGAAAGCTTATAAGCTACAGAATTCAAATTTAATAATAGATTGCTACCATCTATAACGAAACCCCGTGACCTTGGTGTTTTCTTGCACCGAGAGTTGAAATTCTCGAATCATATTGATATTATGGTGCGAAAAGCATTTTCTACCCTCTTTTTCATTTTTAGGAATCTGAAATGTAACGACAGCTCAATTCTGGCCACCTTATATAAGACATACGTCATTCCAATTTTGGAGTATTGCTCCCAAGTTTGGAGCCCCTGCACAAAAAAGAGTCAGAAAAAAATTGAAAAGGTTTAAAAGACATTCACAAAAATCTTGTTCTACAGGTGTTTCCCAAATACCACAAATACTAGATTGATTCCCGGATATAAGGAAAGGCTCAAAATCTTTAACCTCAAAAGTCTTCTTTATAGGCGTGTCTTCAACGATCTAATTTTCTGTTTTAAAATCCTCAAGGGTGAGTCAAGGCTGAAGGCTAGCAAGTACTGGGTTTTCGTACCATCTCAAGGTCGTCATAATAAGTACTGCTTCCACTATCCCAAGATAAAGAAGAAAAATAAGGAGAAGGTTTTCCATTCACTTTTGTATCGTGGAGCCCGTTGGTTGCAAATGTTGCCTCCTACCATACTTGAAGCGCCCAATCACAAAGTTTTTCGAAGCAGACTGAAAAAAATTGACTTGCTTTCCACACTCCACATTCCTGACATTAGTAAGAGTGGGGACTTTTTTTCTTATTTTTTTGGTTTTTTTTTTGTTTTTGGTTTTCTAGAACTTTTTTTCGTGTCATCTCTTCATTTGTTCTTTTTCATCCTTTAGTATTAGTTCTTCATTATGCATATGCATACCTCTACAAATATTCTTAGCTTCTTACTTTGCTCTCCTATCAGTTTTCCGATTGTTTCCTAGTTTCTATTCTTCCAAGTTCACTTTTTTTGGTTAGTTTCCTAATTGCTCTTCATCCAATAGTTTACTGCTTGAGAGACCGGTCTTGTATGAGTTGTCAGACTGAGTGTGCACAAAACCCTTCTGTTGCTTCCACAGCAGCCATAAGGTATGAGATTTGTTGGAGTTGACGGACCTACTAAGTTGGTATCCGGAGCCGATCCCACGACTTGCAGTGTTGGCGGTCCACTGCTCTTCTCCGTCAAATTCTCATCCTTCCTCGGCCCCTCCCCTGCCCTGTTCAATCCTATTTTTTTTAGAAGACTTTGCACAGAATTTACCGGATTTCTTCTAATTTGCAGTTCCGCCCTTCTTTGTTGAATTATAATTTAGTCACTTAACTAATTTAAGTTTTTGTCGTAGATTGCTTTTAACTTCTTGTTTTTCACATTGTGTTTTCTGCGATTTACCGTGCCCATGTTGTTGTTTTTTTGTGCGCACCATATTGTGCAAATAAATAAATAAATAAATAACCAGAAATCATGGGCGCGTGCAGCACTGTCGGAGGAGGCGCCGACGGTCGCGTGCACCCGATACTAGGTTCCTGAAGGCGATTTCGGATTTTCCGCCCAGGCCAGCCAAACCTTCCATCCTCGGGGGTCGGTGAATTGGTACCAGACGTGTCTGGGAAGGTTAAAGCGCTGACTTGTTCATCGGCTGGCCACCGCAAGTCATTGTATGGCCAGATACGCATTCATATCGCCTTCACGACATTCCGTAGAAGTAGAATGAGCTGACGCACCCCAAAAGGGGTTGAGTAACGCTGTCCTTTATCCTTATCCTTTAACCAGAAATCAAAAATTTGATGATGAGTCTACTTTAATCATTGTTGGCTATTTTGAGAATGAGACGACTGATCACCCTCATTTACCTGTACCTACCGCAGCGCGCAATATTTGGTGAAACGGACATCAGAATCGTGTTCAGCACCCTAAATGACCCCCTAGGCGAAGTTCGAGTCAAATCGTTGATTCTGAACCGATCACCCAGGTTGTCGATATGGGAGATCTCCGGCCGTATTCGATTAACTGGGCGCTGGATTTGTGTTCAGCATCTGAAAAAAACCCCTAGGCGAAGTTTGAGCCAAATCGGTGGTTTTATCAGAGATACGTCCCAAATTGGGACGCACTGTCCGATGCGACCGAAAAAGTGCGTCCCAATTTAGGACGCAATGTCGTCTATGTGTTAAATGAGGAGCAGGTTCTTTCATGGTATTGTGCTAGATGTGTCGCTGCTCAATCAACGAACTGCATTCATAGATGGTAGATATTCCACAGGTTACATTCGTCCGTTAACTGGACCGGAGAGTGTAAAGAGAGCGAAGCTTTTATTTCTTCTTCTATTGATGCGTACCACTCGTTTGGGCTGGTTCTGCTCGATTGGGCTAGTTCTGCTCGTTATGGACGAAATATGTGCGTTTAGAAATCCTGGGCTTCGAATAGTGATCAGCGCCGGTCTTTCTTTGCTTAAGCTGCATTAAAACCAAAGCGCTTTAGTTCGTAGAACTGCGCTTGGAAAACAACAGTGATGTCAAACCGTTTCCCATCTAATGAGCGAATATAATTGCTAGATAAAGGCCATATGGGAGCCTTGATTTTACTAAATCCTTGGGCAACAGTTTTAACACATTAGCTTCAGCCTAGAGTGGCTGGTATAGAGGTTATATGTTGTTAGAGGATGTTTTGTCGCTATCAAAGCTCTTGCGCCAGGCGAGATTCGAACCCGCACCTTCTACTTTCCGGGCAGCGATGCTGCGCCTTACACCACCGGCGCCGTGTGAATGCACGTAACATCAAACATTGTTACTAGTAGTGTCTTCAGCTTAACGGGCTTCATGCTGATATCAGCGGCTGGCCCATCCCGATAGCACGGGTGAGCGCTGGGAGGCCTCGAGGATATCGCGGATGTTACGTGCGGTCAAACAGCGCCGGTGGTGCCAGCCGTAGCATCGCTGCCTTGAAAGCAGAAGGTGCGGGTTCTAGTCTCGCCTGGCCCAAGGGTTTTGACCGCAACAAAACATCATGCAACAACATGTAGCCTCGAGCAACTTTTGCTGCACCTTAGTAGGTTCTACAAGAATTTCACTAAGTTCACACATATGTTCTCGGACATGTGGTTACAAAGGCTTTAATTCACCATATTAAACAACAAGAGCGAGCCATCCGAAAAAAGCCCCACCAGCGGTGTGCGTTAACCGATTAACGATTTACCGGTTCACCGGATTTACCGGCATTTTCGCGATAAATTCTCTTAACGAATTTTTTTCGGTAAATTCCCAAATTTACCGGAAAATTTAACGACTTTTCCATATAAAATCATGTTCCTATCTGTCGAATGGAGAAGGAAACACACTACCGATCTCAGGTTAGAAGTGATTGCTTCTATCTTCTCTGATAACTTGCTATTAGCGTTCTTGGTCCTCAACCTCCTTAAAACATCCATGTCCACATCACGAGACGGAGATGGTGCGCTCCAGTGGAAAAGCGCGCTCTACCGGGATAGTACCTCGCGCTGAGATTTCCCACACGACATGAGACAATTTGGACTAGAGATATTGAAACTCTCAGAATAGCAGAGTAATAAGGAGAAGATACGCTCATGTCTTGTTCTTGTAATTTAGCCCGAGATGTAAGGCATCGGAATGTACTCTGCTAGTCTACCTGATGTCTTGGTGGACTCTTATGCAGTATTCCCGTATAAGAAAAGAAAGAAGTTCGTTATAATGTCTTTGTTTTTCTGGTGTCTGGATTTGTTCCAAAGTACAGCTTAATAGTTCAAAAAATTAGTAGTTTAAGGTGTAAATCATTCCTTCATCGATGGAAATGATGATAATTGTGATAATTTCAAAAAGCAGTTAGAATGTTGATCCAAAAAATATAGCAATGTTCGACTGAATGTCGGATGTTCCAGAAGTGTCTTTCTAGACTTAGACCCACAATATAAGTCGTCTGTTGTTAGGCTTCCCTTTGCTTTGTTTGTTGTAGGATGCTCGTTGCTCTCAGGGCGTCGTTTACTTTAGGGTGACGTATGCATGATAAAATGAAGAGGATATGGTTTTTCTGAACGTAATGTTTCGGTGAAAAGTTTTTCACCGAAACACACATCACCGCTGCTTAGAGCTAGTTGTTTTTGAGGGAATATTAAATTTAAAAAAGTAAAGGACTTACCGAATTTACCGGAATTTACCGGCGAATGTCTGCGTTGAAAATATGCGGTAAAAAATTTACCGGCCGCAAGTCAGCGCACACCCCTGGGCCCCACTACCTTCGGTGGACCTCTGACAACTCGTTGGGATAGACCGTTCGAATGGAATTGAATGCTGGAGAAAAGGTGGTGATTGGAGATTCTGGGAAGTAGGGGTGTGTGTAATTACGATTTACGGCTATTTGTGCTGATTTTTTTTTTACGATTTACGACATTTTGGGTCTTAAATCGTAAATTTTCGTAAATGTGATCTTTGACCAGCAGCCAGCTATTTGTGTACCGGGTTATAAAGATGTGCCTTCTCCAATGGTCTCCTCTTATAACGCATTCGTACTTCCCTTTAGAGTCGTTTTTTGATGTTCTAACGTGTTATTGTGGTAGAAGACACCGTCCTGTGCACAGACTTCTCGAATACGACTTATCTCTTGGCTTAACATTCTTGCACTTCTCTTACATTGCGAGGGCTGCCGATTAGAATCAGACCAGTTCAAGAGGAGAAACAACTACAGTAAATCTTTAAAAGTAATCTCCTGTCTAAAAGACTGGGTTCCTCCGTTCGCGTCCGAGAGCTAGCATGGCACATCGCACTTCTACTGACAGATTAGTTCCACTCCAGCCCATAGAAAGACATTGGAGGAGTTTCTTAGAGAAAGAGAGACGCGTATTTTCTGATCCACGTCCCATTTGGTAATAACGCCTGGTCAATTTGTTTATAATAGGTTCATGTAAATCCTACCAAACAGAGTTGACGCAGACACACCGTCGAGTATAATTCGCGATTTGTAGCGGGGTCACTCATGTGAAAAGGGTAAGCCAAAGGTGTTTCTATCGGTTTACATTGCACTCCATAGGGCGGAGCAAATTGACACAAGAAGTGCGGTCAAAGCGAATATTTCAAGAAAGGTCGAACTCGTTCTGGTACTTTTGTCGTCCCTTTTCAGGGGTGTGATTGAGGCGATTGCATTTACCCAACCTGTAATATGTAATTCGTTTAGAATGACTCAGACTAGGGCGCGTGTAGCGCAGTCGGAAGAGGCGCGACTGTCGCGTGCACCCGATACCAGGTTCCTGGTTCGGATTTCCCGCCCAGGCCAACCAAGCCTTCCATCCCTCCGGGGTCGGTGAATTGGTAGCAGACTTGTCTGGGAAGGATAAAGCGCTGACTTGTTCATCGGCTGGCCACCGCAAGTCATTGTATGGCCAAATACGCATTCATATCGCCTCCACGACATCCCGTAGAAGTAGAATGCGCTGGCGCATCCCAAAAGGGATTGAGTAACGCCGTCCTTTGTCCTTTGGTTCAGACTCTCGGAGAGCAAACGTTCGTTACAGAACTCACGAAGTGTAACCCGAGCGAGTGCAGAGAGTTGTTAAACAGTAGTGAAATATTTGAGTTTTCGAAGTCGGACAAGTGCAGGCAAACTTGCGTATGAAATCGGCGCTCTTGGAAGGTTTAGGCTGCTACGATAGCTGATAATAAATAAATAAATAAATAAATAAATATTGTCGGTCGGTGGCTCAGAACTTGAGAGCACTTTTAAAGTTACGAAATGCTTTCCCTTAGATCCCTCTACGACTAACAGAACTTCTGAGTTCGAATCTCGCGCTGCGGTTATTGCTTGGCACCCTTTCATTAGGACATAACTGTGTAACTACCGCCAGCGTTTAAAATGGACTTCTGCAAACTCAAACTGAACCAGTTTCGGCTTAAACGGAGTTCTTCCCAACTCATAACTCACAGGATTACTTTCAAACCAAGCTAGACACCTTCTAAATCAAAATTGTCTTGTCTATGGAATCAAACTGAAGATGCCTCAAAGGAGTTATACGTTAACCTTTCCATTCTAGAGGGACTACAAAAGATGCCGGAGAAATATCATACTGTTTGGGCGGCCAAAAGTTTTTTATCCGTCTGCCATGGGAATGTTTCAGGACTTATTTCAAAATATTTCGGTGCGAGACACGATGGGATTCCACCGTGCATTCACTCAGAACGCAAGGCTCAATTCCATCGTACGACTCAGTACGTTTGTTAGATTACCACATGCGCAGTTGCTGTTTCCAATGCATTGTCAGTACATAGCGAAGTGACTTTTTTTTAATTTGTTCTTTTGTTTCTCCTAAACTCGAGGTTAATACGCAAGCAAAAAATTGATGGTAAGTTATGAATTTGATGAATATTCAAACGATGCAGGCTTTTTGTTGGAACACAATGCACAGGCTCAAGCAAAGTTTTTGAATCAACAGTTTTCTCGAATTCCTTGGAATGTGAAAGGTTCGTTTTGAAAGGTGTCTTACTAACAAGAAGACATGAAAAAGGAAAATAGTTTGGTAGGAAAACTGTTTAGCTTGAGTTGAAATTAACACGACAAATAAGTAAATATTGAGCCACATCTGGATAACATTAATAGAAAAAGCCTCTGGAAATTTAGCTGCAGATGCACATACAGCACTACAGGTCAGGTGATTCTTACGATTTACGATTTAGAAAATTTCAAATTTCATTTACGCATACCCCCATGGGGTGCGTGGTGGATTGTGAGATAAATACCTGCCACACCTCGTCAGCACAGCCGTTTTCGAGGTTTCGATATGTGCTCTGGCGCTGTCCTGATTGAGGTAAACGTTGCACTGTTGTTCGCATGTAGGTGTAAAGTGGGTATTCAATATTCGTAGTTTCTTAAAGTAGACGACCGCAATCCCTGCTCTACATCCATCTAAATTGGGTGCCCAACAATCGACATCCAGAGCGTTCCGCCAAAAGTGCAGCACAACATTTTTTATGAGTACCTCAGGTTTCCGGACTTTTTCTGCGTTGTCCATTTGCTTCATCCACTTTCCATGACGGGGCACTTCAGAGCAGAGCCACCACTTCTTAGAACTGGCGAATAGTATGTACCCCGTTTATAGGCTTCGCCCAAGGAATTTCTGCATATATACCGCCATGTTCTATATTTGTCGTGCTCTTGAAGTGATGTCGTGGTAAACAAATTATTACAAGTCGCTATAGACACAGCCGTGATGAACCACCAAATTGTGGTAAAGCTTTCATCAGACAATCAATATTAACCGATATTATTGAATGGTCAATCATTGTCTGGAAGACGCTTTTGATTTGGAAATTGTTCACTTTGTTCTCAAGAACATACATACTTCGCGCGCTGGGTTATTAAGCTACTTCTACCTACCCAGGTCCTCCGATTTTCAGCGGTGGACCAGAGCAGGTCAGCGAAGAATGTTGGAAGGACCTATACTTGATTCGACTACGCCTTCAATCAAGTCTTGCTCCTTAGTCCTCCATTTTCGGCAATGCTTTGGCCAGTTTCCATACTACAGTATGCAGAGGAGGATAGTATTTTTTGTACTAAGTTACACTTTCCGAAATTCATCACACCTCGTGGCTTAAAGCACGACGACTGGACAGAAACCTCAGACATTCGATTAGGCTTGACGAGCTGAACTAAACCCTAGACGGAGCAGAAGTGCTGCAGACATTTTCGTGAGTACTGTACTGGGATGTGACTGATATTCAAGAAGGCGTCAATCGATCTGTAATACGCGTTCAACGTGTTCCTAAGGATGCTTCCTTACCCAGCGTACGGCGCCGGCGAAGCCGGCAAGCCTGACATGGCTCGCAACTCCAGCGTACAGCGCCGGCGAAGCCGGCGAGTAAAAATTTCCAAAATATCAAATAATGTCGTAGTAATAAGAATTAGTAATTACAGTGTTAGAAATAACAATAATTGAACTTGATGTTTCGACGCATTTTTTAAATTTAGTTGAATTAAAAAAAACTTAATTAAAGCACTTTGTTAATGTACTTAGGTGATTTTACAAATTCAAAAAAGTTATAGCACCTCCCTCTTCACTGGTGAGCCTTCGGGGAGGTGATATAACAAAAACGGTTCGTCTGAAGAAAGGTGGCGAAACGAATCTAGCATTTGGTTGAAATTTACTAATATAATTCATTTTAACTTTAACTAACTTCATTCAATTTGAGCTCTAAACCATTCGCAAGTTCAGTTCAGAGCACGATAGGGCCATTCCAGGTGCCACTTTTGCCTTATCAGCCCGCTCTGAAGTGATACCATTTTTCCTATGTTTGGACCGCGCAGTGGCCCGTAGCAAAAACGAAACACAGTTCTGTGAACCTCGTCCGATGCTCTACAAGACCATATAGATCTCGTTGAGAATCTTTGGGGGAATTTCATGGGCCTCCCTCGTAAGAATAGCGGCCTAGATTGACGGCACAAGGGTTATCGGACGCTACAGTTGTATATCGCTAGGAATGTAACGTTTCTAAATCATGGGCAGCAATCCACAGAAACCAGAAATGACTTGTAGAACTCACTTCCACTAGGGCGATCGACTCAGCTGCGGGACACACGGGATGAGTGCGGCAGCAAATTGCTGCGAACGGAGAACTGGAAAGGGATGCTTGACACGTGGAGCATTCATCGCGAAACTATCAGCCGACGCTTCCGGCAGAAAAACAAGGAAGGTGGGAGGCGCACGTTTTGAGACATTCGAATCCGAGCGGGCAGCCGACCTTCTGCTTTGCGTTGCACAACTGCGGCTGGCCCGTCACTGGGTTGTAGTGTACGTCGAGCCCGTTCGGACAGGCACCTTCAATAGGTAATGCGCTTGCACTGAACAGCTAATAGAACTTTCAAAAACAGCGCGACAAAGAGCAAGGAATGAAGGAAAGTCTACAAGAAAGGCTTTTTCGGGCTTCTACGATAACTCTTAAAAGCAGAAGGCGCGGCACAATTCATGGGCAGTTAATGAGAGTCGGCCTTTATGTTTTATCCGCTTACTATTCAGGGCGACCACTCTGCCATGCAGCCAACATTTTGCAAGTAAATCTATTTGTTCCTTCTTAAAATCGGCGTTTTTAGGGGTTGCGTCAGTTTACTCGATTTCGTTTGGCAGTTTTTATACAATACTAAGGTTCCCAATCGCATTGGAGGGCCTGCCCAAAAAGCGCCATCAATGCTGCAAGCGGTTATCACTTCCAAACATAAGAGAGAGACCTACTGCACTTTACGCTATGATGTGCTTTGGTGTGCCTGTATTTGTCGACAAAGTAAGCATTTTTTTGGAAAGCTGAGATCAAACAATAGACACGACCCATTCCGACAACAAGGCCGGAGGAGAGTTAATGAATGCTCTATGCTTTTGTTTTATGTTGTTTTGTTTATTTCAACGCAACATAAGCATTTAGATAGATTTTTTAGATTCTTAAACTAATGCAACTACTAAAAACGCCGGTTATTCGCTGTCATAGCAGTATTTCTAAGGTATGTTGAGGAGTCTTGTAGCGGTGGTTCGTTGTAAAGGATACGCTATAAACATAGATAGAGCTCGGCGTTAGTCCCTTCGTGATATGTGGCAGACATTCTATTTCTACGTACCACCGTGAGACAATTTGAATGCGTGATGGGGTTACACAATGACTTGCGATGTCCAGCCGACGACAAGCCTATGTTCTTAGACAAGCCTGGTACCAATTCGCCTACCGCGGAGGGTCTGGAGGCTTCGTTGACATGGGCAGAACCCGAGCCAAGCACCTTGCGATCGCTATGCTCCCTTCGACTGCGCTACCACACCCCCGTTTGCAAGAAAGGGAAAGGGATCTTAGCTCAGTTAGTTTGGCACTGGAGCGCAGTCGAACGAGGTGCCGGCTGTCGCGTGCAAGCGATACCAGGGATCCCGGGCTACCAGGCTTTCGATTCTTCCGGCGTTGATGAATCGCTACCATGTTTGTCTGGGAAGGATAGAGCGCTGACTACATAGTTCACCGGCTAGTCACCGAAAGTCATTGCAGAGGCCAAATATGCATTCAAATCGCTCCACGCCATCCTGTAAAATTGAGGTGCGTGACGGATCCCAAAAGAAGTTTAGTAACGCCGTGCTTCATCCTCTACTATTAATTATTTAATATCTATCCTTTTCTTTATCACTGTGTCTAGCGTAGAGCGCTGCTTTCTTGTGCCCTGGTGCATGAAGCATCTTGTTAATGTTTGTTAATAACCTTCGTTGAACTCGAGTGTGCTGAGAGACAGAAAGAAACTCGAAAGCGAACGAACCCACACAGAAGTCGATGCACTGCTCCTGGCTGGCGAAAGTGTTCCACTGCTCGTCTCCGACAGAGTGTTCGTGCTATAACGAAGAAAACTGCGGCTTAATCAGCTCTTCTCTTCACCCCGCATTCCTTATCCGAGTTTCCTGTTCTTCTCAAAGAAAAAAACTCGTTGCTCAACATACCAATTCACACTCTCCTGTTTTGTAGTTGAACGACCACACTGCTTCGTTGAAAATTCGCCTACGATTCTGCCGTTGCTCTAGCGGAGATCCGCAAACGAAATCTGTAAGCAACGTTGGAAGCTAGGTGAAGATGGTGTGAGACATCGGGGGTCAGATTCATCAACGACACAGCTGGTACTGTCTCACCGCGAACTCACCATACCGCCCGCTTCTTGGTGAATCGCGGTATCAGGGGGCTTGGCAGTATTTTTTGCCGTTACCGGTCGGTAAGCGGTGGATGCATCTGGCCGTAGCAGTCCTACTTTCTATGGCAAGAGAAGAATGCGTAGCTGTGTGACTCTTAGCTGACACCAGTTTTGCCTTACACCTGTTTTTCTCGTAACCTTTAGAGCCCTAGCTGGAAATTACGAGAAAACATGAGAGCTTGAGCTGTTACATACGTAATAAAAGTACTAAACTAATTACTCAGCACTATTTGAGATACTGGTAATCGTGCGCTATGGCCACTTGCCTCGACTTGGACAGCACGCTCCATTTCTTCCAACCCTGTGGGTGCAGGTGTAGTTCCTTGGACAATGCTTGTCCTCATGGCATGTAGCGATCTTATTGATGGAGTATCTGTCAGGATGTGGATCGCCTCGTGGACAAACTACTGAAAACCATATTGTAGACATAGGATCAGAGAGCCGCATTTAAAAGCGCTTGATTGATGTGGAAAGCGAGCTTGTGTGGTGGGGTTAGGGGAGCGCGGAGTTCGAGTGAGACCAATTTTGTTCTCATGCGGATGTAGCATCAACCGTCAATTCCGCGTCTTCAGAGGCGCATAGTCCACCAAAATTGTTAGAGCGCAATAGCCCTCTGTTGGTGGACCACTATAAGGCTCTCATCTATGCGGCGGGTCTAGGCACCTCTGAAGGCGACGAATTAGTCGAAGCGCAAGGCCGAAAAAGATCCACCGCAAAACCTCATGTTGGCACATTATGGACAATAGCAACAGGGACTAGCCATGTCCAGGTTTAAGAAGAGAGAAGCTGGAGACTACTTTGCAAGCCTTACTGGCTCTTGTGAATGGTGGGGCTGACATTACCCTCACCGTGAAGAGTTGTTGATCAACCGATCCTCGAACTTTCGTAAGGATCGTGGCGACGTTTGGCCTATTAGCCCCTGTCCATATAATGATCCCGGATCTGAGTTCTGCCTTCCAGTGAACAAGTATGAGGAAAGCTTTCCATCCCGGGCAGCAAGAAATAGGACACTCACTCTCACTGCTGCAGAACTGAGTGCACTCGCCCTTTGTCCTGAAGTTGTTGTCGTTTCCACCGCACCCAGTGAAGGTGAACGAGCGACAGAGTTTCGAAGCGGCGTCGTAGTAATATCTTGAACGTGCTCGATGCTTTGCGAAGAAGGCTTCAACCTGCTCTTGGAATACTCACCGAGTTTGTGCTGGAGCTCCGCATGCGGTGCCAGCGTTGATTGAGGCTTGGCAGATGCGGTCTGAATGCCTAGTTCCATTCTATCCTGTGGAGCAGTTGTTTTGGAGAAGTACTCACCTGCTTTCTGACAGCAAACAGATTCCATTCCTCGGCCGACACACTCGTGCGATCCAGGACATGGTACCCGATCGGCATCACAGCGTTTGATGTTGCCGGCGAAGTCCATCAGCGGAAGACCTTTACCACAGAGAGCTGAAATGAAGTCTTAATAGCCCACTATTCGTGCGACTATCGTACACTCAAAACCTCTTACATACTCAAGCTTTTGCACCCTTGCTGGCAATCCTCTTTCGATGTGAAGCGATTCTGATTGCCACCACATCCCTTGAACAGGAACTCAATGCATTCACCTGAACACAGTACTGTGATTTGACTGACAGGGTGAAATAAGAAAACCTTTATCGAAGGAGAGAACATAAGACATGTATTCTATCCAACGGGAAAAGTGTTACGCATCTGAACCGGTTTTATGCTAACGGTAATATTCAGCACCTTCAGTACCTATGTAACGCAGTGAACACTTTCCTGCTTACTTTCCCAACTTTCCCTTGTCACCTCTGATGCTTATGTTAAGGTTTATTGCGTTGCAAAAGGCAGACGCGAGATTGAACTAGGTCTAACGAACAAACAACAAACATCAGAAAAATGGCATAATCTAACAAGAACTGGGTGAGGTAGTGTCATACTTCTAGCAATTCCTTTTTTGCATAAAATTCCATGAAGCGGTATTCCAGAATTGTCAGAAAAATTTGAAAATTACCAATATCTGCATCGAAATGAAACGCCGAGTGAGCAGCTCCCACCATACCGCACTCGTAGCCTGCATCCTTCGGCAAACGACAGAGCACTCCTGAATATTTTGTAAGCGAAAACAGATTCCGTAAGCAGTGATGTGTATCCAACTTTTTTCGTCTGGAACTGGGTGAGGTAATGCCACGTGAGGTAATGATAAAGCTATTAGTGGGAGATGAATAAGTTTTTTCAAAGGGAATTCTCACTATGATCCCCTTCTGGAGAGCGGGTTCAACAACGCTACAAGATTCCGAAGCTGCCTATCTATGCAGACAACAACTCGTCGATCGTAAAAGTAAAAACTGAAAAAGGATAAGGAACAGTTGGTCACTACGCCTTTCGAATACGCCGCACATTCTAATTCATAGATCATACGGAGAGAATTGGAATGCGTATTTGGCACATGCCATGATTTGCGGTGGTCATCCGATGGACAAGTCAAATCCAGATGCGACACTCAATGAATGTTGGCATGGTTTTTTCTAAGGAAAATGGCGGTGTATAGCTACGGCTGGGTTGCTTTATAAGTTTATTTGAGACTGTTTCGGCATTTACCCCTTTTTCAAAGTCTGCAACAACCCAATTGAGTTTACGAAACTATACCCCAAACTCCATTTCATTCTGCAATGTAAATTCACAAAGCGAAAAGGAACAAATGCCTCAAAGCCATAGAATACAGTACCGCCGCTAAACATTCAACCAAACGACGTTTGCGACGCAAAAACGCGTTTTTTGCGTCGCATCATGATAACTTTGTCGAAAGTAACGACCTTCTCACCAAAATTTACAGAGGCGCCTAGCATCATCCTACCTACCACTGGGCATGCGATCGTCATTCAAAAGTATGTGGAAGCCTGAAAACCAGTGCCGCAATTAAGGGGGTCTTAATCACTGTGACCTGATCCCAAAACCGTCGCCGAGTCTCGCTTAATTATGTCCCCAGGCACAAATGGTGCTGCCCAGTTGAATTTTAAAATTCTTAAACCTAATTAAATTGTATTTTCTTGCTGTTTATGACCTTCTCCTGGTTGCGATAATTCTTTTGGTGCTAAATTTGGCAGGAAGATGCTCACTTTGAACTTCAACCGATTTCGTTTTTTCAACGGAGGAATTCTCAATCTAAAACCTGTGATTGTAGCTTGCCACCTACTCATGTTCAAAGAAGAAAAACGACATAAAAATTTACGTGGCGAGTTTATTTTGGGAATTTGGGTGCTTCTTACAGCTCATCAAACTGCAAGTGAACATTTGGTAAACAGCACTCTTCCGCTGCAAATATCTATCTCCTAAGCGGATGAGTTAGCCTAAAAATATGTTGACTAACCAGACACAATGTAGAGATTCTAGTTATCAAATATCGAGAAGCCTGGTGATCAGGCGGCACAATTTCAACCGGTTAAAGTGACGACTTCCCTCAAAAGTGTGATTGCGTTTTAACAACGTTTCATGCTGAGTCTTCGCAGAATGGAAGCTGGAAAGCCCTGTATTGTAATTGTGTAATTTTTCGCTCAAAATTTTCAACCAGTTCGGACGCCAACATTTTGACGCAGCAGATCGAGCACTGATGTAGAGGCCCCCTTCTGTCATAATTGCTCTGACCTGACATGCCCTACAGAGACATTGCACTCGGCTGCATGACCAACGAGTCTCTCATTTCTCCCCCGTTTCGACTTCCACCATTATCGATCCATGCTGCCGAATCTTGATGAGTTTTGGGTTTTCCGGATTACATAGATCATAGCTTGAATATGTTGGCCAGTATGTAAGCTTCACACAAAAGAAATTTCAGCAGCTGTTGTTGAGCCCAATCAACTCCATTTTATTTCTCTGTTAAAAAATATTTGTAGTAAAACAGCCTCATTACGAGTTGGAACTGGACACTTTTCAGATCAAATTGAGATCAGATTAGCAGATCAACACTTCAGATCAACACTCTTCTAAGCTAGCTTAAGACTTTAAAATCAAATTCAACTTTTCCAAATTAAAATGAGATTCTTCTGCAATAAACTAAGTACTCTCCAAAAGAATCAGAATAATTTTTTGTTCATGAAAAATTTTAGTATAATTTCTTTCAAGTTTTAATTCACATTCCCAAAAGGTTGTGGTTTTTTTGTTTGAAATTTCATAGAACTCTCATTTTCTGTGGAAAAATAATGGTTCATAGCCAGTTTTAAACAGTATGGCTATTTTTAGGACCAAAAAGGAATTGCGCCATGCACTCATCCAAGACGTCGCGATTTTTATTCAATTGATAGCAAAATTGATGTTTGTATAGAGTTTTACCCGTGTAAAAAATATAACAAAGACAATTGTGAAAACACACATTCTCACTTCGATGCTTCATGAAAGCATCATTGACACTATCAATCAAATAAAATTTCCGACGAGCTTTCCAAAAGCGTGGTTCAATATGGTCTTTGACGCACTAAATGATTGCTGCGTTGTTGCGCTTCAAAACAGAACTTAGATCATTTTTCCTTAGAAATTTTTATGAAATTATTACACTTATTGAAGCAGCTGGGCTAAAAGATTTCAACAAAGTTATACAAAACTTTCCTGGGACAAAAAGTTGTTCCTACCATCTTGGAAAGTCTTCGGATTAGCCCTGAATGAAGCTCATTTCAATTTTGAAGAGGTTTAATTTGATTTCAAAATTCTTAGGCTAGCTTAGAAGAGTGTTCCATTTGACGTGAAAACTGTCCAATTTGTTTGAAAAGTGCAATTTGTGTATATATTTTGGGAATCCTTCCGACTGGGGTCACAATTTTAAGAATTAAGAAATCAGTGTGATCTACCTAATCCAGAA